>CAOKZL010000447.1:0-658216 GCA_948472985.1 Iguana delicatissima | reverse complement strand
CATGTTTTAAATTTTTTTTATTCTGGTATTTTTCCAAATCTGTCTCTTCCAGGGTTTTTATTATGGTATTGTATTTTATTATTGTATTTCATTATTGTATTCCAGGGTTTTTATTATGGTATTGTATTTTATTATTGTATTTTGCTTTTAGATTAATTATTCGCTATGTCGGATTAAAATAAATGTACATAAGTATATATACATATGTACATATACAATTTTAAATGTTATAAACTTAGAAATTATGTTTTCAATTTCATTTTAGGTTGAAATGTTATGGTCTTGCCATATTTTATGTTTGATGTCTGCAGGAGATTTTAACAAAATTAATTATTGTTCCATTTATATTGTTTTAAATTTTGTTCAAATTTGCTGGCTGTTTGCCGTAATAAATTTTGATGATACTAGTGTTCATGCTGGCTGGAGCTGTACCCTCAAAAAGCTACTTTTACAATCTTGTGGGGAACTGTCTGAAAGAAAGACTGTATCTCCCTATACAAGCCAATGTAAGATCTGCAGGGGAGGGTTTTCACTTGGTCCTCCTAACTTCAGAGACACATTTGGTGAGGACATGGGAGAGAGTCTTCATGGTTGCTCCCAGGCTGTGGAACTCCTTTCCACACGATGCTAGGATGCCCCCTTTCTGTGCTTTTTTTCCTCTTTTTTTTTGTCAGCAGCTCTAGACCTTTTAACTTGGCCATGCCTTTGAGTTGTAAGTTATACAGCAGTAGTATAAGTGAAGTGAGTACGTGGTATTTTATTTTAATGTTACTGAAATTATGCTGTAAAAGTGTTTTTAGCTGTTTTAATCACAATTTTTCACATATTGCTATTTGATTCTTTTTTAACTTTTGTAAAATGAGATTTTACTTTAAACTTGTTTTGTACTTTTTGAAGACATCTTGGATCCTATCCTGCAGGAAAAGTGAGATATAAATCCAAAAAATGAGAGAAAGAAAAAAACCAGAATAAATAAACTCACGATGGCAAATTCTAGCACTCAACTCTGCAATGAAATTTACAAACTTTGAGCTTTCCATCTCTACTATCTCTGTCATCTATCTTGCAGCCTAACTGGATTCTTCCTTTAAATTTGGAAGGCTTTAGAAGAAAAAAAGATCCAGTGGAGGAAAAAGTTTCAATTCCACTAAGCACGGAAGTTGGTGAAGTTATATAGGGCAGAACTGCCTGTGGAAACACTGAGGCTAATCTCAGCACATCACTTTCTTCTAGTGAGGCAGTTTTTGTTTCCTTCTTCAAGTTGCAAACCACACACACTGCTGGAAGACAAGAGCAAAGACTGAGCAGTAGCCTAAAGCTTCTTCCTCTTCCCGCTTCTCACATCCAACAGATACAAATTGGAAGGAGCTGGACCTACAACACCAGCCCCTGCAACCACCGGTTAATTGGATAATTCAGATTTCTTACTTCTCCACTTGCATGAGACCTAAAACAGTATTTCAGATGCCTACTTTCTTTGCCTTTCAACTTTAATTAGACTTGCCTTAGGTTTGCAAAGATATTATATTTTTGGAAACTTGTTTTTAAAAAGTATGGTTAACGCCTTCTACTGTGAGTTTTCCCACATGAGCTTAGCCTTTCAGGTTGCCCTAAGCTTTATTTCTTTGCTATTTTTGTTTACATATACTTACAGGCAATATGGAAATAAAGTCAACATGGGTTTATAGGCAGTATGGAATTTTTTTTTTTTTTGCATAACTAGAAAACTTTGGCCTTAAAAAACATGAAGTATTGCTTGCAATCCCCAAATTAATGGAGGCAGCAGCCTTTTCTTCCCATGTGCTCTGCCTGATTTACAGGCTGGTTTCTTCTTCAGATTATGCATTCGTTTCTTTTCCTCCCCTGGATTGTACAGTAAACTCATTTGCTACAGGCAGCGGAGGCATTATCAAAGTTTTCATTACAGTCATGCATACCCTGCAACCACTGGGCACAAACATACACTTGGAGTTAAGTTAAATGTATTCCTTGCCCGTTTTTGTCAGACTGTTAAAAAGGAAGGAACTAGACCAAAAAATAAAATAAAATAATAATCTGGAATCTAAGCATACTGCAGCTGAAAGGTGGGTGATAGCAGAATAATATTTGCATGATAACACAAGTGAGTTATACTGCTATTTTATTCACAGGCCAAGAAAAAATCTTTAATATAAAGCACAATATGAAAAAAGCAGAACTGCACTCTTTTTGATCAAGCCACATGTTTTCTAGTAAAGATAAAAAGATCCCAAAACTTCATCATAGTCTTTCTAAGAAGCTAACTCTTCTAAGTTCCAAGAGTGAGAGAAAGAAGAGGGCTCAGAGAAGATGATGATGATTCAAGGGCAGGAGAGTGCAGAAATAGCTGGAGGAAGGTTTAAAGTGCCAATTCTCCATTAATGGTTCAGAATAATTCCAAGAGGATATGATTCTAAAGCTCTAGGGATTCATCCAGCCCTGCTTCAATTCGAGGAATTAATAACCAATCGTCAGCAAAGATAAGCCCCTATAAATATTTAAAATGGTTAATCTTTTGGCAGTCAAGCATAGCATTTCCCCTCGTCTGCTCACCTTTTACTATAGTGACAATGATGGGATTTCCCAATTGGCATGACAGGCACACCTGATGGTTTCTCGGCTGTGAATCCATTAGAATTAGAAAGTCGATTGTTCTCATTGATCTATCTCCTGCTCTTCTAAACAATAGCTAAAACATTTTGTTTGTAGAAAGAGCCACAGAAAACACCAGTTGCGGTATACTCTTTATGAAATTTGTAGGAAACGTTAGAGCAAATGTGAGAGTGAAGTAGCCTTCTTTTCTTGGGGCCTAGTAACTCTGGTCTCAGGGTGCGTTGTTGAGCTTTCCCATGTGAGGATCATCTGAATAAAATATTGATGATTACAGAAGGCTTGGACGTGTTAAGAAATGTATCTATCTGCATGCATAAGCAACAGACATTATACTAGGAGTGCTGCAGAAAGTGTAATAATCCTGAGGAACAGGACTTAGGTCTGGATTTCTGGAGGTAGCAGCAATGACCATGGTGTAGTTCTCTTCTGAGGTCTACCTGGTGCACCTGAAGCCCCAGGTCTCTACATGTACTGTAAGGCCCATGAGAAATCCACTTCACTGTACAGCTTGGAAGAATTACTTTTGGACTACAATTCCCAAAATCACCTAGCCAGCAGAGGTACTGTTCTGGCTTAGGGATTCTGGGAGTCATAGCAAAGTAACTTTTCCAAGCTCTGTCAATTCCAGAAGATGCTTTAGCAATAGAACCATGGCAGAAAAGTAATGTCTGCATCCAAAGCTACAGAGCTATCTCATTTTAGAATAAATAATCATGTAGATGATACAGTTTTATTCTGAAGGATTCCTCAAATCATTTGGAGAAGTCCTCAGTACAATATCAAAATTCAGTGAGACTTCAGCTTATACAATCAACATTATAAGATCTGAGTAGATGGCCCTTAAAATATGAATAATGCAAGTTTATATGCAACCTCATGGAGAAATGCCATGACAATTTGGCTATGGAGATGTGAAAAAGTACAGCAATAAGATGGCTGACATCCTGTTGAGTGACTTATGAAGGCTGAAGTCCAATTTGTTATTGTTGCAGGGGGTGGAATTCCACAGACCTTGCAACAACCAAACTCTCCTGCAAAATCCACCTTTTAAGCTTCTACAGCCCCTCTCCATAGATATTTACTGGTCATGGTGCCAGAGCAGTGTTTAGCTGTGTTCTTAAAGTTGGATGCATAGCAATGATATCAACCTCCTGGACCTCCAAAGAACTTCCACCACTGACGGTCTGGCCAATTTAGAGCAAGAAGATTTCTTTCTAAAAATTAAAAATGCTGTTTGGTATTGTAGTTCCAAAAAATTACAATCAATTAATTAGAAAGTATCCCTACATTAACAACCTTTAGAAAAATGGGCGAAAACAAAGGGCCTTTCTGCCCTACACTGTTGTAGTGCTATTATTCCAAGTTCAACAAACTGTGGAATTCTGGGGTTTGTAGTTTACTGAGGTCAAAGAGTCTCTGGCTGAGAATACTAAATGCCCCTCCCTAAACTTCAGAGCCTAGGATTCAATAGGATGTTGAAAATGAGATAATAGCATTATAACAGTGTGGTGCAGAAATGGTCCAAGTAACAAACAAATTTGTTCCAGATTGTCCTCCTTAAACTGTAGATTACAACACAACCAGAACAATTAGGTAATGTCACATCCTGATAAAAAGCAGGATTAATAATATTGAAAGGTATATTTTTTTAAAGAATGGAGTGGTACAAATGTATTCACAAATTTGACATCCAATTTGTGATGCAAAAATAGCTCTGTTTAGTATTTGCAGATACCGTTTATGGTTATTCAGTTATTCAGGGAAATCGTAGAATCATAGAGTTGGAAGAGAAAAAGTTCTTGCAGAATCCCTTAGATAGGATATTCAATGTCCATGCTGGCTAGGAGATTTTTGGAGCCAGAGTCCCAAAACAGTATCTTTTCAAGCTCTCTTATATGCTAACTACATAGAAATAGAAATACACATGTCTAACTTTCGAATTCCAAAGTGAGGTCACTCACTTTGCTTGAGTTGGAAGACAGCTGGTTAGTGAGGCAGCTAAACACATAATGGCAATCAATGACCAGAAACATATGCTGCCCTCTGACAGCTTTTGCACATTGCTGCCATTCCATAATGTGATAGCATAGTCAACTTTGCTCTACTTCTCTATTTCTGCTTGCTAGATTTGTGGATGCTCCAAAGGGGCTATAACACCATTCTTTTTCCTGAGCATCTGGAAGAAAACCAACTCACTGTTTTTCAGTTTATGCACGATAGGCTTGCTCTGCCTTTTGGATGAATGTATATGATATTTCAGATGATGTGAAAATGAAAACAACAAAAATGAGGCTTCCATTTAATGAGTCACCTGACTCATATAACAAACAAGAACCCTCACGCATTAATCTTAATCTGTATGGTAGTATTTGTTCCCTCTTCAGTTTTCTGTGACTGGATTACCCCAAAGTAAAAGGGCAGCACAGATCCTATGGGCATGTTCTGTAACTTATCAAGAGAGAGCTTGGAAAAGTGGCCTTACTGACTGAGAGATTCAGGGACTTGTAGCCTCTCCCCGCCACTCGCCCAGTCATTTTTCAAAGCTCTGATCAGGAATGAACCTGGAATGTGCCTTTCCTTATCATATACTCCACAGTTACTGTGGCTCTGCAGAGGATGTTGAAGCAAAAGAGCACTTGCTGGGCTGTTTTAAGTGGAAATTTAATCTCTTCTTGGTGATGTTACAAACTGTGGAAACATTTTGACTTGAAAAAGGTATGTGTTTCCATATATTAACATATGTCTCACACTTGCTCACATCTGCTCAAATAAGCTATGAAGTAAATATTTTCCACACTATAAATATAGCACATATTTCTCATGCTTAGAGGTACATCACTTAATCAATCAAAAAGCCAAAGAAGCCAGCTTCTGGGACTCAGCCCTTCATGGCACTGCTTGGCTTCTAGAGCAGCCAGGCAAATTATTTTTTGTGGATAGTTTAACTTTGCTCCCAGTTCATATTTCTCTTGTGAACATAAACACACATGAGCAGTAGCTCTGCTGAAGGGGATTTCAGAAAAGAAAATTTATATTTAGGCTGCAGTCCTATATACCTATTTCTCTGGGAGTAAAGCCCTTAAATGTAACAGGACTTATTTTTAAGTAGCCATATAGATGATACATGTTGTACAGAACTAGCCTGTAAATTAGGTTGTCTCCTTTTATTTTTACTAGCCCTCTCTCTTTGCCCTTAGTGGCAACTTGGCTTACAGATATTTCCTATATGACCAAAGATTCATGTCATATATTTTATTTATCAATTTGCCATTAAAGAAAACAGCACAGGCCCAGCTCTTAGCACCAGCCCCATCTAGAGTGGACCCATTAAATAAATGAATTTTACATATGCATAGATTTATTACATGGATTTACTCTAACTGGAAGTAACCAACAGGATTCCAGCCATGCTTTATGGCCTTTTTAACTCTTTTGTCACAACAAAAAGGTATGTAGAAAATGTGCATTGCTAATACATATTTATTGACATAGATCTGGAAATAAATTGGTTTAATATGAATAGATAGACTTCTGACATAGTGTGGAATTGTAACTGGAAAAATATGGTGCCTGCTCAGTCTGCTGTTCAAGCCTGCTGTTCAGTCTGCTGTTTACATCTTCAAGGCCTGTTCTCCCTTTTTACAAGTCTTCATCTTTAAACAGCACTTGGAAAGGACAACCCTCCAAATAGATGGTGTCTTCAAGACAGCATGGGTTAGAATCAATGGCCATCCTGCCATGGGTTTTATGGCAAATTTTATGAACAGGGTAAAAGCATAATAGTTGGGCCAGGATAAAGAAAAGAAAAGCAACAACTCTAATAAATGTATCATTATAATGTCATCATATCCTATTTTGTATTATACATTATATTAGATTGGTGTTTACAGTGCACAAGGATACCCAAGATAAAGTGCTAATAGGGAGGCGGGGGGGGGAATGGAGAATCTCCTGTAAAACGATTTGTAGTTGGAGGAATAGAGGAGTACATGGACAGGGTTCCTATGCCTTGAAAAGTTCAGTGACTGACAGAAAATAAGCCAACTTATTTTCCCCTTGTCAGATACACCGACAGGATAAAAATTTTCATTTGTTCATTTCTGCTTGGTATGCAGCCATCAAAAAACATTTAAAACTTCTGCCTATAAAAAAAGGTGGTAGCTCATTAAAAAAAAACCCAACTTTGACCTTTAGAGACTTTTGTTTTTAAATGGAAACCTCGTTAACCTATATAAAGAAGCACTGGAGCAAGCCACAATAGGATTTCCTGGCCAGCTGGCCACCCTAAAGACTTGCTATCTGGAATGATTGAGGATTTTGTCTGGTTCACATGTTTATGTTCTTAAAAATGTAGACCTTTCTTTAACTTTTTTTTTAAAAAGCTGGTGTTCTGTTAAATATTTATGAGATCTTAAGCCAGATTTATGATGATGTAATTTTAGGGGTTCACATTTACAATTATTAATGACTGAATGTGACTCCAGAAACCTACCTCTTAAGCCAGGTAGCAGCCAAAATGAAGGATTTCTGAGGCACTGGATGCTGGGCACTGGGAAATCATGACTACAGCATGTTCCTGGTCACTGGTACATTGAGACAAGCAGCTGCTGTAGGACCCTGAAGGGTTTCTCCAGTTGCCTGTTTTAATGCAGCTGGTAACTGGGAGAATGTTGCACAAGTAGTTTCCTAGCACACCGGCATGCAGTGCATTGGAAACCCTTCAGTTTGGGTGGTGCCTGGCTAAAGAGGTAGGTTTGTGGGGATGGCACTGGCAGACGTAGCTACAGCAATAGATTCCATCATTGTAACTATGGCCATTTCCACACGGGCATATTGCCCACGCTAGAGCGACCTGTCCAGGAGGTCTTCTTCACCGGGGTCTGCGCTAGAGCAGTTACAAAAAGGGAGGTTCTAGACCTCAAACTGCTCTAGCGCAGCCCCGGGGGTGGCACTGTGAGTTTTATAAAAACCACCTTCAAAAGTGGTTTTTATAAAACTTACCCGCGCTGCCCTGTAGCAGCCCCTGGTGAAGAACTGCAGAGACACGGTAGCGCGTCCTTGCAGAGCTGCCCGGGGGCGGGCTTCCGTTTGGCGCGCTGTCCTAATTGGCGGAGCGCCACCGGAAGCCGCCGGGCACCGCCCAGCGGCGTTTGGAATGGCGGATCTGCGCTCTTCGGAGGGACGGAGCAACCTGCTTGCGGGTAAGCTCCACTGCTGCATGCGCGGCCCCGTTTCGCCCCCCGTGAGGAAAGGGCTTAAGTCTGACAATACAGAATCTCTACCCATCTCCATTTCATGGACTAATATATGAAAGAAGAAAACAGTTATATCTTGGGTTGCATACCTCTCCAAATACTGGAGCAGTTCTCAGCTGAAAAGACTATAAAATACATACCTAAGTGTGCATTTTAAAATAAAACCAATACAAAAATGTGTATTTTAGGATAACATGTATACAAAACATAAAGCAAGTTTTCTTATGTTTTCTTTAAACATTGCAGATAGGTGAAGAAATAGGGCTGAACAGACATACTGAATAAACATATGTGAAACTGACCCAGACTGGAAACGCACTGAACTGCCCGCCCTTCTATGCCATTTTTTCATGGAGGCACAATGTGTTCTCAAGCTCTGCTCAGGATAAGCTTACATATTCACTTAAAACAACAACAACATAAACCTCTTGTTAGAGGGAGATGAATCTCTGTAATCCTTTTCTGGCCACTTATACTTAGAACCAAGAGGCTCCAGAGCCATGCTTGTCTTGTTAAATAGGTACATGAGCAAGAATCATGGCAACAATTCTGGAATTTCTCACCTTTCTGGTGAGCTCTCCAATAAAAATGGCATTTGAACATATGTTCGGTCAGAGTCTTAAATTGGACTGGGAGAAGCATGCCACCCCACTTCATCCTCATCCCACCCTAAATAATTTCTTTGTTCTGTTCCTGCATCTTTTAAGTTCATATACATTTTGCTTAAAATTAATTCTTTAAGCAAATTTATGGACAGACTTGACTTACTGTGGCCTAAAGGATTACCACATTAGTTATTAAGCTATAACATATTAAGAGATTAATAACATCTGAGGTAGCTAGCCATGCTCTTTCCTCTCTTTTTTAAAAAACAGAACTGAAGTGTAATAGTGCTTTATACCAGATAGAGACTTATTCTCCCTGAAAGGCCACAGCAGATCAACTGGCATGGAAAGTTGTAGCCTGCCATTTCAGCTGGCAGGTCTCCTTATGAGCAGGGATTCTAGCCTGTTGGTTCATTTTAGGGCCTTGGAACTGCACACTGGTAAAGGTGTATGGAAGAAAACTTAAAGGAGGATCAAGGACCCTTGGTGGTGTAAGAGTGCCTGAAGATGGGAGGAATAGCAGAAATCTGATGGTGATGGTGTAGGAGAAGGAGAAACAGAAAAGCAGAAAATGTGCAAGATAAGTAAAAGCTGCAACACAATGTTGTGTTGCAGTGCAGTGACAATTGGTGGCTTCTATGTCAAGGGGGCACTGAATCTGTTCCTGATTCTAGTCTGAATTTGAAAAGATCTGATAATGTTTGGAGATGTGGTTTAGGGTTAATCACCTTGTATAACAATTTAAAATTCAGACTAAAAACCAGAGGAAATTCACCCCTGCACTTGGAACCACTGGTTGCATGGTCTCATTAGATTTCCAGACAGCCAGGCAAACCCTGTTCCAGGACATGCCCCATGCCCTTTCTGAGTTTTGGTCTGTAATTTCTCTAATAGTCAGGTGACAGTCTATGTCTGATGAGCATGCTCAGTTGTCACTGGGCTATTCTAGGATCTCCTTAGGAGTTTTTCTCTTTAAAGATTTTTTTTAAAAAATACTTCTGCCAAATCATGGGTTCCCTACTGAAACTTCCTCTACCCAGTGTAGTGTTGATGAAGCTTTTTTGGCTCAATAAAGAGGTATACGTGGAGAAAGAGTTTATTCTTCTGCCGTACAGTAAGACTGGATGAAAGAAACATCAAGGATGGATATGAATGTTTGAATATGAGGGCATACTGAGAACAATTCCAGGATAGCTTGATTGATCCATATCAGACTTTACCAAGCATGACCGAGCTTCAAAGTTACTTGTAACAAGAGTTTCGTGTTTGTGTGACAGATGGCATAATGATGTTGTATTTCAAGAGTAATATGACATTCTGGACAATTCCTTTTTAAAAGGAAGCTACAACGCTTTTTAAACTTCCTTTTTAAAAATTGTTTCCTCTGAGCATTTTTAGAGGCTATCGGAGTGGAGGTTGTTGAGTTTTATCAATGCTAAAGTCCTTCCAAAGAGCATCAGCATATTGTAATGGTTTCAGAGTAGGATTCCAGACAACCAGGGTTTGAATCTTGGCTCAGCTATGGAAACCCCCTGGGTGACCTTGAGAAAGTCACATTCCCTCAGCCTTAGAGGAAGGCAACTTCAAACCTCCTTTGGATAAATCCTGCCAAGGAAACCACAAGATGGTATTGCCATAAAGGTGACCTGAAGCTACATGATGACAACATAGGCTCTTCTATCTCTCCAAAAGTAATGAAAAAGCAATGATGTAAGTACACCCAGCAGCTCTCTCCCAGGGTCTACAATTTTTTAATTTATCACATTAAATTGATATCTCCACATGGCTAATATCAGAAATCATTCCATGTGTCTGACAGGGTCACTGAAAGTGCACGCTGGCAGGAAGTTAAAACTTTAGCCAAGCCAAAAAGGTGACTCAGACTGAATCTGCCACATGGGCCAGGAATTCCTGGAAGACATGAGGACCATAAAACAGACAAAAGGGCCCTTTTGCACTGATATGGCAGCTCAATGGAATCACAGTCAGCCTGCTGAATGTGGGCAATCTCACTCTACCTGGGCCTTTGTCCATTTGGTCAGTGTCATTCACAAAGGACTGAGAAAAACATTTAGCCGGAGATGTTGGTCATTAAAGGCTTTTTAATCTAGCCTCCTCTACTATTGTTCTCCCAGGGAGAGAACTAGCCCTCCAGGTATATTTTTTCTATAAAAACCCCATGTTTTTCTCTGTTCGTGAGTTCATTCACATTTTCCTCCTGAATCCCTGTCAGTTTGTTTTGCCTCACCCCCCCTTCCCCCATTTTTTTTTTGAGTTTCATCACTTTGAATCTCCAGTTTTTCAACATTGGCTCCCTTGGGCATTAAATCAAGGTAAAGTATTGCCTCTGAACACCCCAAAACAAAATCCCTATCAATTTTCCTTACTTTCTTTTTCTTTAGCTCTTGAATGAATGTGTGAGGGGGTTTGGTTGTTGTTTGCTTTAATTACTAAGGGTTTAATAAAATCTTTAAACTGAACAACCTGCCTGGTTTTTTTTTTGGCGTGGTCTGACTCTGTAAAATCTGGGTTACAAAGGTCCTGCAACGTTACCCTGCCTCTCGCATAGCTAAAACAGTGCTCTGAGCTAATTTTCCCCACAATTTTAACAGATTTTGGGAATCCCTTAAGGGAGCCCCTTAGCAAGCAGGGTAACAATGAGAAATAAAATGAGCAATGTAAGCTGTGGCTTAAAACTATATGTTAGTAGTTTCAATAACAATTTACATTTGGAGGGGCTACATAATGAGTTATATCACAAAGTAGAATCATATTGCTGGAAGAGACTACAAGGGCCATCAAGTCCAACCCCCTGCTATGAAGAAATACATTGTCAAAGCATTCCCAACAGATGGACATCCGGCCTCTGTTTCAAAACTTCCAAAGTCCAAGGCAGGGCATTCCACTGTTGAACTGTTCTGAGTGTCAGGAAGTTCTTCCTAATGTTTAGATGGAATTTCTTTTCCTGAAGTTTGAAGCCATTGCTCCATGTCCTAATCTGAAGCAGCAGAAAACAAGCTTGCTCTACCTTCTGTATGACATCCCTTCAAATATTTAAGCATAGCCATCATGTCACCTCTTAACCTTCTTTTTGAAAAGATATTTTCCAAGCTGTGGCAAATCTTTTAGCAATCTGTTGCTTTAAAAAGGGGCTACACATTGATTGGCAGAGAAAGAGAGTAGCCACTCCACAGCCAGCTAAATAAAATCAAAGGGTAGCAGTACTCCAGTCCCATCAGTTCCGTCAGCCTTGAAAGAGGGGAGAAATGCTTTTATCAAAGCATCTTGCACGTGTTTGAACAAAAGGGTTAATCCCATATCAGAGGTTACTAAATACCCTTCTGCTGCCTTACTGAGCAGGCCAAGTATCCCTCATATAGCTGAAATTCACATCTATAGTCTTAGCCAAGGTTAACAGATGTCCCCTTTTGTAATAATACTAAGTTTAGTGTTTTATGAAAAGCTATTGAGTCTGAGAACTAGAATTGTGCAGCCCTGCTCCACACAGCATGCATGATACTTCTGTGGAGGCACAGTACCTGGTGAACTTTTAGAATTACGTTTAAAGTCTCTGCTGTGAACTGCCCTGCAAATATCTATTGAAGAATGGTATTTTAATAAGTCAATAAGTCAACATATTTTGATCCAGTATGATTAGAGTGCTGGACTGGGATTTGGAAGATCTAGATATAACTCAGTCATGAAACTCACAGGGTGACCTTGGGCAAATTACTCTCCCTCAGTTTGATCTACCTCACAAGGTTATTGTGAGGATAAAACAGGCAAGAAGAGAACCATGTATGCCCTCCCTTGAGTATACGTGTAGTTATAAGCAAAAGCAAGTAGCAGAAAATAATGAATTGTCCATGGAGAATTGAAAGCTAAGCAAAGCAAGAAAGCAAGAGAGTGAGGTGATGAAACTGTTATGCCATTCCTTTTACTAATAGTAGCTGGTTCACCCCTTCGTGTTTTCTAGAAAGATCTCAGCAGATCCAGCCCTTAAATTCTGGCATTGGTCAGCCGTGTACACCAATAGCCTCCTGTCCTAAGGCTGGTCAACCATTTGGATTGGTCATCCTGCCCCTTGTTCCTTGTGTAAGTAAGTGTGTCCTGGGCACAGCTTGGAAAATGAACTTTTTTGAACTTGATTGCCAGAATCTACCATCCAGTACAGCCAATTGACATGTGGACTGGATTAACAACAATACAAACAACAATATAAAAAAAATTAAAACTAATATTTCCAAGCTCTGTTCCTGGGTGCTTCTTGCCCTCATATTCACCATACTGTCCTGTTCTCTTCCTAGCGTTCCCTTGTATCCCTTGGTACAACAGGGTGAACACAATGCTAAGCATCCATTATTGTAGGCACTTGTGGCTTTCCCCACACCATTCACAAACTATCTACCATTCATTATTCACCCAACTGTTTACTGTCAGGTTTACAGGGTGCATTTAAGACTGGGAGAAAATATCATTTCAGTTCATTTCTGCAACTGGTGGGGAAAAGGGTACATTTCAGTGGAATGTGGAGTTTCCCATGAAGACAAACAAACGATAGATTATGGCTAAGGATATTTATAGAAAAACATTTCCTTGTCTCTCTGCGTCTGTAGTTTAGATCTTCTGAGATTTCCTAGAGCCAATCGGAAGCAATGTTAGAGCAATCTCAGGCAACATTCTGAACTGCGAGCCTTTTTGACCTGGTGCCAGCCTCTGGCATTTCTCTAGAATAGAGAGACTATGCTTGTGCAGCTAAAATGAGACTGTGTAAGACTGGGGGTTGGGAACCATTTGCACAACTGTTAACTGTATGAAAATTGTCATATCCAATTTGGCCCAAATCTGAACATTTTAGATTGCCCTCCTTTTTGTAATTGCATCCCACATCTGAATTTCTCTGTCAAGACAAGCAAGCAAGCAAGCAAAATGAAACGAAAGAAAAGAAAAGAAAAGAAAAGAAAAGAAAAGAAAAGAAAAGAAAAGAAAGGCTACATCCTCAATTACAGTATTCTCACAGTGTTCTCAACACACCAAGGCCATCTGTTTAGGCTTGAGGTAGATCTGATAGTAACAGTCACTTCATTTTAAGGTTTGACTGGAGTCAGGTGACATCTTAAATGCAGGATGGAAACAGTGATTCCAAGGCTAAATAAACAATTGTACAGGAGATGCCGTGACTAAAACTATGAGAACCTGATACAAGCTCTCTTCACATGAACATCTAGAAGGCTTTTAAGAAAAGTGTTGGACTGGCTGGATAGAAGTCACCCCAACAGTTTTTGAATACTTTCTAAATCTTGGAAAATATTACTGTTTTGGACCACAATTCACCAGTCCACCTGAAGAATGGCCACTGGACATACTGGTTGGGAAAGCTCAGAAATGTAGTTAAAAAAGTAACATTTCCAAATTCTGATGCTTTCTTTTTCTCCCATTCCCCTGCTCTTCTACACACATGAGCAATTCAGGCTACCTCTCCAAGGGGTGGGTGCATATTCACAAGAGATCTGAGGAACTGAATCTAGAACTAATTTATAACAGAAGGAGCTTAGTATGAATTATGTGTAATTAATCTACAACATTTTCTCCCTATTAATACTCTGCTTATCATCAGTGTTCGACTGAAACATTTCTCTTGCTTCTTGAAATCTCTCAGTGGATGGCTCTGCAGTCTTTATTAAAAGGCTTGCAAAGCAGAAAATAATTAAAATATGTGTGGGTGCAGATGTGCTACCACTTTGTGTAAAGAAAACAAGGACCAGTAAAGTTTTGTATAGAAGAGAGAATGAAGATAATATTATCATTATAAGCATAAGCAAATATGACAGTGCAACGCAAGGCAGGGCTGAGAAATCAGTACAGCTCCCTTTATGTTGTAGACCATATATTTATTACTCCCTGAGAGGACATAATATGCTTCCCAATTTGTTTGCTCTGCACGCTTGTTGGCTGTTCTCTCTCCTTTCTTCCTCCATCATACATGTGGGGCCACGAATTTAAAACTTCAGTTTTAAATTTGGAAGCAAACCACTTTCTCATTATAGCTGAACAGAGGAAACTGTGGATTGTTCAAACCATATGTAATTAGCAAACCAGGATCTAAAATCATGGATTGATACTTATAACTAATTTGTTGGATATCTGGACTTCACAGGAAATTGTGCTTTGTTTAAAATCTCAGACTGAAGCTTTAACCTTCTTATCTCTGTGTGCAAAGCAGAAGATTAAAAAAAAAAGGAGTGGAGAGAGGCCTCTGAGTCACAGCATTTTCCACGGCTCCTTGGCACAATGTAATCACGTTTAACATTATGTCTAAGGCCCTTTCTGCATGACGCACTCTTCTGTGTCATTGCGCTGCAAATCCGGGTCCAGAAGAGAGTGCATCAGCAATGCTCCCCTCTGCACCTATCCGCTCCCTCTAAAAGGGAGTGGGATAGCCCTGCCCCTTCCTTTTGCAGCACAGCCGGGCACCTGCCATTGCTGCACTGCAGCGGGATGGGAAGTATGGGAGTGCCACGTGGTGGAAGGTACAAAATGCTTTTTTTCCATTTTTCAAATACTGCGTGAGTACAACGCTTCATGATGGGATGGCAGCAGAATGGCGACAACATCGTGCAGAAGCATGACCTGCCGACTGCTGCCATCCCATGGCAGAAGCGGCTCAGTGACATCATGTGGAAATGGCCTAAATGAAGTCAATGCCCTATTACAAACTATTAACTGGGTCTAAATAGTATGTATTCATATCAATCATCATACCATATACATCCCTTTTTGTTTCTTAAAATATAGTTGCTTACTTTTAAAAAACCTTTTCATGCACTAAGTTTCAAAGAAGTGTGTCTGGTTTATGTAGATATTTCATACAAACAAGACTGCAAACCACAGTGCAATCTTGTTTTGCAATCCTGGCTTAAATATATTACAGTTTCCCATTTCACATGTCACTGGAAACCATAGTTTAACAAAATAAATGTTCACTGCATCTATACACAAGAAGAGAATAAAAGGCAAAGTTGAAGAAGAGAGTGCTGAACTTTTTTATGCATATCTGCTCGAGAAAATCTTAATTTTTTTGAACTGGGAACGATGTATGAACCCAATTAATGTTTTGAATGGAACACTAGTACCTTGCCACTGTTTCCCAAATGTAGGACATAAACAGAATTGTGTAAAATGCAAGTATCATGTTGTACACATGCCTTTAAATAAACTAAGCATGAATTCCAGAATTCCCAAACACCTGCAAGTATGTATATAGACAAATGTAACCACACATGGTAGTAATCTGGCTATATACTACTGCCCTTGCTTCCTACTTAACTGTGCTTAAGGAAGGAGAGAGAGACAGACAGACAGAAAGAGAGAGAGAAAGAAAGAGAGAGAGAGAGAGAGGTTTCAAGACTGTCTCATTTACGTTTCTAGTACTGTGAATCTAAATATAGAAAGATACACTATTTTTAAGAGCGTATCACAGTCCTCTACTTTTTTTGTCGGCTTGACATTAGTGCACATTAAAGGGAGAAGCTTCATAAGATCTCATTTAGAGATCCAAGAATGGTTGCGGCTTACACCCTGCCAACTTTCCCCAAGCGCTGGCTCAATGCATTTCAGCAGCAACCTGCAATATCTAGGCCTATGAGATTAGATCTTCATTATAAATGAGGTTGCAAGCACACTTCCCATGGGGAAACACTGCATGGCTGTTTGCATGATCAAACTGCTGTGAGGAAGAAGGGATTTCCCATGCCTGTATATACTTTCCATATATATTTGCTAATAGTGATTCTCCCCAGAGCCTTGCTTGAATTATTACTAGCTTTCTCTGTCCACTCTACATTTTCTATCAGTGAAAATAATGGTCCAATCTGTGCATTTTGCACAACTGAATTTATCACTGGAGAACAAGTGAGGTGAATGTTGTATCCTAGTTTTTTTTAAAAAAAACAAAACAAAATAAAACCAACACTGTACAAACTAGGCACTTTGGTAAAATAATACAATGTGCAGTAAACTCAGATGTAAGCATCAGAGGGCTTGCTAGCAAGTAAGCAGGCACAAGACTCTAGCTATAGTAAGCATAGTAAATTCAATACTATGAACAGTTTTCAACATATATTGCATATTGCCATGAAGGGGGCAATAAAATGACAGGAAGCCTTATCTTGCCATCACATCTCAATAAAGGAAGGCCTTTAGAAATAAGTGCTGGCAGGTAATTTATAGAGAGATAGTGTTGTGTAGTGGTTTGAGCACTGGACTGTGACTCTGGAGACCAGGGTTTTAATTCCTGCATAGTCATGGAAACCCATTGGATGACCTAGAGCAGGTCACACTCTCTCAGCCTCAAAGGAAGGCAACATCAAATCCCCTCTGAACAAATCTTGCCAAGAAAACCCTGTGACAGGCTCATCTTAGGGCTGCCATAAGTCGGAAATGGCTTGAGGACACACAACAACAACAAGAAGGTAATTTACTAAGAATGTTACTAGATGAAAAGTAGGGAAAACCAATGAATAGATCAACAGTTTATTAGAACAGATGGGTTTCAGAGATAAATTCTATTAATGAATCAGAAGCTGTATTTCAACTACTCGCCTATTTACCTGGTGTTTCCTGGGATTTTATTTTCTCAAAGGTAATACCTGATAGAAAGATTTGAGATCCTGTGTCTCTAATTCCCTAAACTGTCTTGTCCAGTACCTGTAACTTTTCCCATATTCCCCAAGCCAATCTGTATTCAGAGTTGTTAACATAAAGAGGTTCAGTTTCTGAGGGAATACACTGCCCTCCCCCTTGCTGCAAGGCCTCATCTCCATAGCAACCGGCCAGACTCAACAGCCCTCTAGCTAAAGGCCCCTCTCTAAACTGCAAACCCCAGGATTCAACAGAATTGTTACTGCAGTTTAGACCTCCTTGGGGACATCCCTAGATATCATTTTGATATCAAACCATTCGGCTTTCTTCCACCACCCCGCTCCACGTGTTTGCGAGGCCACTGGAGAAGCACGCAAACAGGTACAGCCGATAATTGCTGGACATTCCATTCTCCACCTAGGCAGGCCAGACACAGCCGGTTCGTCGCTTCAGGGACCTCTCCGCCAAACACCTCAGTACATATGCGCAAAGCTAACAAAGGTTTCCTGCCCCAAGCAGGCTACTGGACAAAGGTTGTGCCATCCACTGGTAAGTGCTGCGCATTTGCATGCTGGCCACACTATTGTTAATTCATCTCTGATTCCATCATGCAAAGTTGTGACCTTTCTGAGACATTGTCTTGCACCCACAACTCATTGTTGTTCCCCGAGTAAGGCATAGCCTGCAGTCACAATTCACCCTGTAAAAACCCCTGATTCCGAGAACTTCCTCGGATCACTTGACCCGCTCCAGAGTTCCATCCCGCCTTGCTGCCGTTTCGAGCTCCCCTCAGCTAATCGAGCTGAGCTTCTTCTTCGCATCCTCGGCTTCTCTCCTAAGATACAGGACTACAAGACAGGTGTCGTATCACCCATTTCCCTCTGAAAACCTCTCTCTCTAATTCAACTTCTGACTCCATAGTTAGCTGTGTGGTGTCTTTAACATTTGCCTGTAGTCAATAAAACATCATTTTTATTACTTTAAACCCGTCTGGCTGCTTGACTGACTTGACCCCGTAGACACTGGGTTGCAAGATCCTGCTAAGTTACCCTGCCTCTCGCTAGCTTAAGTGAGTGCTCCATCTAATTTTCCCCAATGTTGTGTTTTATTGTTTGGTTATTTAGGAGTCCCTCCCGGGACCCCCAGAGAACAGGGTAACAGAATCTTCTCAGGCAGCCAATCATATGAGGTCTTCACCTGACACAGCCAATCATATGAGGTCTTCTCTGCCTAACATGGACAAACAGACAAACTTTGACTTTTACAAATTAGATTATGGGAAGGTAGGGCAAGCATAGACAGTTGCATTATACCGAATCTGACACTTGTCCATCTAGTTCACCAATGTCTGCACTAGGGGTGGGGAAAATTGTCCATTTTGCTTTACCTCACATTCAAAGAGTTAAAACCTCAAGGCCTACATTTAACTGCCAGTCCCAAATAGATTAGACTCATTGACTTAGATGCTGAATTAACACATACAGTCCATATATCCAGAGGATTTATTATAGTTAGGACCAGCAACTGCATGTAGGTTGATCTTTCCATCTGCAAAGAAATTTGTGTATTTCAGTAAATTCTATGGAAACCAAATTCTCTTCCATTTGCACTGGCTAACTTCAGTCGTGTTCTGAGAATGAAGAAGACCATGTTTGTCTATCTGCTATACTGATGAGAACCCTCTCAGAAAAAGAGTCAACAACTTCAGCACTAATATAAATGTATAAGGATTGAATCGTGAATTAAATAGGCAAAATCTTACCATCTTGGTGGATTAATCTATCAATTTTGGTTTTTCCCATATCCATTTTTTAAAATATCTTAAGTTCCTTGCAACTCATACCAGAAGAAACATGTGAATTGTTACCAAATGAACAGGGAAAGAAAAATCAAAGGCATTTTTAGCCTATAGCTCCCTCAGTATGGTGTAATGCTCTGAGTATTGGACGAGGACTCTGGAAAACCAAGGTTCAGATTCTTGCTCAGCCATGGAAACACATTGGGTGACCCTGGGCAAGTCACAGTCTCTCAGCCTCACAGGAAGGTAATGGGAAACCCACTCTGAAAAAATCTTGTCAAGAAAACCCTGTGATATATCAGCCTTAGGGTCAGAATAAATCAGAGACAACTTTAAGACACATAGCAGCAGCAGCAGCAGTTCCACAAGGTCTCAGACATGCAGATAGCTTCTCCAGCCCTAGCTGGAAATTCCCAGGACTAATCCTGAGAACTTCTGCATGCAAAACATGCACTCTGCCACTGAACTATGGCACACCACTAATTCTTAGGAAAGTGGCAAACTTCTGTAATTATTATTGGACTGGAACTAAACATTATAAAAATTATAAGGGACAATTTAAATTTAATTTTAAACTTAATTTTTGAAGCACACAAGGTCAAAATCCTTAGGATCAAAACCTTCTGAAGGGAGCTTGCAACAGCTGGGCAACCTGTGGCTCTCCAGATGTTTTTGGACTACAACTCCTATAATTTCCCACCACTGGCTATCCTGGCATGTACCGCTGGACACTGCAGTCCAACAACATCTGGAGAGTCATAAGCTGCCGAGCCCTGTCATAGTCCATAAAACATCAATAACATAGTTTCAAAACACAAATGATAAATAATAAAACTAGAAGATATTACTGCTATATTATTATAATGGTAAGACACAATTAAAGGAATTGGGCCTTGCCAGACTGTGTTGTACTATCTGTTTGTGTCTCATTCATTTGCTGTTTTTAAGCTATGTTTTCAAACTGGTTTTAATTTTATGGATAATTTAATGATATTTTTAATTTTTCTATTTGGTATATTTCTGGCTGTGTCTGTTAGCTGTTGCAAGCTTTCTTGACTGAAGAAAAACTTGGATATAACAATAACAACAACCAGTGATAATGATACCTGGTTTGGTATTTTTTCTTAACGTTAGTGTGTAATATTTGTATCATCTTTACCTAGTGTAATAAAAATATTTAACCTGGGTTGAAAAAAAAAGAGTTTTCTGCAGTTAGTAGTACCGGTGACTGTCTGAGTAACTGACTGTTGTAAGAATGATTAGCCCATCATTCTTCTTTGCAAGCTGCCAAACTACCAACCCAATCCTTTTTATTTCCTTCTTTTGTCATCCCGCGGATAAGCCTAAAACCCACTTTCAGCGCATTTCCTCTCTCTGTTCAACGCAAATTAGTCCCTTCGGCTGGACTCTGACTGGGCTGCCTTGGTACATCACAGGACTCTGGCTGAGAAAATCTCTTTTCAGTTGAACAAAATCAACGGGGCAGTACCTGCTACTTTGTCAAGGCCTGTGCCATTACTTATTACATAATAAGCCCTTGCTGTCGAGGGTCAATTATTCCATTGACCGGGCATTACAATAATTCTCCGTAATTAAAGGCGGTACTTAATGTGAATCTGGATGCATATTGAAAGAAACATTAGTCCTTTTGTTATCTTGGCAAGTCCATTGTTCCTAGCCAAGCCTCCCCAATTAGCATCTTCTGCCAATCCCTGTCAGCTGAGGTTTGGAAAGGGAGTGAAAAGAGGGTCACCTCAGATGCTAATTTAGATACAATTGTGACAGTGCAGTTTAGAGGGACTTGTTCCAAAGGCGCCATCAGTGTTTAATGAAGCAAACAGCCTGGGTCCCCATGACCCTGCCGAGTTAATTAAAAGAGACAGGCTGTATGTTGTGGTGCTGAAAAAAGGAAAAAAAAAAAAGAGAGAGGGAGGGAGGGAGGGGGGTGCAAAGTGGCATCATGAGGTCCTTCTCGATCTCCTCTCTACCCCTCCAGAAAGCAAGCACTTTTAAAAAGACACATAATCATCCTTTTAATCTGCTCATTAAACAAGTCTCTCATGCAGACTTAACACAAATTAGCACTTTTGAAACAGCCAAAATCCGACACAAAGTAGATGGTTTCAAATGATTCCACAGGTCAGGCTTCAAATTGGTTCCTATTATTAATATTATTGGCTCAATGAATGCAGGCTTCATTATTAGATGACTCTCCAACATTTTGGTGGAAATGTTCCTTTGATTTTACCCTCATTTCAATAAGGAAATCTACCCCTATAGCTGCATCACCTATGAAGGGATAAAAATCTTACATATAAGACAGAGATTTGGAAAATTTGTTTTTGGGCTAAAATGCTCAGAATCTCCCAGTCAGCACAACCACTGGGGGACTGCTCACTGGAGGATTCTGAAAGTTAAAAAATTCTTTAAGCTCTGTAGAGTTATCAGGACAAGAGGCTACCTTCAGGACAGAACAGAGAGAAATGGAATGGTTTCCAGTTGGCAAGGAGGTCAGGCAAGGCTGTATTTTCTCAGCCTATATGTTTAACTTGTATGCTGGATGTGTCATATGTAAAGTAGGATTAAACTTGGAGGAAGGAGGTGTGAAAATTGAAGGAAGGAACATCAACAATTAAAGGTATGCAGATGACACTATACTACCAGCAGAAAATGGCAAAGAACAATTCCTAAAGGAAGTCAAGGAAGAAAGTGCAGAGGTACATTTACAGTTGAATGTTAAAAAAATAAAAACAATGATCACAGATGATTTACATAGCTTTAAAGCAGACAATGGTCACTTTAAAATAGTTCAGGGTTTTCCATACTTTGGCGCAATCATTAATTGGAATAGGGATTGCAGTTAAGAAACTAGAAGGCCAGAACGTGGAAGAATAGCTGTGAAGGAACTAGAGAAGATGCTGAAGTGTAAAGATACATACTTGAATACTAAAGTTAGGATTGTCCATGCTGTCGTATTTCCAATTTCTGTCTATGATTGTGAAAGCTAGACAGTGCCAAAAGTTGACAGGAAGAAAATAAACTCATTTGAAATGTGGTGCTGGATTCCATGGACTGCTAATAAATAGGTGCTAAAACAAGCTTCAACTCTCTCTAGAAGCCAAGATGACTAAACTGAGATTGTCATACTTTGGACATATCATGAGAAGGCATGATTTACTCAAAAAGACAATAATGCTTGGAAAGGTAGAAGGCAGTAGGAAAAGAGGAAGATGGATACAATAAATCAAGGAAGTTTTGGCTCTGATTCTACAAGACCTGAATAGGGCTGTTGATGATAGGGTGACTTGGGGGTCTCCCATTCATAGGGTCACCATAAGTCAAAGTCACTTTGAGGGCAGTTAACAAGAAGAGGTTAGTTAGCTGGTTTAGTAAGGAATTTGTGTTATGAGCATCACCTTCACTTCTCAATTTGCACAGCTCCCAAAATTAAATCCTATAGTTTAGTGCGAAAGAACTGCTTTAGGCTTTTCTTTTTTAAACTAAGAGGAGTATGACAAACATTTCTTTTTCTTTGAATAACTAAATACCATACCACAGCATCACAAACTGCTTTTGAACTTGAACTGTGTTTCAAAAGCAGCCTGCTATGCAGAAAAAGGGCTGATGTTTAAGAAAAAATAATGTTTATAGCAGAATTTCCACAATGGCTGGGTAGTCTTGTGTTTAATGAGATCTCAGCCTAACGTCTGGGACACGGCTGAACTCTAGCCATCCATGCTCACAGAGAAGAGGGAAAGGCACTTCACCAAAAAAGACACAAAAGTATCCACTGAAGGGACCTATCACTACAAACATCCTTCAAAGGTAGTCTTCACACTTTTCCAGAAGTATAGTATCCCATGGATGTTGGCCCCAGATTATTGCACAACCATATGGTACTAGCTGCATAAGTACAAGTCACTAAGCAGTGCGGTAACTGACTAATCATGGAAGTGATTACTGTCGGTTCAGCATCTTCTCACATGGAGTGTAGGTTCTATTAACCTGATAAATGTAACAGACTTTCCAAGTTTCTTTTGTTTTCCCTATGAAAAACAAGGGTCCCCCATTTACACATTCCCTTATATTCTTTGGGTAGGCTCTCCCCTTGTTGCTGCTTTTAAAAGTGATGGGTATAGGGCCAAACTGACTGGGGGTTCCATCACGCACAAAGTTTGTTTTGCTTTGTCTAACCAAGGCCATTTCTATTCAAATGTTTTCTTTATTAAGAGTTGGTAGCCTGAAGAATAAGACATGACATGCCAGTCAGTTTTCCTGAAGCCTCTACCAAATGAAGCCTAAATGTGCCATTCAGCAACTGCACCAGCCATGGGATGTCTGGAATTTGCTGGGTGCATTCATCCTTAAAAAGGAACAGCTGTTGTGAAAGACTGTTATAAGACACCTCTAAGGGAATGACTGAATTCAGTTACACCCTTATCTGTAATGTGGTAAGAACAGCTTTTGCTGCTATGCCACTTCTAATGGCAGCAATGAAGCGGGTGCTCCACAGAACTTTGCTTCATAAAGTGAGAACAAGTGGAAAGGTTTCAATCTCTTTTTAAAAAAGGAAGTTTATTAAAGGATTTAAAACAAAACAAAACACAAAGTCATTGGAACCCAATGAGAAATGCAGTATCCTATCAGCAACACATGAATTGAAAAAAGCTTTTTTGTACAAATATAGAGAAATCTAACCATTCTATATTCCATGAGAAAAAAATGAATTGGTATCCAGAGCTGGAGGTGGTGGTGGAATCCAAACAACTTACAAATATTAAAGTTTAGATAACATTCAGAGGCTTTGTAACATGTGCTTTTCAAACAAGGAAGAGAGAGACAGAGAACTGGAGACTACAAAACAGAGAGTGAACAAACTCAGAACAGCTTCAGGCTGCCTAATGCTAAGACTGAAAAACAAGAAATGACATAAATACATGTGCCGTCTTCTGCACTAGACTGTCACAGTGTTATTATTCCACTTTCAACATCCTATGGAATCCTTTGAGGCCCCTCCCTAAATTGCAAACCCCAGGATTCCATAGGATATTGAAAGTGGAATAATAGCACTGTAACAGTCTGGTGCAGAAACTGCCTTAGAGAGAAAAGAAAACTAGCAACTGCTGAGTACAGGCATTCTAAAGTTGCTGCCTCTAATAGGTTAACAGGTATGTTAAGCTGCCAGACTTTGCCTTAAGTCAGAAGAAATTAATGGTTGTCTAATTTTGCAGAACCAGTGACATCAAACACGGATATTCACCTGCATCAAACGATGCATTCAGCACCTTCACTGAGACCCACATGAAACCTGTACTACATATACTTGTTCAGATTAGAGCCAGGTAATCTTGCTTCTCTAGACCCATTCTGTGCCTTCAAGCCATTTACAATTTACAGCAACCTTAAGTCAACCCTATCATGGGGTTTTCTGTGGCTGTTTGACACATCCCTGGTCACCCAGTGGATTTCCATGGCTGAGTATGGTTGTAGTCCAATGCTTAAACCACTACATCACACTTACAAAAATCTACCAGACATACTGGTTGTGGATTCTGGGTGCTATAATTCAAAAAAGTAACTTCTCCATTTTCTGACTGAGATGCACTTCTGTAGCTACTTTAGCTGTATATGCAAAACCCTGCTGTTCCATTGCATTGAAATTGAATCTCCCTCTTTATTATTGCCTTCTCAAAGGCTTTAGAATCTATGCATGTAAATAAATAAGTATAAAGAACTAAGATTTGTTTCCAGTGACCATGCCAACTCCAAAATGAACTGGAGCTTCTGTAATCCCCATAGGCTTGTTCACTTGGACCCCCACTGCTATCTTTGTTCTTCCTGTTCTCTGTTCCTACAGTGAAGTCTTCAATAAAAAATACTTAAAAAAAATAGACAGTATTCTATCCCTCTGTTGAAGTTTCCTGGTATTGTATTTCTAGTTTCTTTTTTTGGCTGCTGACTTAAGAAGTTGGCAGACATTTTCAAACATATTTGTACAATAGACCTCAATATCCTTTCTGGTCATTTAAATTTATGACTGTTCCATTTATGATATACTCTCTGTCTCACGTGGCTGCCACTAGACTCACCGTTTGACATCTGTTTGCATTAAACTGCACTTCCCATTTAATTACCAGGTCTCTTAAAGACCTGAAATCCTCCTGAACTTAGTTGCCTATAAAGTCTAAAGTATTTGCTATTACGTAGGTCCAGATTTGGTACCTGCTCAAATCATTTATGTAAGCATAATTAAATAGAGCAACCCCCTGGAGTATGCCATTGGTGATCTAGGCAAAGCAAAATTAATTAACATTTTGATTCACTCATAAATTCATGTTTTGAGCTGGATTTGAAGCCAAGGAGATATGCCCATTCCTTACATTATGACTAACTGGCATAATGAGATACCAGTGCATGAAATCAGAGTTTGAAAAAGTTACTTTTGAGGATTACAACTCCCACAATCTTCAGCCAACATGGTACCTAGGGGGCTTTGGGAGTTGTATACTATATAGTAACAGTTCTCCTCGGTGTATTTCCTCAGCAGATAGAAACCAGCATCTAACTGAAGGAGAGACAACTAAATCAGTTCTGAGAAACCACATAGCTACACAGCAAAATACGCTGAATTTTAGCAAAGGTCTATCTCGTTTAGTGACACATCACCCTTTTTTTTTTAGTGGCTTTCTTGTTGTTCACTGCTTTCAAGTTGACTTTGATGTATGGTGACCCTATGAATAATTACAGATGAATAACTCAATCAAGGAAGCCACAGCCCTGAGTCTGTAAGGCTTCCTTGACTGAGTCTATCCATCTGTAATGTTCCACTGCTTTCTACCTTATTTTCCTACTGCCTTCTACCTTTCCAAGCATTATTGTTTTTTCTGGTAAGTCATGTCTTTTCATGATACATCCAAAGTACAACAGTCTCAGTTTAGTCATCTTGGCTTTTAGGGAGAGTTCAAGTTTGATTCGCTTTAAGATCCATCTAATTGTCATGGTATCAGTAGAACTCTTTTCTAGCACCACATTACAAAGGAGTTGATTTTCTTCCTATCAGCTTTTTTCACTATCCAGCTTTCACAAACATACACAGAAATTGGAAATAAGATGGCATGGACAATCCTAACTTCATTATTCAATGATACATCTCAACACCAGGATCTTGTCTAATTCCTTCATAGCTGTCCTTCTAAGATCTAGTTTTCTTCTGATTTCTTGAGTGCACTCTACATTCTGATCAGCCGCTGAACCAACGTATGGAAAATCTTTTGACTATTTTAAAGTCTTCATTGTCTACTTTAATGTTATGTAAATCATCTCTGGTCATTATTTTTGTTTTCTTAATGTTCAACTGTAAACCTGCCTTTGCACTTTCTTCTTTGACTTCTTCAGAAATCCCAAGTCTTTGCTATTTTCTGCTAGTTATATGGTGTCTGTCATCTGCATATCTTAAACTGTTGCTGGTATTTCCTCCAATTTTCATGCTTCCTTCCTCTGAATCTAATCTAGCTTTACATATTAGGTGCTCAGTATACAAGTAAAGCATAGAGGGGCCATTTCCACACTAGACTGTTATAGTGCTGTTATTCCACTTTCAACATCCTATTTTTGCAGCTAGGGAGGGGCCTTTGAGGTCCCTCCCTCAATTGCAAACGCCGAGTTTCCATAGGATATTGAAAGTGTAATAGTCTATAATAGTCTATATAATAGTCTAGCGCAGAAATGGCCAGGGTAAGAAAATGCATCCTTGTCTGACCCCCTTGATAACTAGAAGCCATTCTGTTTCTCTGTATTTTGTTCTGATGGTAGGCTCTTGTCCTGAGTACAGATTTCTGTCCTACCCTGTTATATTGCTATTATTCCACTTTCAACATCCTGTGGAATTCTGGGGTTTGTAGTTTACTGGGGCCAAAGATATCAATGGCTGAGAATTCTAAATGCCCCTCTCAAAACTGCAAACCCCAGGATTCCATAGGATGCTAAAAGTGGAATAACAGCGCTATTACAGTGTATTGTGGAGATGAGAGACGAGGGTTCAACCCCCTGCCCCAATTGTGGAAACCCACTGGGTGATCTTGAGCAAGTGACATTCTTTCACCCTCAGAGGAAGGCAATGGCAACGGCAACAAGTCTGAACAAATCTTGCTAAAAAAACCCGCGATGGTTTTGAGTTAGAGTTGTCTTGAGCTGTAAATGACTTCAAGGTACACAACAACAGAGTTTGAAAGATTTACTTTTTTTGAACCACAAGTCCCAGAACCCTCACCCAACATGTTCAAAGGGTAACCTTTTCAAGGTCTGGCCCTAGTACTCTCTGGTGGGACAAAGACTATCTTGCCAGCATCTCATGCAAAGGTCTCTTCCCACAAATCCCTGTAAATGAAGATGCCAAGTCCTTGCTTTGAACTTGGCATCAAAGCACAAACTAGGGAACAAAGCATGGATCTCATTCCATTGAGCTAAACTTTGTGGTGTTCCCATTCTTTTGCAACAAGCTACTGGTGGTGCAATATGAGCAGAAAGGCTGGCTATTATCTTAAATAACAAGCACAACATCTTTTTTAAAAAGTCATGGTCACTCCAGAGGTCAGTCTAGTGCCTTGGAAAGTTCATAAACAACATCACAAGAAGAAGCCAGCTATTTCCTAGCATGTTGTAACAATGTCGGCGTGTGTGGTACAAACAGTGTCCAAAAAAGACCACATTCACAACACACATATACATCATTTTCATATTTAGAACTGTGAAATGTGAGTTTCATAATGGTACAACCTGGAGCTTATTTAGCAGAGAATTACAGAACCTTTTTCCTTTAAAGTCCAGTGAGGTGCATTATTAATGTTATTCATTAATAGCAATGCAATTGAGGATGTGTGATTTGGAAGGGAATTTTTTTGGCCACAAAAAATTCCATTAGTACATACTTTTTTTTGGTTCTGGTGGTGGGTGAAGAAATCTTATAATCCAGTTTCCCAAAATGAGATTAGGAGGGAAATACTTGGAACAAAATAGTATCTTTGCCTTATGCCCAAGCAATTTGGATTTTTCTTTCCCCTGCCTTTATTCTAGAAGAAACATAACACAAACACTTTCAAATGGAAGCTCTGAAATGTGTTTTAAGTATTCAGACCATCCATTTTTGTTTTGCTTGTCCCAATTTTGGTTCTTTGTGCCCTTTTTCTTCTTTTAGCAATTTTTTCCCTCTGGTTTCTAGATCAGTCACTTGAGAGCTAGAAATGGAAATGGATTTAAAGATCAAAATTGAACAATCCTGGCCACACACTTCAAATTTGCCATGGGACTCAATTAGTTTTATTGCAAACCTATTCCCTCCCTTCACCCCCCCCCACCACAGACACACAAATTGAGAAGTTATTTTCTTTGGCATCCCAATAATTACTTCTTGTAATTCTGAAAATGTCTAGGCAGTTGCTTCCCTGAGGGAGTACTTTCAGTTAACCCTGTCAGCATCACACTCAGTGACAGTCACACAGGCCCCAGAAGAACAGGGCATGAAGAGAACAAAAGGCCTCTACACTTTCCTTTAGTGAATTAAAAGAAAAGAAGTCAAAAATCTCTTTTTGCAATGAATGAGGCCAGGACAAGAATGCTGACTGTGATTATGCCTTTCAGAGGTTTATGTACTTTGATGCTGCTGATGGCAACATTAACAACCAGAGCTTGAAAAATTACATTTAAAAAAGTTATTAGTTCTAATTATAGTCCCAAGTTCACAAAGTAATTAGTAATTTTTAAAAGGATTTTTTCCCCTTAATATTTCTCAAAACCAAAATGTTTCCTGTGTTGTTGCTTTTAAAAAGAAAATATCAAAATGCCACGTCAGTCTCCTATGGTACAAATCACATACTCTTCCCATCTCACTTGTTAACTTCAGCACTGCACAACAGAACATAGCAGCATGAGGCAGAGAATGGATCAGCACATGTAATATTCCTTCTTCGCTATCTAGTCCACATGTGTCAAACACAAGGCTGGTGCGCCAAATCTGGCCCGCCAGACCATTTCATGTGGCCCTTGTACCTCTCCTGCAGCTGCAGCACTCCTCCTGCATGGTGAGCCCAATTCCCACATTGCCAGCCTCTGGCTGCCAGTATTCTGAAGAGGGGCCGAGCAGCCAGCACTCGCGATCTACTTCTACCTCTGACTGCTCCTCTATCCAAGTCTTACTGTCCAAGCGTTGCCACGGGTTACCATGGCAATGCTCCACTTGGCTTAAAAGAGTTGAACAAAAGAGCAGTCAGAAGTAGAAGTAGATCGCAAGTGCTGGCTGCTGGGCCCCTCTTCAGAATACCAGCAGCTGGGGGCCCGCAATGTGGGGACCAGGTTCACTAACTACAGAGAGGGGCAGAAAGAGGCAGAGAGAGGGTCTGGGGCCAGAAAAGCACACTTTGGATATACTGACCAATTCTATGTCACTTTACAGAGGTATAGGGACTGTAAACTACAATCAAATAGCCCCAAAATGTCCAAAAAAAGAAAAATTGATGCAGAGGGAAGACAATTTAAAAGCCAATAATAATCAAATGCAGAGGCAATTAATTAATACGATAAAAGAGTAGATACATTTAAATAGTCTTACAGATGCAACTGGCCCTTTGAGGGTAACCATAATGATGATGTGGCCCAAGATGAAATTGAGCTTGACACCACTGATCTAGTCAGATCACAAACCCAGAGCTATAAAAGTATACCTCCCAACATTTCACAGATGAAAATAAGTACACATGTGGCAAACGAAATCAAAGCGTGGTCAAGATGACAAAGGCTGTTAGTGAGGGAGAACATACAAACCAGGAGAAGCTGCAGCAGTTTGCTCTCACTGAGCCTACTGGGAAGGACAAAATTCCAGCCCCATCTCTCTTCAATTCCCTGCTGAGTTAATTGAGAGCAAACCAATTTTGTACTTTGAACTCAGTTAGCAGCAATTGAAGTAAGCTGAGACATAGAGGGACAGTGGGTGGAAGAGAGAAAAATTGGGACAACTTAAAAGCATCTGAAAAAATTGGATAACAGAGGACTAATAAGGATTGCATATGTCAAATTGACAGTTGGAGGGTATGTAAAAGCAACTACTATATAAAGTTACAGAAACAATTCAAAATGAGCGGCATTATCACCCATTGAGTGACTATACCAATATAGCTTAGTTACACCTCTATTATTGCACAAAATGAAATAATGAAAAGTAATTGTTATCTGTAAACTAGTTTCTTCTAGGCACTGCTAATAAACAAGAATAGAATTTTAAAGACTAGGATAAAAATATTTGGATACCCTATAGCAGCCGCATAGCTTGGAGTGTGGGTAAGGGGGTGGGGGCGTGGCCACATCACACGAAGGCATGGTCACATCATGTGGGGATGTGGTTACATCACGTAGGGCATGGCCACATCATGCGGGTTACCCCCCAAATATTGCCGCCCAGGAAGCACCGCTCTCATTGTCCCCCCATCCATATGCCTCTGCCCAATAGCCACTGACACATAAAACGCCAGGCCTAATGATTAGAAACTTGAAAGTGACAGATTCGATGAAGTTTCTTTCTGTTCCTGTTTGGTTTCAAGGAGATGTCACTGGCTTGTGAGTTCTACAGACATTTCACAGACTTTTTGGCAAAGAAATAACTGACATATTACTGCAGTAACCCTTACATGAGCCCTCGGAGATAAATCATCGTTATTATCCCCATATTAGTGATAGGTTAAGGTGTGTGTAAGGGAAGGATGGCTTGTTCAGCGCTACCCAATCTGTTCATGGCTGAGGTAAGATCTGACCCATGGACTCCCAGATCATACTCTTAGCAGCCACACTATATTCATATCCAGTTTCTTCTCCCTTTCTTTTCATCTTTAAAACTGAGTAGGTGGATTTTGTGGCAAAGGAGCAGGAGCACAGTTTTGGTTACCAACCACCATCTGCCCTTCTCAAAAACATTCTGGGAATGCCAATAACATGGACACTATTTCACAGTACAAATTATGTCCCTGGAAACAACACTGAAACAACTCCCCTGAATACTTGAAAACGGGGTGGTGGACTGGAGCTGACAGTCTGAGTCCAAAACACCCACACTGGATGAGAGTAGAGTAAAAGCAGATGAAACAAAAGCAAATGTATGACATCCCTGTGTCTCAGATTATACACAGGAAAGAACTACTTCACACATAACACTATGCTTACCTGGTTGTATAAGACAGTCATGTGGTAAACCAGCTCTTTCCTCCAGCTAAATTCAGATTCTTTTTTTTATACACACACTTATATGTTACTGTAAATGGAATTCTAATTTATACATAATATCACCAACACAACTGGTACAGAAATGTCAATTATTCTGAACAATCCCTTTGTAGTTTATGTTACCACCATTTGTACTAGATTTCATGTCTTTTTGTATATATATGTTTTTGATTATTTATGGTATAAAACACACAATGTGACAATTAAGTAAAATATCTATAAAGCTATCCAAGTCTTACTGTCCAAGCCTATAACGTATGTGCATAAGTGTGTATGAGGTTCAGAATCAATTTGGTAAGATCTGGATTTGAACAAGATCTTACTTATATTTCTTCAGATTTCTCTGAACTCTTTGGAAGTGTATGACCTACTAGACAATTGAAGGAGCCTCTGGAAAGTTAGATAACAAGGTATGTACTGTGGAGCCGAAAGAGTTAGCGGCTTTGAAATCAATAGGCCTGTGTCCTTTTACAATATACCATTTAAATTCTTTCATTCTCAGCTCTTTGCATTTATATGGGGGATATTTATAACAAGACTCTTCAGATGACTTTAATTATAGTTTGCCTGTGGTCACAACACACAGAAATAAGGCCCTGGGATTTTTTTTTTTTTTTTAAAAAGCTCCTAGCCGAATGATCATTTCTAAGTACACTTGAAAAATATTCCTAGGCTTTTAAAATTAATAAAAGAGGGTGACAAAGCTAACTGAATTATTTTCTTCCTCTTGAGTTAGAGTTACATACAAATGGAAGCAAACTTCTTTGTTATGCCTTACATGGAAAGCTAAAGGTATAGCTTTTAAATATAGCAAAAGATATCTTGGAAATGTAATAATTAAAGCAACCCAATCATCTACAAATGATAGATTTAAAAAAACGTAGCCTAATAGTGTTTATCTTTACTTGCAAATAAGCTCTGTTCTGTCTGGCTAAGTGTGCATAGCATTTCTGCCAGAACAGTTTCAATAAACTTTGTCAAATCACTGGTTAAATTTTTTTGGATGTCAGATGCTAAGAAAGAATTGGCAAAAAATGTGTGATAATAAGAACGCACAGGTGGCATTTAGTTGTTCTTGGAGGTCTAATTCTGTTCCATACTGCTTTGAAATGCAAGATGTCTCCTTCGAGGTCATAGGCTAAAGTTATGCTGAGTTTAACACTACTGGCTTTACAGCCACTCATGGAGCAGGATATAGGTGAAAATCAGTTGGCCATACCATTAGGCAGAGTGTAGCATCTGACCCAGTAAGCAGACACTGGGGGATTGGCGAAAAATGGGGTTGAGGAGACATAGTGAGATGCTGATGAATGGCCTGTGCTTGCTAGGCTATGTTACTGCCCTCAGAAAGATGTGCACCATCAAAGGAACATGTCAAAGGAACATTCTATTGCCAATCTAGTTAGTTATTGTAAATGGAATGGGGAACAACATCTTACCATTTGCAACAGCATAATGCCTTGGGCCAGGTCTGTGACTAAGCAGTGTTCTTTCTGCAAATATTTCACCCTAAGATAACTAGTTCTGAATGCAAGAAATCTAAGGCAAATGGTCAGAGCTGTTTGGCAGTGGAATATGCTACCTCAGAGTGCGGTGGAGTCTCCCTCTTTGGAGGTTTTTAAGCAGAGGCTGGATGGCGATCTGTCAGGAGTGCTTTGATGTGGGTTCCTGCATGGCAGGGGGTCGGACTGGATGGCCCCTGTGGTCTCTTCCAACTCTGTGATTCTAAGTCCCTCTACTGTGTCATGAGCTTGAAGTGTACCCTGATAACCTAAAGCACAAAAATGGATACATTCACCACACTGCTGCTTTTGGAGCAGAATTTTCTCCATGGACCATTGCTCCCTCTGCACTGTCATTACACAAACATTGGTTTATCTCTCAAGGCAAAGAGGATGTACCAAGCTTCTCAGAAGGATCATCTGTGTCTCAGACATTGGTATGATTGGAGAGGGCAGGTGTAACTTGTACTTCCATGAGATCTCTCCACACACTTCTTAATTTTCTCCCATGTTGATTGCCATCTCCTTCTACGGAAAACAATAAATTCAATACTTTGGGACTTGTATTGTATGCACAATACACTTCTTACGCAAAAATGTATTTTGTACAATGATATACTTTGTGCAAAACCTCAATAAAAATGGTTTTTTTTAAAAAAAGTTTTGATCTTTCTCAGAGATGAAGAGTCTTATTGTAATTGACAATTTTTTCAATGGACAAGATGGAAATGTATATGAATATTCTTTATGTCCCTGTCATGGAGAAACAGCCACTTTGCCAAATCCAACTTAGACACAGAAACAGGCATAGCAATTAAAACCATTAACTTTACAAAAGACTTGCTCTTGGTAAAGATGAAAATCACTAGATCTGGTTTGTTGGCACAGATCAAAAAGGTGTTTTGCAAAGAGCATGGCTACAAAGAAACTCATGATGAATGCTTGTACTTCAGAACTGATCACTACACACTCGGCTTTTAGAGAACTCACTATGTATCATGGGTTCCAGCTCTTAGAGCTATACTCTGATCCCTATGAAATGAAGCTAACAGGCATTCTGTCCTGCCTCATTGCTTTCTGTGCTTCTATTTCCCATCTGGTGTTTTTTTGCTGTCTAAGAAAGAGGCCCTCAGAAGGCTGTCTAGAAAATACGGCAATCTCCTTTGCTGAAGACAGCATCCCACTTGTGACGGGCATAGTGAGTTGTGCAGCCTACCAAAGAACTATAAGGGAGGTAGCTAATGACACTACGAGGAATAGTTCATAAATATAATTGGAAAGCAAAATACTCTTACCTTCAATACAAGCTTCCCATGTCTGGATGAAAAGCTAAAATAAAATACACCCCTCTCCCTGGCTTTTTGGTGCTGCTGTGGTTACTAAGCATCAGAGGAACTCTCTGGGCATTCCTGAGTAGTTACAGATGTGTACAGATGCATACTGCAGGCCTCTCAGTTCTGGAGATGACATAACGCTGCTTACCACTTAGAAGAGTAGTTCATTTAATATTGATTTTGGAGAGATGAGAGCCTTGGCCCTAGTGGGCAGTTGTTTAAAAATGATGGGATTATAAGAGCAGCTGGCCACATTCCATTCCAGGAAAGCTCAAGGCATTATCCAGTCTTGAGTTCCCCTTTCCTCTCTGTAGCCATTTGATCCATAATCTCTTTTATGGATTCTTAATCCTTTTGATGTAGTTTCTTTCCATGGCATGCATATATTATTTGACAGAAAATTATGTGAGCAACTCTCTTCACCATGGAGTGTGGGTGAGCATATCTGTGGGATTCTAGTTTATAGGAATCATAACATTTGTGTTAACATACCATTAAGTGCTGAACGAACAGCTAGTGTGGTGAAATATTTTGAACATTGGTTTAAAGACTATGGGAGACTAGGGTTTGGATCCCTACTCAGCCACAGAACCCCCTTGAGTGACCTTGAGTAAGTCACACTCTCTCAAGCTAAGAAAAAGGTAATTGGTAAACCTCTTCTGAATAAATCTTGCCAAGTAAACTGTACGATAGGGGGCATTTCTGCACTAGACTGTTGTAGTGCTATTATTCTGCTTTCAACATCCTATGGAATCCCGGGGTTTGCAGTTTACGGAGGGGCCTTTGAGGCCCTACAAACCCCAGGATTCCATAGGATGTTGAAAGTGGAATAACAGCACTACAACAGTCTAGTGCCAAAATGGCCTCAAAGGCCCCTCCCTAAACTGCAAAACCCCAAGATTCCATAGGATGTTGAAAGTGGAATAATAGCACTATAACAGTCTAGTGTGGAAATGGCCAGGGTCACCATAAGTCGGAGTTGACGTGAAGGCACATAAGTGCTGCACTAATGAGTATCAAGCTGAGCAGGAAAGAAGAATGCTTGTCTAATCTTACATCCTCTAATATTTTACAGATGAAAACTGGGACATATATGCCCAAACAACATCAGAGTGTGGTAAAAGGGATTAATGAGGAAGAACATATAAGCAAAGAGAGGCTGCCATAGTTTGTTTTTGCCTAAGCCTGCTGGGGAAGGTAAGATTCTGCTCTCAACAGAGAATTAGTTGAGACTCTCCCTGCAAAACTGGGACAGTTGGAGAGTATGTAAATCATGCCACTAAATCATAGGTTCTTCAAGCTGCATTCCTAGGCATTCTGGAGTTCTCTGGAACATATCAGAGCTCCTGCAATGAACTGGTCAATGTGATGAAAAAACGTCCCTGCAAATATAATTTCCCTAATTGTTAAATCTCTTCTAAATGAGGGTTAGTGGCCTGCAACCGCACGTGGCCCTTGGCTGCTCTGGCATGGAAAATTCCACCTGCTTATTACAGGTAAGACAGCAACCGCTCTCAAAACCAAGGGTGGGGTGGGTGCAAGAAGCTTCTTCCTTCCCGTTACATTGGAAAATGGGGGAGGCAAAATGTTCAGTTATTTGAATGAAGATACCACTAGTAAAACAACAATCCCCTTCCCCACCAGAATTTGGAAATAACAAGTTACAAATAACATACTTGTCTCCATCTCTTATTACTTTCTTGCACAAGGTTGCAGCAAAGATACTTTTCCAAGGTAGCAGAATGAGTGTGAACTGGGTTTTAAAAATGGGATTTAATGTGTAATGCTTTCTGAAGCCCCTCCCTAAACTGCAAAGCCAAGGATTCTATGGGAGGTTGAAAGTGGAATAATAGCACTGTAACAGTCTACTGAGGAAACGGTCTTAGTTACCTTTAGAAGTTACTTTAAAAGATTGTTTTAGAGGAAATCTGAGCAGAGATTTTCAATTTTTATCCCATTTTCCGTTAATGCTAACGGGATCTGTTTTTGTTTTTTAAAAGCGAAGAAAATCAACAAGCAATGTAACAGATAACATAACAAGGCATATAACTTTTGTGGTATCATCAATCTTTGGGATGTTTTACAGTACATTACTTTTACAAGTAATTTCCCATTGTCTTCAGTGATCTCCATACTGCTGAGATCGCTGTTTTCACTTCACATGGCCAGCAAGGCATTCTTTGAGTTGCATGGCTCAGTTCAGGCCATCACCATACCGTACTGCATCCTCACAAACTATGAAAGGTACAGCATAGTCAGCTCCTAACTGAGCCAGCCACAAACCTTTTACGCCAAGAGACATACCTCCTCTTGTCATCCAGGTCACAAAGATTACAGAGAGGAATCTAGCCCCCACCTTCTTATACCATGCACCTGTTACTCTCTTTATTTCTAAATGCACACCCTCCAATTGTCTTGATTTGGCAGGGACAGTCCAGATTAAACCTCTGTCATCCCATTTTTTTTTCAGATGCCTTTAAAATGTTCCAGTTTCTCTCTCCTTCTCTGACTTTCCCCCTTTGTCTTGGCTTACTTTAGCTGCTGCAAACTAAGTTCAAAGTGCCAAAGTATGTTGGAGGGTATGTAAACCTACATATATAAATGCTTGGCTCCTAAGATCAGGAAAAGCCCTTCTCTTGGTCTTGCTATCCTCACAGAAAAATCTGAGGTGGAGACATATGAAAAGATGTTCTTTATGGTTGGTTGCGCCTAGGCCAGAGCTTTCCAAACTTTTCATGTTGGTGACACACTTTTTAAATATACATCATTTCGCAACACAGTAATTCAGTAAGAAATCCAGTAAGTTGACGTAGCCCCTCCACCCAAGCCTGGCCTGCTGCCCTTGCTGGGGTCTTCCTTGGCTCGGGCTGGCAGCGGCGGCAGAAGAGGCAGCCCCTCCACCCAGGCTTGGCCTGCTGCCACCCCCCTTTCTGGGGTCTTCCTCGGCCCAGTGTGGCAGCAGCAAGGCAGCCCCTTCACCCAGGCCTAGTCCACTGTGGCTGTGGGAGAGGCAGTCCCTCCACCTGTTACCTTCACATGACGCACATACACACTGCAGGTAGCACACTAACGTATTGTGACACACAGTTTGGAAAGCTCTGTCCTAGGCCCAAAAATACAGAAGTAGACTGCAAACGTAAGACTGGGTTACTCCTTGCCTTTCCAATGCCAGGTGAAGTTTTTTTTTTTAAAATGACAGGATTTTGGGAATACAATGTGCGGTACTGTTTTTTAACTCCTTTTTAATACATGTCATAAATTGTTTTTAATCTAATTGGTAATTCAATTGCATTTTAATTATAAACTATTGTATATCTATCCTCCACATTATCTATGATTAAATTTGCAGGTTGCCTTGAGTTCCTGTTCCTGGGGAAGGGACAATGGGATATAAAAAACATGAAAACTATATTAATAGTAATAATATCCAAGCGTTATGCAAATAGATCTTCTTTTGTCCTTTATTTTTATTTCTTTGTTTTAGTGATGCTTTCTTCTTTCACTGCAAGTGTGTCAATTGGCACCTTAAGTATTCTGCAGGTATCTGTCTGGAGTATCAAAATCAAAATTCAATTTAATATTTAGCATGCATGGCATTAATCCTATGCAAATAAATATTTAGAAGTCTAACTGTCTGTAGCAGGAAATGCAGAGGACAAATGGCATGTAGGAGGGAGATGGAGAAAAAAATAAAATGATTGGTGTTCAGTAATATATTCCACTCTGATAAAATTCTTTTCAGTGAGGCCGTGACTCTTGTCCTAGTAGAGTCCCTTTGGTAGTGAAAGGAAAATGCTGAATATAAAGGACAGAAAGGGCTGTACTCATTGTTTTGGGGGGAAGATCCCTGTAGTGTTGGCTTTAGGTCAAAGCTTCACCTGGGGTACAAGAACTCTCCTTAACTGCACAGGCGCTCATTAATGAAGGGCACTTTGGAAAATGCCCTTCAGTTCCTTTCTGTGGCTGGCGGACTTTGCACAGAATTTGTCCCCATGAGCCCTCCCTGATTTCTTTGAAGGCCCTGATGATATGTGTTAAACAGTCTAGGGCTGCAGAACACTTATCCTCCCCTTGCCTCTGCTGTCCCCCTCCCACTCTACACCTGAGATTGTTCAATTATCGGCTTTGGCACACAGCCTGTTGGTAGGAATTTAGAGATTTAACCACCTGTTCTGTATAAACCCCATGAGGAAAATAGAGCACTATACCGTAAGTCTGCAAGCCCTACCTCCTGCTGACTGGTAAAAGCCAGGGAGAAGGTGTGGAATGAGACTCCCAAGGAGATGAATGTGAGCTGAATTTTCAAATATCTGAAGCAATTTGTTCGGGTGGGAGAAAGTGTGTGTTTCTCTGTGCAGGTGTGAATAGAGGCACTATGCTGGGTTTGATGACACAGCCATGACTATAGAAATAAGATGGAGTTTGCTTTGCTGCCTTGATGCTAACCTTATTTAGGTGGTAGTAAGTACAATTTCATTGGCATCTTGTATAAGTAAAAAAATAATAAAACAAACATTTTTAATTGTGTATATGCCCAGCTCTCTGAAACCTAATTAAGATTTAAAAAAAAACATGAAGAAAGTATCTTAGCTTGGAAAAATTACTGTTTGAACTAACTCCTAGAATCTGCAGCAACTATGAGGAGCAGAACCTTCAGCAGTTTGCTTTTGTCTGAGTTTACAGGGAAGGGCAGGATTTTGCTCTCTCCTCTTCCCCCTGCTCAATTAACTGAGTACAAACTACTTTTGTACTTGGAACTCAGTTTGCAGCAACTGAAGTAAGCTGAGGACAAAGAGAGAAAGTGGGAGGACAAGAGAGAAACTGGGACATTTTAAAAGCAGATGAAAAATGGGATGACACAGGATTAATACCCTCCAGCTGTCTCTGCCAAATTGGGACAGTTGGAGGGTGTGAGAAAGACAGAGACAGAGTTATGTACACTAAAGTATGCCATAGATTGTAATCTGTGGTTGAGATTACAATAGTTTTCTGCCAGATCTGCAGCCTTGTACTTCTCAGATAGGATCCCATTATGCCAGATAGCAAATCACTATTGAAGCTGCAAGGTAATTCAAAAGCAGATTGTGATTCAGCAGAAGAGTTTACAGGTTGTGGCAAAATAATCAAAACATATCTTACAGGGTGCATTTTTGCTGGCTTAAAGTAATTATTTGAATCTAGCCCATTTAACTTGAAATTACAGAAGAAAGGGCAGTGTGGGTTTGAAGATCAGCCAACAGTCCTTGCCCAATCTTTCATGAAAACACTGACATTCACCCTATATAAGAAGACACTTATTTATACATATCCTTAATACTATGATGATTTAATGGGAGAATTTCAAACTTTAGCTTTGCTAAGAAACAGTCACCAATTGCAACATAATTACAGTTGGCAGCTGATATTTTCACATAATTATGTGTTTTTCTTTATCCGAGGGGAAAACAGAGAGAGAAAATGTTCCTGTTGGTTGCTCTACCTGTTGCTAAAGTTCTCACTTTTAAAGAATATCAGCATGATGTTCCCCTTTTCACAGAACATCCAGAGACAATTCTAAGCACAAACAGAAACATTTTTTCCTATCGAGGCTAAGGATTTTTAAAAAATTATTTTTTTTAAAAAAAAAATCCACTGCAGGAAAAAAAACTTTGCAAAGGATGTTTGATTGTTTAAATTTGATTAAAGGGGTCTTTGCTGGTTGGGACAGGGGAGCACAAAGCTGTTATGCTACAACAGTGAGACTTTTGGAATACTGTACTTTTTTTAAAAAAAAGAAAAGAAGACATGCCCATTCAGATTTCCAGAGCAGCAGTGAGCAAATACAAAGAAGAGATGCATGACTAGCCAACTGTATATAGCATTATAAAATCTGAATGTCTCTTGACCAAATTGCCTGCTCAGCTTCCTTTTTGCCACTTCCCCTCCCCTCTGGCTGGAGGGTTCCATAAGAACTGAAAATGCTTTTCCAGGAAGTCTCAACCACTAATAACTGCAGCTTTCTGTTGTGAGAGATCTCATTTTTTTCCAATTGTTTGGATAGGTCCTGAATTTCTGTATTAGTCTCAAAATAAAGAACTACAAAGGGCCAGTTCTTTAGCAAATAAATCTCTGCCAGTTTCCTTATTTAGTTACTTACCATTTTTTACTATCTTTATTTTTTTTATAATAATTTTATTAAGTTTCACAACATAAAAACAATTTTTAGATTTGTGTTCTTGCATGTAATATTTCTGATCTTCCTGTTTTGGTCCCCACCTCCCGAAGTCCACTCAAAAGCATTCATGTACCACATTACATTGTTATTTCCATGTTTAAACATGCTTCTCACTTCCCCTTCCATGTTATGTTTGAGTTATCCCCCTGTCTTTCACAATTTCAATACAGATCCTTCAACTGACAGTTCCCAGCTATTTGCTATTTTTGGCCTTTCTGCTTCTCTCTACACCACCTCAAAATTCTATTTTTATTCTCTTATTTAATTTAATTTAATTAATCTTATTTAATTCCGTTCAAAATCTCCATCTGTTATCTTTTCCTCTTAATGAATCCTCCATGCATCCCTCGATAATAATCTGGCAGTCTGACCTGTTATACCATCAGCTTCGCCTCCAAATTATTATTATTTTAATGAACCTTTCCTATTTCCCACTATTTACCATTTCTTGTTTAACCTCCTTCAACCCTTTGGCAGTTTCCCAATGTCCCTATTAATATCCAAATAATGATTATAAGTTTAGATTTGTTAAAGTATCAGCTGCTTCACCTGCATCAAGGACCCATCTCTACACCGCTCACTTCTTCCCTCCCCCCATCTGGGATTTCACAGCCCAGGACTCAGTTCAAAAGATTCAATATACACTTGTATGCTTGGCGTCGCCTAAGAGTCCCAGGCCGTTACGTCCCAGAAGGTAGGGAGATAGCATGAATGTCATCTAACACCAACTCCTCAAACACACAAGTCCCATCACCCCTTTCACATCATCATTGTCCATATTGACTCCAACATAATATTCAAATAGATAATCTTATTTAACACTGCCAAAGTTCATTACATTTATCAAATCTATGCCATAATCCTCCTCGTATTTGCACCTCCCTTCCCTAACTTGTTATCCAGAGTTCCTTTGTAAATTTCCTTTGTCTTCTCATAGTCGCTTTGAGTCCGGGCACTCGTCCAGGGAGAAAGATTGTTTTGCTTCAGTGACCTTCAAGCACAGAGCTACAGCCACGACAATCGCAGAGACCAGACTCAAACAATGAAAAGCAGGAAACATTTTACATACAAAAAAACCCATTGCTTAACAACTGTCATATTATAGTTTCCCACTTATATCAGTGTCCTGTCTAGCCCCCTTTACTTAGGCAATATCACCATGTTCATATTAATAACAACATGCCAATTTAATGAAATTTTAGATTTACTAGAAAGCACACTATGTCATCTAAATCAGAGCACTGTGTCTACACTCATCTCACCTTCCCTCCTCCCTTCTGTAACTTTTCAGCCCAGAACTCATCTCAGATAATTCAATGCATGCTTAACGTCGCTTAAATAGTTCTGAGCCATTCCGTCACCAGAAGTAGGAATATTAATGACATCTAACACAGGCGCTCCATTCTCACTAACCCCATCAACTTTAACATTATCTCAGTGACCATATAAATGACAGTATGTTGTTCTCAGTAATTTACCCGACATTGCCAAAAATCATTACACTTAACAAGTCTGTGCCAAAATCCACCTCTCAATTCCCCCTCCTTGCCCATGCTGCTTCTATTTCTTCTGGACTTCATCTGTTTTCTCATGGTCGCTTTCAAAGTTGCTTATTTGACTTTCCAGCAGGAAATCACAGTCACTGCAAAACACAACAATCCAAGTTCCCAAAGGAGAAGAAGACACAGGCACAGATTCTTGCAACTTCAAAAATCCTCAGTCGCTTTTCCAAAATTACTTAGTTGACTTTCCAACCCAAAATCACAATCACAGTCACAGCAAAACGGAACAGATTCTTGCAACTTCAAAGATCCTCAGTCAGCATTCCAGATCAGAATCCACCAACAGAAAGTTCTATGCAGACATAGAGGCTTTTTAAATCTTATCAAATCAGATCAAGCCTTATTAATCAAATGAATATCCAATCTATAATAGTAGTAGTAGATCCAATCCATCTATCATTTTTTACCTTTAGTATCTCAGTCCTCAAAAAATAGCAGAATAGCCTCTCTCTTCCTTGCATCAGCTGCCCCTTTAAGAAAGCTCACTGCCATGACTCACTTCTTACAGTCTCCGGGTCCTTCCATCTTCGCTCCTGCTCATCGTAACATGCCAAATCCACTGTGGTCTTTGAGAAGTGGGGAGTCAAAGCAGGTTCCATACCTTAAATTTTTTTGTAGCTTCTTGTTTCTTGATTTAAAAAGTTGTGCGGTGGCACTTATGTCGCTCCTGCGATGTCCCCTGGATCCGTTGACGTCCTTCGACCCCCTGGTGCTTTCAGCTCTCCCAGCTGAGCAGAGCCCTGCACCAGTTAAGGAGTCCCCTACGGACCACTTCCGTACCCCCTGTACTGGGGGGTGTTTGGGCACCCCTGGATCTCAAAAGAGGTGGCTGGATTCCAGCAGGAGGCAGCCCGGAGCCGTGCCATTGCGCAGCTTCTTTCTGAGCTGTCGCTCGTGCCCGCCATGCAACCGGAAGGGCCATTTTTTACTATCTTTAGAAGGTGGCTTTCTCTTCATCCGCCACCCTCCCAGGCTTGACTGGTGAGGACACAGGAGAAAGCTTTCTTGGTGGCTGGTCCTAGGCTATGGAACTCCTTCCTGAGGGAAGCTCGCTTGGCCCCCTCTCAGCTCTCTTTTCACTGACAGGCAAAGGCTTTTCTTTTTAAACAGGACTTCAACCTTTAATCTGGTTGTGGTAGAAGGATGTGCAATAGGTGAGCTGCTTTAATATATGACATGTGTTCAGTGTGTTTTAATTCTTTCCACCAAGTCATAGCATGCAGATTTGTTGTGAGGATAAAATGAGGCAATGAGCAGCCATGCGGGCTACTTTGAGCTCACTGGAGGAAAGGTGAGATGACACTGCAGCTAATAATTAATGAATAAGTACATAATAAACATAATGATGACTTCTAACATTTATTCAGTGTAAGATGAACCAGGTCTTTTGAGACTCCTCCAAGCCAGAAGCATAGCAGCACCCTGTGTCCACAATATCTCCCAGTAGACAGACTCCAGTTTGGATTCACTAAACAATAAATATTTTAAAATGTCAAGACACCATCTGGGGGTGGGGTGAACCTAGGTGTGAAAGGCTTTGTTCTGCACAACTCTATAGGCATTTTCACTGACTGCCCCCTGTTTTTCTGAATATGTGGGGCACTCACTCTGTCCCAGGAGGCACAGTGCAGAGCCAATCTGGATGGAACCAATGCATATTAACATCTAAAACCTTGAACAGTGATGATGAAGTATCTATGAGCCAAAAGAAGCTTTACTGCAGCAGCTGTTCTATTCCTACTGGACAATGAGAGAGTAAAATGCGAGCAATTACTGAATTCTGAGCAGAGCTGCTCAGTGGCCTTATGAAATTCAATCAGTTGCTGCTAGGGATCCCACAGTCTTCTACTGTTCTCTGGCTTTTGGCTGAATTATCTTTTATCAAAATAAGAAAAATGCCACAGAAAAGGCAGAATCTGTGAAAGCTTGATAACGTGGAGAGTGAGAATGAGAGAGAGAAAAGAGAGAGAGAATGAATGCGAGGGAGGACTGGTAAATTGGAAGACATGGCTTCCGATAAAGAAATGCACATCACAAGAATTAACAAACTTCAGAAACAATATTATTTCTCTACTGCTATTCCATGTCTGAAATAATTTTCCCATACTCTCCACAGAAATAAGTTCATTCTTAAATTACTTTGATAATTTACAAGAAACATTTCCAGTAGCCATTTTTCCCCCCTGGGAGAACTCTAACCTCAAATGAAACTGGAAGTCCACTTCAGGTTTTTGGGGTCGATGAGAGTTGTGGTTAAACACAATTTGGAGGCTCTGTACGTTTTTTGAAAGGAAATCCACATTCCTAGAGGTATTCAGAAGCTGCAGTTCTCCTTTTCTGGGTAAATTTATCTCCTGAAGGGAGGTATTCTGGAGTAGGCCACATAAATGAGTTGGAACACATGCACAGAATCCCAGAATTAATGTTTATCATGGAATTATAAATTTGTATTGAGTCCTGGAGATTATCTAGTCCAGTGATTCTCAAGCTATCTGGTACTGGACACTGGCATTTTTTTCTCCCCAGTATTTTAGGGACCAGCACCAAATTTGTGACCATTGGATACAATGTTTTTTTTCTTTTCTAGAAACTGGCCAGGGAGTGGTATCCAATGGCTCTGGGACTAGCACTAGTTGGGGGATCACCACTTTGAGCAGTGCTGAACTAAATCAATCCTCTTGTTCAGTTCAGGAGTTTCATACTTTCTCGTATCTTTCAGAAAAGCATGATGTCATACATATCCTTGGCCCTGTTTAGCAACAACTAACAGTGCTGGCACAGAAACACACACAGTAATGACATCACATTCTGTCTTTCCACAACTACACATTACAGTGGGCCCTACATATATGGGGGAGGGTTTCCGGTCCAGGAACCCCTGCATAAAAGAAGAAACACAAATGCTTGCATCTTATAATGACTAATGGCAGTGATGTGCATGCACACATATATGGATCCAACGCCTGGCACAATCACAAATTTGTGTGCGTGGAGGCTGCACATAGGGAGGGGCCCACTGTATGAGACGGGATAATTTGTCAGAGGGTTATCATTTTCAACAGAGGTTTCATTCACCATCACAGCTAATCTCAATTTCATCCTGCAAGACCAGTACAGACACCCTTATCAGAACCAGACTCTCTTAGTTTAAATGACAAGCAGTATAAAATGTCTTTCTGAAATAGACAGTTGAGATTTACAAATCAGTTGTTTGATCAATCAAGTGATGTAATTAATGCTTCCCTGCCTTCTATGAGCAGATGCTAATAACCTGCCATTGTCTACCTCTCTGGCACACAGCCTTGATTTTCACAAGCTGTTAAAAATACATTCCTCTATATTTTTTTTCAGCTGCTATCTCTGCTATTGTCATTGAGTAGCTGCCTGCCTGCAATTTCTCAACAAGAGCCAGGTTTTCATGTCCACTGGTCCCTGCATTCCTGCCAAAGCCCTGCAGAAACAAGAGCTCCCACAGCTGCCAGGGTTTATTTACACACATTCCTGGCTCAAATTGAATTAATGAGCATAATTTAACTCAGGCAATGTCTTCTATGGCTCTTGTTTCTCTTTGCTCCATTTGACATTTCTCTTCTGGTGCACACAAATGTTCTTGCCATTGTAAAGGAGTCTAAAGCGTGTCCAGTGTAACAAGCTGCAATGGTTGCTCTGTTTCACAGTCCATTCAAAGCCCTGTGAAGTGCATCCATGGGATTCCATGCAGATCTGATTAAAGGATGTTTGCCTAGATGTTATCTACTCAAAAATAAGACCTGACTTCACTGTATCTTGCTTCCAGGGAGGTACCTGCAGAACTGCAAATAAAATATTTCAGTGAACGTCAAGAATGGATTTAGCTTGCTTTGTCTGATCCAGAGATTGAAAAAAAAGTTACTTTCTTGAACTGCATCTCTTAGAATCCCATAGACAACACTGATCATGATGAGTGGGGAATTTTGGAAGTTGTAGTCTGCCCCCTACCTTTCCCCCAGTTCTAGTCTGCTCATATGTTTGGTGGCTCATTTGAGCATTCATCAGGCTGCTCAATTTGTTATCAGGGATCTCTTCTTGCCCTATCACACAGGCAGTGGTGTAATTGTAAATTCTGAAGCACAGGTACTTATCATGATAGTCCCCATAGTGATACTACTGAAGAGACAATTGCAGGCAACAGGACTGACTGAAATCAACAAACTCATTCTAGAGTTTTCACCTCTACCAGGAGCAGATCTTTTGTGAAGCTCTTCATTACAAATTCAAGAACAAGCCACCTCCAAACACTTTAGATTATAACAGGAACAGTTCAGAACAATATGCCCTGTTGCTGAAAATATCTGTTTCCCCTCCAGCTACCATAGGGATTGGATGGCTCAAAGGGGATGGTGAACAGAGTTATCCTTCCTGCTAATCCAAAATTCCCAGGGTTATAATCCTGCAAGCCTTGGTTCCATTACATCACTGTATAAGGCATGCATGGTCACATAAAAGTATTACACATGGCTTAGGATAAAAACTGGGATGCAAAGTGCTCAGAGATTTCTTTCTCCCTCTGTCAGATTCTCTTGGAGGAAGTTGAATTTCTCTATTCCGGTTCTGAGGGGTCTTAACTTTATGCGTACAAAAACCTAAGGGGGATTCCCTCCAAGAGAAGGCTGCAAACAGGAGGTCTGTTTATTGCACTGAACAGACCAATGAAGAATTTCCTGCATGTGATGTCAAAGGCAGAATACATGAAACGTTCCTCTGAAGTTTGTACAATGAAATCAACAGATCTCCTGTGTATTATAATGTTTTATGTACCTTTGGGTTGCAATTTTTGGAAAAAGGCCGGGGAGCTTATAACGAGCCTGCAGGAAGGAAGGGAGGAAGTAGAAAGAGAGAGAGAAAGAGACAGAAAGAGAGAGACAGAGAAAGAAAGAAAGAACGAACGAGCGAGCGAGCGAGCTATTGTATACATGAACAAGAGACTGTGCAGGCTGATGTCAAATATATTTTGGCCACAGAATATCATGGATGAGAATACCCAAATAATACCAACTGATCTCCTCTCTCCCAAACCTCCCTTCCAGAGGTTAATCACTACAAAAGAAACCCACAATTTTAGAGCTGCAAGTAAAACATGTTTGGCAATGTTGAAGCAGCAGGCTTTCATCCTACCTAGAAAGGCTTTACCTGACACCATTGTTTCCCAGAAAAATGTAGCTAATTACACTCTTTGCTTGGAATTCAAACCATAACCAGTCCTGAGAATCTGAGCCAGCTATTTCTTGCTCTTAAATAGAAAGCCCACCACATTCCTGTATTCCTAGCAAAATCATAGAGCTACATGGTGTGGCGTCAATCCAATTGCTCCCAACTAAATTGGAGGCACTGAATTAATGGAACATGCTGAGTCAACACTTATGTGGGTTCCACTGATTCTGTGGGTCTACTCTTAACAACTGGATGTAAGATCGATCTATCTATCTATCTATCTATCTATCTATCTATCTATCTATCTATCTATCTACATATCTTAGCAGAATGACACTGGAGATGCTTAAAACCATTGCCCTTTGCACTGGATTTACATTATAGCTCACAGTTGAAAACTAAATGATGTTGTGCTATTAAACTACAGCAGAGGTGGGAACTATGCAGCCAGTGGGGCCTGTAGTGGCTTCTGTGCAGCCATTTCAGCCTCTAGTTTGTTACTGCAGTTTAGGCCTACCTGGCGATAACACGTGATATCACTTTGATATCATAATTTGGCCTTACCATACCACCCTTCTCCACGTCTTTGTGAGGCCCCCAGACAAGCATGAAGCTAGGCTCAGCATTTAACTGCTGAAATATTCTCAAATATTATAGGCAAGCCAGAAATAGCCAGACCGCAGCTTCAGGGACCTTCCCAGCAAACACCATATTATGTATGCGCGCTACCTACAAAAGGCTCCCTGCCCCAAGCAGGCAACTTGACAAAGGCTGAACCATCCACTGTCAAGCGTTGTGCATTTACATACTGGCTACACCATTGTTAATTCGGCTCTGATTCCATCATGCTAAATTATGACCTTTCGGAGACATTGTCTCGCACCCAAAACTCATTATTGTCCCCAAAAGAGGCATAGCCTGCAGTCACACTTCTCCCTATAAAAACCCCTGATTCCGAGACCTTCCTTGGATCGCTCCCGAGTTCCAGATCGCCTTGCTGCCGCATTGCTTGGCGAGCTTCCCCTCAGCTCCACGTGCTGAGCCACACCGAACCCCAGCCTTGCTCTCTATCTTTTTCTGGGCTTCAGGAACAGGTGTCGTATCACCCAAACCAACCATCCCTCTGAAAATCCCGCTATCTTACTCACACCTTTAATTTTCCTTAGATATCTGTGTGCTTGTGTTGCTTACATTGTGTGCCTGTATTTAATAAAAGATCATTCATTATTTTCAAACCGGTCTGCTTCTTGACTTGGCCTGACCCCGTAAACACTGCGTTGCAAGATTCTGCTAAGTTACCCTGCCTCTCGTAACGCTAAAGCAGTGCTCTGAGCTAATTTTCCCCACCTATAGTTGAGCACATTTTGGCGTCCCTCATGGGACCCCCAGTAAACAGGGTAACAGAGGACTGTCTGAAAGACCACACTTCTCTAAACCAGTCTGCCTAAGTTTTAAGATCTTTGGAGAAGGGCTTTCTCTCAGTCCCATCACCATCACAGGCACATTGGGTGAGGACATGGGAGAAAGCTTTCTCCTGCACTGTGTTATTCTCTCCTGCAGGAAGTTTGTTGAGAGGTCTCTCTGCTCTGTTTCTGCTAGCAGGCAAAAAGCTTTTTATTTAGGCAGGCCCTTCAGTCATAATTCATGTGAAAGAAGGTTGTTTCAAATGTGGTGTGCTATGGTGTGCTTTTATCTTTTAAATTATGTTTTAAATATGCTTTGAATTGTTTTAACTATATGCTTTTTAAACAGAAAGGTTTGTTTAATTGCTTTTTAACTTATGTAAAACAAAAAATTTATCTGAACTTTGCTTTAAATTGTTCTAAAATGACAAAAACCAGAGAGCACCCAATCAAATCCACATGAGAAAAATCTCAAAATGCTTGATAGATGGCTGCTTTATTGAGGAGAAAGACCAATGTGTTTCAGTATATATATATGTGTGTGTGTATATTCGTGTATGTGTGTGTGTGTGGTGTGTGTATGTCTCTCTCTCTCTCCCTATCTATCACAGGCTATATAAAAACACAAATAAAAATATAAAAGGATAACACATAATTATGCAATAAAGCATACAATGGGTTCCAGGACCCCCCATGGATACCAACATGCATAGATGCTCAAGTCCCATTATGTACAACGGTATAGTAAAATGTAGTAAATTTATATAAAATGGCAATATCAAAAGTCTGCTTTTTGGATTTTTTTTTTTTTTTTTGTGGAGAAGAATATTTTCAAACTTTGGTTGGTTGAATATGTGGATATAGAATCCATGGATATGGAGGGCTGATTGTACATAATATAGTATAAGAAACATAATAAAATTCTTTGTATACTTCGTACACTGCCTATGGTCTGCAGAAATTTCTGAAGCTGAGAATTCCTCTGGGCTCCAAAATGTGCCTATCTCTGCTGGACTGGAATTTCGATGATCCAAGTTCAGGGTCACACTCAGCCATGCAACTCAATTGTTTGGGCTGAGCATTCTCTCTCAGTCTGACTTACCTCACAGGGTTTTTGTGAGGATGAAGCATGGACAGCAAGACCTATGTAGATCAACTTGTACTCTTTGCAGAAAAGGTGAGACAAAATACAACAAATGGAAGTTGTTAACTGTGATTTACCATATATACTCAGGACTAAGTCAACCTCGAGTATAAGTCGAGGGCAGGCTTTGGGATAAAATTATGGATTTTGATATGACTTCCATGCATGCTTGTGTTTATGTGTATGACTGTATACTGGAAGATCCAATAGACATGGTACTGATCCAAAGTACAGAGTACACATATCATACTTCTGATATCTATGTATAGCTATGAAGGTTAGACAGTGAAGAAAGCTGATAGGAAGAAAATCAGTTCTTGAAATGTGGTGCTATAGGAGAGTTCTACAGATAATACAGACTGCCAAAATAGCCAATGAATGGGCTCCAGAGCACGTCAGCCTGAAATTTGCCTAGAAGCAACATTGGAAAAGAGGATCATGCTTGGGAGCGGGAGGCAATAGGAAAAGAGGAAGACTACATTATAAATGGATATAGATATAGATGGATAGATCCCACCAATGACATCACAGCCAGCCCTGAGTTTGCAAGATCTTAACAGTGCTGTAAATAAGAGGGTGACCTGGAGGATTCTTGTAAATCCAAGGCAACTTGATGGCAATTAACAACACGACAACTGGTCCAGAGTGTTCTTGATCTCTGTAAGATTCTTATGTATGTTTCCCAGAAGAGGAAGGTGAAAAATCCCTCTGTGGATTCAGCCAAAGGAGCACATTTCTTGGTTAAGTTCCCATTGTGATGTATAGTGGGCATCTGTAACACTGAAACCACCCAGAAGATAAACTTCTTTAAAATATCCTATGCTAGCTTGCAACACACCCAAACAAACACATGGCACAACAGCCCACAGTGTTTAGCTATATATTCTGGCTGGCATGTTAAACATCAGTGTGGAAATAAAGAAGATAAAGAGACTACACTGAAAACTCAGAAACTGAAACTTATTTTTCACAGAGCTGATAACATGAGGTGTGGAAAAAAATGTTGCCGGAAAGTGTTAAAATCACAAGAAAAGAAGAGAGATTCACAAAGAATGATCTGGTGTCCTTATTCACATCAAGCTGCCTTAAAATCTGTGCAAACCTGTTTGTCTCTGTTACAAACATCAGCATTTTAGAGAGATGATCCAATGTACTTTTCTCAAGCTGGTGATTCAGGAACATCTTGTGCGTGTGTGTATGCACCTTCAAGTCACCTGTCGACTTATAGTGACCTCATGAATTTCATATGGTTTTCTTAGGCAAGGAATATTCAGAAGTGGTTTTGCCAGTTCCTTCCTCTGAAATATGGCTTATAGCTATATTTGTTTGTGGTTTCCCATCCAGGTGCTAACCAGAGCTTAGCTTCCAAGGTCACTGGGACATTGTGCCCTTTGGGTGTTTAGACCCAAATATTGTCTGGCACGGAAGAAGATGCATTAAATTAAGCAAGAATTCCAGGTGAAGAAATAATCTATCCCTACAGAATGTAGTTTTTAAGAGTGTCCATTCTGACATGGCTTAGACGCAATAGGTGTTACTGACTCCTTCTGTACCTGCTCCCCAGATCTGCTCTTGAAAGTTGGAGGACTATTGAGCTCAGCATGGGAGGTGTTTCTGGCAGCTACAGTGGAAACAGATGAAAATTGGTTTTATGTTGTGTCAATGAGAAGCTCCAGGAGATCACAGCAAGAGCTTAGGAAATGATTTTTGAGAAGAATGGTCCATGATCCTTAAATGAGTACTGCTGGGATGACGCTTTGGATCACAGAGCCCCTCTATAATCTTTGCCTTTCTATAATCCTTACTCTGATCCCATCCAGCAAAGGTCCTTTCCAATGTAAATTAAATAGTTAAGCCGAGCACAATCTAATATATAAACGCCAAAGTTTGTCTTGTGAGTTTGGCTGTGTCAGGCAGACAAAGACCTCATGTGATTGGCTGTGTCAGGTGAGAAGACCTCATATGATTGGCTGCCTATGAAGATACTATGGAATCCTGGGGTTGGCAGTATAGGGAGGGGCCTTTAGAATTCTCAGCAAGAGAACTCTTGGGCCTCAGGCCGGTTGCTACAGAGATGAGACCTAGCACCAAGGAGAAGGCCACTGTATTCCCTCAGAAACCAAACCTCTGTATATTAACAACTCTGAATACAGATTGGATTGGGGACTATGGGAAAAGTTACAGATGCTGGACAAGGCAGTTTGGAGAATTACAGACATAGGATCTCAAATCTGTGTATTTCAACTGCATCTAATTCCTAAAGTAAGATAAGGTAATTCCTAAGGTATTTCTAACAAGTATTACCTATGAGAAAATAAAATCCCAGGCAACACCAGGTAAATACGTTAGCACTGTATAAAAATGAAGGAAAAAAAACCCAAGAAAGTAGTTATCAAAGATGCCCTTCCTGAAACAGAGAAGAAGGAAGAAACCTCAAGGGTATTTGAGTCCAGTTCTCTTGCACGAAGGAATACACCATTAAAGCGTTCCTGACAGATGGCTATCCAGCCTGTGTTGAAAAACCTCCAAAGAAGGAGACTTCACCACACTCTGAGGCACTGTATTTCACTGTTGAACCGAATCACATTGGCCTTTTTACATGCTGCATCACACTGCTGACTCATATTATCACATTATTCGTGAGTAATCCCACTGCCTCACTCAGCATAAACAATGAGCAGGAAGAACCAGCAAAGCTTTTAATTAAAGATGTAGTATGGAAACAGATATGCACAAATGGATGCAGAAATTGTACGCAAAATACAGGATATCACAAAAACATGAAATACCAGTAGATTTGTCAGTATGGTCACCTAAATTCTCTGTAAAAAAAAGAGTGAACAAAGAATGACAATTGCAGAGAAAATGGCTAATAAGGGAACAGGCAAGCACAAAGTGATGCATAAATGGTACAGAAAAAACTTGTGCTAGGAAAAAGCGGAGAATGTTACAGAGAGTGAAACAGACAAATCCACCCATTCCTAGCCATTCAGATATACTCACAGAGTGTATCAACAGCCGGAAGTTAAGATGGCAATAAATACTTCCAGAATCAAAAGGAAGGCAGTATAATACCATTTGCTGAGAAGTATGAACCAGAGATACTACTGTGCTCTTGACCTACATGTCCTCTAGCATTTCACAGATGAAAACTGGGACATGCGTGGCCAAGCAACATCAGAATGTTGTCAAGATGACAAGTTACTAATGAGGAAAAACACATAGACTGGGAAAGTCTGCTGCAGTTTACTTTTGTCTAAGCCTCCTGGGGAGGGTCATACCCAGTCTCCTCTTCTCCTTGCTGCTGAGTTGATTGAATGCAAACTACTTTTGTACTTTGAACTCAGTTTGCAGCAACCGAGGAAGATGAGGACAAAGGGAGAAAGTGGGAGAAGGAGAGAGAACCTGGAGCATTTTAAATGCATCTGAAAAGTAGATGACAGAGGATTAATCAGGATTGTCCCTGCCAAATTGGGACAGCTGTGTGTGTGTGTGGGGGGGGTATTATGGGCTTCCCATAGCTATCTGGCTGGCCACTGAGAAAAATAGGATGCTGGAGCAGATAGGTCTTTGTGAAGCAAGCCTCTATTTGTGTACCATTTAATTTTGAGACAGCTGTAGTATATACTTGCTTTATCACAGTGAATCACCAAAATAACTTGACTATACAGGGCATTTGGTAAAAAGTGAATATGCTCCACTTGGCTTTTAGGGGTCTGCGGGCACCTGTGATCAGATCCCACCCAGGAGAAAAAAAAATACCACACTCTCTGGATCCATTTTGGCAGTAATTCAGACAAGAGGGACTGCTAATGATGGCATAGCCAGCCCTACATAGTACTGCATTTTCTTTCTCTCCTTCTAATCCTGTGCACACAAAGAATAAGGAAATATCATTCCAAGAAATCTGAGTGTGCATCCATGCAGGGCTGCCCAGACGAGGGCAAAGGGGGTGATCTGCCCCTTCTCCCTTTCCAACGCAAGGGCTTCCTCAGTTCCTTGTGTGCTACGGGCCCTGCCTGGACCTTTTCATACTCTTCACTGAACAGGTTCTGTGAAGTGGGCAGGGTTAGACCTGCAACATCCTGTTTGCTCCAGATCCTACAGGTCTTCAGGGAGGCCCCACTTCTTCTTCAGCTGACACTGTGAATTTTCTCTGGTTCAATGATCATCAAGTTCAGGGTTGCCAGGTCAAGACTATTCAAAGCCCTGAGATTTCAGTTTCGAAATCTGTGACCCAAGAACGATCCTTTGTGATGTCATGGGATGGGCCCAGTAATGATACAAGAATTATGTTACAAGGGGCAGCCCTTGGTGATGTCATTAAGCAAGACACATTAAATATCAAACACAGCTGCACAGAATATGCTGTTTAAATAAAAAACACCAAATGCATCAAATGGAGAAGGTATATATACAGTGCACACTTTGCTGATGCGATGTCTCCTGTCTTATTATTGTCAATGGGTACTGCAGGCATGCCCGTGCTGGTGTGAGTGTGTGCACGTTGTATTCCTTGACAATAACGGGATGGAGCACATCAGTGTGGAAATAAAGAAGATATTTGTATTTGTATCCATTTGTATTTTTTGTTTTATGTGAAGGTTCCTGGAACAGAACCCTCACATATACAGAGGATGCACCGTACACAGATCTGTCAAAGCAGTGCTCTTGCCCTAAGAATCCTCACCCTGAAGACTAGAAAAGAAGGCCCAAACCCTGAGAATCCTAAATGAATCTAAAGCCATGCTCAGTTTACCTTTTGCAAGAGCAACAGCCTAGCTCCTTTGGGATATGCTACCTGGTTAGCCCCAAATAAGATGAGTCTATGACATGGTCCTGCCCTCTGCCCTCCTCGTGTGAAGAAAAGAAAAATGGTCAGATTTGCTCTAGCTGAGTCCTCAAAAGCTGCCTACAGGATTCTGCAGATCATCTGTTAAGAACCAGTGTGAAGTACAAGTCAGCATTCTACCCCTCAGCCAATTCAAAACACACCCAGTGCCAACCCCAGCCAACAATGATAAGTTCCATTTACCTCACTGCTCAAGCTTTTTCTTAACTGAGGTCAACAAATCATCATAAAATGAATTCAACAAAATAAAGAGTGTTAAACACCAAGGAAAAACAAATACCGAGAACAAAAAAAAAACATATACAATTTGAGTTGGGACAAACAAAAAAGAGTTCACATCTTCCCCAGCCCTTTCCTTCCACAAAGATCTGCCTTTATCTCCTTGAGTAATTCAAATTCACAACCTGAGAACCACTGAAATCCCTTTTACACATCTTTACAGAGACACACACATTGCATTATGCTGTGCTGATCTGTCTGCCAGGAACACAGACCAACGAAAAGTTTGAAAGCCACATCAAACAGACTAGAGACCATTAACAACGAAAGCAAACAAGTTCAGCCACTGGCAAGTCTACACCTGTGGACAGAAATTTGATTTCTAACTTGATATGTGAATGAACAGTTTCCATGGGCTGAAATGTCCGTGCTGCAGTGTAAAATGTGAGATATCATACACAAACAAACCACAGATGGAATGATCAGTTTTTCAACCAGTGCCAATTATTGCTGAAACATGAGAAATCAGAGGGCAGTAACTACCAGGAAAAACACCAGAGGGGGGAAAAAACTGTGTTGAGAAGTAAAAAAGTAATGGTCTTGGGAGAAATATGAGAAACCACATAGGCCTACCTAAATCAATTTGAAGTTCTAACTAGAGCAGACCCATCGAATCAACAAGACCTCGGTAAGCCACTTAATGAATCTACTGTAGTTATGACTAGCAATTAGGTTTTGGCTAGAGCAAGCTACAAATATCAAGATGAATAATAACTGAAAACAACGCATATGCAATGTATTTACACCATCAGTGAAGTTTCTCACCATTCATGCATCAAAGAACTTGCCTTGCTTGTTTCTTTCTACTCTTGTCTACCCTAAATAAGTAAAATCCAAGAGACATGGAGGCATTAGGTGGTGCCAAGACAGAGAAGTGTAACATTGTGCATCATGTGGAGAAAGTGGATAGGACATCTTTTTCTCCTTCTCACAGGATGAACTCAGAGCCAAGGAAGCTGAGTAATGGGAGACTTAGGACAGACAACACACAGTACTTCCTCACACAGTACATAGTTACACTGTGGAAATATCTACCACAAGATGTAATAATTGTTACCAATCCGGACAGCTTTAATAGGGATTTAGATAAGTTCATGTGGAAGAAGGCTATCGGTTATCAGTCATCATGATGACCATATAATTCTACTAGATCAGTGGCAGCATGTCTCTCAGTATCAGTTGTGAATGCTGTTGGCCTCATATTTTGCTCAGGTATTTCCCATAGGCATCTTGTTGGTCACTGTGAGAGGAGAATGCTGGACTAGATAGGGCTTTGTTCTGGTCCAGCAGGGTTTTCTTACGATTAACATCCAACAACAACAACAACATTTCTTTATATCCAAACTTTTCCCCAATTATAAGCTGATCTAAGGCTTACTTGAGTGTAATCTGACCTTGGAAATCTGGGTATATACCATCATTAGTCATATTAAAAGCCACTGAGAGGTCACACTTACTCTGTCCAGTTCTGGGAGTGGGTCATCCATCAAGGTGGCCTAAGCTAGCTCTGTTCCATAGACAGGCCTGAAACCAAACAGAAATGGGTCTACATAATCCATCTCATCCTGGAGCCCTAGAACTGGGAGGCTACTACACTCTCCAGCACCTTGAGAAAAATGGAATGTTGGAAACTAACTAATAGTTGCCCCATATGGTGGTATCCAGGGAGGGCTTTTTCACAATGATGTTGTAACTGCCTCATTTAGGCATACCAGAACTCTGCCTTGTTTCAGCTAGTCACTGACCACTCCTTCTACCTAATCAGCCAGTCCTGCTCTGGCTTTTCTGATAAGCCAGGAACAGCAAGGATTTAACACTCAAGCCATAGCTCTCACCTCTCCAAGTATCCTGCAAAATCCTTGGATTGTACAAATTGAGAAGTATCCATTAACACCAGATAAGCATGGACCAAAGTTATATCCACTAGATCTGTATCAATTCTAGCATCCAAGTCAGAATGGATTCGAGCAATTTTGTTTGCAAAATGCCAGCAAGTTGTTCACAGCAGGTTGTCAAGCAGTCCTAGGACATGTGTCCTCATGACGGTCAAGACTGAATGGTCATGAAAAGAAGACACCAGATTCTTCTATACAGGCATTCCTCACTTCTTATAGATTCATTTTTCAATGTTCTGCTCTTTTGATGGTTGTAAATGACAGACATGTTCCATTATATCAAGCAAGGGTCCACTCTTTCGTCTGTTCTTCTTTCCTTTTTCATTATGAAAGCCTGCTTGGGACTGCTTACATGTGAACTTGCATGCTGTTTGCAAAGTGAGCTGGGAGGGGCTTGAAGGCACCAAGCTGACTGAGAGATTTTGGAAGCTGCGTACATGAGTGGTTGGTCCTAAGCAAGCTTCTATAATTCCCTCAAGTGCCTTAGAGGAAGATGATCGGGTTCTGCTTTTCAACCAGTTCTGCTTTCTGATAGCGCTCTGGTCTGCAACCTGTCAGATTAACAAGGAAACCTGTACTTTGCACCTGTGATTTCTCCTAAGGTGGCCCAACAATGTAACTTTTCAAAAACGTAAAAAAAAAAATACTGCATGAGAAATGTTAATAGTACAGTACAACCCTATATACATATTTATGTTCAAACAAGATATACTGAGTGAAATGGAATGAAATTGCTTTGCATTACAATCCTATAGTCATGCACTTTGTAATTACTGTGATAATCAAGAAATACCATAACTCAGTGGCAGAGTTCATGGTCTCATGCTGAAGGCGCAGTGTCTGATATCTGTTAAACAGACCTGACAGAAAGTGAAGGGAAATAACCTTGCCTGTTGTGTCCCATGTAGGACCACGGCCAGCACTTCACAGTATGTATTTGCTACCAGTTTTCCCTCTTGGAGAAGTCTGCTTCTGTGGTCCTATAAGGTACGCTGTTTGCAAAGCGTATTAATGAAGAAGTATGCTTTATGTTTATTCCAGAAGATCTAAGTAGTTTTAAATAAGGGTGCTTACAGCTGTGGCAAGCAACAAAAATGGTGCCTTCCGCTGTCAATTTTCCTTGCCTGAAATGTGTTTTAAATACCTGTGTATGCATCCATGAAAGTGACATTCTCAATAAGGTTTAAAAGTTGGCTAGTTTGGTTAAAGGAAATATTAAATGGCAAAAAATATGCATTCTGAGAACATTTGTTACATTACTTATTAAATATTAATATAGTAACAGTATAGTGCCTATTTATTTAGCAAATTTGTATCTACAGCATATAGCAAAGGGATATGAAAACGGAAAGTTGCCTTATATTGAGTCTGGTCCTTAACCCATACAGTGCTGTATGTATTAGCCTTCTTTAGCTGGGATGCTCCAGGGACCCACATTACCCAATTATAGTACTGTCTTCCACTTTAACTACCATGGAATCCTGATGAGGTTTGTTTGGTGAGGCATTATTGCTCTCTGGTTGAAAATTCTAAATACTCTTCCTTAAACTGCAAATTCCAGGATTCCATAAGCTGTTGAATATAATGTGACAACTGAATATAGTGTTAAAACTGTGCTATACCTGTGTAGTATGAAAGGGCTTCTAATGTGTTGGCCACACTAGTCATCATCATAGGAGTTGTCATTCAGGAGATCAAGAAGGCACCAGTTGTAGAAGACTGCTTTAGTCTAGACTAGGTAGTGGTTCCCTAGGGTTGCCGAAAGTTCTGTCTCTCAGACCTACATGGAAGTGTCAGGGACTGAACTTGGACCTACTGCATGGCAACTGCTTTACCCTGGAGCAGCAGTTCTCCCATTCCTAGTCCTTGGTAAAGTCTGTAGCTTTCCTACAGTAGGATCTGTAAAGATTGGTGTCATTGAGATGCATGCACTCGGTCCTCCTGAAGAACTATCACACATAGTCTTGACACAATATCTTCTCTAACTGTCACCCTTTGTGAATATGTGGGACCAGATTGGCAGCGTCTCTTTTAGAAGCCAGTCAAAAAAACACTTTAGAAAAAAAAAAAGATGTTGGTTTGGTTCCCAGTTCTCTTTCTGAGCTTCTCTCTCCCGGCCCTTTGTCAGCAACAGCATGGAAAACTGGACATATAACTTAACAAAAATGTCTAGAAAGTAGTGGTCAAACCACTGGCTTAATGGTGGAAGGTATGAGTGAGCTGTGATCAAAAGAATAATTGAATAAAAATAATCCTTTTTTAGACAAGACTTTGCAACATGACACTATGTTGTGAAAAAAAAATCAAACAATTAAATGCTTTATACTGCAAGTTAACCACAGCAACTTTTAAACATCTCTACTTAAAGGAACCATTATAATTTTTTAAAAAATACTGAATCTTCTGTACAATACAAATCACTTTTGTGTCTTGAGAACAAAATATATTAGTCTATGCAAACATGAGAACCTTGTGCTAATAAGAAGAGAGGGGAATTACCAAACCATAACATATCAAAGCTGCAACTCATTTTGTACCCTGTCTCCAACTATGGTTTATGCCAGATTCTTCAAAGAGAAGCACAAAGCTCCCATGTAACACCTATCTCAACAGCATTATCAGTATATGAAGGGAGGAGGATAAGACAGGAGAATAGCTCTTGACCCCAGCTGGGAATCTCTTTAAGACTTGAAACCTGAGGCTTGTGACCCTTGTATGCATCTTACTATCCTAGCTCTAGCTAGTTCTATTATGTCTAGGTTCTCATCTATAATTAGACTTTTTCCCACAATTCTAAAATGGCAACACCAAACCAAACCAAAACTGTACAGTTAAATTCACTTATAATGATTCTGGGTGTTCCTTTAGGTCCCCTCCCCCAACCTGATGTCCTCCAGATGTTTTGTACCATAGTTCTGTCATCAGCTTTGGTCAGCATGGCTGCTTTATGTAAAACCTTGGGGAAGGATACTTTAAGTACATATATCCCATGAAGTTTTTTATCTTTCCCCTTCGAATAGCACTATACCAGGAGAAGGCAACTGGCTGGCCACCAGATATGTTGTACTACACTTCCCACAAGACCCATCTAACATGTTCAGTGCACTGGCTGATGAGAGTTGGGAGGCATCAAGTTGTCTCACCCGCATGTACAAAAAGTACAATAGCCTATATCCAAATTAATCCAAATTACAGTAGACCCATTGAAGCAATGGGGACTAGATGAATACTTATGTAAGTTCCACTGATTCCATGCTTCTGCTCTACTTGAAACTAATAACTAGATTTAGGCAAAGAATGTTTTGATTCAGATGAAAGGAAGCTATTTTCTTTCTTAACTGCAGTCTAGAATGACTCCAGTGCAGTTGGTATTAGGTATTAGAAATAGATTGTATAAGAATCTTCTTGAAAGTTGATGAAGGTTCTAGACAAAATAATTCCTCCAATTTTTCAAGTCTTCCTTCTTTCACAGGAGGGAATAAGGGCTGATATTTTAAACTCTTGTTCATTCACAGTTTTCAGTAGTGAAAACTAAATGATGGCATTGTTAGAAGTGAAGTATATGTTTGGGCTGAACTTTTTCATCCCAAATATCTTCTTTACTCTCATTTAGATGATGAATGGTCTCTTAATCTGTTTGGTAATTGATTACTTGTATAGGAATATAATGCAACAATGCTGGGCTTACATTAATGACCAAATTCAATCATGTACAGTATCGGTGCTATAGTCCATATGAAAATAATCTGCAGCACTGTCCTAGTTCCAGTGAGGCATTAATGCTGTATCTCAAGACATCATTTGTTTCGGGAAATCCAATGAGTATTAAATAACACACTTTAAGTAGAAAAACATTTTGTCGAAATATTCATGCAGAAACCCAATGCTATTTAACACTGTATTCTTTGCTCTGGGACCTGTGTTGTGTTGGAGCAGATGTTTAACCACAACTGTGACACAGATATTTTTTCCAGTTAGAAGCAATAAAATTAAGAGTCAGCTCAAATTACTCACAGATTTTCACAACTATTTTTTTTGACATTTTTGAAAAAGGTTTCACTTTTGTCACTTCTTAAGAAATGATTGCCTATTCATTTAGATGAGTGGAAGTAATCAATTGGCCCTCCAGATGTTGCTGAGATGCATGTCCCAGCAGCCCTGTCCAGCACAGCAAATTGTGGAGAAGGCTGAGAGTCAAACACCAATAGTATCTGGAGGGTCACGTGATTTCCACCTATGATTAAGATGGTACTATCTCTCACTCTTAACTGACCACAACTACCTTCATTGCCATCACCACATAGTTAAAGCAGATTAGTTATGTGGTATTATGACAAAATCCTGTTCACTACGTGGTCTTTGACTCTTAGGACATTACGGTCCTTTCCACACATGGAGGGAGAAATGGGGTAAAACGCGCAGAAACGGAGCTTACCAGAAGCCGGGTAAGTCTGTTGCCATGAGGAGCAGCGCAAGTTTGCTGCTCCACACTCCTGCAGCATCCGGCGGTATCCAAAATGGTGGCTTACGGCTGGCGGAGGCTCTCCACCAACCGGAGAAGCTCGCCAGCCGGAAGCCTGCCCCTGGCAGATCTGCAGGCACGCACTTGCGCGCGCCTGCAAATCTACACCGGGGCACTGCGACGGGGTAGAACGGGGCTGCACGCTCATGTTTTATAAAAACCACTTGAAAAGTGGTTTTTAAAAAACACGCGGCACCACCACTTCCGGTCGCTTCAGGGCGGTTTGAGGTGTAGAACCTCAAAATTATAAACACCCCAGCACACTCCACGGTGTAGACAACCTCCGTTAGAGGTCGCTCTACACCATTTTAATTACCCCGTGTGAAAAGGGCCTACATGTACAGGAAGCAGGGAAGGAGTGAAAGCATTAAATATTCTAGTTCAGTTCTAATTCTGGTTTGCTTGCAACCAAATTTCTTGTGCTTTGGTTACAGTTCAGGCCAATAATAGTTCAGTAACCATTTCAGCATTCATAACTAGCTGGTTCTGCTCTAATGAGAAAAAAATGCAATGAACGAGGCAAGTTCTATTGACAGCAGACCTAGTAAAATGAGTGAGATTTGTTAGCCACAGGTGAATCCCTTGATTTCAATGGGTTTACTCTAGGTAGGACTAACACTAGATTTATCCCATGGAAGATAAGGCTTTTTAGCTAAGATCTTCTAGCATCTTGAAATGTATCTCCCTTTTCTTAAGGAGAAAAACATTTTATTTTCAAGACTGCATTATCAGTATTAGAGTTTAAGCATAATTAATTAAATCTAAATGTAAATTAAATTAAAATTAATTTGTTGTCCCTAATTAATTGCTCTTTGTAATAGCAATTTAAAATTTTGTTACTTTTAATCCTTAAACATTAAACTTAATCATTTCAACTAATATATAAATACTTTTCAGACAAAAGGGGGTTGGCTATTTCTTGTAGTATTAAATCTTCCTTACTCTTACTTCATTTTACATACTTCTTGTACAGTACGTCTAAAGACCATTTGTTATACACCAAGCATGCCCTACGATGCCTATCTTGTACTGTACAATCATCTCACAAATGTGTTGTATGTTCATCCCTTCTATGTTCTAATCTCTGTGTTAACTGAACTCTAAACTTGTTATACTATCCAAAGAAGAAATGGACCTGCAGTCTAACGCTGTCTAATGCTCCTTAGATCCAGTTCTTGAAGAGAACAGGTACAGAATCCTCTACAAAGCCAGAGTGATATATTAGTTTAATATTATTTGTTCATTCTGATTATGATTCTGTTAGAGACAGTGAATTTATTGCATCAGGTGTTGTTAGGCTGAACCAGTAATCTGACTTCTGTCTTAAGTTCCTTTGTGGTTCAGGATCAAAAAAAGATGCAGTCAGGTACCGAGGCAGCTTGTGCACCTAGTAGGGAGTGCCTTCCACCAAAGAGGTCCCTTTGCTTGGTCCACGAACCAGCTGGACCATGGATAAGGCCAATTTATGTTGATTCAGCATTGTCAATTAGCTTTATTTTTATCATCAGCTTTTTAAAAAGTGTGATTACTGGTATTTTAGTTTTAAAAATTTAGAAGTATCTTTAGTGATATAAATATTGAACCAAATCTGAACAGTATATAGTGTCATGGTATCATGTACTTTCCATGACCTCTGATGGCCTGAGATCACTCAAGTGAAACATCCAAAAACCAAAAAATATCAGAAGCCAAGGGAAACTGGAGCTCTGAATTGATTGGAAAAATGTAGCATTATCACAATAAAAACGGAGGGATATATCTATTTATCAAAAAGGCTGTTATTGACTTGCACAATGCAGAATGTTCAACAAAGCCCTAAAAGTTAAGTTTCTTTTAAAATTCTGTAATCTAGTCTTAATATCGCTATATCTAGCCACCCCTCTACCCTTTTTATCTGATCTGAGCTCCAAATGTGGGTACAGAATCAAACTATGTCTAAAATGCTGACATATTACTAGTGGCTCATCACTTGGGCTGTGAAGTACATTTCATAGTTCTGCATGATGCTCCTAATCAAATTTCAACCTAATTTATGGAAATCTGAATTAGAGTTGGTGATGCAAATAACACAGTAAAGCATACACAGGGCGCCATGGAAAATTACCTAACGAATTTGGTTTTGTCTCTGTCAGTCAGGCACAAGCTGGAAGATTCAGTGCTGTCAGCTGTCACTCTTTTTCCTCATGCTTGAAAGCTGTCTATGGCAATCTCCTATAACCTCAATTATCCCTATGTTATATCGCAATACAATGAAATATTCATTAAACCATAAGCAGATGTAACAAGAGAATAAGTAGCTGATTTTCCATTGGTTTACTAGATTATATTGGTTAATTATGCTGGTTTGCTAGATTACTGGAGTTAATCTTAAAGTACAGTATTTTGCTTCTAGGATGCTTCTCTTTTCTTTTTTTCTTCTATACGGGGGATGGGTTTTAACTGAAAAAAAAGTAATGTGCTTAGTTTCATTGCTAGAACTGTTCCTTCTTGGGGTATCTTTCCAGTCATTGCTGCTTCCTAGAGCTTGGAAGAAATCCTTCTGTTCTGAGTTATACATCCCAGCATACCCCAGCCAGCATGGTCATTGGAGGATTCTGGGAGTTGTAGTCTAAGAAAGTAACTTTTCCAGATCTTGCTGCTTTCACTTCTCCGTGGTTTCAGTCTCTACCCCCAGCATATCTGTACAGGATGTTTAAGAGACAGCCAGTCAACACAGGAAGCTGCCTTATACTGACTATTGGCCCATTTAGCTTGCCACCAGCTGTGCTCTGAGTCCTTCCTAGCCCTCTTTGGAGGAAGCTGACAATTGGACATGATGGACCTTCTACATGCAAAGCATGTCCTCTGCCATTTTGCTAACTTCTGAAATGAACCACAAATCTGCTCTACTACTTTATCGAGAAAAAAAAAATACAATAGTAATACTCTCCTATGAAAGAGGAAAACAGGGAAACCCTATAAATTACACACTTCTCTTGATCTTAATTGTGAATGCATAATAAATTTATACTGCACTTCTTTTGATGTAATGGTTGTCCTAGTCTCAATGTGCTACAATGACATATTTTTCACTAGAGTTTGTCCCCTGTGGTATTTAACATATATTTATTAAACCCTTATTTTTTTTTGTTCCCGGGAGTCTCCTATTTTTCACATTCCCATTGGGCTCTTGAGTGGTTTTGACAGGCTCATTATTTTTCTCTGTTCTCCAAGGGCTGAATTCATGACACTGAAGGGGAAAATTTCACCACCTGGAACTCAATATATGTTAAAGGAACAAATCCAAAACCTCACAACATTCTATGTGTAACTACTAGTGACATACACAGCTCCCTCTTGGTTATGGCTTCTCAATAATTTATTTTGCAGGTATAATTCCTTTCCTTTCCGCAAGTTAGTGAAAAAGAAGACAAGGAAAATGGTCACTTAATCAGGGGAGATATACAACACAGCATTGGAAGCTTTTCAGTTTGCAAATTATATTCTGTAAAAGAAACCACCAACTAAAATCTCATATGGAGAGCATCAAAATATGGCTAAATGGCGATCACAGATATACATCCATAACCAAAAGAAATGCATACATCTGAAGATGAGGATTATGCTGAGAAATTCTCTTTCTGCCCCAGATCACATGCTAGGTAAATTTCAGTTTGATAGCTTTCAGTTATATTTTTATTTCTATTTTTGGGGGTTACATTTGTACTGCGATGTCCTGGCTGCAACCATTAATGGACTGATCAGTTCAATTAACCCATTACAAATTTTGAATTAACTAAAACACCCCCGTTGATTATGTAACATTCAAAACCCAGGTCTTACTAAAAATTGTATAAAGCAGATACCATTTGAAGAAAAGGGGAATTCTTCATTTATTGTCAGTCATGAGGAAATGTCTCTCTTCTAAGATGAACCTACACGTACCAGGATCAGGAATGATGCCCTCCAGATGCTGTTGGATCAAAATGCCCATGATTCTTTACAACTGGTAATGCTGGTGACAGCTGATGGGGATTGCAATCCAACAACATGTAGAAGGTCTCTTGCCTCCCAGCCTTATTTAAAAGTGTGCTCTTTTCCTCCCAAAATTATTTGTTTCTTTCAGTTCCAAATTAAACAAATTAATTGATCAGTCACAACGCATTTACATAATTAAATTTTTTAAACCTATTGAGTGTAATGGACCTATCCAGTGCAGATTTGATTCTGTTCAGTGTTTGAGTTGTGCTAATTACAGAGAAGATTAACCAATACAGAGAGGAGAAGAGTAGGGATAGGAGTCATGGGCTATACAGGTTGCAGGCAGTCACTTCAGCCCTTCAAATCCCCACTGGACTCCCAAACTCTTGGCATCCCTCCCCAAAACTTTTTCAGCCAACCTCTGCAAAACTTGCCTAGAGCAGATTTTGCTAACTGATACTTTTCGGAGAGGCAAGTGACACAACAAGAGCACCCCCCCACAAAAAAAAAAAAAGACTGAGAATAATGCAAAGTAATTTCCATTTACCCCAAATGGCGACCATGCAACTCTCAAGAGGAACCCAGAATGGCATGGCGTAACCCTCTGAGCCACAGAGAATGCTCACCTGGAATACAGTATTGATGGTAACAATGTTTTTATCCCCGGTTAGGTGGCAGAAAAGGTAAGATCATTTTAATTAGACTGAAGCTCTAAGATTTAAGCCATTTCCGCAGTAGCCTGCTATAATATTATTATTCCACTTTCAACATCCTATGGAATCCTGCGGTTTGCAGTTTGCAGTTTAACTGCAAACTACAAACCCAAGGATTCCATAGGATGTTGAAAGTGGAATAGTAGCACTATTACAGGCCTACTGCGGAAACGGTCTTAGACTCCAGGCAATGTTAAAAATAGAACAAAACAAAGGAAATGCATGTTAGGGCCTTTCACATTCCACAATTGGATATTTCACACAAAATGGAGTCAAACTCACAGCAGACTGTTTCATAAAAACAACTCACAGCAGACTTTTCATAAAAACAACAGCCAAAACAAAATCCAAAAGTTTAAATGAAATGCATAAGTTTAAGGACAGGATTCAAATACTCCCTTTGGAAGTATCTTTGCCACTGTGAAGAAAAATGCTCTTTGGTATTGCAAAGAAAAAGACTGACCTGTCCAAGCATGTCTGGTGCAATAGGAATGATGGGCCAGATGGTAGAATAAACTCCAAAGAAGACCAGCCAAAGCAGCATGCTTCCCCAAACAGCTAAGTGGCTGAACTGTTGGGAAAAAGAAACAAACAGTCGGTCTCTCCACCTGCCCCCAATACCATAGTCTTGATTTTCAGGTACTATTTTATTTCCCTCTGTTCTCTTTCTACCTAGGGTTTTGCCAGTTTGACTTATGGCTAACACCCCTGATTTTAAGCCAGTAGTAAGATTGATTAAACAGCAGTCCTGTTAAATCCTTTTTCTCTGTGAAGCAACATCATTGCTTCTCTCGGTCAGCACCTCACAGACTTACACTTGCCTCTCCCCCTCAAAAGGAGAAAACAGATTCTTTGCATTTATTTGTCAACTTTTCCCCGGCCTCAAAATGAACCACAGAAGGATGGTGGAGTTGAGGAACAAAGAATCTTTGGTTCCAAAATATGCTATGTGGTTTAATTTAATTAATACTTCTGCCCTAAGAACATGACTAACTTTACCAGCTTCTGTTCTCCCAGCACATGCCACTGAGGTGATCACATAATTCTGCCTCCTGGGTGTCCCTGAGCTGTATACATTTTTTGAAATGCCTGTGAAAATCATGATTTTTTAAAAATCTGTACTAATTGGGTTTTTTTTCTTTTAATTTTGGAAATCCCCACAGTGGAATTCTATCAAAGTTTACTTGGAAGCAACTTCTAAGTTCACTTGGACTTATCCTCCTTATAAATTTGCACAGCAGAGTGAATTCTTGGTTCTGACAATTGAGTTTTGCTGAAAGACCAGTAGTCTTTGCCAGATCACATAATCTAGCATAAAATGTAGCAGCAGATAGGTCTGTACTGTGCCATAATAAGAGCAAAGAGCTGTCCTTTCTGCGTGTCAAAGAACAGGCAAACAATCAGAAGCCTTCTTTCTGCCTTGTGATAGCAGTGATAGCAACTGTGCATCCTGCCTGCCTCCCCAATTTATTTATTCAAGCCTTTCATTTCCACCTATCAGACCCTCTCTTTCAGCAACAGGGTTTTCTCACTCTTGAGACTCAACTCCATGTAACCAATCCACTTGATGACAGAGGCAAGGTTTAACCAAATTGCACACACGCAAGACTTCTCCCCAACTTGAAGGAGGTCTTTCACAGAGAGTCACCCTCAGCTGAAACAATAAGACTTGTCAGCCATGAGTGAGCTGAGAAGGAAATGCAACTCTTCTTTGCTTGTTTTTATAGAGAGAATACATTTATGAATCAGGGTAAACAAAGAAAAAGGACCAGACTTAAAGACAGATATAACTCTTCCTCAAATTCATAGTGCCTTTTTAAAAAAGAGACTTGACTAGCTTTTGTGATTTTTTCCTGCTCTTTTGGCACAGGTCAAATAGCAGAAGGTGTAGCTTCAGTCATGGGAGGGAAGGCAGTTAGACAGAGAAGCTTTAGAACAGTCAAAGTTTAATATGATTTAAGCAGACCCTATATGCCTCAGCCACACAATTTGCATGCGTTTAAATTTTTGCAGCCAAGCCAATGATGTCAAAAACCTCCATTTTAAAGCAATGCACAAGGAACTATAAGGAGAAAAACTCTTTTAAGTCTTAGTTGATATTTTTTTTGTTGTGGAAAGGGAAGACAGTGATTCAGTTATGCCACATACAAAAGATTACTCATTTGTTCTTCCCTCCCCAAATGAAATAAAATACATGTAAAAATAAATCCCACCACCTGGTTTCATATTTCAATTACTAATGGAAATTATTTTGCCCATAATTGCCTATTTCACCCACAACTGCATATCTATATAGAGAGACATAACTGGATGGATAGATAGTTTAGGAACAGGGGTAGTTGTTTTTTATTCAGTGAGACTGAACCCCATGGCTTCTGCCTCTCATCTACAGCTCATTTGAAGACCTTTACAATATGTGGTAGTTTTTGTGTCTCATCCAAGTGCTAATCAGGTCCAAACCTGCATAGTTTCTCAAAACAGAAAAGTTCAGGCATGTTCAGGGTGCCAAGGTAAAGGTTATGGATGTTGGGTTCATAGAATGCTTCAAATACCTATGACTCCCAGGTAGTTGCCTAGCTCCATTATCTTGAAAGATAATGTTTACAGCTGATCAACTTGATCAAGACTGGGTTATAAGAACATCCATGACTACGTATAGATAGCCCAGTTTTACTGATGTTTGTCTAGGAAGGCTAGAACAGTTGGCCTGCGTTCTTGGATGGGAAGGAACTACAGAATAATAAAGCCTGCATCTTTTAAATATCTCTGAAATCTATAACCTTAATCCTGAGAGTTCAGATCTCCAAATACTGCATCTTTTTCTCAGTGTTTCCAGATAATGGTGGCTGGTGCCTTCCGTGTTAGCAAGACTTTGTGTTTTCATCCAAGTGCATTAAAAAAATCCACTTGGGGGAAAAATTCAGCACCTTGGACAGCTTCTGCAAAGTGTAGATTAAAATCCAGTGCAAATTCACCATCCCACTGACATGAAAGTCACTAACTACCACATTCCCAGATAATTTTGAATCAAAATCAAAAGAAAACAAACCAACAATGCCCCCCCTGCCATGACAATGTTCTGCCTTGGAAAAAAACAACAATCCAGTTTCGAAAATACCAGAACAGACTCCAAATCACATGGTTTCCCTTTCTTTGCTGAGTAATGCTGTAAAACTAGATTGAGGAAAAAGCTGAGATTTAAAAAATTCTAATACTTACTTTTGTCCATGCTGTGGTTTCTAAACCAGCTTTCAAACAGACCGTCACTACAACATACTGCAGAAACAAAGAAATGTTACTTCATTATCATATATTTCTTTCTTTATTTTATATCTTCAATACTTCATTTGCATGGAACCCAAAGCCGCTTATAATACAAAACAAAACACAGTTAAAACTTTTTATCACACAAAAGTTGAAAACATGAAGCAACCAATCCAATTAAGTTAGAACAGTTAATAACATGTTCAAAATATAGTAAAAGCTATAGCACACCTCATGAAAAAATATCCTTCTGAAAAATCACTGAATCCTAGAATATGGCACCCCAAACATAGCTTTCTTCTTTGTTTCCAAATAAGACAAGCAATATTTAAATGTAGTGCCTGTTCAGACAGATACTACATTTAAATTGTGGTTTTACAATGTAGAAATTAAATGTCTCTTTTCTTTCTTTCTTTCTTTCTTTCTTTCTTTCTTTCTTTCTTTCTTTCTTTCTTTCTTTCTTTTTCTTTCTTTCTTTTTTTAAAAAACCTGTAATGTCCAAACACCTGTCCTGATGGCTGTGTCTCACAGTCCTGGTTCTGTGCTGTAAAGCAGATCATGGAAAATGTTTATCATTGGAAACACACCCTCGAATTACCCCAGTTTGGCAATTACAGTCCCAATTAATCCTGTTGTCCTACTTTTCCTCCTTTTAAAATGTCTGAGTTTCTCTTCCTGCCTACCACTTTCCTCCTTTTGTCCTCAGCTTACTTCAGTTGCTGCAACCTGGGTTCTCTGTCAATGTTGTACTATAAAAATGAGATCATGGGAACTGCTTATCACTGGAAACACACCTTCCAACTCTCCTGATTTGGGAGGGACAGTCCCAATTAATCCTCTATTGTCCCACTTTTTCAGCTGCTTTTGAAATGTCTCAGTTTCTTTCTCATCTTCCCACTTTCCCCTTTGTCCTCAGCTTACGTCAATTGCTGCAAACTGATTTCAAAGTATGAAAGTAGTTTGCACCCAATTAACTCAGGAGACCAGAGAGGAGCAAGTAGAACATTAATCTTCCCTGTAGACTCAGGCAAAAGCAAACTACTGTAGCCTCTCCTAGTTTGTTTTTCCTCATTGAGAACTTTTGCCACCCTGACCATACTCTGGTGTTGCATGGCTACATGTGCCTGCTTTTCATATATGAATTGTTGGAAGGTATGCTTTCTGTCTCATTCTCTCCCCTGCACCCTTTTCTGATCTTTCGAAGAATAAGCATATGGAGTTCTACCAAGCAGGGCTTGTTGAGTGTGTTTAGACTTGATGAAGCTGTATTGGAAATAAAGAAGTGAATGAAACTGCCATGTTTAATTGCTTACAAGACCGAATAAGTAATTCCTAGACCTAGAATATTAGAGCAATTCTAGCAGATCCTGGAAAGTAGCTAATTAAAAGTAATTTAAAAGTAAAAGTAGGCCCAGGCAAAAGGAAACAGCTTTGTGTTCTTCTTAATAACTTTTGACATCTTGATCACACTTTGATGTTGCTTGGCCCCATTTATCCCATTTTCATCTGTGAAATATTAAATTATAGGGTGTATGGATGTTCAGCCATGTAAACATACGTGCTAGGTTCACACGTCACAGTGAACCAGAATTCTTGCCAATATTAACTTATTGTGAAGAAGGAGAGCATGGCAATTAAAACAACTAAATATATCATGGACTTCCAATTTTGTTTTATCATGGCATTTGAATCTGGCAATCTGGCTTGTCTCTTCCTTAAAATAACCCATGGTTTGCTCTTGGTTTATTTCTGCAGCTTGCTGGGGGAGACACAAGCCAAATGGGTAGATCAAATGGTCATGATGACCATGAACAGAATGTGGTTCGTTCAAATCAAAATTTTAAGAATTCTCTAAAATTTTGCTTTACCATCATGTTCAAACATGCCCCATGTGACCACAAGCCACCAAAGAGATTGCACTGGAGAAGAGAAAAAGCAGAATCTAAACTTTCTGGTTGCCATATATATGATAACTTACCGTATAAACTATGTTTCCAACAAAGAGATAGTCTACACTCTGGCCATGTGTAAACACTGCATCTGAAAAACATAACAGTAGCATGCTCACCAAGCAACATCAAACACCAACATAGCATGCTCACCAAACAAAACAAAAACCTGTTTATTTTAAGATTTTCCAACAGTACAAATGATTGAGTTAAAAAAACCAACAAACAGGTCGATCTAATACCTGTCTTCTCAAATGTAAGTTTCATGGATTTCAAAAGGGATTAATTCTAGTTAAATGGGCATAAGCCTGCGGTCTTAAAATGGTATCTCAGTTCACAGATAAATAGGAAGTTAAGTTTAAAAACAGAGTTAAAAACAGGTGAAATAAAAGTTAAAGTTAAAGAGAAGATGAAAACATATATAAATAAATCATCCTTCCCTAATTTAGTGTCCTCTGGATGTGTTGTATAGTAACACCTATCAATCCTGGCCATCTTAGTTAGAGATGATGAGCACTGTTGTACAACATATCTGGAGGACCAAAGGTTGGGGGAGTCTGATATAACAACAGTTTACATATTACTGGTTTTATATTTTGAATACCATTATTTTCTACAAAAGTAATGAAAAATAACCAAATGACTAGGAAATAGTCAGAACAAATCTGAATCTGCTTTAATTCCCTGATATGCTTTTGAAACATTTCTCCTGGATTTCTCTTTGTGGAGATGATTGATTTTACACACTGGGCTTCTCAAAGCTCTTTTCAAGAGTAGCATGCTGGAAGCAAATAGTATAATGATTGTGTTTGCCAATACTGAATCCATTAAATATTCTAAAATAGTATACAGACATACCCACTTTGCCATTAAGAATTGAATAAAAAGGTAATTTCTGCCAAGAACTTATAATCAAAGTAATCTCAAAGATATGTAGTAGTCTAGTTGCCATATTTTTCTTTTTGCCATTCTATTGCATACAGATATTCCTGCTTTGTTTACTTTTATTTGATTTTTCTCTGAAGTCTGAGGATATTTTTATCCAAACATTATTTCAAAAGGAACGCAGTCATCTCTGTAGCACATACAGCTGCTATCTTAAAAGTTCTTGGTGGTGTCAAAGTGCCTGGCATCTTATATTCCAACACCCTTTTCCCTCTCTATAAGTATACAAGAAGGTGAATACGTGTTAATTTAACATATGAAAGTGCCAAACTTGGCAGTACTTCCAAGTAGCCCTTTAGTTCTGCTTAGCTCCTGCTGAGTTAGAAAATAACCCTCCTCTACTCATGAAAAAGGGAACACATGGCAGCAGTATGAATTCCCAAATTAATCCACAAGGGCTGTAACCCAGAAGAATGACACAACCATTAAGTCTGGGCAGGTTTCAACATGGCAGCCAAAGACATATACGTCAGTATAGGTGAGGCAGATTTAAAACAGAAATCTGGAGCCAGCATCTCTAAGTCACTTGTTGCTTGAAGGAGTAAATTATGCTTTTACTTTAATGAAAGGACCCTATGGGAGAGAGCAACTATCAGAACTTACTTAAATTTTTAATATGATCCAACAGGAATTTCTAAATAGCATTTAAATTACATAACAGGATTTTTAAACTGTAGCATTTATACAAACAGCTAGCATCTTCAAAATCTCTCACATACACTGTCTATCATATTAAATAAACTGAAAAACAAACCATATGAAGCCCAGAGCTGGAACAAACAAGTCACAATTAACTGGTTGTTTATAATTAATTCCTTCCCATAATAACTGAGGTATAATTTCAGTATTAGATTCAGAGAAAGCAGGCATGAAAATTGGGAGAAGGAACACCAACACCTTAATGTATGCAGATGACCTCATATTACTTGCAGAAAATAACAAAGACTTTGAACAACTACTGATGAATGTTAAGGAAGAAGGAGCAAAAGCATGGTTACCGTTTAATATTAAGAAGACAAAAATAATGCCCAGAGGTGGTTTACATAACTTTGAAGGAGACAGCCAAGACATTGAAATGATTAAAGATTTTTTATCCCTTGGCTCAGTCATTAATCAGAATGAAGAAATCAATCAAGAAATCCTTCAGAAGATGACTAAGAGTATGAAACGCAGCCATGAAGGAATTAGGTAAGATCCTCAAGTGTAAAAATATATAATTAAATACCAAAGTCAGAATTGTCCAAGCCACAGCATTTCCAGTTTCTATGTATGGTTGTGAAAGCTGGACAATGAAGAAAGCCAACAAGAAGAAAATCAACTCATTTGAAATTTGGTACTGAAGAAGAATTCTATGGATGTCACGGACTGCTAAATCAATCAATCAATCAATCAATCAATCAATCAATCAATCAATCTTGGAGAAAATCAAGACTGAATTTTCACTAGAAGTGAGTGTGATTAAACTGAGGCTGTTGTCTTCTGGACATATCATGAGACAATACTGCAGCCACAAGGTTGTGAGTTCTATCCTGCCGGGCTCCAGGTTGACTCAGCCTTCCATCCTTCCATAGATCGGTAAAATGAGTACCCAGCTTGTTGGGGGCAATTAGCTAAAACATTGTAAACCGCTTAGAGAGCACTTAGCTGATAAGCGGTATAGAAATACACATGCTATTGCTATTGGAAGGCAGTAGGAAAAAAAGATGACTGCACTACAGGTGGATTAAATCTGTGAAGAAAGCCATGGCCTTGGGTCTGCAAGACTTGAGCAGGGCAGTTGATGACTGGGGCTCTTGGAGATTTCTCATTCATAGGTTTACCATAAGATGAAGTTTTCTTGATTGCAAATAACAAGAACAAAAATTGCACTACATTATGATTGCAAACAGCTGTGCTTTGAGGTTAGTTTGTTTCAGACTAGTAGAATTAATGTTAACCAATTTGTTAGATTAGGTAAAAGCATGTCTGCATACCATTAAACTATGATTTAGCATTACACCGAAATGTAGAAAATGTAGGATCTTGTTCATACAGTAGTTGCCAAAGTGATAGAACATCATGGATACCACTGACCTTGTGAAGGAGATCACATGACTGAATGTGGCTCCAAATATCATTACAGGTACATAGATAGATGCCCTCACATAGCTTCTAGAAGAGTGCCTCCAGTAAAACTAATTCAGAATAAATTTGCCAGTTCTTCAGAATGTCACAAGGGAAGAATTTAACAATTTGAGGTCTTTTGGGCCGCAATGTAGAATTTAGGAACAGTTCTACCACCCTGTCTCTCAATTCAGTCAGCTCTTTATACATTTTATCACCATCTTCTTGCATGTAATTAATAGCAGTTACTATCAGTGACCATTGCCACTTGGAAAATAACACACCCCAGAGGGCCCTTACTAATTCTAAATAAGATTAGATGTAAAGATGATTGACAACTAAAAGTTGTCATCTGCAACCCTTACTGACTCTTATTTCAATTCAGTTCTTCACTGAGGCTCTGTAACTGCTCTCCCCAACAAAATGTAACTTTTCCAAACTCTGAGTTTTTAAAAATGTCATGGAGAAATCTAGGTAAGTCCAGATATTTTTTTTAGAAAATTTCAATGTCACACTTTAGTCTTGGTGCTGTACTTTGTAGTATCATGGCCTTGCTCTTTCAGAATCCCAGGATCCTGGAAAGGTTTATGTCCCATATGATTGACAGCGATTGTCAGGATGTGCTGTGAAGACTTATTTGTAAGGCAACACAAATGCCCATTCATTGCACATATGCACACTGCATCCAAAGAACTCATGAGGTTAAAGGACATACCAGTGTGAATGACACATTTCTTTTCATCTGAGATTTTTAAAAGTACACTCTCAAATACAAAGAATATATAGAAGTTCTATATCCCCCTTTCTCCTTGAATAGCAAAAGCAGCCAAGTTTTCTTTATACAGCTGGAAATATATTAATCTTTAAAAATATTTATTTATAAACTCCAGTTTAAATCTCTGGGGCTTCCAAGTATCTAATTCTAAAATCAGTGAGATTTCATCTAATTGTTAAATTTGATGGCTATTATGGAAGATGACTCAAAAATATGTAAAACACAATCTTAAGTGAAAGAATTAACACAAGGATAAATGTTTCTTTTCTAATGTACACGGCTACATATCTTTAGTGGAGATCAGTTACACCTGAGTGAGCTGGAGCCCTTTCACATTACACCACTATAGCACTATGATTCCATTTTAAGTGTCATTGTTCTATCAAATGAAATCCTGGGATCCGCAGTTTCAGAAGGGGCGTTTAAAATTCTCAGCCAGAGAACTGTAGTGCCTCTCCAAACCCTACGATTCCACAGAATGCAACTTCAGCTGTTAAAAATTTAAAGTGCTGTAAACTGTGCAGTGTGAAAGGGTTCCTGGTCACTTTTAGAGAGCTTTATTTGTATGGTGACAAGCTCTTCCTATCACATTCCTTCTACTGACAGCCATTAGCTTCATTGCAATGAAGCTGGTAAAATGCGGGCCGGACAGGGCTACTGTTAGTTGGATTTGTAATTGGTTGACCGACCAGACCCAAAAGGTGATCACGAATGGCTGCTTTTCATCCTGGAGAGAAGTGACTAGTGGGGTGCCACAGGGTTCTGTCTTGGGCCCAGTGCTGTTCAATATTTTTATCAACGATTTGGATGAAGGTATAGAGGGCATGCTCATCAGATTTGCAGATGACACCAAATTGGGAGAGGTTGCTAATGCACCAGAGGACAGGATCAAAATTCAAAATGACCTGGATAGATTGGAGAGCTGGGCCAAGGCTAACAAAATGAAATTCAACAGAGAGAAGTGTAAGGTCCTACACTTAGGTAGAAAAAACGGAATACAGAAATATAGGATGGGGGACATGTGGCTGGATAGCAGTACGTGTGAAAGGGATCTAGGAGTCTTAATAGACCACAAGCTGAATATGAGTCAGCAGTGTGATGCAGCAGCCAAGAAAGCCAACACAGATCTTGGTTGCATCAATAGGAGTATGGTGTCTAGATCGAGGGAGGTACTGGTACCACTCTACTCTGCTTTGGTTAGACCTCATCTTGAATACTGTGTCCAGTTCTGGGCACCCCAATTCAAGAAGGACATGGTCAAGCTGGAGCAAGTCCAGAGGAGGGTGACCAAAATGGTGAGAGGCCTGGAAGCCATGCCCTATGAGGATAGACTTAGAGAGCTGGGGATGTTTAGTCTGCAGAAGAGAAGGTTAAGAGGGGACATGATAGCCATGTTTAAATATTGGAAGGGATGCCATGTAGAGGAAGGAGAGGGCTTGTTTTCTGCTGCTCCAAAGACTAGGACAAGGAGCAATGGATTCAAGCTGCAGGAAAGGAGATTCCACCTGAACCTCAGGAAGAACTTCCTGACAGTCAGGGCTGTCCGGCAGTGGAATATGCTGCCTCGGAGTGTAGTGGAGTCTCCTTCCTTGGAGGTTTTTAAGCAGAGGCTGGATGGCCATCTGTCGGGAGTGCTTTGAAGGTGTTCCTGCATGGCAGGGGGTTGCACTGGATGGCCCGTGTGGTCTCTTCCAACTCTACATTTCTATGATTCTATGATTACTTCAAATAAGTAGGGTAATATACAGAAAACAAGACTGTTTTCACCAACATTGAATTCAGCTGTTTTGATTCATCTGTATTTTGTGGGTGGGGCAAAATTCTTCTGAAGAGAATGGAATTAAAATATCTACTATTTTGTTTTTCTCTGAAGTTTCTGTTCTGAAGTACTTTATGAATTTTAGGAAGCTCAAAACAGCTGCTAGCATAAAAATGACTCCTTCCTTTCTTACTCAGATTGGGGGGGGGGAAGTTACCCTTACAGACAGCAGCTGAAAACCCACAGAAAACCACATTTTTATAGCAACTGGTGGACCATTTCTTCAGCAATTCATTTTATTCAGAAGGTGTGGTGCGTGAAGATGGCTTGTTAAAAATATGAAGTCAAAGCATTTGTAATACAAAATTCTTTACAATTTTACAGCAAGAACTGCTAGCATAATGTTTTTTATGTTTAGATGTCTTTTTTTTTAAAAAAAGGACGTCACTCTCCACCCTTATATGCTTCATTTGAAAACAGACCCAAAGATCTGAAAAATAAGATTCTGTGCTTGTTTTTATTGTTGATCTCTCCCCCTGCCTCTCTCTCTCTCTCTCTCTCTTGCTGTGCATGTATGTAGATCAGAGACTGACAGTGGAATCTCACATTTACTGAATGAGAAATAGTGCATGCTTAGTTGCTAGGTCTTACTCCCAAATGCATGTGCTTAAGAACTGGATTAATTCAAATAGATTAGGACGGGAACTGCACAGCCCTCTAGATGTTCTTGGACTGAAACTCTCACCAGCCATAACAGCCAAACAAGAATACTGGGAACATCAGTCTAACATCATCTGCAGGATGATATTCACCCTGAGATTGAATGGTGTGTGTGTGTCTGTGTGTCACAAAACCATTTCTCAAATTACTATGTTTCATTAATTTTTGTTTGAATCACTGTTTCTAACCAGCTTGACAAAAAGCCAACGCACACCAAAAGCTTCATTAGGCTAAGTTTTGTAAGTTTGTATGAATCACCAAATGAATGCAGCTTCATGCGTGGTGCCTTCTGAATGATACACTTAGGATTTCTGAAGGATGGAAAATGCTGTCTGTTGAAGAACTCAGGCAAAAAGGGAGGATTTGGAAGGTCACTGCTGATAAATGATTGAGCTTAGAAAGCTGTTGGCCTGTCTGTTGTGATTAATTTTCTGCCAACCTGTTATGACCCACAAACACACTGGAGCTGGCTTAGAAAGGCTGAAGACTGCTTGGCTGACTTGTGGGAAAGAATAGAGCATTTATTTACCGTGTTCCAGTGCTTTCAGTGGAAACCAAAAGAGAATGATGGAGTGGATCAAGGCGTTGATGCAGTGACCCCAGAATACCTAAGAGAAAACAAAATAAGAAATTCAGGAGGCTGGCCAAACTCTTGAAGCTTGTTTAACCATCATCAAATGTTTTGTTGTATTATTTCTTCATTTTTATTAAGAGGTATTTAAACCTGCTCATACCTATAACAATGCAGAATTAAATACAAAAACAGAAACTGAAACTGTCTCCCAAACTTATTGTAATTTTCCACATTTTATGCAGCAACAACAAAATAAGAATACTCCGTACAATTAGGAACTTTCTTCTTTCTTTTTTTTTCTGAGTGGAGACCCAAAGACAGAAATGGAAGTAAATTTCTTTTCAACTGGTTTGCAAAATCTGCAAGAAACTTCATCTGTGAAATGGGCAGAACTTGATAAGAATCATTTACATTTTCGCTTTCTATTATTTGTAATAAAAATAAAGTAAAAAAATTAAAATATTCCTATATATGGATGCAAGTGAAACTGACAGATTTTCACATCTCTATTGGGGACTACCATGGATGAATTTCTTCTAGAAATTTTTTTGTGTTTTCTTGAAATGAATTTCTAGGAAAGTGTAGAAGGACAGACAGGGACGATGGAAAGATTTCATTCAATTCACCTTTTCAAGTGAACTGAAAAATTTGCATTTCCCAGACTTGAATGGGGATCAGAACACAGTGATCTTCTGGCTTTCACAACTATTTCTCAGCGGTCACTTTCTGACTGTGGACCCCCAAGTACAAGTTAAGGAAGGCTAGGCTCCTTCTACTTCTTCTTTCTTTCTTTTCCCCCACTGTCCTTACCCAGACAAAGCTCTTCCAGTAAGTCTGGAATGTTGTGAAAAGGATTTTTAATCCAGACACCTGCTGTCTTAAAAATACTTTAAATTGCTTTTAAGCTTATTTACTTTAGTTAATTTGTTTTATGTTCTTAATGGTACATGTTTGATTTGTTTTACTGATAGCTGTCTTGAGTTCTAGAATGTTGGGAGAAAGGAGGAATAGAATTCTAAACAACAATCAGACTCTGAATATTGCAAAGGAGTTCACCGCTCAGAAAAGAAAGTTACACACAAAAAGGCATGTATTCAGGAAAAAAAATTAAGCAAAAATCCCACCCCCATATTTTTTTGAAATTGAAAGATGCATTTTTTTGTGCTTCACATCCGTCCTTTGAAATCTTAGCCTCCTCAGGCAAGTACCACCCCAGAACCTTTCTTTCCTTGAACTGCACAACTCGGAGAGCTGAAGCTTTGTTAGCATGAATAGGTTAATAAAACAAGAGAGTTGGAGGACATTCTTCAAAATATGAAAAGAAAATATATCAGTGTAATCTTACCTGCATATCTCCCTGAAACATCTTTTTCAACCCACACCCTGACAGGAACAATAAAGCCATCTCAATATTTTCACAGAATCTCTTGGGGCACTGGTCTCATTGGGGATGGTTAAAAAACGGGCATAAAGTGAAAGTGTGGGAACATTTCATTACAGAACACAAAATCACTTGCAGTTCACCCAGTTCCATTGAAGGTGCCACAGAAGATGCATACTGTGAGGCTAATTCATTTATATGCAGATATATAGAGTTCTCTTGAGGACATAAGAATCCTATCTCTAAGGCCATTTCTGCACTAGACTGTTATAGTGTTATAGTTTGCAAATTACAAACCCCGGGATTCCATAGGATGTTGAAAGTGGTATAATAGCACTATAACAGTCTAGTGCAGAAATGGCCTAAGATTCTAGTGTGGAACTGTACACATGACTCTTCGGCACATGTAGCTTTAATTCTGACCATGCTGACCTCTACCTATGCTACCAAAGGACTTAGCCAACTGGATGCATGTCAGTTCAACACACTGAATGCAGTGGGAGATCAGCTTCTGGTACTTGATCCCAACTGGGTACCAGAAGACCATCTATAAGCTTGGCACATAGTCTGGCTGCCACAGTCTCAAAGGTAATGGGAATCAGCACTTCAATTTCAGCATTCAGTGCTTAAGTTAATCCATAGGTTTACCATGACATAGCTTTTGAATGAATTCCTAGTTTCTAAGTTGTCCTGGAATATGCAAAGTAATAATGACTATGAAGAAGACTTGAAGTATGCATAGGTACTATTTAGATAGATAGACAGATAGATAGGTAAGTATAAAATGTTTTCTTAATTGTATCTCATCTTTACAGATGTAGACCTCCATATAGATTTGAGTTTTGGTGTTGCCCATGTTACAAAAGCAAGTACTCTGCCAGCAGTGGTCAAGAGAGTAGCATGCTAAACTTTGAAACGGAATACTTGGTTTCACAGTCTTGCTCAGTGCAAAGTTCGCTGAAGAAAAGTTGATCCCCACAAGAAGGGATCACTAGTAGCTTGGAGTACCAAATCCAAGAGTTATGGACCAGGATATCTGGTTGTCTCATCTGTATCTATCCACATCATAAGATCTTCTGGAGACAGCCCTGCTATCTGAGGTAAGACAAGTAGCCATTAGGGAGAGAAACATCTCAGTGGTGGTACTCCAGAATATTTTCCCCAGACAGGTCCTCCTTCTGTCCTTTTAGCATGAAAGGCCTTTTCAAATTTCCTAGTGCTTTTAGGTGCAAGTGTAATCTCTTTTTAAATCTGAGTTTTAAGACCTTGCAACATTTTAGTACTTGGGTTTTTATATATGTTTGGATTTGTTTTATTTGTACTTTTTATTTGCATTTCTTATGGTTGGCTTTGACATAAAACTAAACCATAGTTTAGAATTATAAGAACGAACCACAGCAAGCCTCAGATTCATGCAGGATTCATGTCAATCTAACCATATGTGGTTAATTGTAAATACGGTTAAGGGAAACAAGGCAGGTTGATAAACAATGATTTGAAGTTGATTTGCCTCCGTTAACCATAATTAACCACAATTTCTTTGATCAAAAAACAGGGTGTGCTACTGTCAATGTAAAATGGAAGTAACAGGCTTCAAACTCCTTCACAGGGCCACCTCGAGGTCATCTCTATAGCTTGCTGGGGTTCACCATAATGCAAAACTGTGGGTTGACACTACCTAACAAATTAGTCTACATTGTAAATAATTTAGGAACTTCCACTGAATAACAGCATAGAAACATAATAAACAAATAGATATTGCTGCTTTCCACCTATGCTTCAACCCATGCTGCTGCTGAGGACAGAATTACCAACATTGGCTCACAGCAGCTCCTCAGTCTTCCTGTGCCCATTTTACAGATTATAAAAGCTGTGCAACTTTGAAAGAAATACAAACAGCTAGAAGAAGGTCAGTGAATCTATTCTTGAAAGTTAAATATATTAATCATTTCCAGTTGCAAAAAGCTGGCATACTACAGCAGTAAATCAAAATTCCAGTTTTCAACTACAAGCTCACTCTTATTGTTTTCTTTCCTTCCTTAAAAGTAAACACAGCCTCTTACCCTGCTATTGAACCCATCAGCATTTTGTGTAATTTTGTAGAGTTGGGGAAACCTAAGCATGTTGTCTTGAGTGCATGATCGTTCAAAGATTCCCAAGGTGAAGGGAGGCAATGCTGTGAAAATCTAGAGAAAACAAAGGAAGTAATTAAAAATAACACACCATTAACTTTACAAACAAGTTGAAGGTTATACTTCATACCTGGGAGAAAACCCTGACATTGCTTAAATCAACAGCAGCAGCTTTTCCTGAAGCCAGGGGCATAAAGTCCATAATATAAACAGTATAATCTGAAGCACAAGAACTTTCACCAGTGAAATGTTATGAGCAGTAGAACAAAAGCTGTGACTGAGCAATAAGAAACCCTCATGAGCATCTGTAGGGCTTCCTCACTGCTGGCAACAGAGGTAGAAAAAGAGAGACAGATTTGGAGAGGTGGGCAGTGGCAACAGATGGCTTCCATGTCATCATGGTGATGTTTCTATTCCAGATTTTAAAGGAGCTACCAAACATGTTTGAACCTTATCTCCCACGTAGGTTCAGCACATTGGACAGCTCCTTTAAATTTTGGACAAAACCAAGGCTACTTCCGCACTACACTGTTATAGTGCTATTATTCCACTTTCAATATCCTGTGGAATTCTGGGGTTTGTAGTTTACTGAGGCCAAAGAGGTCTCTGGCTGAGAACTCTAAATGCCCCTCCCTGAACTGCAAATCCCAGGATTCTAGACGATGTTGAAAGTGGAATAATAGCACTATAACTGTGTAGTGCAGAAATGGCCCAAGAGAGGATTTAATGTCCTACTAACATGAGGTCAATCAGCAGGTGCTGGAGGTGGATACTTATCATATACTTGAAGCCTTAGCAGCCAAAAGGGGCACTTGTGCCTATTTGCAATAATGGCAAGTAAAGCAAACGGAGCTGTTCTGCTGCAAAGACATCTATTTTCACTGTTTCAATTCAAGCAAACCCTTTGTAATTTATTTCAAATTCATTTATTTATTTAATTACACACACAAGAGAGAGCCTTTAACAAGACTTCCAAGGTGGCTAACAGATTATTTTCACATAAAGATGGGAAATGTGTTGCCCTTTAGTTGTTGCTGCATCACAACTTCCAACACATGTTGCTAGATTGCTACTCCTATGTAGCACAGCCAGAGGTGAAGGCAGCAACATCTAGAAGGGCCTATGTTTCCCATCTCTGCATTGTTGTTGTTGTTATGTGCCTTCATGTCATTTCCAACTTATGGTGACCCTAAATAGTTTTCTGGGGCTAAGAATGTGTGATGCTTCCAAGATCACCCAGTGAGTTTCCATGGCCAAGTGGGGAATTGAACTCTGGTTGCCAGGGTTTGCTCAAAGCAGTATGCCATGCTGGGTCATTTCTACTTTAGATGAACATCTTAAGGAGTCCACAGACCAAATTTGAACCAAAAACCAACCACCTACTACCCTGTTGGTGCAGGACAGAAGGGGGCCAGTAGGCAAAGCTTCCTTCCTCAGCCAAACTATTCCCTTTCCCATCACAGGAACTCATTAAGAGAAGGCTCATGGGGAGTTTTTGTTTAGATATAGGCAAACTGTAATTTTACTACTTTATTTTGGTTTTACTTGTAAGCTGTCTGGCAAATATTTTTAACTTTAAAGGCAGGATATCAAAGTTTATAAATAAAAATATAAATCCTCCCTTCCTACTTTTCCATTTTAGTGGAACATCCCTGCTATGCTGAAGGATTCATCATGCATCTACTATCAGCAGATGCAACATGTCTTATAACTGGGCTGCAATCATACACACTGTCACTTGGAAGTAATTTCCACCAATTATCAATGGGACTTAACTTCCAAAGGAATATTTGCAGGTCTGAAGAGTAAAATTGATTGAATTTGTAGTTGATTCTGAATTTGTATATGACACAGTTGTTTAACAAGGAAGCTCTGGAGAGACTTGAGGAGAAATACTTTAAGAACATGGCTGATTTTCTGCATGAAATATCTTCAGAGTATTAGATAATTAAAGGATAATACTATAAGCATATATATTGTTAACTACTAATAACTGTTAAACAACCACGTAAGAAAGATACAAGGAGAAGGAGCAATCCAAAACAATTTACAGCTACTAGTCACCTTCAACCGAACAAAATGGATAGTTAATTCAAATCAGTATGTGAAACTGAGCAGCTATCTGGCTACCCTTACTTCTTGGCCCATAAGGAATCATAATTCTTGAATGATGGCAGATAACTCTACCTTGTTTTAACAAGCCCCTCCCCCTGGAGTTTAAAGCTGGTAATATCATACCAGAGCTTGCAAAAGTTATTTTTGGACTATAACTCCCTGAGACCTGAGACACGTGGCTGGATAGCAGTACACGTGAAAGGGATCTAGCAGTCTTCATAGACCACAAGCTGAACATGAGTCAGCAGTGTGATGTGGTAGCCAAGAAAGCCAATGCAATTCTCGGCTGCATCAATAGGAATATGGTGTCTAGATCGAGGGAGGTACTGGTACCACTCTACTCTGCTTTGGTTAGACCTCATCTTGAATACTGTGTCCAGTTCTGGGCACCTCAATTCAAGAAGGACATGGTCAAGCTGGAGCAAGTCCAGAGGAGGGCGACCAAAATGGTGAGAGGCCTGGAAAACATGCCCTATGAGGATAGACTTAGAGAGCTGGGTATGTTTAGTCTGCAGAAGAGAAGGTTAAGAGGGGACATGATAGCCATGTTGAAATATTTGAAGGGATGCCATGTAGAGGAAGGAGAGGGCTTGTTTTTTGCTGCTCCAGAGACTAGGACAAGGAGCAATGGATTCAAGCTGCAGGAAAGGAGATTCCACCTGAACCTCAGGAAGAACTTCCTGACAGTCAGGGCTGTCCGGCAGTGAAATACGCTGCCTCAGAGTGTAGTGGAGTCTCCTTCCTTGGAGGTTTTTAAGCAGAGGCTAGATGGCCATCTGTCGGGAATGCTTTGAGGATGTTCCTGCATAGTAGGCGGTTGGACTGGATGGCCTGTGTGTGGTCTCTTCCAACTCTACATTTCTATGATTCTATGATTCTATTCTTGAAATTGCAATCAAGATAAGTAATTTTCCTAAGCTCTCCTCTTCCTCTGCCACAATTCTCCTTTGGTTGGTCAGTGTAAAACCATATGGACAAACTAACAAGTACCCTTTCCTACAGAATCCAGATTTTTAATGTTTTGTGCCCAGCTTAACATCATAAATTCAGGTTAACCCATCTCCAAGCTGATAAGGCACATTGTTCAGAGGCTGCACGTTCATCTTCAGTAAGAATGGCCCCTACAGATACAGGCCATGATCCTATTTCACTGCACTAGACTGTAAATAATTGCCAACAGAGTTGTGTTTCTCTTGTATTACACATTCCATATACTGAGCACCTATGTAGTACAACATATGTGGATCAGTGGTCACTATGCCTAGCTAACAGCCCACTATGCAACAGCAGTGCACAGGCAATGCACAAAAGACTGAAATTAAGAGTCATATATGGATTGGGTTATCATCACAATCCCCTATAGGCCAAAGACAAATGATTTTTTGTATGCCTAATGTGTATTTGCATACTACTTACCCCATGTTAATGTACAACTGCATGTGCAATGGCTCTGCATGTAAAACTCCACTTCTGCTGCAGTCAGGTGAATTCAAGTACTGCACATTGTCCATGAAAGCCACATTAGAAGCACTGTGTATCTTACACCAGCCACAGAGCTCCTTCATATCAAAGAGTTTGCTTGGGATAATAAAGGTCCTCCTTCACATCTAACAATTACAGTTTAGCCCTGTTCAGGGATTTGCTGCTCACATGTAGGGCTCAACTAAGGGTGCAGGCATGGATGCTCATGTAAGCCATGCCACAAACATTGTTACACAACAGGGAGTGTTCCAGACCTTTGCACTCTGCACAGTGGTTTGTGCATTATTCAGTTGCACAAGTTCACACTGTCCATGTAATCTGGAGCTGCTGGGTACAAAGAGATGTTAAGGAGCAGGATTTTAATGTGTGTGTCCACACCTTTGCCTCCAAATGTAGCCTGATATTCAAGCAGGTGAGTTGGACATTTTTTTTTCTAAGAAAAAATGTCCCACTCAAATGAGAAACCACTGAGAAGCATGGACATGGAGCATGGTTGTGTGTGCATGGCACAATGCTCTTCCTTAATGTAGCAGGTGCTTGTGTGTGAGGTGCAGATAGATACTTCCTTTCTCCCTAAGTCGTGAGAATGCTCATGTACACCTTGTGGATCACCTCAATGTCTCAATGTCAGAGACATGACTGACACAAAAGGAAAACAATCTAGGAATGATACCAGGGAGTGAAACTTCAATTTTTCTGAAACAGAATCAGTAATTCCCATAAAACCCAGCCAGCACAGTGGAGGGTGACATATTATGGGAACTGCAGTTCAAACACATTGGGATGGCCACAGTTGCTTGTCCAAGTCTAGAGAAACTCATTGGTCTGGTATAATTCCCATTTGGATAGAGTCTGTACATTGATTTTTGAGAAGGACATATCTGCTGGCACTATCACCACCATCATATGTACTTATATGTTCCTGGGTTTTTGAATCAATGTTGCTTCAGTTTTGATACAGCACACATGGGTCCTGTGTATCCATCATGTATGCACATGGTGAAGTACTTGGAAGGAAAGCATACTGCAATATTTGAAGGGGAGACACATAGTTATGAACACAGGGAGTACATGTCCTGGGAAACCTGTGACCCTCCAGATGATGTCAAAATTGTAAATTCCATCAGCCACTTCCTGCACAAGTGAGGGTTTGTTTCTGTTTTTATTTGTCATCAAGTTGGTTTTGATTATGGTGACCCTATGAACAAGGGCCTGGTCATGAACTGCCCTGCTCAGGTCTTACAAAGGCAGGGCCGTATCTTCTTTCAATCCATTGCAGTCTGGTCTTCCTCTTTTCTTACTGCCTTCCAGTTTGCCAAGCATTACCATCTTTTCTAATGAGTTATGGTTAGTTGACCTCATGTTAGTGAATCCTCTCTGGTTTTGTCCAGCCTCACTTTAGTCATTTTGGCTTCTAGTGAGAGTTCTGGCCTGATTTACTCTAGGATCCATACATTAATCTTTTAGAACTCTCCTCCAGCATCACATTTCAAATGAGTTGACTTCAGTGCTTTGGAAAGTTCCTTTAAAGCTCAGACTAAAACCCAGAGTGGCTTACCCACCTCACTGATATGGAAGCCACCAGCCTCCACTGTCGCTGTACTTACAACCATGTGCCCATTCTTCAAAAATTAGGCATGCAGTAGACCTAAGACTAATATATCTGCTTTGGCAAGCAGTCTTCACTTACACCTGGTTAAACATGTGAGATCATTAAGGTCAACAGTGAATACCTCTTATGTGAGTTACTGTTATCTGATCAATGAACATCTGGTTAGGACCCAGAAGAAGATTCTTACTGTGGCTATTAAATGACTTTGAAAACAAAATGATCCACCACACTCTTTGTCCAATGGATTTCCACAGTTACGGCATAAACTTCCTTTTTACAAAGGCTTTTGGGCTACAGGGTGAAACAGTTTCTTCGCTTTTATGACATTTTGCTCAATGAGCTATGATTTTTAGAATATGATGTCACAGTGAAGTTGTTTTTTTAATTTTAGAATACCATTTTAAGTGCCTTCTGATGTTTTTCTAGTATTTTCATTATTACATTATTTTTATTAGTTTTGATGTTGATTTACTGTGTTTTATGATTGCTGGGCATATTGAATAGTTAAGGAAAGGCAGGACACATATAATTTCAATTAATGAATAAAATACAAAATGCCACTAGATTACGTTGAGCACATACTGGAACAATATGCACGAGCTGTCTGCAATTTCTTACAAGAGATGTGCAAATCCCTTGGTTCTGATTTCTATGTTCACATTTTTTTCCAAGCACAAGTTCATTTCAATCCATTTCACCATCAGTCTGTCAATGTCCTTCTTACAACCAAATGAAAATCTATATTATCTTTATGCACACAAACCATTTGATACCTTCTTGTACATTAATTCCTTTAATGTATGCATTTTTCCTCCCATTTTTGAACCGAATAGCTTTATACCTGCCAATGTATGTAATCTTCTCTACTTTCTGCCTCTTGGATGCATTTTTTTTCCATTGGAGAATGGTATAACAACATTCAGAGAAGTTCAAAACCCAAAGGATAGCTGTATTTTGGATTGCATGGAGGTTTGTGAAGCCCAGATAGGTTAGTTCAGAATAAAATACAAACCAAATAAATCTCACTCCTCTCACTGTTTCTCCCAAACACTGCTTGCTTTCCACTCTGAAAGGTGTGTATCATTTCAACTTCATTTCTAACCTAAACCTATTATCTCTGCATTGTATTTACACTGAACCAGCTGTCTGTAATTATAGACCATTTCTATTTATTTTCTTTACAAAAGGAGGGAAGAAATCCTTTCATTTTTAAAGTTTGGAGAATGATTCCTTCCAGAAATGTATAAGAAGAAGCCTGGAGAATGCAGGTGAAGATCAGCTTCAACAAAGGGCCAGCTATTCCTGGGGATCAGTAACAGCAAGTACATTTCCTAGCTCCATGATGTCATCCATCTCCTTTGAATTAGTCACAAAGCAACACACCAGATGGCTGCATGGAGAGCATTCTGTATTCTGGCGCATTAGATGAGAGCCAAGACTAATGGGCAGCTCATATGACTGACTTTCCCGGCTATGTCCGCATGCACAAGGAGCAAGTCACTGTTTCCTTGTCTGGAGATTGCCCCCAATTACGGCTGCTGGTTGAGCAATCATTGGGACAGAAGGGATACTGTTATTCCCACAAGCAGCTTTGTATAACAAGACCCTCGGGATGCCCTAATCTGTCTCCTGTATGTGCCACACTGGAATAAATAGGGGGGTGATGAAGTTCTCTTCTTAATATTTTGGTGGACTTTTACATGTTTTCTGACTGATGTAAAGGAGCGTATACACAAAGGAGTCCCATGACACCTTAAAGAACAGCACATTTATTATGAGAGAAGCCATAGGTGCCTTCAATTCATAAAAAGTTTAAGCCTCAATAAATTTGTTTCTCTTTAAGGTGTCACTGGGCTCTTTTGTTCTCTGTATGCTTGCTGGAACAGACTAACACAACTACATTTCTGGAATTAAGAATAGCACAGGTGACATATGATTTGGTCTTTGGAAGCAGTGAATGACTACAAGGGAAAGAACTCCCCCATTTCTAACATATTTGTTTTATATCCCTTCCATCTTGCAGCACTGGGACCCCAAGTTGCACAAGATGTGTATGTATTTTCAAACAAAAAAACTAGAGAAACAGTTATGGTCTTGCCATAACTCATTCTATGAGTTCCACCATATAAATGTGATCTACCTCCCAAGAGAGCTGTGAGGTAAAACACAATAATGACAAAGCTTTACAGATTTTCAAACTGCTCACACAGACCTTGGGAAAGTTACTTTTTTGGACCCCAACTTCCAAAATCCTTCAGTGGGTAATTTTGTTCAGCAGATAAAAGTTTGGGTTATTTTTTTTTAAATCATTCTTGTATGCAAAGATGAAATAAGCAAAGATCTATTTTCTCAGTTGTGAGTTTGCATTGAATGATTTGGGAAAAAAAGAGCAATAAACAGGACAGAGGAACTGGTTCAGACAAGCTGTACACTCATGGTTCATAAGTCCAGAATGTTAATGGTCAAGGATGACAAGAATTTCTCTTAATATAGTATCTAATGTTTGAGAAATACATATGTTAATGTATATGCAGAGAAGGCAAGGGAAGTTTGTTCCCCAGCTCCTAAAAATACAGGTGATCTTGAGGCTAAAGAAGCTGTCTATGGTATTGACCCTCTCCTCAAAACAACTGAAGACCGTGGATAGTCACTTTATAGTTCAGACTTAACCATGGAGCAGAATTCTGCCTTGCTGATATGGGAGCCTCACCAGCCACCACTGTCTGAGGTGTGTGTGAAAGAAATTGAAGCTGAAGTGGACAGAGCCTGGAACTGTTCCATTTTGGACTACAACTACTAGCATCATTCAACCGTGACCACGTAGGCTAGGGATTCCGGGAATTATACTCCAAAAAATAATTCATATTTGGGAAATGGGAACATAGAGTGAGACAGACTGAATGGCAGAGTTAACAGAATCATAGAAATGTAGAGTTGGAAGAGACCACGGGCCATCCAGTCCAACCGCCTACTATGCAGGAACATCCTCAAAGCATTCCCGACAGATGGCCATCTAGCCTCTGCTTAAAAACCTCCAAGGAAGGAGACTCCACTACACTCTGAGGCAGCGTATTCCACTGCCGGACAGCCCTGACTGTCAGGAAGTTCTTCCTGAGGTTCAGGTGGAATCTCCTTTCCTGCAGCTTGAATCCATTGCTCCTTGTCCTGGTCTCTGGAGCAGCAGAAAACAAGCCCTCTCTTTCCTCTACATGGCATCCCTTCAAATATTTAAACATGGCTATCATATCCCCTCTTAACCTTCTCTTCTGCAGATTAAACATACCCAGCTCTCTAAGTCTATCCTAATAGGGCATGTCTTCCAGGCCTCTCACCATTTTGGTCGCCCTCCTCTGGACTTGCTCCAGGCTTGACCGTGTCCTTCTTGAATTGGGGTGCCCAGAACTGGACACAGTATTTCATGTGTGTTGTCTTGGGGGAGCTTATTGCCTCTCCAATGTAAGGTAGTGGGTCAGCTGTCTTTTGTGTCAGCTGTCTTTTGTGTGTATGTACCTTAAAGTCACCTGTTAACTTACAGTGACTCCATGAATTTCATAGGATTTTCTTAGGTGAGATAGTTTATCATTGCCTTCTTCTGCAATATACCTTATAGCACATGGTATTTTTTGATGTTTCCCACACAAGTACTAACCAGGGCTGACCCTGGTTGCCTTCCAAGATCAGATTTAGGTCTTCTAGGAGGCTTAAGCTGTATTTCCATCTTGCGAACATGTAAATAAATCTAATATTACATGTTTTACATCTGCAGTGAGCTTTCCCCCACAGTGAGGTGTACTGTATTTCTATTTAAATTATAATAATTATTTTTAAATTTGCATCTCTACATAGCAATTAGCATATGTAAATTGTCTGCAAACCAGCATCCTCTTCTGGGTGATACATTTCCTCTTTTTCTGGTGAGACATGAGTGACCACCCACCTTTTCTGCTGTTCCCAGAAGCAGAGTTTGGAAACCATTATTTCTGGGTTATAACTCCCTCAGTCCCCAGCCAGTCTGAACACAGCTGGGGATTTTGACAGTTGCCATCAAAGAACAATGTTTCCAAGCTCAGCCAAAACTATTGGCAAGCCCCTGGCAAGCTATTTGAGTTATATTTGGCTTAGTGGACCATAAAATGTCAGGCTTGTGGTGGGTTGATATTTTCAAGTTACTGCTTAAGATTAGGAGTAACAGAGGACTTACTCATCTGAATTAAGACAAAGCAACAATAGCCCCCAAGTGCACATCACAACGCGCACACAGAGGATCAGCGAAGATAAAATGCACAGATATAAACACCAAAGGAATGCCATCCGGGTTCTGCATGTTATCAAGCTGAGTCAAGGGACACTTACCACATTGTAGAGGCCAATGCACCAGCGCTCAAATAAAATCTGCCCTGAAAATCCATTAACGAATGCAAACCAAAGCTGAAACAGAAGAAAGTTACACAAGGCTTTAGATCAATGTGACACAAAAGTTTTTATGCATTAAGGAAGAGAAGAGTGTGGAATGTGGACATCATCTGGAGGCAGCTGCTGGATAGCTTCTAAAAATACATCTTCACAGTTGTTCTCTTTTTAAATAGAGCAACACTGCTGAAGAGATGGAACAATCTGTAGAATTTGCATCATTACACTGAAATAACAAACCTCTTGTAAACCTGTACAAAGATCCTTCAGCACTAGTAAACTCTTAATATGTATTCCTATTCACTAGAAGCTAATCTGGTTTTGGTTATATATCACAGAATGCACAAAATACCAGAATAATCTAGGAAAACACAAGAGAGGACTCCAGCCTATGGTACATTCATTGCAAGTTTTGTCCCACTTCTGGGACTTGAAATACAGGATATCAATTGAATAAACATACAAATAAACACCACAATTTTTTAAAATGCTACAAAGAATATTACACTAAGAAAAATATTCCTTGGGCTCAAAGAATTGTTCAGACAAGGAGCCAGTGTTGGCTGAATCTTAACCCTCAATCCTCATAATATATCACAGTACATTTGAAACTGCCCACAATTCTAAAGCAACCTCCCAGGCATCTTGAGGAAGCAGCATTTAGCAGAAACACAAGCGGTGATGGCTACTGGCATCTATATTGCATGTGTGTGTGCATGCACATGAGAGAGAGAGAGAGAGAGAGAAAGAAAGAAAGGAAGAACAGTCTGTTTTGGGTTTTATTCCAAACTCTATCCTAGCTGTAGAATACTACTCCCAAAATAGAATCAGCACCTTGGCTTTACCCATTAAAGTTCTGACTAAAATCCAACAGCCATCTAAAGTTCCAACACTACCCTCACTTAATCTTGGAGAAATCACCATCATATACACTAGTACTTACTGCAACCTAAATCATGAAATGCTTGTGACTCAAATCCTTACGTTCACTATTCTTTTCCCCTTTCCTACTCTATTATTTTAATGCATAATACATTAACTTCATAATATATATTAAATTCTTCAGCCTAGATTTAATTGGTAGCTGTAACTAGAGCAGAATGACTGGATTAATGGAATTTACATAAGTGCTGACTTTCCATAGATTCAATGGGTCTACTTTAGGTGGGACAAGTGGTAGATTTTAGATATTGATGCATATTAACAATGTAAGTACTTAAACCCTGAACAAATCTGTTTTAAAACCAAGCCCAAAGCTATACTTGGCTTCTAGCAAATGGCTAGGGCAGGAGTAGATACCAAATAGCCTTTGGGCCAATAGAACCTCTGTTACAATGCCCTGGGTCTCTGAACCACCCCCTCCCCTTTTTGTTACATGAAGAATCATATTCCAGGAAATGAAATCCTCACACTTGATACTAAATGTTAGGTTGGTCTAGCTCCTCACAATGTGGCCCCTTCCAGATGTGCTGGACTACATGTCCTATTTGGTGGTGCAGCTACAGTGGTGGTGGAGTAATTCCTCAAAACTGGGGAAATTTCTGTCCTCAAATTGCTTGTACTGCAATAACCTAAAACTTGAGCATTTGGAAATGCAGCTTAGGTATCCAAAGAAAAGGGACTGACAAATTTACCAAGGGAATGTGAACACAGCAAATAAAGTGATTTTCAATATCTCATTCCCTACAATGCAAGACATTTGGCAATTAAAGGAAAATTTCATTGGGGGGATCAGAATTTGCATTACAGTGGCCCCTCTACTTTTCTGAGGTTTTGGGCACAGAACCCTCATGAAAGTAAAAAAAAAACTCCTGACCAAGTGAGCACTCTCTCTCCCACTCCCTTCTGGGGCTTTCTCCTCCCCTGCCTTTTGCCTGGGTGCATGTGCCTTCCTTCTCTGTGCCCGGGCAAAAAAGCAAATGGGAGGGGCAAGTCCCATTCAAGGAGAAGGAAGGCACACACAAGCCTTCCTCTTCCCATTCTTCCCCCTCCATTCCCTTGCTTTTTGCCTGGGCACACATGCTTTCCTTCCACACACCCACACAAAAGGCAAACAAATGGGAGGAGCCCCATACTTGAAGAAAGAAGATGTGTGCAAGCCTTCCCCCACTTTCTCTCCCTTCCATTCCCTTGCCTTTTGCCCAGATGCAAAGAAGGAAGGCTATATACCCAGGAAAAAGGCAAGGGAATGGGAGGGGGAGAATGGAGAGGAAGGCATGTACATGTCTTCCTTCTCCTTGTATAAGGCTCTCTCTTCCCATTCTCCTGCCTTTTGCCTAGGTGCGTGGAAGAAAAGCATCTATGCCTGGGCAAAAGGCAAGGGAATGGGAAGGGGAGAATGGAGGGGGAGACAAGCAGGCCCCTCGTGAATAATCAAAGGTCAAACCCACATACGCATAGAGAGGAATGTACATGCTCTGTTTTGCCTTGAAGTAAACTAATATTTCTTCCCACATCCATTGCCACACTGTCTAATGATTCCTAAAAGCATGAAAATGGAACCACAAGTCACTTGTACTTCCATGTCTGGTTGCTGAAACATCATGTATAATTTTATCTGGGACTCTGCCACAGTCTGATTCTGATGTCAGAGATCAAGGCTGGGAAATAAAGCACAATAATGAGTCAGTATGCTGTAACCATCAGACACCTGCAGAAATCCAGAATAATTCAAATGTCACTTTGATGAAAAGAAGACTAGAGATGGAATGACATTTTGCAGAAATTTCCGTTTAAAAACAAATTAGAATGCTGAATTGAATTTGAGAAGTCTCACCTTTGAGAAATACCTCCCCATCTCTAAATCTTAACTTTTACTGATCTTTTTTAAGGAAATGAAATTAAGCTTTGACTTGCCATGTTCAGTATTGCTACAACACATTTCCCACAATAAAACTCCTACTATATTAAGAAAGTTATGGGGAAATCAAATTAAGAGAACTTTTAAAACTCTAATAATGATAGTACACTAGCAAATTTCTGCACATTTTACTAATAGGGTTTATTATTTGCCAACAACAAGTTGGTTTCAGGCTTAGAACATTTAGAGCAGACCCACCAAAATGAAGAGGACTTAAGTCAGTCATGAAAAGAAGGTTCTAAGAACGACAATGGATCTATTGTAAGTATATCTGAAACTGGCTACAATTTCCACAACAGAAGCTAGGAACCTTTAGATCTCCCAAGTTTTTGTACTACATCTCCCATGATCCATAATCAATAAACATTCTGGTTGGGGTTTCTGGAAGTTGTAGTCAAAAAATCCAGAGGAAAAAAGATTGCTAATCCCTGCAATACCTTCTTGCTGCTCTCAATGTTGATTGTAACCTGTCATTTTATTGTAAATCCCACCCCATATCATCCCTGTGTAGTATTATGAGATTGCTTTATAATTCTTTTGTCTGCTTTAGGAGACATATTTCCTACATAATACTGGCCTATTCAGTACTTTTAAAAGAACTGCTGATAGATTTATGTTACATCATTGGGCCAGTGTACAAAAAAAGTTGCTGGGAGATGTTTCTGACTCTTCCAAACATCACCATCCCTTAGAATCAAAAAAAGAAGAAGAAAAATAATAATCATGCAAGGGCTTTGCTATACAAGTGTATCTTGTAACATTTTACGGAGCATCTTGAACTCATTTTTATCATTTGCAGGTGCTGCTGGGAATTTTATGGGCAAAATCAAAATCTTCTTGAAACTGCATCCAACCTTGGAAAAAGTATCTCTTATTGAAATAACCCACTGCTGGATAATGAAACCCACTTGCTCCAAGGGAATTGCTATTTAGATGAGCCCAGAGCAACAAAAACATGAGGATTTGATTTGTTTTTCCTTTAATGAAACAACTGGTGTTTCAGAATATAAATGCTACTCGGATTACTTTTTGGCAAAATCCATACAGGTGGGAATGAAGCAAAATGAAAATGCATTGTGGTTCAGTAGTTACAAAATGATATTTGTGTTAAGGTGTTTTTCCCTATGGAAGAGGTTGTTTTGGCAACTTCTGACATATTGTAGCAAACAGTAGGTATGTCTGTTTTGAATAAAATTAACCCATACTACTACTAGACAGCATAAAGAAATTGTGTTCTATCTATTTAGGCTCTTAAAAAAAATGAAATGTATGAAGAATGAAGACTTGAAAACATGGTTCCCAATGGGGGGGAAATGCACTCTCCCAAAAAAGCAGAGCTTGGAAAAATTACCTTTTTGGACTGTAGCTGACCATCAACATCACCCCACAAGCAGGGCAAAAAAACTCAATTCTTGTTTTGAAACTGGCATAAGCTGTCCTAAAGAGTTTGCAAAATACTGGCTACAGAGTTTGGGAATATCAACATTTTTTCTTTGTTTTTTTGGAACAACTCACAGAACTTCCCAGCAAACGTGGCCATTTGGACAGTCAGCTCTCCATATCTGCGGATGCTGTATCCATGTGTTCAACCATATGTTCAACCAACATATAAGGGACACCATTTTACTACCCCATTATACATATTGAGACTGGAGCATTCATGAATGTTGGTATCCATGTGGACACCAATGGCCCACCATATAGTCAAATTCCCTCATCCTTTCATAATTTCTTATTTGTGGAGAGCAGGAATGTAAATCATTGACTACTTTATTCTTGCACATGAGGGTGAATAATTATGAAAGTTTTCTCCCCACTGCAGAAGAAAACAAATATTTGTCTGTAGTATTAAACCCATATTCAAACATCCCAAAGTACCGCAGAAGAATTATTCTGCAGAGAAAAACAATGGGGTGTATGTGTGTGCACATGCAAGAAAGTTTTATAAACAGCTTCTTTTGGGTGCCATAAAAAATCATAGCTGGCATCCTGTTCAGCAGTTATGATACTATGAGCTGGACTTACGATATTCTAACTACTGGAGATTCAGGTTTATGGTCATAATCAGCTGAAAGTGATCCCCCTCCCCGAAACTTCCTTTCGCAGCTGGGTAGCACCTCACTGAAGTGTTTCTGAGGCACTAGAGATTAGAGTGCAGGACTCTCCTGGCTGCGGGCACTTGAGACAAGCAGTTGTGGCAGGACTCCTGCTCCCTGTTCACAAAGGCATCTCATGACCGGGAGAGCACTGCAGACATCATTTCCTAGCACTCTGATCTCCAGTGGCTCAGAAACACTTTGGCTGGGGCACTGCCAAATTGTGAAGGCAGTTTGTGGGGAGCATTGTCAGTCATAACTATGATGACAGAGCTCCAACACTGTAACTGTGATGATAATGCTGGACCTTGTTCCACATGTTTTTTGTTGCGGAATATTTCCTCTGCAATAGTCCTAGGAGAAAACAGAGCAAAATTCAGGCTAGTTTATTACTCTTCCTAATGGTTTCCTGACTGTTGGGAAAATCATTTTTGGGTTACATATATATATATTGCCAATTTTATATATTACAAATATTCTTTCCATCTCCAGTGTACATCTCTTAAGTGCAGGTCAAAAAAACACCCACCATTGTTATCTCTTAAGCTGCCTTAAGCCCCAGTTTTTTGGGGGATAGTAGGTATAAATAAAGTAATACAATGCAACAAATATGCCCTTCCTTCCCCCATTATCAGCTTACTTTCAACAAGAAAAGCTAACTACCTTTCAGGCTTCAGAGACTGGAGACTGCTCATGGTTGACTCAGACTTGGTGAGTCGTTAGGAAAGCTTGCCAAGTCTAGTTTTGCTTGCCAAGCTCCTGGGGACTGCAGTCCACAGCTACAGCACCACAACGAGCAAATGAATCCAGAGCTATTAAATGGCTTTTCTGATTTGGGATGGAAGCCCTCTTTGCTTTTTTTTTGTTTAACTATTGCCTGCCTACCAGGAATGATGAACCTGCTCATTTATAACCCATAACCTAGCTACCCCTTCCCCCATGTTCATGTTAGAGGTTCCGATTCACAATCCAAGAAACTCAGATGTAAGGCTGCAAATCCACAGACTCACTATCTTTATCTCATAACAGTTGATGTAACAGAGATACGAGATCAACAGTACCTACCATTGGGAGAAACAGAGGATGTGAAATGACAAAGGCTGAAATGAAGAAGGGTCACATGAAGGGAGAAACAGTCCATTTTGTAGCACTGCTTTTTGTAAAACATATTTTGAAAGTGCTGTGTTTTAATACATAGTTTTTCTTAAGAGTACTTGCTTGGAACAAGGTTCCATTGAGTTGAATGGGACTTCACTTACTCCCTAACACGTGTGCTTTGGACTTGCCTGAACACCCTGAAGGTACCAGATCCCATCTGATTTCAGAAGCTAAGCAGGATCAGGCCCACTTAGTTCTTAAAAGTTAGTACTGTGGGATGTGAGGTGCTGTAGGTTATATTTCAGAGGAAAGAATGGCCAGAACCACTTCTGAATGTTCCTTGCCTAAGAAAACCCTATGAAATTCATGGGGTTCATGGGGTCAAGTAGGCAATCTGAAGGCAAGTGTGTTTTGGACTGTACTGAAAATCCTTAATATTTCCCCAAAACACTCATCTGGTATTTACATCCTAACCTGCACCTCTATATTATTATAATATCATAGGGCTACATTTTGAAGATGAATTTCTAAGAGATGTACCAATGTTCAAATATGCCTCGTGAACATGATTTTTAGTCTTAGAATCCCCAAATTTCTGCTAAAACAACAATGGCACCAACAAACATCTATGAAGTTGGGAGACTGGGATCATTCAACAGTGAGAGAAGTAGCATCTCCATGTGTTCAGAGGCAGTCTCTTCATCAGAGATAGGCAACCTGCAGCCCTTGGGCCACACACAATCAACCCTCAATTTAATTTAAAATGTCCAGTGGAAGGGATGAGTTCAGATCCCTGTGGGAGTGAGCTGGGTATTCATCAGCAATCTGCAAGGTGGCAAGAAGAGGGAAAGGAAGGGAGAAAACAGGAAGGAAGAGAAAGGGGGGAGGAGGGACCCACCTATTTCTGGCTGTAGCTGTCAAGGTCAGAGACCTGGACGGTGAGCCAGCCTGGAGAAGAGAATGGGAGAGCCAGCAAAGTCCAGCCAGCAGGAGACAAGCAAGCACTTACTCAAGTTCATTTACCAGAGAGCCAAGCAAAGCCATTGTCAGAGTTCCAAAGCCAAGGGTCAAGAGTCCAGAGATCAATTCAAGGTATCAGGAACCAGGTGCTGGGAGCAGGGTACAGGCAACAGAAGGGCTTGTAAGAAGTTTGCCACAAGCAAAGGGAAGCTTCCAGGCAGCCAGTTATATAGCCCCAGGTACAGGTGTGTCCGGTCACCACTTCTTAAACTTAGCCAAGGAAGCCTCCCTTCGCACAGTTCTCTTGAGTCTCCGCCTTGATTGGGGGCTTATTGAACCAGGTTCCAGAGCCTCTTCAGAATCGGATCCCTGTTGCTCCAAAGGAGCAGGCACAGAATCGGATCCCTGTTGCTCTAAAGGAGCAGACAGAGGGACATCCGCGCCTGCTTGGTCCATGGCAGCAGGGGGAGCTCTTGAGCTGCAGGACTCATCTCCAGCCAGAGCCACAGGGACCAACAGCGGCTGCTCGTCATCCGCAGCTCTGACAGGGGCTTCAGTTATCACAGTAGCTCTATCCCCTGCTGGCTTTACCTCGCCTGTCATGCAACCCCTCATAGATCATCCTTGAGGGAAGGTAGCACTCAACAAAGAATAAAATTGCCTGTCCCTGCCAAGTTGAGCGATTGTCTCTTTCTATCATCATCATCATCTTTTTCCAGTTTGACACTCAAAGTGTCTTACCACAGATTAACAAAAATAGCTTAGACGCAAAAAAATGCAAAATTAAAAAGTGATTAAAACTATCCAGAAAATTAAAACCAGTCAAAAACATAAACTGTTTTTAAAAAACAGGACAACAAAAATAATAAATAGAAAATCCAGCACATTGTTTAGGCAGAATGGTCCTTGTACAAAAATTGCAAGGAGACTTCTAAACAACTTCAGCTGAATACACTTAAGATTTTAAGACCACGACTTTCAACTGTTCTAGATATTGTTGGACTTGAGTTCCCAGAGTTCCTGCCACTGGTTTTGAGGCTAGAAAGTTGAAAACCAGTGTCTGGCTAGGGGAGAACCACTACTTCAGACCTTTGGGCTCAAGGTGCAAAGTTCAAGAGAGGAAGAGGCCACATGGGAATGCTGAGGCACAAGTCCTCTCCTCTTCCCTTTGGGTCCTCAGAGATTCAGGCTGTTTGCCTGAACAGGCCCAGTTCCACACTTCATTCTGCCTAATGATGAAGAACATTTCTACTGCTTTCTCAGCAGGGGGAATCCAACTAGTGACCTCTGGCTCCATCTGTTTTGTGGTTTTTTAGGAGATGCGACCTCTTGTCCTTTAAGGTTTAAGTCCAAAAGGATACTTCACAAAGATTGTGTCAAGGTTTTTTTTTAAAAAAAAAAATGCCACAAACTAAATGCAAATAGCTGACCTCAAGGTGAAGGATCATAGCCAGTTACCAATTTTCAGAACCATCCTGCTTACACACCTGCAAGAAAATGAATTTTTAGAAGGTCAAGAATCTCCCTCTTTCTCTCTTTCTGTCTTAATTTTTCTCCCTTCCTCTCCCCACTCAGAATACGGCCTCACTTGTACAAGTTCCTAAGCAATTTTAATTGCAATTGAAGGCTTTACACTTAATTATTATGGAACATTTAATGCTTGAAATAGTGGGAACTAATTTATTTAAATGCTTCAAGGTGCCAGGATAGTGAAGTGTCTCTTCTAAATGTGCGCATTTATGATGTCTTGATAATAGACAGCTTAACGAGGACTAGAAAAATTTCCCCCCAATCCTGCTAAAGGGCATGGAAAGCCAATATAGTCAGAGTATCAACAACTGCCACAGGCACCAATTATAGCCAAGCTTGATGCCTTTACTGTATAGAGAATGTGTTAAATTCACAATATAGCCCCTACACACACACTTGTTTTGCATGCTCTTGCCAAAAAAGCTTTTTTAGAAAAAAAATAGTTTGCCCTAATAAAGCATGTTTATTTATCTCATCAGCAGTTTGTTAATAATCTCTCCTGATTAAAATCTACTTTGTGATAGATGAATTTCTTGACACAAGAATCTTTTCTTGCTCATGAGCATGTAGGATTAAAATAATCTATTCGCTGGAGGACTGCAGCCCTTGATTCATAATGCGACTATAGTCTGCTCAACAATTTAAAAAAAAAAAGAAGAGATCAAGAATATGAAAGAACCACCTGTGACTCACCAGGGGTTATCAATGATTTTCTCAGTTTATTAACTGGCTATCATGAGAATACAAGAAAGAGTACAACCTCAACAACCATAGTGATCCTGTATGCACGCATTCAGGGAAATATCTTGGTACATTTGCATCTGTCAACCATGGATGCTCTCTGAGGCTGCAGTCCTACGGTGCCTGGGCAGGTACTGCAACATTCACACTTATCTCCCTCTGCTCCACAGAAAGAGAAGGTCATGGGTAGATAGGGAGGTTCACCAATGGGGAAAAAAGCACAAAAAAAATAAAAAAATAAAAATAGGGTCATGAGGACCTCCCAGATCCCAAAAGCCCCTGTCACTTTGATATGCCCTCAGAATGTGAGAGGGGAGCTCCACCTGGGTTCTCCACTTGGGAACTGTCACTGGGAACTTAATCCTACACTATACATACAATGGGATCAGTGGGAGGGAAAATCTGAAAAGGAAAATAACAAAACAACAACAAAAACATGGGACACAAAAATATTGCTTTCCTGGGTTTTTTTTGTAGGGGAGGGTGCACATCTTACCAGAAGCTTCCAGCCACGTGAGAAAAACATGCAAAATATCTCATTTTTTATTAGAGAGGCCATCTCAACAGGTTGAGAAAAATGTTAAGAAATCACTGGCCTCTGCAAAAGTTCTTTTCTCCCATGCAAGAATAAGACAATCGCTGGAATCCAGTTGGTGTTATATGCATATGTAAATTTCCTTACATATGTAGTTGCACTTTCTTTCTGTTGGGCTGTTGTGTAATGGACATATTCAGTTTACAACTGTATGAGTGAAAGTTCTGTTAGTGTAACCAATTTGCATGTGGTTGCAGATTCTTGGATAGTGCATGATTATTCATCAGTGTTTTCAATGTGCCACCTAATTCACTGAGATTTCAAAAACAGCCACTGCACACTTCCCACTGCACAATGGAACAATTGGCAGTTATATAGAGCCAGCATGGTATAGTGCTTGGAGTGTTGATTAGAACGATTAGAACTTTGGGAAACCAGGATTCAAATCCACACTTGACCATGGAAACCCACTAGGTGACCTTTGGCAAATAACACTCTCTTAGTCTAAGTAGAAGGCAAAGGAAACCTTCCTCTGAACAAATCTTGTCAAGAAAACTCCATGACAGATTTGCCTTAGGGCCACTATAAGTCAGAAACTACTTGAAGACACACAACAACTGGAAGAGATGCAACATTTGTACTAGGAGAAAGGCGATGCGGGATTTTAGCCACTGAGTGCTTTTTTCTGGTCAGGGTTTTCTTAAATTGTGCAGAATGTCTTTGAACAAAACTACTATCTTTTCATGTGCAAAGCAAAGTACAGAGAGAAAGAGACTGCAAGATGTATGGAAAAGATGCAAACATTCCATTTGATGTTGGAACAGTTAGCATCCATCATTTTCTGTTAAAAAAAAGTTGCTCAATTTGTTGAAAAAATGACCCTTCAAACAGGAGAGCTTTTGCTGAGAAGGAAAGGAAACCATCTCCATCTCACAGCCAAAAGAAAAATTAGGTAGTTTCCTCTTCTCTAGTGTGCTGGTTGGGGAAGCTGTGGTCCAAAAGAATAACTTCCCCAAGTTCTTCCACTTTCTGTTCCATGAAAGCAAGCCTGGTAGAGCTCTGCATATGGCTGTTCCTCCACATTGGATTCTCCTTCTCCTGCACCCACTGAATTACTGTACCCATGATGCCAGCTGCATAGCAACCTCAGTAAAGCTAAGATCCAAATCACATCATTTCTGAGGAACAGCCCCTCAACTATAACTCTCCTGCCTTCCTTCTACAGACTGGGGGAAGTCAAAGCCTGAGATCCTGTTGGAAGTATTGGAAAGCCTCCCTCTGCAGGATTATATTAACCAAGGCAGGGAAATAATATGGAATAAACCCTGTTTCCTAATTGGTGCTATTGTTATCTGCCCCAAGCCTCTAGATGGGAAGAGATTATAAATATTAATCAATATATAAATGATTATTTTTATAGATCTTCCCTTTCCCTTCTTCTGAATAGCATGTAGAGATTTCTGTAAATTTATTCATGTTCAAAACTGCTTCATGCTTAGCATAATGTTAAGACTTCTGGATAGAGGTTGCAACCTTTGCTTGCTATAGCAATATGAAATCATCTAAGATAAGAGTCCTTCCTATATCCATAGCCTGTATCTGGATGCTAAGATCAGCATGCCAGTAAATCAATTCCCCTTACTCAAAAACACATATCAATTTAGCCCACGTCAAACACATATCAATTTAGCCCATGTACATCAAATTTAATCCTGCAGATTTTCAGCAGGGTGGAACTTGTCTTACAGCTAAGAATTGGAGCTTAACTCCATTGTTCAGCAGACTATAAGATACAAGCATGCACCTGGAACTCTTTTTGTAACGCATTGGTTATTTTTCTTTGTTGGCTGTCCTGGGAATGGTTGATCTCTAAAAAAAGAGGCTGAGTTTTGAACTGTGGTCAAGCTAGCCATGGTCAGACACTGACTCACTCATAAGTCTAACAAAACCTGGAGAATGTCAGTTGCAATGTGTCAGCCACTGACATCTGTCATGGGAAGGTCTTGGAATGATACAGCTTCAGGAAATCTTCACACTGAGCATTTAAATAGTTTGTGACTGCTTAAAAATGCTACATGGGTTACCTCTCTTTCATCTGGAGTCAGTTGAATATATCTCTCCTGACCTGCCTTCTACATTATCTTTAAAGTAGCTTGTGGCAACATACAACAAACCAGTAGTGATACAGGGCTTCAAATAGTTAAGGAAAATGTGACAGAAACAGAATCCTCTTCCTGAATGTAGCTATTCAGTGAAGAGTTGTACACAGGGTCAAAAAGAACTATTAAAATAATTGGTGCAAAGAAATAGAAGACGACTAACAAAAAGGCAGAACAAAAGACCTCTTCTACAAGATCTAAGGAATAAAAGGGAAATTTAAACCAAGAACAGGGATGCTGAATGAACAAAAGAGAAATACACTTTATCGGCAGGAGAAAATAAAACTATGGAAGCAATATACTGAAGTATTATACAGAAATGATAAAAAGGATGATAGATTTCTTCAAAGAAGAACTATTTGACAGTGAACCTTCAATTACAGAATGTAAAAAGGAAGCTGTTCTCAAAGCACTTAGAGCAGTGGTTTTCAACCTGTGGGTCCCCAGATGTTTTTGGACTTCAGCTCCCAGAAGCCCTGAGCATTGACCATAGTGGCTGGGGCTTCTGGGAGCTGAAGTCCACAAACATCTGGGGACCCACAGGTTGAGAACCACTGACTTAGAGTCTTCATAAATTGGAAAGAACTTGAAGGTACACAACCACAAGAAGGCAGTCCTATCATGAGATTTTCTCGGCAAGATTTGTTCAGAGGTGATTTGCCTTTGCCCTCTTCTGAAGCTAAGAGTGTGTGACTTGCCCAAAGTCACCCACAAAAACGAAAATAACGACCACATAACTCAAATGTGAATGGTTATGACATCGAAATTGTTAAATATTTCCTATATCTTGATTTAGTCATCACTCAAAACAGATACTGTAGTCAAGAAATCAGAAGTCTAAGGCTTGGAAAGATAGTGGTAATGGAATTAGATATGATCATCAAATGTAAAGATATATCATTGAACAACAAAGTCAGAATCATACAGGTCATAGCATTTCTGGTTTTCTATATACAGTTGTGAAAGCTGGACAGTGAAGAAAGTTGAAACGAAGAAGACCAACTCATCTGAATTGTGGTGCTGAAAGTTCATTCTATGGATACCTATGGACTCCTAAAAACAAAAATCCAAGGGTCTGAGAGTAAATGAAACCTGAATTTTCCCTATAAGTCAAAAAGACTAAATTGAGGCTATTGCGTTTTGTGCAATAACATTGGCCTTTTCCGCACGGGGTGAGGGAATTGCCCCGTGCCGGTACTCTCCGGACCTGTGTGCTCCATGCCCGGGTCCAGGCTGGTCCGGAGCAGTGCGTGGCCGTGCTCCGCACTGCTCCAGGGACGAAAATGGCAGCTTCCGGTTGGTGGAGGCTCTCCACCAACCAGTGAAGCTCGCCAGCCTAAAGCCCGCCCCCAGCAGATCTGCAGGCTTGCACTGGTGTGAGCCTTCAATTCTGCACCGGAGCATGGCCACAGAGTGGTGTGCTCCGTGCTTTTGAAAGACCTGTTTTAAGCGGTCTTTCAAAAGCACACTGAACAACCACTCTGGGTCATTCCGGAGTGGGCTGAGGTCCGGAACTACACAAAGTAGTTCGGACCCAGTCCGCTCCCAGGTGCAGTCGTCCTTCCTGGAGGACGCTCTGCACCATTTTAAAAGCCCCGTGTGGAAAAGGCCATTATCTACTGGAAAAGACAATAAAGTTAAAGGCAGGAGAATGAGGAAGACCGCAGTACAGGCAGGCTGACTCTATCAATGAAATTGCAGCCTTGAATTTGCAAGACTGCAGCAGGGCAGTTATTAACAAGGTTTCTTGGAGAGCTCTTCATTCACAGGGCCCCCAGAAGTCGAATCTGACTTGGTAGCCCATAATATGCCAATATATAAGGCTGACTGTGCATGTGGAAGTGAATCATGGGCACCCAGCCACAACTGAACACAACTACTACTACCATCATGCTCAAAGGTCATATAAATAGGACCCAAGAATTTTATTCTACAAAACTATTGGAAGTGTTAGCAATAAAGAAAGAGCAATCAGCACCAGTGGCACAGCACCATCCAAAGACATTAATTTAAGCCACTCTAGTAATTTCTGCAAAGATCAAAATTGCAATGCAGACAATTTCTTCAAGCAGGAAGAAGGCCTTACACAGGTTTAGTGACTAATGGTTCCTTTTTAATTTTTATTTGAATATTAGTCTATCACCCAGTAACACAACTAAAAACTGAGCATTCTGATTTTTCAGAACAGGCAGAAACAGGAACAACTGAGTCCTGTGCTCACCTGTGTGCCACAGTTAGCCACAGACTCATAGCCTTTGCTGTAATCCTGCTTTCTACCTTGGATGTCAGTCAAAATGGAACCAGGGAAGGTACTAGAATTTTGAAAAATTATTTTTTAGACTACCACTTCCCAAATTCCCCTACTCCTTGAAACATATCTCACAGACCTTGGAAGAGTTACGTTTTGGACCATAGCTCCTGCAGTCTTCCAGCCAGAATGGACAATCTTCATCCTAAGTGCCACTGATTGTCCAAATAAATGTATGATGGCTGACAGGAGTTGTAGTTCAACTGTATCAGTAGCAGAGCTTGGAAAAGCTCTTTCTTTGGAATATAACTCCCAGAGGCCATTTGGGTTTTTGGGATGTGAAGTTCAGAAAGTAACTTTTCCATGTCTGTCAATGGACATATTAAAAAAACGTATTTTAGGAAAAATCATAGTTGAGATTTTACAGGGGCACTAGGCCTGCACCATTCCCAGTCACACTGAAAGTTCTACTTTTAACAGGCATGCTTAAAGAGGCAACCAGTAGCTACTTCCACAAGCAGTCCCCCAGTAGTTCAACAATGCCCTGGCACAACTCTGTCCTGCTGTCACCATGATGGTAACTGATTAGCCCCTCAAGTCTGCTAGAAAGCTTCCAACTAGACACTGGCATTGCTTGAACTGTCACCAGACAGCCTGTCTTTATGAACGTTACTTATGTCAGTGTGCCAGCAGAGCTCTGCTTTGCCAATTCCAAATAGGATTCCAATTTTTTTTTAAAGAAATGCACACCTTAAGAGAACATAAGTTTAGAAATGTGTTCTTTGTGAGAAGAGACATTCCAAATTATGTAATGAAATACATACTGAAATATTAATTTATGTGTGTTAAAATACAGGCACACAAATTAATGAGGAAACAGAGCAGGACTCAGGAAGAAGGATGTGCCAAACAGATGCTGACTGAAACAGACATACCTGTTCATCCCTACCTGCTACTTTAATATAGGACCTTCTTCATGCAAAGGATGGGCCCTGCCACTGAGCTATGATACTTCTCCTTGTTGAACTTGCAGATTTTGCAGATGTTTGTACTAAATGCAGCCAAGGCACCTCCAAACTTCTCTAGCCATTCCCCAAAACACCTGTCTGTCCTCTTCCTTCAGTGCCCTCATCATTCCACTATAAAGAATCTCTTTGCTTTCCAAGTATTACATGTGCAGGGGCCACTTTGTTTGACACAATTTAAAGGAACATCAGCAGAATTAGCACTTTCTGGTTTTCACCCACACTGGTTCATTTATACAGCATGGGCTTTGAAAGTGCTGTTGTTGTTGTCAGTTCAGTTAATACCCTGGCCTTCCTCACAGGAGTTGGTATCAGCTAATACTCTGTATAAAGAAAACATCACTAAACCCACACATTTCAAATATCTCAAAACACAAATCTAAAATCACAAATTATAAATCTCTGCTACAGGAAAAATATTATAAAGCCCTAGTAAAAACAAATCAAATATTTGCTATTGCCCAAAACCATTTGAAAAGAGAGATGTTTTCAACTTTCTCCTGAAAGAAAAAGCATTGGGAACAACTCAACCTCTTACAAAATGGAGTTCAACCACTGAGGTGCCACCAACCTGAAAGCCCTGCCACATGAGGTAGTCTTACACACCTCACCTCTCTGAGACACCATAAGCAGAGACTTGTGCAGGTAAAAATTGTATTCCACACAAAGGAAGCTATACAGCCTCTCAAGCTAGAAAGGGAGTGCCACAGTGAATTCTGGGCATCTTATGGGAAAGAATACTCCATCTGAAACTCTGGAGAACTGCTACCAGCCAGTGTTGGCCAGCCTTTCTCAGCCTGCTTTCCACTCAGTATTGCAAACAGCAATTCTGGATGGGGAGGTGATAGGAATTGTAATCCAAAATATTTGGAAGGCACTAAGATTGGCTAAAGCAGCTCTATTCTTTTTCCTTTAATGATTGTTGCTGCTTCTATACTTCTCAGGAGTATAAAATGACTTTCATTAGTAATAGATGGATGTATGTTAATGAGAGTCTGTGGTATCTCCTCAGTCAAAGCCTGCAATCATTTCAAGCTATGATTTTATGATACCGTGTTCTCCAGTGTATAATTGACCAGCAACTTGCATGAAGAGAAGGATATGCTTTAATGTGGCTTGAAACAATCTGCTACCCCTTTTAAAAACCGAAGAGCATTTGTACTGACATTTTAAAGCCATGAATTATATATACATCTTACAGGCAGGCTCTCTGCTGCTGAAGGAGAGGATTACAGCAAAGGCATACATTCAAGGGTTTGACTTTAAAAAAGGAAAATAAAAGAAATCTGGATGTTTTACACTGTGTTGTGTGTCTTATTATCCAGGCTTTGTATTTGATTTCTGAAAATGTTTTAGAATTGTGGTTAGTTTCAGGCAACTGCCCAAATGTGGATTAGCTACAGTTTGAATAAAGAAGTGGCAACTCCAAAAGCACAGAAGTGATTGAGAAAGAGGGCCCCTCTGATTAAAAACGGAGCCTGCGGTATGGGAGGGGGTGCTAAGCAAATGACATGCACATGTATTGTATGTCAGCTACTGGTGGTGATCTCATAATTTTCTGGTTGCTATCCATACCCACAATGAACACAGAGAGTTGTCTTACATTGGGTCACTCGATTGTATCATCATGTTCCATACAGGCACAGGTTGGTTAAGAAAAATTCTGACAAAGTCCTTTTTTATGTTTGCCCAACTGCCCTTTTCTTCCTCATACTATGTCTAGCTGCAAGTCCTTTTAGCAGCATCAGCACAGAGAAGATGATGAAAGAGGGCTAGAAAAACACACCAATTACACCCCCAGTACGTTTTTTCTTTTAAAGTACAGATCTAAGTCTGGCCAGCAAAGTGAAAGAAAAAAAAAACATCCTTGGGTGCATTTTGGAAGAAAGGACAAAATGTTTTGGCTCACTTATGCACAGTTTACTGACCTTATTATCTTCTTTCACATGTGCATATTGTTAGTTTTGAGTAACCACTTTGAACCATGTTGAACTGCCCTTTTTTTGTGGTGTAGGAACCTATGTTTGTTCTTCCTAAGTTATTTCTGCCTGTGGTACCAAATTTTCTGTAAAAGTAGTGATGCTCAAGAAGACATCTACTTCATTAACTGGAATATACCTGTTTTGGCCTGTATTGTCTACCTCAGCCTCCCTCAAACTGGCACCCTCCTCCAGATGTGTCACATTACAGCTCTCATCACCACATTGTCCAGCATAGATACTGCCAAGTGTCCACGGGGTGGTGACCAAGATGGTCTGGAAACAAAGCCCGATGAGGAACAACTTAGACAGCAGAGTACATTTACATTTGGAGAAGAGAAGACTGAGAGGCGATATAATAGATATATTTAAATACATGGAAGAATGTCCTGTAGAAGATGGAGTGAGCTTGTTTTCTGCTGCGTCAGAGACTAGAACATGAACCAATGGATTTAAATTACAACTAAAGAGATTCTACCTAAACATTAGGAAAAAAGAGCATATAGACTGTAAGAGCTGCTTGGCAGTGGAATAGATTGCCTTGGATTGACTCCTTCTGTCGGGTATCCCTCCATATTTGAGTTATGGGACATGTAGTAGGAGTTAATTAGCAGCTTGCTTGTAACAAGGTATGAGAACCAGAGACTATTAGATAAACAAAGCTAGGAATGTAGTGATAAGCACTGCCAAGCTGAAACCAGAACTCCAAGATCTCTTGCAGGTGGGATGAGAAACTCTTTGCTTTTAATGTTTTGGATTTTGCTAATTGCCTCCAGGTCGCTCATTAAAGTCCTATACTATGTATCACACTCCTAATAAATAGTGTATTCGCACTGTTACATTTTTGTGTGTGAATTCAGTTCCTGACACCTCCTTTGGAGGTTTTTAAAGAGGTTAGATGGCCATCATTCAGGAGTGTTTAAGCTGGGTTTCCTGCAGGAGGTTGGACTATATACCCCCTTCCAGCTCTCTGATTCTGTGTTGTTGTTACCTGCTGTCAAGCTGCTTTGACTTATGACCACTCTATGGATGAGAAACTTCTAAGAGTCCCGGTCAACAATAGGCCTGCTCAGGTTTCACAAACTCAACAGTGGCTTCTCTGATTTGAGAGATCAGTTATAGCACCACGATCCCACAATAACTGCTATGGTTCCATCCTATGGAAACCTTGGAAATGCAGTTTAGGGGGGGGCATTTATAATTTTCAGCCAGAGAGCTCTAAGGCCTCATCAAATTACAAACTCCAGGATTCCACAGGATGCAGCCATGGTAGTTAAAGTGGAATCATAGTGCTATAAATGTATTGTGTGACACGGCCCCTATAGTGTGGTCTTCCATTTTTCCTACTGCCTTCTACATGGGAGATACCAGAGACTGACTGAACCTGGGACCTTTTGCTTGTGACACAGATGACTATGACTGTGCAATATCACTTTTCTTATATGAGGGCAAAATGTAGCCTGCATGTCCACCTTCAGTGCAACCCCTAGCCCTCCCAATTCCCCTTCTAAGAGTCCTGGTCATGGATGCCATTACAAGGATGGCAGGATTTCAGGATATTGTAATAAGATTAGAAATATCATTAAGGAAACCTCCCTTGTATCTCATACCATGAAAAAGAATCATAAGAGGGAACTCTCTCTCTCTCTCTCTCTCTTGTTGTCAAATGACCAAAGATACACCCAATATAATAGAATGAAAACTCTGATCTTATTGCTTATCTATCAAGCTATTTTATCACTCCCACAGACCATCAATGCTTGAAGTAATTTAAATTTTTATGCCTTGTATAGGATTGTAATTTAAGACATGGATTATAGAGCCTTCCTTATGAGAAGAGCAAGGAAGCAGAATGAACTCTGGGCTTGGTCAGGATTATTCTCCTATCTGCACTATCTGCATATATGAAGAATAGCTTTCATATTTGGTTACTTTTTTCTTTTATTTTGCGGAGGGTTTCTTATCATTTAGATATTGTGTTATTTATATGTATTTCTGTTATTCTACTATTGTGTTACTTATGCAATAGCCTTGCATACTATTATCCTATTGCTCACATTAAATGATTAGAGAAAATTTATGGATTAGTGCGATAAAGGTTTGCTGTTACAACTGGTTGCTGTAAATATTCTTTACATTTTGAATAAGATCTTTTTGGTCAAAATGGGCAGGCTTCCCCTGTGTATCTGACAGATTAGGGACCAGAGCACTGTCAGAAAACAGGACTGGTTGAAAAGCAGAACCCCCATGCTGTATTGTAGAGACCATGAAGAATTTACAGAGGCGCACTTGGGACCGACCACATGTGCGCTGCTTGCAAAGTCCCTCTGATGACTTGGTGCCTTCTTTCTCCTCTCAGCTCACTTTGCAAGCAGCCCGTGTGTGTGAGCGGTACCATGAGAGCCTCCATATGCAAGAAGAACTGATGAAAGAGTGGGCACCTCCCACCACTGAATTAATGGAACTTGTCCTTGATTTCAGAGCACTGAAAGAACAAGTCATCAGATAATGGGATGTCAGCCGGTGGGGGCTTCCTATATCCAAAATCTGTTGTGTCGTATATATGTTTTGAATATATTATTTTACATGTTGTATATGTTTTCTATTGTTTATATGCTTTTATTATACTATTCTATGTGTTGTATATACCTTAAATACAGTCCTCCCTCCACATTCGCTAGGGTTGGGGCACAGGACCCCAGTGAAAGTGGAAAAACCACGAATAACGCTAGGCCCTCCCAAACCATATTTAACACACAAAAAAGGTATGATCACCATATTCAACCCACCATGGATTCCTCTGAGGCATCAGGGTTCCTTCATACAGCAGAAGTGGTTGGTTGGTGGGGCTTATTGCCACCTCCACTGCTGCCCCACACCATTTTTAATAGGGACATACAAGCCTCATTCGCAGTCTCACGAGGTTTGCAGTCCCTATTAAATGGCAGAGGGAGGTAGCAGAGGTGACAGCAAATAACCTGTGAATAATCAAATCCACAAAAGTGAAACCCGCAAATGTGGAGAGATGACTGCACATCATTCTATTCATGCAATTCTGGTTGTTTTTGGTTTTGATACCTCTGGTACTTTCTCTGTTATGTTTCCTCACCAGTACTTGTCTTTTTTGTTATTCCTCCCTAGAGCCATAAACTCTTGGTGTATATGTGACACTGTAGGTTTATTTCCAGTCTCTTAAGTGGACTTCCACCTTTGCAAAACTGGAAATTCCCTCCCAGTGTTTTACTAGGGTTCTTGCCAGCCTCCCAAAGCTGATTCCCACGCTTGGAACGACTGGCAATCTCCCCAACTCTATCGGTATGCTGCCACCACCCCCCTGAATTATGAATTACTTAGACAGAACAGGAGGGACTCTGCCTAATCTCTAAGCGTAAGGATCTTCCCCCTCCTCTTTCCCCTGAGTGAGAGAGGTCCTATGTAGAGTGTGCCAATCCTGGCGTGGAAATGGAGAGAAACGGAGGTTTATAGAAGTGTTTTAATCAAGACATGCAAATAAACAATATATACTTGGGAGACTCCCCTCTCCCAGGTGCACTTAGTTACAAGAATTTACAAAACAGATATAACAGCACAGATACATTCTTAAGACCAGCCAATTCCCAAAATAACAACATCCCTAATGCGACTAACTACTTATTTCTAGTTACTCACAATTAGGTTATAGGCGTAGATGGTCTAAAGGAGGAGAGAGGGGGGGTCCAGGAGACACGGCATGCCTGCCAGCTCAACTGGGCCAGCTCTCCCTTCTCTCTTTCTCTCTCTCTCTCTCTCTCTCCTTCTGGCCACATGGCCTCTCAGAAGTTTTATATTTTCCTCCTTGGAAGGATCTGGAAGCATCTCCAAGATGCCCGCGTCTTTCCTTTTGGTTGGTCAATTCTCACCTTGTGACCTGTGATGCTGACCCTTTCCTTTTGGTTGGTCAACTCTCACCCTGTGACCCTTGATGTAATCCTAACATCTCATTAACCCTTGGTTTACCTGAAGAGAGAAGTATCTCCCTTTGATAAGCCTAGATAATGGGAAGCCCCATTATCACAGTATATGACCTTTAATTTTTACAAGTGACTTCTATATCTGTACCCAATAGACGCCCATTTGTACACAATGATAGAATAATAGTCTGTATATGTTGAGTATGTGGAGAAATGTGAGAGAAACATAATGAAAAGTAATTAATCAATAATTTCTATAAATAAATACAATATCAAAATGTATTTGATATAATGTCTAGTTTAATCTAAGTTACAATGTAATGTGTTTCCCTTCTACACTCTTTGTTACCTCATCCATTTGAAAAACATTCTAATACATTTCTGGGAAAATGCACTATATATATTCTATATACAGTGCTGGCAAATGCTAAAAGGGTCTCACAGCCCAAGCCATTCATTTGCCAAAATACACAGTGAACTGTAAGCACATGAAATCATTTTACTACACAGGGTAATTCTGACTATTAAAAATTATCTGTTTGAATGTTTCTGGAAATTGATTAGCTTCTCCCACCCCCATGAAACATAAAAAGAAACCACTCACAGATTGAAAAATGGCGTTGGTGGCATATTCTAAGTACATGGGAATCGGCAGATCTGCAGCCTGGCTTTCTCTGTGTTTATTTGGACAATAAACAGTCGTAAGAGTGGGTCTAGAGGTTCCTGGAAACCTGAGCTTGGAAATGTTACCTTTGTGAGTTACAATTCCCAGAATCCCCTCCCCTGGCTTGGCAATTCTGGGAGTTGTCATCTCCAAAAGTTAGCTTTTCAAAACTCTACTAGAGATATGTGGCAGCTATCAAAAGGAGCAGTTCTGAGTCTCTCCCTATCTTCCACAATAATGTATTATAAACACTCAGCTATTCAGGGAAGGACTGCAGCTCATTGGTCAGACTGCTTCTCTGTATGCAGATGATTCCAGACACAAAGCTTGCCCATCAATAAATAGTGCTGGAGAGGATCCCATCTGATATTTTTAAAAACTACTCTCACTTTGTGTGAATTTGAAATAGGAAATCTGACATCATCCTAAAGAAAGTTATTTATTTATTTACTTATTTATTTACGTAATATCTGACCTTTCCACCAAAAAAGAATGCTGGAGGAGAAAAGGAAATCAAATCATTGACAATAATAAACATAGTCTAAAAAATACAATTAGAGAGATGAAACTAAATGTTAGAGCCAGCACCCAACCAGTTATCTTCCATTAAATAGTAGGCCAAGCTTGTCTGAATAGAAACATCTTTGCCCAGTGAAAGAAGGGTAACAGAGAAACAGCAAGCCTAACTTCCCTGGAAAAAGGGCCAGAGAGTCTGGGACAGCCACTGAGAAGGCAGGCCCTGTTACCATACCCCATTCTGTGAGATGTGCCATTTTCATAATTGAACATATTTACGGCTAGAAAACATGTTTGAAGGAAAGCATGTTGCCAGGTCAAGCTGACTTAAGACACGTAAGTTCAAACAGGATTCGATGAGAAACCCAGACATTAATGAGTTTATGCTAACTCCTTCAACACCTCGGGCTCCGTGCACACCTGAAAACAATGGAAGGCAAAAGCAATCAGGGACCATCCCTTAATCTCACCCTATGGAAATCTTCCCTGTGCCCCCTGTCTGATCAAGACATTAAAAGATTGTCATGACTCCCATCAACGTTTTGTCACTTAGAATTAAGGCAATCAGCCCATTCTGGACTCCTTTGTCAATCCCGCGTGAAAGCCATTACCGCTTTGTCTATGCACTCCCTTCAGGGTAGGAAATAGGGTATACAAACCCTAGCTTTGGCCCCAGCAAACTGTAGCACATTAGGCACATTACACTGCATGTGGTGCCCCTGACCTCCATTCTTCTATGTTACCCTCAGACGCTGCCTGAACCACTCTGCTTCAACCTTCTTCTTCAAGACTGGTAACTATCACTCTCTTCATCCCAATTTCTCTCCCTGTCCAACCTTTTCTGTCTCACTTTCTGATAGCCTTGTATGGTTCTTGAGAGTGTCTGATTTCTTGTGTGTTTGTCACTCCAAATAAAACACTTTGTTAGTTTTTAACTGGAGTCCTCTCTACAGTTAGTACTGGTATACATAGGTGAAAATAACTTGCCATTATTCTCCTCTCACAGGCCTCTTTTGAGCTATAATTCTCCCAAATTCTAAGGAGACACTGGGATTGCAGCGGACCTCAAAGTCCCATCTCTTAGGGTAACAGCCCTCTCTTGCATTCTTCAGCATATGTGCCTCTGATAGTGCTGGGCTGTTCTTAAAACCTGGGCAGGTTTTCATGGGATAATGTGATCTTGCAGTTTTGGATTACAGCTCCTATAATACAACTGGCCATCTTGGCTGATACTGAACTCCCATCATCCTCTATTTACCTGGTTAAGCTTGGTAGGAGTTATAACATAAAATACCTGAAAGAAACATAATGTAGACAGTTTCATGCAAGACGAAACAACAGTAGTTTAGCTTGGTGCGAGCGCCGCAGGGGTGGGGGCAGAGGGGTGGGGGTGGGGCTACGGCACATGTGGGTAGGGCTACAGAGCATGTGGGTGGCCGATGGCGCACAGGGGGCAGGCAAGGAGCAGCAGTGCCCCCCCAAAAAATGCCGCCCAGGGTGTACTGTCGCCTTGCCCCCTGTCCCTATGCCACTGTGAAGCAGTAGTCAGACTCAATATAAGCTGAACCTAGAAATTGTACTTTGTTGGATTACAGCAATAGGGCTGGAGGATTTTGGGGAGTTGTAGTCCGAAAGTACAGCTTTTCTAAGTTCTGAGCACACATACACACACTCTTCAAAAATGACTGAAAAAAGAGCTCTAGAGCTCTGTGATGTAATAAAAAAAGCATTATTTCATATAACAGGGTTTTGGGGTTTTTTTGGTATATTTAACTGAATTACCTTTAAAAAAAAAAAAAGAAATCCTTTCTTCAACCTCCAGGACAGAAAATCTGTGAGTCTCTTGTGAGAGAAAATATCTCACAGTGAATGACCAGCAGATTGCCTTAGGACTTAAGGTCAGAAACATGCCCTCTGGTTCTATGGCTGTTTGCTCAAAGCACATTAGTTGAAATAATTGTTCAGAATGAAAATCAAGGATGGCATGTGGCAGTAGAGTGGAAGGTCAGGGTGGAAACAAAGTTCCAAAGGATGGAAAAGAGGGAAGAAGGAATGCTAACTGTACTAAATAGTAACTCTGACAATAAGAATAGTAACTCTGATAATTATTAAATCTAGCATACAGCTTTTGAATGAAGAAAAACTATTACAAGAAAAGGAGGTAGTTTTGTTTATCAGCACCAACACCTGCTTTTGTAAAGATAATGCCAACAATGAATCTATGATCAATGTGCTGTTTAAAGAGAAGTTGCAGCCAGTACTTCATCCTTGCTGTGACTGAGGGTCTTTTTGCTCTACCCTGTTGTAGTGCTATCATTGTACTTTCAACATCCTGTGGAATTCTGGGATTTGTAGTTACTGAGGCCAAAGAGCTCTTTGGATGAGAATTCTAAACGCCCCTCCCTAAACTGCAAACCCCAGGATTCCATAGGATGTTGAAAGTAGAATAATAGCACTATAACAGTGTAGTGTGGAAAAGCCCTCCATTGTCATCTGTGAGACAAGCAAAAATCTTAGCCAGATATACCTAAAAAGGTAAAATTAAACACGGCCGGGAACTCTTCCGTCACTGTTTTGTCACTCTTCACATGTTAACAGATGATTTGCTGAAGAGGGCAGCCTCCTCTAACTGAAAATGCTTTCCTCATGATTTAGAATACTGCAGAATCATGATTCTGTATCAGGGCAAGACAGATTCCATGGGCGTTAGCCAATGGAGCTTGTGCCAGACTATCAAAAGCACTGCATCATGGTATGTTATCCCACCCGTAGCTGAAGAGCTGATAGACAGATGTCTCTGCGACTCAGTATAGGTAGATGGAATGAAATGTTATGGACTGATGATATATCAGTGCTGAAGAACAGGATCTTTTATGTAACTGCCTTCTAGTTGAGGAATTCTTTCTTGTGGGATGTTAGTTTGGCCTCTCTTTCCTTTGTCCTTGTAGAGGATCCAACAGGATAGGAACCAACTGGTAAAAATCAATTATCTATTAAGTTAGACATTTTCTGATGGAAAGGGACAATTAGTTACATTTATTTTTAATGTGACTGTTTAACTAAATTTGAAATTTCAGCATTAATTCCAGAAATTACTTATTAAAGTTGTTAATTAAACAAGACATAATGCTAAAGAGCCAATTTCCTAACAGGTTTTTTATCTAAAGACTAGTTATCTTGAATTTGTGCTAAATTGGGCTACAAGATCCAAACCACTTACTTTAGTTCTGGATTATTAAGATTCTAAACCAAGAAGTAGAAAGAGAACTTTAGGAGAAGATGGTATTCTCTGTATCCTGACAGCCCTTGTATATTCTGCACCAGATGCCAGAAGAAAGGTCCTCATCTGCCCTAGGAAACTGCATTTTAAAGTTTTCAACACAGGGACTGAAATCCACCCAGGAAGCAGTAAGCTAAACAAAGTGGAGAATGAGAATATAAGGAAGGGAGGAAAGGAAATAAAGAGAAGGTGGGGTAGATGAGAAATGGAGTTTCAAAAATTCAGATATCTGTTTCCTTCTCTCCCAAGCTCAAAATAATCAAGTGTGGGGTAAAATCATAGACAGCATTTTTCAGCGTTCTGGGAAAAATTTTAAGCTTTTGCCCTTGCAAGATGAATGCAACTGAATTCGATTTTTCAGTTTACTAACAATTAACTAAGTGGATGAACCCTTTTCTATATATTTTCCTATCTCATGCTGTCTTGTTTTTGCTTTTAATTACTTACTGACTGATAATATTTTCAGTGGACACGTGAAATTGCCCTGGATCAAAACTAGAATGAGCTATCCCCTTATTTCCATTATATGCCAATATGTTTGGCAGAGACGATGGCCACTGGGTGGCAAGGAGATAAATTACATTCACTAGAAAGAAAAGAGGGAGCAATTTATAAACTACTTTTTGGAATGGAGATCAAAAGGCGAACTTGAATCTTGAGCAGAACTTGGACTATGAAATGAAAACATAATACAATTTGACACTACAAGAAATTGCTCTATTTTTGGATCCTGTTCAGTATGGAAAAGTAGCACAGATTTCTGATCTTCATGGAATGCTTCCATATGTGGGCATATATGGCAAGATGAGATTAACTGAAAGACTACAGAAGGGATGAAAAGGGTGAAGCATCCTCACCTTTTCCCTATAGCTTCCTAAAGGAAAAAAATGATTGGATATGATGCAGGTAGGACCTTACCAGTTCCAAATGTAATCTTTTATAAAGTAAAGCAACCATTTTGGATGAAGCAGGCTTAACGCTTGCTGTTATTGTATAGCCTCAAGTCATTTCCGACTTACCTTAAAGTGAATCTATCATGGGGTTTTCTGAAGCTGAGTGTGTGATGTGCCCAAGGTTACCCAGTGGGTTTTCCTGGCCAAGCAAGAAAATGAATCCTGGTCTCCAAGGTTGTAGTCCAACCCTCCAACCACTACACCATTCTGGTTCTCTCTAATAACACTGTGGTGAAATTAATATGGGGTGGGAATTGTAAGGATTTACAGATATTGCTGGACTGCAACTCTCAAAATTGCTTGAGATTGGCAATGCTAGCTAGAGCTGCTGGGATTTGCAATCTAGCAACATTTGGAGGGCTTTGCAATTCCTATCCTTGAATTTACCAAGTTAACTGCTTTCAGAGCACAATGTATATCCCACTGATAAAGGCCTAAAACTAACTGTTAGTTCCAAATAGAGCAGAACCACTGAATCAATGAAACTTATTTAAGTGTTGACTCACTAAGTTTCCATAGACTGAAGAGGTCTACTCCACTTAGGATTTAGTTCAAACTAAAGGTGAATAAGATATATGTATACATGTGTGTGTGGGCATGTATGCATGTACCTATATAAAAATATACACAGAGAGAGAGAGAGAGAGAGATATGTACACACACACACACACACACGTACACATACATGCACACACTAATAAATATATAAAAGCTTCTGGATGAATAACTAAGAAAAACAGATTTGTTTAGCTCCTTGGAAAATCCATCAGGAGAGCAGAACATTAAAATATGAGGAGAAAGTTCATAACATTCACTGAATAATGTAACAATGCTTCTGAACTATTATTTGCCTTAATTATTTTTTCAGTCATTCAATATATATAAAACAGATAAAACAGGACAAACTGCTTCCAATAATATCTTGGAAATAAGTTCAATTCGCTTTTGAGTGAAAATGCATTCAGTACTTTTTTTTAAAAAAAATCTAAGTCATATAATATAAAGAAAGACCTTATATATGAAATTCCAGTATTGAAGAGGCAGTGGAGAGTAGCGGTTAAAGCAGTTACCCCAGATCAGGCATATGACTGCAACCTACTCCCCCCATTACAGAATAATAGAAAATCACAGAATCACAGAATCATCAAGTTGGAAGATCTCATAGGGCATTGAGTCTAACACCCTGCTCAGCAGAGGAAATCTAGTTAAAGCATCCCCAGCAGGTAGCTGTCTAGCCTCTTTTTGAAGATCTCAGAAGGAGATTCCTTTCTGCAATCTTTCAGTCAACCTCCTCTTTAGATCATTGCTGAACCACTCTTACATGAAGAAATTCCTTCTAATATTTAATCAAAACCTACTTTCCCATAACTTAAATTGCATCCTAAATACCTGAAAGGCACCAGATGCTGTCTGATATTGGAAGCTAAACAGGTTCAGGCCTGGCAAGCACTAGGATGGGTGCTATAGGCTATACTCCAGGGAAAGAAACTGGCAGAATTACCTTTGAGTATACCACGTCTAAGAAAACCTTGTGAAATTTATAGGGTTGCCATAAGTTGATGGGTGACTTGAAGGCAACACACACACATACACACCTTGTGGGGCAGCAGAGAACAAAATTATATCTTCATCTCTGTGACAGCCCTTTAGATATTAAAAGAGTGCAATCATGTCGCCTCCTCAATCTTCTCTTCATCAGGCTGAACATGTCTACTTCCTTTAATTTTTCCTCATTGTTCTCCATACCTCTGATCATCCTTGCTACCCTTCTCTGAACCTGCTCCAACCTGTTCTTGGATTACAACTCCTATCATCCTCAGCATGGTCAGGTACCCTTTCACAACTCTTGTCATTTGGAAGAGTATTAATTTGGGGAAGGTTGGAGTGCTGAACAACAGCCAGAAAGATCTGTGTTCAAACTTTCACCTGGATAATTCACTGCTCAGAGTTGTGGTGAGGAAGTATGTACATTACCTTTAGCTCCTCGGAGAAAAGATCAGATAAAAGTTTAGTAAGGTAAACAAATAGAAATAAAATAAGACTCAGCAGCCTTCTGTAACTTCCCTAAAGAATCAAACTAAGGTCATTTCTACACTACACTGTTACAGTGCTATTAATTCCACTTTCAATATCCTATGGAATCCTGGGGTTTGCAGTTTAGAGAGGGGCCTTTAGAATTCTCAGCCAGATTGCTCTTGGGCCTCAGTCAATTATAAACCCCAGAATTCCACAGGATGTTGAAAGTGGAATAATAGCACTAAACAGTATAGTGTAGAAATGGCCTAAGCGTAAGAGTTCTTTTACTTTTTCTTATTAGTCACAACAGAGATCCTGGCAACAAATAATGAATATATAATAAACTTTGTAAGACCACTTTCTAGTGTAGCCCTATCTCCCAAGTCCCAACCACTCCTATTTTAAAAGTCCCAATACACAGAATGAATTTGAGACCAGAAAAGGTAACTTTTCAGAAAAGAAATATGAATTGCTGTTGTTGTTGTTGTTGTTGTTGTTGTGTGCCTTTAAGTCATTTTCAACTTATGGGGACCCTAAAGGGACCCTATGATGGGGTTTTCTTGGTAAGATTTGTTCACATACACATGGTGATCAGAGTGGGTTTGTCTTTGCCTTTCTCTGAGGCTGAGAAGTGTGACCTGCCTGAACTCAACCAGTGGATTTCATGGCTGCGCAGGGATTTGAACTCTGTTCTCCAGAGATGTAGTTCAATGCTCAAGCCACAAGCGGCGAAGCTTGGAATGTGTGTAGGGGGGCGGGAGGGGGTGGGGCCGCGGTGTAGCAGGGTGAAGCCATGGTGCACAGGGGCGTGGCCACGATATGTGGGGGCATGGCCACAGTGCGTAGGGGCATGGCTGCAGCACGTGGGGACGTGGCCACAGCATCCAGTGTGTGGCTATGAGCCAGGATACCCGAAAAACATTGCCGTCTGGGATGAACCGCCCCATCATCCCCCCGTCCCTACATGACTGCAAGCCACTACACCATGCTGGCTTCTATGTGAGTAGCTACACTGATTACTCACGAAACAGGGCAACCCACCTCAAAAAAAAAAAAAAAAAAAAATGGATGATGCATTCTTAGAAAGTATATAGCCAGTTTGGATTCACCAACATTGCCATGTGATACCAACTCTACCTCTGTTGTGAGTGTTAAGATGATGATAGGTAGACAGAAAGAGAGTGTGTTTTGTTCCACAGGCCAGGAACTTATAGCATTTCATTTTTTAAAAAGTAACTAAAAAGTGACTGTTTTAGTCAACTTTGTGAAATGGGCAAGTAAAACATTAGGTACTTTTAAAACAATGGAACCTTTTGGTGAACTCCGCTGCAAGCACAAAAATAGAGAAGCAATGCAGGCAACGGTATGGGGAATCAACTATAAGCAATTTTTTTTGTCAGACGTAGCTAACGTAGGGATGAGAGATCACTAGAAATGGAGTCCAACAATATCTGGCAGGTCACAACTTGCTCACACATCTTAGAGTTAGTTCAGGCAACTTACGCAGTTAACTAGCACACCTCTACCCCATTCTTCTACTCATCTGCTGCTGTATCATGCCCTCTTGGGAACTCTTGGTAAACTAGCCTTGAATCCTAGTTGCACTACCTATTTCTCTAGGGCAGCGGTTCTCAACCTGTGGGTCGCGACCCCTTTGGGGGTCAAATGACCCTTTCACAGGGGTCGCCTAAGACCATTAGAAAATACGCATTTCTGATGGTCTTAGGCTCCATTTCCTCCTCGGTGGTGGTGTGTAAGCGTGAGCCATGCACTCGCGTCCTCCTGCCCCCTTTGGCAGGAGCGTGTGCAGCTGCACTCACTCCCGTCAAAGGGGGCAGGAGGATGCGAGCGCGTGGCTCACGCTTGCGCACCACCACTCTTGGGCCTTTTCCACATGTTACCTTATCACGGAGGAGGGGGCTGCCCTCTCTTCACTGCTCCTTCGTCCTGCAGCTGGCTTCCTGGTCATGCGACCGCCCCACTCCTTCCTTCCACAGTGCAGCCTGGGAGCTGTAGGCTGCGCTGGGGGAGGAAGGGGCTGGGTGGTTGCACGACCAGGAAGCCAGCTGCGGGACGAAGGAGCAGTGAAGAGAGCGCCTCGCGCAAGAACCTGCTTGCGCGAACGGTACCCCCCCACCTCCGCGATAAGGTAACGTGCGGAAAAGGCCCTGGAGTGGTGATGCGCAAGCGCAAGCCACGTGCTCACGTCCTCCTTCCCCCTGTTCAGAAGGGACTGAAATCACTCCCCTTCTCCACTCCCGGGAGAACCTCCCGTCTGACGGGCCAGCTTGGGGGGCGGCGGCAGCACGGGGGGCAGGCCCCCTCCTCGCCACGGAGGGGGCACTGCGGGAGGGCCAGAGGGCCACAAGGAGGCACTTTTCCGGGGGGCTGAGCTGTGCCCAGCGCAAAAGACAAAGGCCTTGGGATTCCTCCCCCCTCCCCGGCCAGCGTCGACACTCTGGAAACTTTTCCCACACTGCCCCCCCAGTGGAAACGAGAGCGAAGCAGAAGCAGAGCCCGGGTGGGGGCTTCTCGGAGTTTTTTCCCAGGGGGAGACACGCAGCTCCTCTTTCCCTCCCTGCCCGGCCCCCCGTTCCTGGCCAGCGAGGCAGCCTTTGCCGGGGGGGGAGCATTGTAAATAATAAATAAATAATTTTATGGTTGGGGGTCACCACAACATGAGGAACTGTATTAAAGGGTCGTGGCATTAGGAAAGTTGAGAACCACTGTTCTAGGGGTACAAGGCCAACATCTATAGTTGTGGAACCAACTTGAGATGCTGGGGACTGGAGCCTTCTGCATACAATGGCCTGTGCTCACCCACTGAGCTGCAATCTCTCCTCTCCTACATACTCTGGCTGAAATCCTGTTGGTGTCATATACTATACAAGTCCCCTTACAGATGGGGTTGCATCATTCTGGCTGTTGTGCAACAGATGTATTCAGTTGATAGCTGTCACAACTTGTTGTATTGTTGTCAAATGGTTACATTTGACATTGACCTAAACCATGTGGTCAGCCCTAACTAGAGCAGATCTACTGAATCAACTGGATTTAAGCATGTATTCATGTGCACCAACTCATTCAATGGTCTGCTAGTCAGTTAGAAGCCAACAGGATTCCAGCCAAGCATTCTTGAATGGTGTATAACTAATTGCCTGTGCCTTCACTTTATTGACAGGGATTGCAGAAAAGGTGCTATACATTTCCCATTGCACAATGGAACTATAAGCAGGCAGACTAGCAGATATGCAATTGATTGTACAATGCCATCATTCAGCAGAAGGATGATGCAGTACAAATGCCATACAAATACATGAGCGTAGATTTACACTATGTTACCATAATATGGGATCTTAGCCATTCCTTTATTCCATTCCAGTAACTTTGTGCAGTTTAAAAACATATTACTAAGCCCACTTTTACATTTAATATGAACCACACTACAGGCAATGGGGAGGGAAGGAAGAGGTACAGATAGTTAGAACATTGTTAAAAGAGTTTTTTAATATGTGTGTGCAAGGCTAGGCTGTGTGAAATAATTAATATTTGCTGGGAATTTAAAGCCATGAGTGTGTCAATGAGAAAGAAGTTTGCTGCAAGCCATTTTTAAGAAACTGAAAAGATTTCTTGTCAGGATTGACTGCCAGCGGCAGAAATATTTCTTCTTGAGATTGTCTCCCAGTGCTTTGCAATCAACTTGATGGAACCACAGATATTACAGTGAAACCAGCCCCTTGAAAATTACATTGCTAAAATGGAGGTGGGGGTTACTCTTCTTTTCCTTCCATTTCTCCTCAGTATAAAATCTCGCAGTTAAAAATCACGCTTTCTGCGCCAAAGGCTTTATCAGAGAAATATGCCTGGCAATCTTTCTGAGTTGATTAATAATTAAACTTAGCAACTTCTATCTTCCCCAGACAACAGTATACAAGGGATTGTTTTTGTTACATTTCTGGCGGCATTCTTAAAGCTTGCTGGACCCACTGTGAAAGAATGTGTTGATGTCTGAAGGCAAAATTTAACCTTCTTGGGAAAATCACCGTACTACTGGAAAGGAAATAATTCATCTTCCCAAGTGCTCTGTACCCTTCCTTCTGATTCCCCGGTTGTCAAAGTAGACCTCTCTGAGGAGGAACAGATTGCCTTAGAATTGTTCAATAGGACTAAATATGAGAACATGGATGCTGGAAAATGGGAGAAGTGATGTGGTTCTTTACTTTTTGTCTGGTTCCCAATCCTCCTTTCCCTGGGGGGGGGGAGTTCTCAGTAAGGCAAATGGAAAGCTACTCCTCAAGGCAATAGCGTGCTGGGGGGGGGACTCTGTATTAGGACCACAGTAGGAAGAAAGGGGTTAAAGCTTGCTTAACTTCGTCCCACAGATACTGCTTAGAATTCGCTTTGTTCCTGCAATTGCTAATTGAGTAAATGGAGTCTGCTTGTTACTCCCAGACCCAGAGTTGAGAACCAAGTAGTTCTCAGTTCAAATGTTGCATCCCACTAGCTGGCCTAAGGCAAGACATTACCTCTTTACTTTCACTTTGGCAATATATGGAGATAATAATATTGTCTGCTTAACAAAAATCACAGTATCTGGATCTTGCTGAAGAAGGTGCTTCCACAAATTGTAAGGATTATTATTACTACTATGAGTTGTAGTGCAATTGTGTCTGAAAAGTAGGAGATGATATAGGATGGAGTATTCTAGTACTCCCCTTCCTTCTCCTGTGTTCATCTCCTGACATCTCTCACTCCTTACATCTAAGAGACCATCTAGAAAAATAAGAGCTGTTGAGACCCCAACTAATGCAATGCTCTCATTGTTCAGCACTGCCCAAACGTCTGTTTCCCAGTCATATCAAGGCACAGCCCAGGCGCCAAACCTGTTTCTCCCCAGATATACGTTCTGGTTTATTGCATGATCTCAAAGTAACCCCTCCGCACTACAGGACATCTTAATCACTTCTCTCAATCTGAGGTGTAAGAAAACAGCTTTTAATAATCTCTCTTGAAATATGAATGCTGAGAGAAAGTGGAGTAGATCCCTGCTACCCACTCCCATGCAGAAATCAGGAGAAGAATATGAAAATGAACAATTTGGGTATGGGGGGAGGGAAAGCCTGTAGTTATTTGAGGACAGAAGGAGTTAAATCCAAGTAATTTTTGCCTGTATTTCAATTGGTGCAGAGAGTGAACTGAGTAGGTGGAATAAAACCTATTTGCTCTTCAGCTCTTGCTTATGAGATGTAGCATCTGTTTAAAAATGCACAGGAAAAAAAAATCAGGAATGGCTTTTATATTTTTATGAGATGAAGTAATGTTGGTTAGGAATGATAAATCTCAATTTCTCCAAGTCCCAACAGATGTCAAGAAAATTTAAAACAGTTTTTTGTCTTATAACTTCAAGACACTCAGGATTTTTTTCCCCTCTGCAATGATGGGAAACTGCAGCTTCTCCACATAAGCTGTGCAGCTTTCCCACAAAACTACACCACTCCGGTCCTCCTGAGAACTGCACAGCCTTCCCAGAAACTGGCAGCTTTCAGTACTGGAAGTACTGCTTTCTGGCTGCCATGTGTGTTTTGTGCAAGATTGCTTTAATGTAGTAAACAGCAATGTTGCACAACAAAAATGTTGCACAAAATCAGCCATGTTGCACAACAAAACCATGTGACTATTTTTGTGCAGCAATGCTGATTTTGCACAACATTTCTGTTTTACATTTTTTGTTGCACAGCATGGCTGTTTTCTACATACAAACAGCAATATTGTGTAACAAAAATGCTGCACAACAAAAAGTGTTCAAAATCCAGTAGGTTGGATCCAGGATATGTCCCCCTTCCCATTATAATTAGAGGGAGAAACGTGATCAGAGCAGGGGCTGTTCTTGAACCTTACTGCACATTCTGCAAAAATGGAAGAAGCTTTCTCTGAATGAAATTTGAGACTCGAGCCTTTATGTGTCATCCCTGATGCAGCTGCTTTGGAGTTTCCAAACACATAAGCTTATTAATGGGGCAAGATACATACCCAGAGATAAATTCTAGATAGCTGTGTTGGTGTGTTGCAGCACAGATAAACACTGATTTGTTATGAAATAAGCTTTCATGGGCCAGAGCCTAGCTACATGAAGACTACTCATGGCCCTGCTGCCTTTGCTCAAAACTCAGTAAAAAACAAGCTGCTCTGCTGGAGAAGGAGTAGGAGTGTTCAGTATCTTTTCCCATGTACTTCCAGTCCAATTATATGCTCCTACTGTCATGCCCTGCTCCCAGTACCTAGGCATAGACTCAGACTCAGGGACTGAAACAGCAGAACCTACTGAACAGGAGGAGAGAGTCCCATTCACCCCAGAGACAGAACAGGGGGCAGTGCCAGTCCCAGCAGAGAGCCCTGCTCCTTCTGACACAGGAGATAAGTAACCAATACCCACCTTCGCCCACCGGAGGCACAAAAGGGAACAGCTACACCGATCCCAGCAAATTTATAACAAACAATTAATCAAACATCAGCGGCACTGATCTCCGAATCTATAAAAGCTGAGTCATTCCCCTCCAGAACTTGTTGGTGTTTAACTGGCTGTTTCTCCTGCCATGCCTCTGCCTGTTTTCCCTGCCTGTTGTTCCTGTCTCTGCTTGTGATTATATTGACTGTCTTTGACTTATAGATATTGCTGGTACTGTTGTTTGCTTCATATTTGTATAAGACTGTTTCCTTACTAGAGTAAACTAAGTAATTACTTGTTTGCAAGAACCACTTGCTGTGTGCCTCTGATCCTTATCAGCTGCCTTTGGCCAACTGCCCAGACTGAGCGTGGACACCTACCACCATTCTCAGACTCAGACAATGAGCCTTCAGCAACATTTCCAGATTCCCAACCTCACACAAACCAATTGATAAAGAACCAGGCAAATCCTCTAGGGTCACAGCCCAACATTCACCACTATACCATGCTGGCTTTCATTTAGACCATATCTGCATACAACTTATCAGGTTCAGTAAGCAACTGGTTCTCCTCCTTTAGCCATTGTTTAGCACCTGGCTCCATTTGGTGAACCTTGATATTCTTGTGAAAAACAAAGAGATCCCACACGCCCAAGACATGCCCTCTCCCACTTTAAGAAATATAGCCAGATTCATCTAGTTTAATGACTTCCCCTATTTTTATAAGGCTTCAACTCTTTGTTGAAACAACAACTGTATGCTGCCTACATTATGGAGAGAAGTTCAGTAGAGGCTCACAGTCATCTTCCACAGTCCTGATATGGTCTGCTTGAAATCACCATGAAACTGTTTCCTTAACCTGACTTGACTGTTTGCTATGACTCTTACCTGCTTGTTGCTGAACAAGTTACCTAGATATTGAGCGAGTAGCAGTGATGGGATCTCATTCCTTTGTGTCTCTGTGTTTTGCATCAGTGATGAGATCTCATTCCATTGTATCTCTGTGTTTTCAACAGTACAGTGAGAAGAAATAATAATAATAATAATAATAATAATAATAATAATAATAATAATTCCCCAGCTCTGTCAAAACTGTCAGGAGCAGCCTGTGGAGCAAGGAGAAAGCTATGATTTATTTCAAAACGGTGAGCTGAGGCATTCCCCCTGCTCAGTCCATGAACTGCCAGTGCAGGAACTGTTTCTAAATGTGACCTATGCATAGAGCATTATTAATTTTGCAAACAAGTTCCATCTCTAATTTAAATGACAAAAAAGGCTTTGTTGTATAATAAATGCAGGCAGCAGAAGTTATCCCTGGAAAGCTGAATAACAGACCAGATGTCTAACTTAAGACTATTTAGATCTCCTACATTTTCAAAACGTTGCACGGAGCTGGAACTGCATGGCTCCAAACAAGCTAAACAGGAGTCCACAACTGTATCTGTGGGAGTGATGGCCTTTGAAAAATGCAAAAGCAATATGTGCCTCCTTCATAGAGCTTCTCTACAGAGTAAGAGCTGTTTTTTCTTCTGGATTCATTTTCTAAAAATGCACACACATGGAGCACATATCAGAAAAAAGATTAAATGGTTGATGTGTTCATTAGAGTTGTCATATTCTAATTCCCAAAACCGGGCCTAACAATACAATCTGTTTGCTAAGTGTGCCTTTTTTACTCCTACTTAATGTGAATTGTTTACATTTTTAAATGCAAGATAGCAGCATGCAAACCAGTATAACCCAAAGCTTCTGGATCTAAGCTCCTAGAGGTAGCTGAACCAGACTGACCACTGTGGCAGCCTGAGGGTTTCTCTGTCTGGAGGAGTTAAAAATCTAAATTAGCCAGATCTTCATCTCTTACCTACAACACCAACATTGTGGGGCTGTTGCAAGCCACAGTTTACCTTCACTGCACCTTCACTGTGGGGATAATGGCTATAACTTGCATTGGTATGACAGCTTTTACTTGTTAAAAACTTTAAAAATGCATTTCCCAAGCAAAACAAAGCATGTGTAAGAAAAAAAAAATCAGGAAATCCTCTCTTTGCTGCTACCTTTAATTGGATGCTAGGGGAAACAAGCTGCTGCCAAAACATAACTGCACTAACATCCTGAATTTCTACATTCAGGGGGAAGGTCTAATTCTACTCCACCACCCTCGCCTGCAACCAACAACAGAAGAGACACTACTCTTTCACCACCTCTAGGGAGCCCTAGAAAGGCATAGGTATAAATTAAATATTATCTTGGTATCACAGTCCACCAGGCAAGACTAACTGGAGTTTTGGGCCATCAGTGATTCAAATTCTATCCAAGAATCTAGGAATCAATGAGATGTTGGATAATGTGACATTCCTCCCCAACTACTCCTCATTTTTTCCAGGTTTAAGACGTTTGTCCTCTTTGGATATTTACCAAAATCAAACATACCAGTATTCTACACTGATTTCCACCAGGATTAAGGGCAGTCAGTTAAATAAAACCAATATAGTGCAGAATATAGGACCCTCACAGAAGTGGGAAAACTGCGACTAACTCCTCCTCCCTGTGCTCCTCCTTCAATCCCTTTCTGGGGCTCCCTCTTCCCATTCCCTTGCCTTTTGCCTGAGTGTGCCTGTCTTCCTGCTCTGTGCCTAGGCAAAAGGCAAGACAATGGGGCAGGAAGTCACATGTACCTCCCTCCTATACCCTTGCCTTTTTCCTGGACACAGAGAAGGAAGGCATGTATACCCAGGCAAAAGGCAAGGGAATGGGAGGAGGAGAATTGAGGGGAGGAAGGCACATGTGTGCCTTGTGAATAATCAGATTTGTGAAGGTCAAACCCACAAACGTGGAAGGAGGACTGAACTTGACATGTATGCTTGAGATTTAAGTGAAATGGGAATCCAGTGAGTGATACTTAGAAGTAGGAGTTTATAAGCAGGAGCTCACACATTAATCAAAGGAAAAAATACCTATGCAGATTTCAACCAAAGAAATGTGGTCTCAAACCATGTAGGAAAGAAATGGAAACAATGCATGCTGACACTGGCTGTAACTTCTTTGTGTGCGTTGATCCAACCCACAGTTGACTTGTATGTTCAGCATACAGGTCCAAAAGAAAATTCTGAGTATATTCAGTGGAACCTGACCCACATAAGTAATGACTTAGGAGCCAGGTATGTTTATCCTGGAGAAGACTGAGAAGTGACTGAGAGCTGTTTTTAAATATCTGAAGGGATATCATGTAGCAGATAGAGTTTTCTGCTGCTCCAGAGACTGGACTACAAACCAATGGATTCAAATTAAAAAGAAAAAAAAACAGAGAGAGAGAGAGAGGAATTCCAACTGCAGTTTAGGAAGAATTTCTTTACTGAAAGAACTTTTGAGAATGGAATAGACTGTTTACAAGGGTTCTGGACTCTCCTTTGGAGATTTTCAAACAGAGGCTGGCTGGACATCCTTCAAGACTGCTTTGAGTGTATATTCCTGCATGGCAGAGGATTGGACTCAATGGCCTTTAAGGCTCCTTCCAATTCTAAGAATCTATGATTCTATGAATGCACTTAGAATTGCTGTTTACACCTTCACGCTATCAGGGATGGAGAAGACTTTCATTAGAGATGAAATTCTTAAAGAAGGAATCCATGGGGCACTTTCCAAAACTTACTCGGAGACATTAAAGTGCTCACTGTTGGCATGGAAACTGCACAATGGCAAAATTTATGGTATATTTTAGCAATCAAATACACACAAAGCCATCATACAATGGGTAAAAATTGTGTATAGCAAAAAATGTGTGTAGAAAATGCATGCGATTTTTCATGTATTGCATGGTAATTAAAAACAAAAACTTGAAACCTGCTATAACCAAAACATACAACTAAGAGAAATACAGCAAAACCAAAACTGAGAATTTCTTCCAACCCTACACTCAAAGATCTCTGGACAGAACAGGGATGCTGGAGGCACGACATGCAAGCACAGCTCTACAACCTTCTTTGTGTTTTTCCAAAGAATGCTTGAAGAGAGATAAAACTTAGCGTACATTCCACAGGGAACTGAGATTACTCATGGCTCCTATCCTTGAGGAGAGTTATCTGTAGGAGACTACCAGTCATAAGGATGCGTTTGTTACATTCATACTGCTCTCAGCTTATGATGAGAGATCTACTGAAGTAATAACTCTGAAGGAAAAATTAATAATTGCAATTGCACTGAATATATAGCATCTGAATATATAGCATCAAGATCTATGCAGAACTGCTGCTGATTACAGTCTGCATCCCAATCATTCTCCCCTTATCACTACATTTCAGAGCTTCTGAGAATATGGATAGTAATAGCTTTACTCTGTCCCAATAGAGACAATAGTCTGAATTCCTGTAGGCTTTTCATGGGCATGAGAGGTTTTTCTTAGGTTTCTTAAGAAGCCTAGCCACAAAGGGGACTCATTCATTCCTTTCCAACTAAAAATATACACATGGCACATTCCAAGACACCGACTGCACTGACAATCTGTCATCCTGAAGGCATTCCCTAGCTGTCAGGGGAAAAAAACTAGAACATTTCTGAGAGGCACATAGAGTAAGAGAGAATCTTCCGAAACCCAACTATTTTAGGGTGGTGATGGTGGTGGCAAGGGACTGCACAGTTCATTACTTCCATTTCTCTCAGACTAAATATTTGAATACGATGATCACACAAAAAAGTGTTTGCTTAGCCTTCTAATGAAAAGCGTGGTTGGAAGTGCACTCAAAAAGTTTAATCTATGGCACGGCCTCAGTGTGAACAAAACACTGGAAAGTAAGATATCAAAGGGTGTGATTGCCCCTCAGGATGTATGCATGCCTCTGGGGCTTAAAGCACTACAAAATGAAAGCTGAAATAAGGCCAAGCCACTCCAGTTTTTGCACTTCAGTCCATCTGAAGCATCCAATCCATGAGATGGCTTTTGATTGTCATAAAGACAATTTGTGAAGGCATCTTGGATGAAAAGTGAGATAAACATTTAATGTTATGTCTGTACCTGATTTTTCCCTCCAAAGGATAGCACACAGGAGTATCAATAAATACAGAAAATCATGATTTTCCATGCCTTCAAGTCATTTCTGACTTATAGTGATACTAAAGCAACCCTATCCTAGTACCCTATATGGCTTAGGTCCAGGCTATCTGACAGATTGCATCTCCCAATATAAGTCCATCTGGACCCTGAGATCCACATGAGAGGCCCTTCTCATGGTTCTGCCACCTTCACAGGTATGGCTGGTGGAAACATGAGAGAGGGCCTTCGCAGTGGCTTTGGAACTCCCTTCCTAAGGAGGCTAGAACAGCCCCTTCCCCAAATCATAGAATCACAGAGATGGAAGGGGCCCTATTGGCCAACAGGTCCAACCGCTTGCTCAATGTAGGATCTCGAGCTAAAGCATTCCCAGAAGGCAGCTCTCCAGCATCTTTTGAACATCTTCAAAGAAGGAGGCCCCACCAGTTCTTCAGGCAATTGGTTCCCGTACCAAACTGCTCTTATTGTCAAGAAATTCCTTTTAATGTTCAACTGGAATCTGTTCTCCTGTAACTGCAAATCACTAGACCTACCCCTTCCTACCCTCTGAGGAAGCAGAGAAAAGGACTGCCCACTTCTCTCTGTGGCAGCCCTTGAGGTATTTAAAAAGTGCAGTCATGCTACCCGTTTGTCTTCTCTTCACCAAGATGAATGTGCCCATCTCCTTCAACCTTTCCTCATGTGTTTGGTCTCCACACCTCTTACCAGCCTTGCTATCCTTCCATCAGCCCAAGGTCATCTAGTGAGTTTTCATAGCTGAACAGGAATTTGCATCCTGGTCTCCCAGAGTCCTAGTGTAACACTCAAACCACTACACCACTAGCTCCATACAGAACATTATCAAGATCATAAGACATATAATCACATATGCTATAGGTGAGCAACTCTTTGCCTGTGGCCCATATACAGCCCTCAGCTGATCTGTATTTGGCCCATGGTGCACCACCCACTTTTGCCCATGGTTCAGTTGATCACCTGGCTGGTCAATATCGCTGTTCTGGCACTGCTGCTAGCAGCAGGGAGACAGTGGTCTAGATCAGGACCACTGGAAGAGAAGGGGGTCACCTATTACCTTGTAATCCCAGTGCAGCCAAGCCTGATGAAGAAAGAGATATGTGGCTCTGTGTGCATCTCTGTGTACACATATGTATACATATGCATATGCACAAGCTGGCAGTGCGTGGATGAGGTATATAAGCTGGCAATGCGGGGGGAGGGTTGGATGTGTGTGAATGATGAGGGCAATGCTTCCACCCATATCCTCAGCCCCTCTCACACCATATAATTACAGCACTATGATTCACCTTTAATGGCCCCTGGCTACCTCTTATGGAATCCTGGGGTCTGCAGTATGATGAAGCATTAGAGCTCTTTGGTTGAAAAATTTTAATTTGTTGTAGTTATATGTTTTCATGTTGATTCTGACCAAAGGTGACTGTGCTGTAGGCTGTACTCAAAGGAAGGCAATAGCAAACTTTCTCTGAATAAATCTTGCCAAGAAGAAGAAGCAGGTTTTCTTAGTGAGATTTATTCAGAGAACGTTCGCCATTGCTTTCCTTTGAATACAGCCTACAGCAATCGGTATTCCCTGATAGTCCTCCTTTCAAATATTAACCAGGCCTGACCCTCCTTAGCTTCCAAGCTCTGATGGGATCTGGTTCCTTCAGGGTATTTAGGTCCTTCCTTAAACCATAAATCCCTGGATTTCATAGGATGATAGCTAAAGTGGAATCATTGTACTATAATGACGTAGTGTGAAGGGCTCCCTCCTTGCACTCACTACCAACCTGCCCATCACTGCAGCCCCCAAAGCAATCCCGGACACCAACATGGTACTCCCCTTGAAAAAGGCTGCCCAGCCCTGCTCTGAATGTGGATTTTTAGGTAGCCCAGATGGTACTATGCTCACACCAGAGATGGAAGTCAGCTAGCCTGCAGAAAAGTTTTGGAGAAATATGAACATTTTTAAAAAGATATTGTGATAGATAGCAGCTCAGAAGCTAATGAACAACTAATTTTGCCAGAGCCAGTGATAAAACTACCTTGCCAACAGCCCCACCAGCTGAAAGACAAGCTGAGACGGAGTTGTTGCAACCTGTGTTAGAGGGAGAAGGAGCCAGCAATGATTTAGGAGAATGAGAGCGACCTTTGCCTCCCAGCTTCCAGTAACAGAGGAGACAAAAGAGAGCAGCTCAGAGGGAAGCTGTTTGGATGAGATCAAGAAAACAGAACAATGATGAGTAACACCTGTCCTTCTCGGCTATATAAGTTGGTTGGCGTGGCTTGCTGTTTGCTTCTAGTAAATCACTACTCAGGCTCCCAGAACACTTGTATTCTATGTGATAACTGAAGCCCCTGTCAGAGCTGCTGATAACGAGCAGTAGCTGTTGGTCCCTGTTGCTCTGGTTGGAGATGAGTCCTGCAGGTCAAGAGCTCCCACTGCTGCCATGGACCAAACAGGCTTGGACGTTCTTCTGCCTGCTCCTTTAGGGCAACAGGGATCCGATTCTGAAGATGCCTTGGAGCCTGTGTAAATCAGCCCACAAACAAGGCGGAGACTCAAGAAAGCTGAGCAAAGGGAAGTTTCTTTGATTAAGTTCAAGAAGTGGTGACTGGCCACACCTGTGCCTGAGCTATATAACTGCCTGCCTGGAAGTCTTCCTTTGCTTGTGGCAAACTTTCTACAAGCCTGTCGGGAGCTCAGGCGTGGCTGAGCCTGCTGGCATCCCTGAGGCCGCTGCGGAGGCTGTTGCCACAGCGCAGGCCGCTGCCGCCACCGCCTCCAAGGCCGCTGCCGCCTCCGGGGATTGCCCGGACGCCGTGGAGTCCGCCGCCGCGGATCGCCTGGATGCCGCAGAGGCCGCCGCTGCCGCCGGGGATCACCCGGACGCCGCGGAGACCACTGCTGACACCAGCGGTCCTGATGATGGCGCTGGGGGCGATCTGGTTCCCCCTCCGGCGGGCGAGGCGGGCTCAGGCTAGCTGGGGGAGGCGGGTCCCGGTCCCGATCCTGGGGCTCCGCCCACCCATGGCTCCCACCCAGAGGAGGCTGAGGCTGCCGCCCCGCCTCCCACATTCCGGCAGCGGCGGCAAAACAAGGAAGCGACCCGCCGATCCCAGCGGTTAATGGAAAAGCGGCTGCGGGCTGAGAGCTCCCAGCTGTGAGCCCAGCTGTGAGCCCTCAGCCGCGTGCCTGTGCTGGATTGGTCGCCGTCAGCCAAGGGGGCTATTTAGGGCGGGGGCTGGGCTGGGAGGGACACGGAGCAACAACTGTTGGCCTACCATGCTCCTCCCGCCCGCGCCTGACTCCAGCCCCTCCTGCCAGTGACCGCGTCCCGCCTCTTGCCAGCCAAGGACCCTGCCTGCATTCTGGGTGAAGTAACCCTCCTTTGTTTTCTGTTGAAGCCTGTTGCTGTTTAAGGCATGTCTTGAGTTTAGGACAGTTTACTTTCTGTAACCCTTTGTTTGCTGGCAGCAATAAACGCTGTCACCCCCAGCTGCTTGTCCTGCGTCTGCTTGACCGCCACCCGCTGCTGACAAAGCCCTCTCCTTGCCTGTTCCTTACTTTCAGCACCTGGCTCTTGATACCTTGGATTGATCCCTTGGCTCTGGACCCTTGGATTTTGGACTCTGACTATGGTTTTCTCTTCTTGCTCTAGCTTAGGTAAATGGACTGCCTCTGAGTAATTGCTTGCTTTGACTCCTCCTGGTGGGACTTTGCTATCTCTCCCACTCCCTTCTCTGGGCTGGCTTGCCGCCCGGGTCTCTGACCTTGACATTCCAGCCTTCTAGACTTTTTGGACTGATCTTCAGCATTCTTGGCTTCTGGAATTGACCTTGACTTTGGCTCAGTTCAGCATTTCTACTTGATTGTTAGCACTGGACACTGCCCACTGCCTCCTCCTCTTGGACAAGTACTATTGCTACCTGTCCCCTGCTGCTGGTTAAGCACAAGCTGGGAGTTGAACTCTGACAGATATTGGATGGCCACCTCTACTGAATGCATTAGGTAGAATCCTAGAGTTGGAAGGTGACTCATGGGTCATCATGTCCAAACCTCTGTTCAGTGCATGATCTCCAGCTAGAGTCTCCCCAGCAAATAGCTGTCTAGCAGTCAAAATCTACTCTCCTGTAACTTAAAACCATTAGACTTGGCCCCACCCCCTGAGGCACCAAAGAATAGGCCTGCCTCTCTCTTCTCTGTGACAGCCCTTGAGGCATTTAAAGAGTGTGATCACTTCATCCCTCAGTTTTCTTTTCACCAAGCTGATCACGCTCAGCTCCTTCAACCTTTCTTCATATGTCACCATATGTCAAAGACTGCTTGATGACAATTAACAACTAATTGCCTCCCAAAATTACATTTGGCAAGTTGGAAAGCAGAAGGAAAAGAGGGAAATGGCAGATGGATAGACTTGGTCAAGGAAGCTACAACCCTGAGTTTGTAAAACTTGAGCAGGGCTTGTAATAACCAGGTAACTTGGCCGTCTCTCATTCATAGGGTCATCATAAATCAAAGTCAACTTGAAGGTAGTTAACAATTTCTAGATTTCTGTATTGGTGAGGATAAACTGAATGACTCTTAGGGCATTTCCACCCTACATTGTTACAGTGCGATTATCCCACTTTCAACATCCTGTGGAATTCTGGGGTTTGCAGTTTATTGAGGTCCAAAGAGATCTCTGGCTGAGAATTCTAAATGCCCCTCCCGAAACTGCAAGCCCCAGGATTCCATAGGAAGTTTCAAGTGGAATCATAGCGCTATAAAAGTCTAGTGTGGAAATGGCCTGAGATACACAGTATGTGAACACATCATAGAATCATAGAAATGTAGAGTTGGAAGAGACCACAAGGGCCATCCAGTCCAACCCCCTGCCATGCAGGAAAACCCTCAAAGCACTCCTGACAAGTGGCCATCCAGCCTCCGCTTAAAAACCTCCAAAGAAGGAGACTCCACCACACTCCGTGGCAGCACATTCCACTGCCGGACAGCCCTGACTGTCAGGAAATTCTTCCTGAGGTTCAGGTGGAATCTCCCCTCCTGCAGCTTGTATCCATTGCTCCTTGTCCTGGTCTCAAGAGCAGGAGAAAACAAGCCCATTCCCTCCTCGACATGACATCCCTTCAAATATTTAAACATGGCTATCATGTCCCCTCTCAACCTTCTCTTCTGCAGACTAAACATACCCAGCTCTCTAAGTCTGTCTTCATAGGGCATGGCTTCCAGGCCCCTCACCATTTTGGTTGCCCTCCTCTGGACCTGCTCCAGCTTATCCATATCCTTCTTGAATTGGGGTGCCCAGAACTGGACACAGTATTCAAGATGAGGTCTAACCAAAGCAGAATAAAGTGGTACCAATACCTCCCTCGATCTAGACACCATACTCCTATTGATGCAACCAAGAATTGCATTGGCTTTCTTGGCTGCCGCATCACACTGCTGACTCAGGTTCAGCTTGTGGTCTATTAAGACTCCTAGATCCCTTTCACACGTACTGTTAGCCAGCCACGTGTCCCCCATCCTATATTTCTGCATACCATTTTTTCTGCCTAAGTATAGGACCTTACATTTCTCTCTGTTGAAATTCATTTTGTTAGCCTTGGCCCAGCTCTCCAATCTGTCCAGGTCCTTTTGAATTTTGATCCTGTCATCAGGCGTATTAGCAACCCCTCCCAATTTGGTGTCATCTGCAAATTTGATCAGCGTGCCCTCTATTCCTTCATCCAAGTCATTAATGAAGATATTGAACAGCACCGGGCCCAGGACAGAACCCTGTGGCACCCTGCTAGTCACTTCTCTCCAGGATGAGAATCTGCCATTGGTGACCACCCTTTGGGTACGGTCAGTCAACCAGTTACAAATCCACCTGATAGTAGCCCTGTCCAGCCCACATCTTACTAGCTTCTTTGCAAGAATGTCATGGGGAACTTTGTCAAAGGCCTTACTGAAATCAAGATATACTACGTCCACAGCATTCCCTTCATCTGTCAAGCAAGTAACCCTATCATAAAAAGAGATAAGATTAGTCTGGCATGACTTATTTTTGAGAAAACCATGTTGACTTTTCGTAGTTATGGCATTGTTTTCTAAGTGATTAGAAACTGACTGTTTGATGATCCGCTCCAGGATCTTTCCAGGTACTGATGTCAGGCTGACTGGGCGATAATTATTTGTGTCCTCTTTTTTTCCCTTCTTGAAGATGGGGACAACATTTGCCCTCCTCCAGTCTGCCGGAACTTCTCCTGTCCGCCAAGAGTTTTCAAAGATTATAGCAAGAGGTTCCGCAATGACCTCTGCTAGTTCTTTTAAAATCCTAGGATGCAATTCATCCTGGAGACTTGAATTCATCCAGTGTGGCCAGGTATTCCTGTACTACCTCTCTACCTATTCTGTGCTGCATTTCCCCCACTTCCTCACCTGCTCCCCAACCGCCAAGTTGAGTGTTTTTATCCTTTTGGGGAAAAACTGAGGCGAAGAAGGTGTTGAGGAGTTCTGCCTTTTCTCTTCCTCCTGTTATTAATTCACCATCTTCCCTGCACAGTGACCCTATCGTCTCCTTCTTTTTCCTTTTGCTGCGGACGTATTTAGAAAAGCCCTTTTTATTGTTTTTAATGTCTCTAGCCAGCCTAAGTTCGATCTGTGTTTTAGCCTTTCTGACCTTCTCCCTACATCTCCTGGCTACTTGCTTATAATCTTCTTTGGTGATTTCCCCCTTCTTCCATTTCCTGTACATGTTCTTCTTAATACTTAGCTCAGCTGAGAGCTCTTTAGTCAACCATTCCGGTTTGTTCAGATGCCTTCCATTTTTCCTCCTTAATGGCACAGTTTTAGCCTGTGCCTTCAGTACCTCCCTTTTAAAGAACTCCTATGCATCCTGAACTCCTTTCTCATCGACTATTCTTGACCACGGGATTTCAGCCAGCAGCTCCTTCAGTTTACAGAAGTCTGCTTTTTTAAAATCTAAGACGAGTGCCTGGCTACACTTGTCTTCTCCTTCTCGCTGAATGCCAAATTCTAATAGGGCACGGTCACTCTCTCCTAAAGATCCAACCAGTTCCACGTCATTAACAAGGTCATCATCATCACTATCATCACCATCAAAAATGTCTCTATAGCCACTTCAGTAGTTGTCACTATATGCCAAACTACAAATTACTTAAAACTTAAAAGTGTGCAACTGAAGAGTTTGTTGTTTGTTGTGTGCCTTCGAGTCATTTCTGACTTATGGCAATCCTAAAGCAAACCTATCAGGGAATTTTCTTGGCAGAGTTTGTTCAGAGAAGGTTTGCTCTTGCCTTCCTTTAAGGCTGAGAGAGTGTGACTTGTCCAAGGTTACCATCCATTGGGGTTCCATGGCCAAGCAGGGATTGGTCTCCCAGTGTCCTAGTCCAATAATTAAACCACTACATCATGTTGACTATCAATTCAAAAAAAAAAAATTAAAGTAAGCACTGTAATTTCACTTTAGTTGGTGTTAATCTGTTGCTTCCTCCATCCATGTACACAAGTGCAGCTTCAGTTCAGAGCCACACACACAAACTTCAAAGTTAAAAAAAAAGTGACCTTTATCTGCACACTACATGTTTAATGCACTATGTAGTTTGAATGTGGACAAAAGCAGAAAACAGACCAACCTCCCAATTATTCAGAAACATCTGACCCAGATATTACAACCTTATTTTAGCAACATTTCTTCATTTCAGAATCTCTCAGAATCCACAGCAAGTTCAAAGTACATACAAACAATATAGCTTCAAAGGGGCCTTTATATGACTTGAAATTTTGATTTGCAAATAGTTTTTTTAAAAAACCCTCTTTTGATAGCATTGTAGTTATATGAATAAATAGTATCATCCACCTCCATATTTACCAGCGGCAGACTTAGAGACTAAAGAACGGAATGTTATAACCCCCGTGTTTATTTTACTGGTGAAATAAGCACTGTACTTTGTCTTTGGAATTAATATTAAAAATAAAACCTTTAAACTGGAAAAACAAAAACAAAAGTTTTAACATATCCAATGTTTCTGACATAGCCTGGGCCAAACATTTCTGAGTCAGTTGCAAGGCAAAAAAGAAATTTCCACAAATCTATTCCCCTAGATTAAAATTACACTACTCAGCCAGACCAGGCAACAACAACAGTGCTTATGGAGAAAAGCATTACAAATTATTTTGGAAATTACTGTGTAGGAAATATTAAGGAATAATTTCAGATTAGCTTTTCCCAGCCTGGTGTCTTCCAGAAGCTTTGAATTTCAACTTCCATTAACCCCAGGAATGCTGGCAGTCGCAGTCCAAAACATCTGAAGGGCACCAAATTGTTTTTGAACAGAAAAAAGTAATGCCAAGGGGAATGCTATCCCATGGCATATCTCAAATCTCTCCATCAGATTCCAAACAACTTAGTAAAACTATTGTTTATTTCTTCTATTGTTGTTATATGCCATTAAGCCAACTTAGATTTACGGTGACCCTACAAAATTTAAATATCAATCATAACAGTAGATATACAAAGATATTTTTTCTCCCACTGGAAAAAACAATATCCACAGTTGGACAGTAACTTTAGTAAGACCAATCAAAATGTCACAAAAATGTACAAACTTTTGAGAATGCTCAGACTGAACATTCTAAGAAAAAAGAAAGGACAAAATTTAGATTGGATGTTTTAGTCATTTACTACAAAGGCAGAAAGTACTTAATGCTTAATGAACAACTGGAAAAAAATATTCCATAATGTATCTCCTAGTATTCTGGAGCCTAGAATGTTACTTTTAGAAAGGAACTAGTTATATTATTCATTACTCTGATCACCCAGTCCCTGGATTACCTGTTACTAACTTATTACTGTTAATATTGTGCCATTGCAAAATGCAAGAAAATGCTCTCTGGGTCTCCTCATATCTGCCATAAGCAAAGAAACACCTCCTCTAAACTGTCTTCCAAAGCTCACAAAAATGCAGTCAGTTCAAGTGCCTGCCCAGTCCTGCCTTTTGAAGCAGCCAGCTTAGCAAGGAGATCCTCCTCACCCCAACACCGTGTGTACTCATCTCGTACTCACATTTGCCTTGTGACAGCGTTCTCTTTTGTTTGACCACAATGGAAGAATGTTTCTTTTAAAAGGGCAAGCTCATTTTTTAAATTATTGTTTTTTAAAATTTTCAGTAGCCCAAATCTCTAAGGCAGCTCATTGTTTCAAGGTGTCTCCTCCTCCTTTTTTCCTCTATCCCTCCCTCAGTCTCCTGTGTTGCTGGCTCTCCTCCTCCTCTCTACCTTTACAGTATCCCACAAAGCATCCCATTGGAGATACCCATGTGACCCTTCCTCAGAAACACCCAGTAATGAACAATATGCATCTGCCCTTGCCATGTTACATTGAAAAGTAGCCTTGGGCATCAGGGGCAAAAAAGTAACACTGTTACAGACCATCACTGTAACTAGTAACCTCTCCCCTACATTGTTACATCAAACATCTACTAGTACCTCCAGACATACAAAGTTTAGAGACTTCTTTTAAGCTACAAAAACCTAAGGTCTGTGCAATGGCATCTCAGGAATTCAACTTACAAAGGGAGATCTGACCTTATAAGCATCCTCTTTGAGGTTTAGCTGAAGCACTAAGGCAGAGAAGTTCTAAGGTGGTGTTCATCCAGTGGTGAGAGGGCAACAAGAAGCTACTTCAGGAGTGACCTGGGACAGAGATGCCTTGGATCTAGAGACTGGAAAAATGACATTTTGGCATTTCAACCATAATCCACCTCCCAGGAGGATTTTAGTAGTTAAAAATGAATTTTCAAGCTATGTATGAATCCCTTGCCCAACATTTCTTCGATGTGCCCTGGAATCAGTGGAAAGCTATACCAGCTGTGGAGCTGCTCTACTTTATTTCCCTCTTGCTGAAATCAATGGTGAAAAGAAAATGACTGGTGCTTTGTTTTTATGAGAATACATATTTGCTGTTAGGCTCAGGGTTGCCTCTAGTATTTATAATATTTTTTAAAAAATCTGTATTGATGTGAGAAGGAAAAGCACCCCCTGCCTCTACAGACACACACATTCTTTTCTTTTCTGCTGGCAGAAATCCAGCAAAACATAGGGAAGGCTATACAGTAGGACCCCTGTACCTGCAGATTCATGACCCGTGGATTCAGTTACCAGTGATTGGCTGGGATCGGCCAGGGGCGGGTGGCAGGAGGTGGCAAGGAGCGTGATTCTGAGCTCCCCACTGTCTTCCCGCCAGCTGTCCCCATGGTCGGGCCCAGAGCCAGCAGCAGGAGGTGGGAAAACAGTGGGATTGTGGGATCATGCTCCTTGTTTTCCCACCCCCTGCCACCAGCCCTGGCACCAGCCCTGGGCCTGATCGCGGCAGCAGCCGGTGCGGAAACAGCAGGGAGTGTGAGATCCCATGCTCTTTGCTGTTTTCCCACCTGCCACCACTGCGATTGGGCCTGGGGTGGGTGGCGGGACAGAGCACTCGGTACTATCTGCAGATTTCAGTATCTGTGGGGGGGCCTGGAACCAATCCCCTGTGGATGCAGGGATCGTACTATACTTCTGTCTTGGATCTTCTGTTAAGCCACTACGTGAGAGTGCTCTGTGGGAGGAAAAAAGGTGAGGCAAGGGTTAATTAACAATGCATGGCCTTAATCGTACTGTTACTCCTGGCTAGAAATCACTCCTTGGATGGGGGGTGGGCGACCTATATGTTGACTCACCATTCAACAATTGACTGAATGGGTCTACTGAAGGTGGAACTAACCAATAGGACTTCATACCAGATCAGATAATGCTGATCTGAAAGGGCACCATGAATACAAGCAAAATCTGGTCTTCTTTATAGCAGTCCTCAGCAACCTAGTACGTTACAGAATTTGGCTAAAACTCTCCTTATCTCACAACTGGCACATTTGGCAGGAGGGAATGTCTGGAAGGCTGTAGGTTAGAGAATACTGCCTTAGATCAACTCCGTGGGGCACTGGGTAGTTTCACTGGGGAAAGGCCAAAGCTAGAGCACAAGCAGAGCTTTGAAGTTATTTTTTGGTTGACAAACGCCAGAAACCTCCATCTTTCACCTGAAAGGCTCTAACATGACAAAGAAGATATCAGAAGATAATAAAAAAAAAATCGAGATGACATACCATATATCCCAGAAAGTCTTTTTTTTAAAAAAAAAAAAAGAGAGTTTTTTTTAAAAAATACCACCTTATTTGGAGTAACAGATATTTTCTATATACAAGAGGAAGACCACTCAGGAGGGTAACCTGATTTGTCATCTTAATACTGTGAAAGCCTTCTAGAAAAGGTCAACCTTGGCTTAGTAAGGGATCGCCTTTTCTTAAGTTATATTTCAGATTCTTTTCAGCTATGCTGAATCTCTGAGTGCAAGTCACATGAGAAAACTGATAATTGTATCCACAAAGTTTAAAAGAAAAAGTTGGTAGTAGGTCTGAGGTCATTTCACCATATAGCATACATAGGATACCACATGCCGTTTTGTAGCCTTTCAGGGGTAGACTGAAGTTCAGATCAGAAACATTTTGGACTACAATGTTTGGACAAAACCCCTGCTAGTTGGGAGATTCTGGGGGCTGTAATCCAAAAAAAGCAATGTTTTCAAAGTTCTGTTTCAGATTATAAAGTAAGTTCATGGGTATACAAAAAGGAGAGGTAATTCCTTCAAAACTGGTTGTTCATTCATAACCTCCCTTATGATTGAGATGACTGCTACCCAAGTGGCAAATCTGTTAAAGTTTTTCAGATCTGCTGCAGGCATATTTTATCCAAAATATCTTCTGGCACAGCCATTGGCAGATGGCTGGCAAGGAAGCACTGGTGGGGTTAATAAGGCACATCATCATGTGCATCTGGCATTTGAGCTCAAGGAGCACCTCAGGGTAAGAAAAAAAATAAAGCGAGAGAGGACTTTCTGGAACCCAACAGCAGCATACAAGATTACAGGATTCTGCTTGTCTGTAGCTTTTTCATTACTTACTGATGTCTAGCCTATCAGTCTCAGACAAAGGAACAGATGGGTAGAATTGTTAAGCTTGCTTTTGAAATAAAGTTTTTTTTAAAAAAAATATGTAATAAATTTGGTTTGAGGGCATTTGCTAGCAAACAGGCAAAGTTTTCATTTTGTTTTAGGTGGAAAAAAATGTTGAGTTTGGTTCACTCTATAGAGATGTAGTCTAAAGATGTGTAAGACAGACAATCAGATTTATGAGGAAACAGGGACACACGCAAAGTAAAACACAAAAGGTTGGGCCCTATATTTGAGCAGGAGGACCCCCCTGGAGCCCACTGGCCCTGTTCTGACTCCTCTTCTTTTTCATTCCTGCTTATTCACCTGTCCACTCTGAACACATAATCAATGGTAAGACCTAAGAGGATGGAGTAACATTGTCCACCCCACCTTGGCCTCTGGGTTGAGCTAAGAGGGAGAAAGCTAACCAAGGCGCAGCACTGATCAGGATGGTGAAATGAGCCCATAAAAGGCCTTTTGGCCCCAAACATGCAAGTGACACTGGACAAGCACACGTGCTGTTGTCTCGATTTTTATGTCTTGATTTTGAATGGACTATACCAGAGCTGAGAAACTTGTGACCTGCAGCTCATTTTCACTGACAATTCCCATTTGGCCTAGCCAGTCATGGTAGGGGACAATGGGAGCTGCAGTGCAAAAAGGTTTGGCAGGCCATAGCTGCCCATTCCAATCTACATTATTCATTATAGTAAAAACACAACACAATATAGAGCCTTTCAAATTTTATAGAAATAGCGCTCTGCAAGGGGAACTAATTCAGTAGTGACTAAAACACCTGACATGACCTGTCAAGCTGAATACAGATTAAACTGCTACTCATTGTTTTTCTCCCCTTTAAACTTTAAAACTTTATTCAACAAAAGCATTTAATTGGCAGGTTTTTATATGCATCTGGAGCTGTTTTAACACTGACCAAAATATTCCCCTCACAAGTTACCATATATTAGAAGAAATTATACACTGTTCCTTTTTTAGTTAGTATCTACACATTTATCTGATATATAAAAATCAAAGTTTGTGAGTCTGTCTGCATCAGGCAGGCGAAGACCTCATACGATTGGCTGCGCCAGGCGAGAAGTTCTCATATGATTGGCTGCCTGTGAAGATTCTATGGAATCCTGGGGTTTGCAGTTTAGGGAGAGGACTTTAGAATTCTCAGCCAGAGAGCTCTTGGGCCTGGCTGGTTGCTATGGAGATGAGGCCTAGCAGCAAGGAGGAGGAAGACAGTGTATTCCTTCAGAAACTGAACCTCTGTATATTAACAACTCTGAATACAAATTGGATTGGGGAATATGGGGAAAAGTTACAGCTACTAGACAACACAGTTTGGGGCATTAGAGATACAGGGTATCAAATTTATGTATTTCAATCCCATCTAATTCCTAAAGTAAGGTAAGGTAATTCCTAAGGTATTTCTAACAAGTATTATCTATGAGAAAATAAAATCCCAGACAACACTGGGTAAATACGCTAGTAACATATAATATAGAAGTCAGCTTCATTAGATGTGTTTTGTTGGGCCAGGATTTGTTCAGTTAATTTCTGCATGAGAGTGTTTGCTAAACTAATGATGAAATTCCATGTTTTGTGGACCCAGGTACAACACAAAACATGAGTTTTGTTCAGCTCTCCATGGTTTAATAGATGTGGTTGAAAGACTACTACTTTTTGCTTCATTGGTCACAAGTTGTAGATGTCTGGTCAACACTGTTAGATAAGGCTAAAAACAGAGTTTCAGAATTCTGCTCACTAAAAAATTTATTAACTTTACTTAAAGTCACCTCTTACACATAAACAAATGGACAAAATGCATCACCCAAAAGAGAGGGCATAGCAAAGTACATCTTTCTAAATTATCATAATTATAACTTAAAATGAAAAATAACCCATCTCTCCACAGTAAGGAAGACTTGTGATCAGATGACCTTTATGTAATTCTTCATAATCTCAAAAAAAAAGAGTAAATTTAGTATTTTTTTTCCTGCTGTTAGAAAGACTTCAAAAACTGCAGTTCAGAACTTATTCTGTACAAAATTTGCACACTTGAGTTTTGCACAACATTTTCGTACACAGTAATTCCTGAAATGCATTAGTTTTTCTGTTTCCTGCACAGAAAATTCATTTTCTGAGAAAAAAAATCTGTGCAAAAATGTTTCCTGAAAAGAAAATGTTTTCTGTGCAAAACAACCACTTGCAAAACTTGCATTGAGCAAATTCACAACTTCAAAGATTCTTATCTACTTGACTTCTTCTCATCAGAGTTTCTCAGCTCTTGAGAGACCTGTTTTTTGACCATTTTTTAAAAATCTCTTTGAATTATCTTTCCATTCTTACCTATGTGGTGGGTCAGTGTACTATCCAAGTGCCAAATACAGATAAGTAACTTCAATAGTACTTCTTCTTTTTCTTCATTATTTTACACACACACACACACACACACACACACACACACAGACACACACAGAGTTTAATATATATCCTACTTTTCCTGTAACAAGGCATCCAATGCGGTTTACAAGATTAAAACAAGATACAACGAAAAACCTGATGATAAAGAAGCTTACAACCCAATTAAATTAGCTCACATATATAAAAAAATCTGTTTTTACTTGATTTCATGTAGGTGAATATGTCTTGCTCATTAGATATCATTATATCTTGGAGCATGATGCAAATAATAAAATTAGGACTGGGGGATGCTGCATCCCCCCAAAGCTCTTTTGAGGCTCACAGGGGCCTCTAAACCGCCCATTTTTTCTAAGACAAAACAAAACACATGAGTAAGTGTCTGTTTTCCTTTGTGATTCAACAAAGGTCTGTCCAGGGTGTGTGGGGTGTGTGTGTGTGTGTGTGTGTGTGTGTGTGTGGAGAAATGGCCCTCCCAATCTTTAGTGAGTGTATGTGCACATTTGTATGAGTGGCGGTGGGATTTTCACTAAAAAAAAAGAAATAGAAAAAGTTTTGTTTTGTTTTTTTAAATTTGAAAGGTAAGCTGTGTGTGCTGGGGCAAGCAAAAGGGATTGTGGCCCTCTGAAGTCTTGCAGAGTATCAGTACAGCCCCAACCCATGGCAGTTGCCCACTCTTGAATAAAATAATTTGACAGAAAACAATATCAACATGAACTCCAAAACATAAACAAGTAAGTAAAAACTGAGCCGCAGTAAAGAGACCCCATGTTTTGGGTAAACAGGCCAGCTAAAAGATCAAAATCACCATAAGCCAGGCCTCTGGAACAGTGGACATTCTGGAATTGAGGTGTACAGTCAAGAACCCCTCTCCCTAGTCTCTTTAACTTATGTATCAACATAATGTACCGCTTCCAGTGGGGGGACACAAAGGAGAGCCCTTGTAGCAGATTTTAACATGTGAACAGATGTAGATAAGGAGAGATGTTGGCCATATGTGGCACACAAAAGACCTTTATGCAACCCACTCCTGGTCTTCTCATTATATATTTTTAAAGCCCCCTCCCCATCCAGAAACCACTGGGGGATGCAATTTTTAGTCAAAAGAACACATAGGGGACTTCATCTTTGGTGGGGTCAAAAGCCCTTTTCTGAAAAAACAGAAGGGGCTTTCCATCACTTCTGTTTTTGCTAGAAAGGGCTGCTGTAGTCTGTGAGAGCCCAGGGACAAGAAAAAAAATGGGGGCATGTACTGGATCCTCTGTTGTTTAAAATATTGAGATCCCAAGCCCTTTGAAGGCTTTACATAACCTTGCTAATATCTTTAGCTTTAAGCTGGACTTGGACACAATTGCCCACTAGGTAGAAGGCTGTCCTCTGTAAAGATGAACAACCACCCCAGGTTGATTTGAGGTCTTATGTTAATACCTCAAAGCAGTGATTGAGAACTTGCAATTCTACAGATCTTGTTGGATCAGTACTGGTTTGCTGCACTCAGACTAACAGTCAGGAATAATAGGAGTTGCAATCCAATAACATCTGGGGAGTCACAGATTCTCCCTCACCTCAGAAGGTTGCTATGAGGGTAACACAAAGTATCACTAAACATTTATACCAAGCTTAGATTAGTGTTAAAACTGCCTATATCTTGATCTATATCTTAATCTATATCTATATCTCCAGGAATTTCAATCCACAACAGTTTCAAATGGAAAATGATATTAACCGTTGCAAACCATTTAAATTTTAAAACATATATTTCCTCCTAAACTAAAGAAGTCTTAGACTATTTATTTTGGCATTTCTATATGGTACCATGATAGTTACAAATAATTTGTAGAGCATTAGACATGGGTAAAATAACCCAAAAGGAAGTATTAAACAATATGAGGAAGGCAAGGCTCTTCTTAAATTATGTTCTTAACATCATTTAGGGAGTAACATATTTTCAAACTTCTGATAAGTTGCAGTGCAGAAGCACAATACTCTGCAGGCTTCCTTCTTACTTGCTGGAGTGGCTTCGAGCTATCGCTCTGAATGCAGGCTTATAATAAGTTTTGAAACATATTACATCTCACTTCATTATTTTTAATGTGACAGCAGCAGGCTGCTAGGGTACTGATGTTACTGTATTATTAAGGCTGTAGCAAAACAACTTTAGGGGAAAAGCAACATCCAATTAGATACAGATACCCACTCTATCCTGTTGTGATAAAATTCTTATGTGGTTCCAACAGGAAACAATGCAAGATCTTAAAACTGACCTAGACAAGATGAGAGACTTGATAATGTTTTTTAATTATTATTTTTGTCCCTTCATTGTAAAATCTTATTTTCAATTAGAGGTACCAAGTCTGAAAACTGAGACAGCTCGAGGATTCCACCAAATCTTCTAACTACACATACTGGAGTGAATGAATGGGAGAAACCACAGTTGGTGCAGTTCTTACTTCTGGGCAACTCTAAAACTACAAACTCTCGTTAGTGTTAGTACTTAACAATTCAGTTTTCAATAATTATTTTAGTAGATTTAAAGATAAGGTAGTTTAAAGATGATCAAAGATTACTGAACAAAGCAGGAACATTATTCTAATGTGCGCATTAGGTAATGAAACCCAATCAAACTTATAGGAAGGCAACTATCCAACTGCCCTTTTGCTGAAGTTGCCTTAACCCAGAGAAAATTATTTGCAATCTCATCTGTTGAAATAAATGGATCTCCAGCCTCTCTCTAGCACAGTGTAATAGAGTAGACAGTAGTTCATGAATCGTCTTAGTGTTTTGTTAAGCAAACTCACTGTAGAAAGTTTGAGGCTAGGAAATGTGTAGCCCACGCAATGCTGTTGGACTTCAAGTCCCATGATACATTACCATTGGCTAAACTGATCAGGGCTGATGCAAGTTGCCATTCAATAACATATGGAGAACTACAAATGCCCCTTTCCTGCTTTAGCTCAAGATTATGCCAAATAAAATCTGTTAGTTTTTAAGGTGCTACCAAATACTTAACTTTAACCATAACAGACTAACATGGCTCTCTTGTGGAAATCATTATTATGGCTCAAGAATTATAAGAAATAACTCCAAAAATACAAATTATTATGCAGAGTAGGTAACTTGTCCTTTTTTGGCAAGTGCAGACTAGTAAGGGCCATGCCTTTGCTCTCAGCATTTTTGAACTTGACAAGGATCATCACTGCTCAAAACAAAGCCAAGGGAGCGTTTGTTAATAAAAGTCATGCTTTCAGCTTTCACATTTAGATGAGATTATTTGTCTTCTTTCTTTGACCAATAACTATGAAGTGGCATCTCCAAATATACAGAGGTTAGATTTAGGGGGTGGAAAGAAGTATACATCAACATTTATATTGGTCCCCTATGGATTCCAGCGAGGATCAAGACAAAATGATTGCCAAAATACTCTGTCTCCTCCTTCAGAAATTTCTGTAGCAGCACTGAGAATAAATGTATATGAATGCCAGAAAAAATAGATGCCAGCCAATGAAAATATACAATAAAAAGCCAACACCTTTGCTCAGGCTGGTTTCTTTTTCTGTTTTCTTTTAAATATGTCCTACGTTAGTCTAAGCCTTCAGGATAGAATGGGGTTCAAAAATAATAATTAAAAATGATTGTACCAGAAATACTACCACACCATAACAAAGAAGAAAAAACCCAAAAGGCCTCCTTGCCTCTTGCAATCCTCTTTTCCCAGCAATCAAATAAAGAGTAATTATTCCTAAAGTATTATTTGGAACTTGTTCCAGCAGCTCTTGCTCCCCAATGCTTTCTTTGATCTTTGTTTTTATCCAAGTTTTGTGCTTGCTGTTATCCTACTACTGGAATGTAGGACGTTACTGCATGATACACCAGCACATCTAGCTGCTACAGAGTCCTGGGGAAAGAAATCTCTTCCAAAAGTTATTCTTGAAAAAAAGAAATGCTAAGGACCATTTCTTCCACCAGAGGACTATGTGAACACCATGCAGCATGTTCTTAAAATGCCTTTTTAAAACTCACAACCTAAAAAGGCAAGGAAAAGCAAATTTCTGCAATAGCTTTTTAACTGTAGTCCTATGCATTAGTTTTCTCTAATGTGAGGGACCAGAAACTACTTTTTTCCCAACATGCGAGGAACAAGTACTAAATTTGTGACTAAATTTGTGACCACTGTGTATGATTGTTTCTTTCTTTCCTGGAAAGAAAGGCTAGCATCTGACAGCTCACTACTTTCTTTTTTCAGGGACCACTATTTTGAGTAGCACTGCTATATATTGTCGACTACATTCAACTGGACTTACTTCAGGTAAGTTTGCATAGCATTCCCACAGATGGAAGATCTGTTTCAAAAAGTCTCTTGAAATTTAATGAAACAAGCTCATAAGTTGTAGCACTCTCCTGCTGAGGCCTATATGCTTAACTAGATTTCACCACTATTTCCTAGAACCTTAAAAATCCTCCTGCATTTTTCCAATTTAGTTTCTGCAAGTCCTAGCACCTATGATTTGGATGATGTGTAGGTAATGGACTAAATAACACTACAGCACAATCTGACACATGCTTACACAGAGGTAAGGTCCATTTTGTTCAGTTCAACTTACTCCTAAATGGATATAAAACTAGCCTTTTTCATTACCATTAAAATGGGGACTTTGTTATTTAATTTGCTTGTAATTTGACATATCTTCTTTCTTGAAGAAGAAGAGAGAACTTGAAAAAGTTAAGCTGTTTGGATATAAAATATCAAACGCACAGACACTAGAAGAACATTTGGTTCACCCACTGAAATTGGGGTGGAGGCTATTGTAGAATTAATCACCCAAGCAAGCAACATGGATGTGTCATCCATGTTGCTTGCTTGGGTGATTAATTCTACAATAGCCTCCACCCCAATTTCAGTGGGTGAACCAAATGTTCTTCTAGCAGTAGGTTACTGCACTTAGGGTGAACTTCTTCAAAGGAGAGCTTTTTCAATCTATGCACTCAGCCACTCTGATGCAAAAGCCACTCTCCACACACACACACACACACACACACACACAAAGAAGGAGCCACACAACACACACAAATTTGCAACCTGACAGAATCCACATTGTCTATTCAGAAAATCACCTTACTACACTGATAGGAATCTCAAGGTACATGGGTCATGTATGACCCGGGAGATAGGGTTGATCTGGCCCTCAGGACCTTCATTAACCCACAAATCATACAGATTCTTACAAAAATTTTAAGCTGAAAAAACCCCCTCTTTTTAGGGAGTGAAAACCACGTGCTTACACACACACACACAAATGTATACATGTTTAAAAAGCCTTTTGGAGGGAGAAGGGTCTCCAACCTGAAAAAAGTTAGAAAACCTACTCCAAAAGGCCCTACAGGTGACCAGAAGCAATGGCATATCACTTCTGCTTGTCCAATATAGCAACCATGACATAATAGTACAGCATTCTAGAAATAGCCAAAATACAGCCCTGTAGGCCTCCAGCCTCTGGAGTGTGTTTACAGCAACAATTCTTCTGCCCATGTATATCTTTCCATAGCAGCAAAGCAAATGTTTCCTTCTCTTTCCCAGCAGCAGCCACTGGGCCTGATGAACACTATGGCCCCTTATGGCCAGGTGACTAGTCATGAACAGAGGGTCTTTTGTGTCCTACTGTGGTCTCATATATAGCACATTTCCTTGTACAGTTTCCACTAGACTGTATGGGGATGTGAGAAGGAACTCTATTTTTAAAAAAACTAGTTCGCAATGTCTCTGCATTGTAATGCCCTAAGGAACAGTACTTTCCATAGAATCAAAATTTAGTTCCAGTAGTGTCCAGAACTGTGAAGATACCTTGAAGATCCCTAATCACGTTGAAGATATTTAGCCATGTTCTTTGGCTTTCCAGATTTTATGAAGGAGAGAAGAGAATGTGATGCTGCCATATTTCAGCATCAGCCACCTAGTTTTTGTAGCATTGTGTTCTAGTCAAAACACTAAACAAATTGTATTGACCCTCAACTATTAGTGAATATATAAACCAGCTTTCTGCAACCCACATTGGTTTCCCATCACCCCAACTACAAGTGAGAGTTGTAGTCTGACATGTTTGAAAGGCCCTGGCTTGGGCAAGGCTAATACAAACTTTGCATTCTACTCTAAATTCTATGCCTGAATTAAAAAACTGGGTTACACATGCCTTTACTAAACCCTCACATAAAATAAACATCTCTGGTGATTAATTAGCAAGACTGGATTGAGGTGTTTGATTATCAGTCTATATTCAAGCAAATTAGTTTCCACAGTGGTTCTGGGACCAAAAATAAAAATAAGTTAAAAATCCAGGCCAGAAAATTAATTTGTAAAATAATCATGCAAGTTTCACAAATTATTCAGTCCAGTACTTGGGTGAGAGTTTTAACAAAGAAATGGACAATGTTCTGGATTTAGGTTTGGGTTATAAGTTTACCACATGGATTTAGGCTGTAAATCAAAAGAATATGCTTTTTTTGAAAGAGGAATTTAGTTTTCATGATAGTAGAATTTTCATCATGCTGGCAAAAATGAGAGACAATTGATGGACAATGTGAAAACTGTCTTGGTATCAGAGAAATGTGAAAAGAGAAAGAGAAAGACCTCTAGCATATTGGGTAGATCCTTCATGGAAGATTTATGGCAAGATATTGGCAAGAATCACATAAAATAAGAACAGAGTAGAATAGCTGAGCTCCCCTTTGTGAAGGGACTACTTGTACCAACAAAAGCAGTTTTTCAAGGTATTCAAGGTAAGGTAGCAGAATTATATTTTGAAATGTTGTAGTAAAGATTACTATGGTGGCATATGTCCTATTTTACAAAGGCAAAATATTTACATTTTGAAAATACGGAAACTGCCAGTATGATTCAACCAAGGCTAAGCACCTTTGAAATCATACTGAACAGAATTCTTAATGGTGCCATACTCTACAAGTTTACTCAGAGGTAAGTCACACAGTATTTAGTGGGTCTTACTCTCTACTTGGTAAAGCAAGATATGCTTTATATTGCCATTGTAACCACATGCAGAATTTTGGTGGTATATGAGTCAATTTGGTGGCAGGAGCCTCAGAAACAGCATAAATGTATTTTATCTTGTTAAGGCAGTAAAATAATTCTGGTGGAGGAGACATGATTTCTCTCACCATGGCTTCAAAACTTCCAGAAGTGTTATAAGTCTATACTCAGCCTAAAAGACATGCAACGTTTTAATTACACTAGTTTCATAGTCTCAAAGCATCTTAGTGGCAGAAGCAAGCATAGTAAAAGGCATCTCTATTTGTCTTTCTTTCTCACCACCCAATATGTTTTCCTTTAACAAGAAGTTTTAAAACTTCCCCATCTGTTTTGGCAGCAGTTTGATTTAACACATCAAGATGTGATACGTTGAATGGAATGAATGTTCCCATTCTCTTCCCTGAAAATTATCAAATTTAGCAAATTTCTCAGAGTTTTGATACTTTCATGCTAACAAGGCAGGGTTTTTAAAAAATATTTTGGAATCAAGAAAGCGCTTCTGAACTTAAAACAGAATTATAGACTAATTGGTCCAATATGCCAGCAAGTCCTTTTCTGGCAGGAGCCTGTCATTTAATTCTCTTTGTCAGACTATAATTTCATTTACATGGTTTACATTATAAGATTCAAACAGAAGGAAATTATTTTACAAATACACTTTTACAATAGTTATGTTAACTGACCACAGGGTTAGGTGGCAGAGAACTTCTGAAGGCACAAAAATCAACTCCCTGGATTTCAGGTCCTTCTTTCCATCTTTACTGGATATTTTGTAATTAGATCATTACAATCAGCCCTCCAGATCTTCAGGTTTCACTTTTGTGGATTTGATTATTCACAGATTATTTGCTGTCACCCCTGCTGCCTCCCTATGCCCTTTTTAATAGGGACTGCAAGCTTCATGAGACTGAGAAACCGCAACTGAGAAATGAGGCTGGTAAGTCCCTATTAAAATGGTTTGGGGCAGCAGTGGAGGTGGCAGCAAGCCCCACCAGCCATCCACTTCTGCCTTGTGAAGGAACCCTGATGCCTCAAAGGAATCCATGGTGGATTCAATATGGTGATCATACTTTTTTGTGTGTTAAATATGGTTCGGGAGGGCCTAGGGTTGTTCACAGTTTTTCCACTTTCACAGGGGTCCTGTGGCCCTAACCCTAGCAAATATGGAGGGATGACTGTATTGTCCAGAAGCAAATCACAGGTTTGTGTGTGAATGATAAATTATAAAGTGATAAATAATAACATACAATATTCTAAGCCAGGATTCACACATCCAAACTTTTCTGCGGTATGGAATGGCCCTGTGGCTGCAGACTCAAAGAATACCTTAGCTTGGTGCTCTAATTTATGTACAGTTGGTCAGAAGCCACAATTAGTGTGACTTCTGCACCTCCTCCTTCTAACAATTGGCTAAATCAGGGATGAACAATGTCCAGGAGCTGGGAGAACACACTGGACACCTGCAGGACTTTGGAGGGCCACAGTCGCCACATCCCTCCCCCAGGATTGCTAGATGATGTCACAGGGGACAGATGGTGACATCATAGGAGTGATGTGACAAAGGGCAGTCTCTGGTGATTTCATTAAGCAGGATACATTAAGCATCTATCACAGCCATCCAGAGTGTGCCATTCAAATAAAAACATCGAATGAAGAAAATACACACATATAGAGAATATTTAAGAATGTGTTCTCACCCAGAGATTCCTCCCCCTTGTGATAAGAACTGGAGGAGAGAGGCCAGGCCCTGAGGCTCAAGATCAGGCTCTGAGGTCTGGCAAGTCCACTCCCCACTCTGTGACTTTCGACCTTCAGATATTTTAAACTTTTGTCCAATTTTTGAAAAGGAAAAACACCCCCCACAAGTAGATGGGGGTATCTTTGCTCTCCAGCTATTTCAGTCCCAGAAGAGGCCTTTATTTAACCAGAATGTAAACCAGAAATTGAGGTGTGGCAGCAAACAGTCCATGGCTACACTTTATCGCTGCCTGGGCTAACTCAAATGTCAGGTTTATCTTGATCAGACTCACTGAGATCAATGGTATTAGTTACTTAAGCCCAAGTCTCATTCATTTAAACAGGCTTGCTTTAGGAAGGACTAATATTGGATATAGCTCAGTATTAGTTAAAATATTACTCAGTAATTCACATATTCGGTTACGCCATAGTTGAGCAACTGTCAGAAGCCACTTTCTGTTTGGTCAGGTGCTCAAGAGTTGCCCTGTTTTGGGATTTTAAAAAGTCTTTTGGAACATTAAAAATACTTAAGGATCAGCTACATCTATGAAACATTCAGCTGAAAGGAATTACATTCTCCATTAAATATTATTAAGTTGATGAAAAATTCCCTTCCGTCACTATTAAAAAAATAAAATAAAATTTATATTCAGTGGATTATTCAGTTAATGACTGGTATCTTGTTCAGTGTTTACAATGTTATAAGTTGGACCTACAACCTCATAAAGTTACCTATTAAAACTTAACAATTGTGGCACCATTGCCATGACTGCACATGACTGCTCTAAACTCATTGCAAAAGCCAGGCAGCCACACCAGCCAAGGAGTTCTGAGGTCCTGGCAAACAGAGTGATGAAGGAGGACACATCCAGCAACTTCCTGCCAGGAAACTGTGGCATGATGAGCAGTTGCAATGTGATCTTGTGGCTGCAGCTGCTTGGCTTTTAAGGTGGGTTGAGAGTGGTTGGATCAGGAGAAAAATCATAGCTACATCATCATATCTGTGGCCCCTTCTACAGGATGTCATCATCCCGATTTGGGGATGGGAAGAGGACAGGACCAGTCAATGCTTAAGCATGATGTCATCTGTGTCCTGTCATTTTCCCATCCCCAGGCAGCGTGAGCATGCTGCAAATCGTTGATGGGCTTCACTGGTCAATGAGCGGTGATCATGCAGCCCTCCTATTGCCCTCCCACACTTACCTGAGCTGTGGAGGGTCAGGAAATAGGATGGCCACGCCTCCTGTCCCAGCACAGCCTGGAACATTGTGCCTCCTCCATTCCTGCAGGCAGCTGGTACGGAGGGGAGTGCTCTTGTCGCGCTCGCCTCCCAGGAGAGGCTCTTTTGGGATCGCTGCGGGACGCTGCTGGGATCAGGTAGAGTGCAGAAGGAGCCTATGTCTCCCATACTGGATCTCAGCTGATACTTAAATGTTACTGAACTTTAAATGTACCTCAATTGATTTAGATTAATATAATATTATGAAATTCATTAATGATACGCAAGTATGATTTTGACTATCCTATTGACTACAGTACATTTAAACAGTTTGCACCAAATTTGGGTGACAAACCACAAAATTAATTTTGTGGAGCACAGGAAAACTCGAGGAGCCACAAAAAAAGCCTTTGGGGCCCCCATTTGGTCTGTGGGCACCATTTTGCTGATCTTTGTATTGAAGACGCTACCACAAACACACTCTTTTTTTCCTGGCAGCAAAGCATTTAAGCAAGCAGGCAGTGGCATGGAATGCCCAATAGATATAACATACTCTTGCAAACCTGCTCTGAAGGAGTGACCCTACAGGGCATAATTTTGGACGTATGAAGCAGAACTGTAATGTCTATAATATTTGTTATAGGTCACTTTGTTTCAGTCTTTGTTGACTTTTTTGGATCCCATACTGGGAAACAGGAAGGATATTATATAAATAAATAATACCAAGCACATCCTTTTACACAGCTAAAATACAAATTAACATTGTAATAATATTATCCAATTTGGAATTTCTTAAAAAGTGGAAAGGGATAATCAGGAATAAGGTTCTCCATTTCCTGGTTGGGAAACACATTTCAGACATTGTTGGACAACAACTCCTACCATCCCTCACCACTGGCTACGCATTAACAGAGGACTGAACAAGTCCATAGGTCACCTGGTCACAGCCCTCTCCATATAATGCATTGCTATTTAAATTACAGGAATTATTTCTAAATGTACACCACTCTGTGTAAGAGAGAATGCCCACATTTTGTGCAAATCTGTATCTTCTTTCATTATATTCTTCTGCTGATGCATCTCCTTTTTCTTGGTAATGCCTGAGTGGCTGCCCAACACACTGGACATTCAGTGTGGATTCAGCTATGAATCCTAATATGTAGTTCATAATAATTTCAGATTCAAGGCTGAAGAGTAACAAATTACACATGTGAAGCATGTATTTCTGGAGAAACAAAAAGCAACAAAAAGTATTTGTTTGATCATTTACGGCTGAACATTCAGTAAAATTTAGTCTTATTAGAGCCTTCAGGCTAAAGCTTTCAATAAAAATGGGCTCCTTTCTAATGATCCACCATACAGAATACATTGCGGCAAGGCAAGGAAAACTCGTATGGAATTATCTTTTTGAGTGATTCTTTGGCAATTCTTGGGATTAACATACGAAATTAGGAATCCGAAAACAAGAAGTCAATCATGGATTAAAATTGTGGAAGGGACACCCACGTACAATTCAAACTGAGTTTTTCTTGCACAGCAGGGGGTTGAAATATGAAATAAACTGTCACCAGGAGCAACAGAAATTAGATGCTGTAAGTCAGCTGAAGAGACATTTAGATATATTTTCAAAGACAGGCCAAAAAATGTATATCAGAAAAGACTTGGGCATCCTTGGATTAGGGTGACATGCAATTGCATAAATCATATTTCATATTGCAGGATTTTCCTTTCTTCTTCAGAACTGAAGAAACAATAACTTGACAGGTCATTTTAATGATCTTATTGAGGCTCCTCATCAAAGAAATGCATGCAAGATCATTGAGGCTTTAAATGAAGAGGAAGGTTTCTTAGTCTGTGTGTTTCACCCTGTTTTACCATTGATTGGAGACTGCATCAGACCTGTCTCGACATGAGGAGATTTCTTTGCACTTGATTTGATTTTTTTTTTGGACTTTAAGAAAGACTGCTACATGCGTGAATTAACCTAACTGAAATCAAAATTAATTTTAAGAGGAGTGTCTGCAGTGATTCATCCATGCAAATCACCTGGCACTGGCTTATATACAATAGTAGTTCTATCTCAGTGGAAAGTGCTTTTTGCTCTAAGAAGTTAGGATACCAGCTCCCCTGCCCCCAATTAAGCTCCTATTAAGCCTCCTATACCCACTTGTGAGGGTTGATGGGATTTCTGGCATAGAAGAAATCATCCCATGAAGTCAGGAGTATCAAGGAAAATCAGGTCCACGAATTCAAGTGAATGGAATCCCTTTCCCCTAAGGCAAATCGTCTATTGGATACAACCCACTGTAAATGTCAAGTGGGAAAAGCAAACACTGGAGCATTTCCAATGGAAACCATGAGAAAGGGAAAAAATCATCAAAATTTTGAGAGATGATGTTTGCTTAGAGATGATATTTAACAGCTAAAAAAATAACCAACACATTTTGGCTTGCAGGTATTTTTCAAGAGCTATATAACAAATTTCTCCAGTGAGTTTTGCTTGAAGTGAATTTATACAGACTAAATGCAATGCAGAAGTATAAAAATTACCTTACATTTTATTATCTTTATAAGTATGTGTTCATGTGTTCTTAAGCGATCGCATATAAAACAAAACATCAGAGATATAAAGCAATGGAGGCTTGAGTTCCATGGACTTTGATTATTATGTGGTGGTCCAAATAATTCTTACCAACACTGGTCTTGTTGTTGAGTGTTTGAATCTTTGGCATATAGATAATGAGAGGCATCTACACTGAAGAACAACTTTTTATAAATCAAGTAAATGGGGCTGGGACTGAATCACATAAAAAGCAGTGCCTTGCTTAAAACTGGTTGTTAGATGGATTTTCAAGCTCAGATTCCTTTTTAAAATACATAAATTCAATGTTCCCCTACATGCGTGAAGAAGAGAGCTAAAAATCTCTGCATTTGGACTTCATGCCTCACATATTTTTTAACTTGGATGGTTTTTCCTCAATCTTTTTATAAAGCAAGAATCTCAAGATCTGCTGTGCTCATCATCAAATACTACATCACTGGAAGCTCATTATACTAACTTGCACATATTTACTTGTTATACCTATAGTCATCCCTCCACATTTGCTAGGGTTACAGGCACAGGACCCCTGTGAAAGTGAAAAAACCGTAAATAAATAACTCTAGGCCCTCCCAAACCATATTTAACACACACACACAAAGTATGATCACTATATTCAACCCACCATGGATTCCTTTGAGGCATCAGGGTTCCTTCACAAGGCAAAAATGGGTGGCTGGTGGGGCTTACTGCCACCTCCACTGTTGCCCCACACCATTTTTAAGAGGGACTTGCAGGCCACATTCACAGTTTCTCAGCTTCATGAGGCTTGCTGTCCTTATAAAAAATTGCATAGGGAGGCAGTAGAGGTGACAGCAAATAATCTGTGAACAATCAAATCCGCAAAAGTGAAACCTGCAAATGTGGAGGGCTGACTGTATTGCTGTAGCAACCTAAGCGTTTGACGGTGAGGGGCAAATACTCTCTACTTATCTTTTTAAAAAATGGTATAATTTCGATATTGTAGATAAGTAGTACCTTGTTCTTTTTACAAAGATAATCTTTGGCAGAAGCAGTTTATATTCAGAAATTTGGTCATGCAAAAACCTGTTCTTTACCCTGATTCTCAAGGTACCAAGGCAATGTATGAAAGGGAAACAAATTTTTAAAAACCTGATTACAAGAGAAGAATCTGGGGCTTCTTTCCTCTATTAATTTTTGATGATTAGCTTTTCATCATCATCATTGGGTCAGTGATCATAAAGTTAGAAGATAATGCAAAGGCCATCTTGTCTAACCTACTACCATACAGGAATAGATAGCAAAAGCACTACTGAGAGACAGGCCATTTCCGCACTAGACTGTCGTAGCGTTATTATTCTACTTGCAACATCTTATGGAATCCTGGGGTTTGTAGTTTCGGGAGGGGCCAGGTGGCCCCTCCCGAAACTGCAAACCCCAGGATTCCACAGGATGTTGCAAGTAGAATAATAACGCTACGACAGTCTAGTGCGGAAATGGCCATAGACATCCAACTTCTGTTTGATGACCCCCAAAGAAGGAAGAAGGGTCTACCATCTTCAGAGGGAGTCTATTGCAGTGTTGAACAGCTTTTAGCATAAAGAAGTTCTTCCTAACGTTTAAGTGGAATCTCTTTTCTCATAATTTGAATCCATTGGTATTGGTCTGGAACAAAGGAAACAAGCTTCCTCCTATTCATTTTACACTTGACATCACTTCAGTTATTTAAAGATAGCTGTTGTATTACCTTTCAATCTTCTCTTCTTAACAACAACAACAACAACAACAACAACCATAGTTTACAGATATCCCATCTTTTCTACCAAGCACGGATTCAAAGCAGCGTACAAAAAATAAAAACAAATGCAGATAAAAACAGATACAGACATAGATTAAAACTTACAAAAAGTTACTGTTAAAAACAACATATCTGTAGATTTAAATAATTTTAAACCAAATCTATTAAGTCAAAAGACAAAAATCAATAGAACAGCACACTGTTTAAAAACTTTGACAGTCAGTTCCTAAAAGCCTGTTGGAATAGAAATATTTTCCCACATCAATGGAAGAACAGCAAAGAAGGAGCTCCTCCAGGAGTGACTTTCAAAAGTTTGGGAGCAGCCACTGAGAAGGATCACTTCTGTGTCCCCAAGAGACGTTCTCAACAGAGCACGATAGGATGGAGAGCAAGGAATCCACAAAGATCTCAGAGCTCTTTCAGGGTCATATAGAGAGACTAGTGTATTGCCCAGGATTTTATTTTCTTCTTAAGAACTCACCAAACTGTCTTGTCCAATACCTGTGACTTTTACCCATATTTCCCAATGCAGTCTATATTCAGAGTTAATTTACATCCCCATTTGGGTTCCTGAGGGAATACACTGCCTTCCTCCTTGCTGCTAGGCCTCAACTCCATAGCAACCAGCCTATTCCAGTACCTGTAACTTATCCCCATATTCCCCGATCCAATCTGTATTCAGAGTTGTTAACGTAAGTTTGGTTTCTGAGGGAATACACTGCCCTTCTTCCTGCTACTAGGTCTCATCTCCATAGCAACCAGTCTGAGCTCTCTGGCTGAGAATTCTAAAGGCCCCTCCCTAAACTGCCAACCCCAGGATTCCATAGCATCTTCACAGCCACCAAGCATATGAGGTATTCTCGCCTCACACAGCCAATCATATATGGTCTTCGCCTGTCTGATGCAGACAAACTCACAAACTCTGATTTTTATATAGTAGATATGGTCCTTCAGACAGCCTGGACTCAAAGTCTATCTGCGGAGCTACTATGTCAAAATACCTGCTGTGCTTCTGTAGAACTGGAGTGCTATTGGGGGGGGGGTAGGGAGTTTAAAAAGCAACTATGACCATGACATTGTTTTGACAGCTAAAAATGTACCCATTCCAAACTGGGCCCTCAGGCTACTACTATGGTCCACAGGTTCTGGTACCTCCCTGTAACAATGAAAACCTGGCAAAGGTCACTGGTGTAATTAGCTTCTTTTCCTCACTTGGAAATGATACAGACCTTACAAACCAAAGTTGTTAAAATCAGAGAACATTTTGCTACTGTGTTTAACAGAGCTTGGCTATGCTGGCAGGGTGTGCTTGGAGCTGAAATCTGAAAAAGTAACTTTTCCAAGCTCTGCTTTTCAGTAGAAAAGCCTTCCACAGGATTTTCCTTTCAAAGGAGAGAGCTCTTTACAGAGCTGCAGGATTTCATATGTCATTTACATTAACATCATTTGGCTGAGATGTTAATCATGTAAAACTGTTCCAAGTGCATCAGCAGACAATAAGAAGTAAAATCAGAGGGGAATATAATAACTCTGAAAAGGTATTAGAAACTTTAGAAAACATTTGGAAGGACACGAGACTAAATTGCATAGAATGCAGCCCTCACAAATGCTGTTGCCATCAGTTACCATTCTAGGGCAAGCATTTACATTTTTGGCAGCTTGAGAATTATGTTGAAATATGGCCCTGGAGATCTGAGGAGGAGGGGACAGAGGGCACTGGGTGTTTCCCTCCTTAGACATTTCCTCATTGCTTATTTAACCCAAGCGTGTTCCCTTTCTAAAAGCAGCCTCTGTGACTTCTAAGTCTGGCTATCCTCAGGCTCCGACATGTAGAACAGCCTCCCCCTTTACTAAGACGAATCAAAAAGACACAAATGACCTCAAGAATGGCATTCCTGTGCAGCTGGATTACACAGTGCTTCATATAACTACCCTTCAGAAAAAGAAGAGACCTATAGCGAGCCCCACTGTGAAGTTAAGTAGAAAAAGAAAGATACGTGTCCCACTTATAAGGGCTGTAGTTCCATTAACACTAGCTCTAAAGGTCCTGGGTCCCACCCCCAGAATTTCCAGGTGGGACCGAGAAAGAATTCTTTCTGAATGCCTGGGGAGCTGCTGTTGATCAGTTTCAACAATACTTTACTAGTAGATGGATCAACGGTCAGACCTAATGTGAAACAGCTTACACGGCAGAATACACAGGGATTCAAACCCAATGTTAAGCACTCAAGCCTTGAGCCTGGATGGACAAATCTCCCAGTGACAGCTTTTCTCATATTTTATTTCTTTAGTCTTTCAAGTTCTGTCCATTCCACGTTTTCTTTAAAAAAAATGCATTATTTTCATAAATATTACTCAAATACAGAATTAAATGAAATTCTTGACCATCACTAGCACTGTCTCATCTGAGATTTACCTGAGCCTTGCCCCAACTGTTTCACATCGTGGCTGTGCTGTAACCAACCCAACATATATGTGCCTATATATATATATATATGAAGCATGCCATATAGCATTTAATGGTAATGTCCAGTTATTACAGTCAGCTAACACTAAAAAAGAAAAAAAGAAAAAGACACAAGGCTCCTACTCCCAGCTCTACTTACCTCTATAATATACAGAACCACATTCTTATAAAAGCAATAAAGAATGCATTTGGTCACTCGATTGTAACTCCAGGCTCCATGGACAAGCAACAGCTTCTCCAGATAGGAAAACTAGAGAAAGGAAAACAGGGACACTAATAAATGAATTAGCTTATATCACTTTCTTTATAATGTGAAAGACATTGAAATCATCTGGTGATTACATCATTTGTTACATTATGAGTGCTTTCAATGCTATGAATTCATGTGAATTCTGATTATTATAGTTATCTCCATTTCACAGTGAATGTTTATACACACCAAGCCCAATCCTAATATTAAACCAAAACCATACTGGAGGCTGTCAGGAACAGTCATGATGGCCTGCATACTCTTCTTCTTGGCCATTTCCACACTACACTGTTACAGTGCTATTATTCCACATTGAACATCCTATGGAATCCTGGGGTTTGCAGTTTAGGGAGGGGCATTTAGAATTCTCAGCCAGAGAGCTCTTTGGCCTCAGGAAACAACAAACCCCAGAATTCCACAGGATGTTGAAAGTGGAATAATAGCACGGAAACAGTGTAGTGAAGAAACGGCTGTTATTAATTGCATCAAATTGGCTTTGAGTTCTGCTGACCCAATGAATGAGAGACTTCAAGGCATCGTGTATATTAGGGATGTAAAAATCTCAGGGGCGTAGATCCCTGTTCACCAGCTGTGTAATGTAAATGTACATCAGCGCAGCTATACTGGAGTTACACTAGATAACAGTGTTGCAAAAAAAAAAAAAACCCTGGCAAGTACTTGCAGGGCTGTGTGCGGCTGTGGACTGTTGCCTCTACTAGGGACCCTGCACTGTCTCCTAAACAGTATTGCCACCTCCATAATGTCTAACCTAGTGTTAGCACTGCTTGTGCAACCCTAATTAGGATACTATCCTTGTGTAATGTGCAAAAAGCACAAGCACTGGTACAATGTTATTTATACCGGCCAATGCCTTGATTTCATTGTATTCTTTGAATCCCACCCACAATTTGTTTCCAGACTTGTATTGTATTAGGTTGCCAAACTTTGCATTTTCCTCTCACACTGAAATCTGCATGCCTCCATATACCGCTTGCTGGGGAACACAAGTGGGAAGGTATTATTATTCTCATATCATCCTTATGGTCTCCCCTAGAGGTTGCAGCCAGATTGCTAACTGGCAGTGGTTTCTGGGAGCACACAACCCCCTTGTTACAACAGCTCCATTGGCTGCTGGACTGTTTCTGGGCAAAATTCAAAGTGGTGGTTAGGACCTATAAAGACCGATACAGCTCATGTCCAGCCTCTTGGAAGGACCAAACCTTCCTGTATTAGCCTACCCAAGCGCTAAGATCTTCAGGGGAGGTATTTCTCTCTATCCCATTACCTTCAATGGCATGTTTGGTGGGAACATAGGAGGAGGCCTTCTCTGTGGCTCAAAGTGACCTGTGCAATTTTCTTGTCACAAGTTAAATGGGAGCAGTAACATGCTATATCAGTCAAGAGTCCAGCGAAATGTATTTTCATTCCTGCTATATATTATCTTCTGTTACAGAATGAAGCAGCACGCCTTCACACACCACTTTCTGTGGAACACAAGTGGAAAGACACTATTATGCTAGTGTCATGCTTGTGATCTTCCAACAGGCATCCAGTTCACTTCAGTGTGAATAGAATGCTGGAAGAGACTCAGCAGGGCTGATTCAGCAAAGTTTTTCTTATGTTCTTATGAATCTGTTATTCAGAAACATTTCTCAAGGTCCAGGATTCTGGGCAATTATTCTTTGCAGCACAGTTGGACATTCTTTATATATGAACTTAAACAATATTTGAGCTTTCCCGGGTATAGTGCTAACACACTTTTGGCATATGGTGATTGCTATGCCCAGGTCAGGGATCTATGTGGATCCCTGTTCAGAACTGGCTGCTCCAAAGTCAATAAATGAAAAACGAGCTGAGCTTATTTTAAAAAGGTGGAAGTTGGGAATCCAGGTCAGATAACATTGCTTTAAAAAGTGCTAACTGGTCTTCCTAGAATGCAGGCAAAACCAGAGTTTGGACATGTTACGTTTTCAGACTACAAGTCCCAGAATCACACAAGCTATGCCGGCTAGATTCTGGTTGTTGTCATCCAAACAAGCAGAATTTCCAAACTCTGAAAAAAAGTTGAACGAAATGGTAGAAATCAGCAGTCTAAAATTCTAATATAATGTATGCTCACTCTAATACAAGTGGCTTCAGTGCTGTTTAATTCCCAAGTAAGCATGCATTGAATTACAACCCAGATGATGTAATCTTATGCATGCTTACTCAAAAGTAAGTGCTATATTGTCTGGTGAGGCTTATTTGCACATATATGTGTAAAGGATGACAGATACTACTTTCAACATTTTATGGAATCCTACGGTCAGTCCTATGGTCATTCCATGCATGTATATGTGCCTTAAAGTAGCCTGTCAACTTATGGTGACCCCATGAATTTCATAGGGTTTTCTTAGGCAAGGAATACTCAGAGGTGTTTTTGTCAGTTGCTTCCTCTGAAATATATCCTACAGCATCTGATATTTGTTGGTGGTTTTCCATCCAAGTACTAACCAGAACTGACTCTGCTTAGCTTTCATTCTTTCATAAGCAAATTTGTTATTGGGGCAGGAATAGGGAACTGCATAAATATGAGAGTAGAAGAAAGAGGAAAGATTCAAACTGATACTGAAAACTATAGGGAACTGTAATGAAGTTGCAATGAGATCTCCAGAGAGATGATGTCTTGCTATAATAACTAAACAAATGGCGTTTTGCCCCTACAAAAGGTTTCTAGTGAAATGTACTGGGCAATTTAGTATTGCACTGAAGTTCCCTACATTTTACAATACCACTTTGAGATTTTCCTATGTATGTGTGTGTGTACATATGTCTCTTACAAAAACTTACCATTCTTTTCATTTATTTACCACACTCTTCCTCCAAAGGTCTCGTATAAGGTCTATAAAAAGTTACCATCTCTCCTTTTAATCCTTACAATAACCCTCTAAAATGGGATAGAATGAATGATAATTACTTTCTCAGGACCATTCAATTTCATGGTGGAGCAGGGATCTGAAATCAGTCCCCCCGCCACTTCGGTAAATCTAACACTCCATCTACTGTACCACTTTGGCTCTTTGGGTGCTTTTTCTTATTCAGCAACAAAAAATTGGAACAACAAGCACTCTGAAAATTCAAATAATCTTGCAATGGACCATTCAATATGCTAAACAGTTTAGCGTCAGTGCTGGAAATCACTTGAGCCAAAGTTTGGCTGATCTTGAAAGAAAGCAAGATCCAAAAGACAGGAAACAACCACTGAACAAAACTGATGCATGCAACAGTGCAAGATGGTTTTGTTTGTCTTGATCACAGTTTGGCAAAGTGCCTTTTCTAGGCTACAGGTTCTGGGAGCTACAGTCCAAAAAGTAACTTTTCCAAACTTTGATCTTGATATGCTCATTGTCAAGCTTTGCTTCTAATAAGAAATAAAATTATATCACTGCAATAATGCCCCTTTTCTCCTGCCTGCCACACCTTTACAATAAAGGCATGTGGGACTGTATGAAAGGATAATATGTGATTCAACCCCCCATCAGGCCTGTGGTGCTTGTCACCTGCAGCATCAGTCACAAGGCAGTGAAGACCACATGGTGGCGGCTGGCCAGGGCTCGCCTCAGGCATCCCAGAGACTGCCAATGCTCATTAGCTCTACAAAATGCATGATGTGAAAGGCAGAAAAAGAAAATAATCTAGTCATCTTTAGGAAACATGAGACCAATCCTCAATGAATAATAATTTTTATTAGCAGTTATAGAATAAAAGTGATCATAGAATCATAGAGTTGGAAGAGACCTCAGGGGCCATCGAGTCCAACCCCCTGTCATGCAGGAACACCCATCAAAGCATTCCTAACAGATGGCTATCCAGCCTCCACTTAAAAACCTCCAAAGAAGGAGACTCCACCACACTCCGAGGTAGCATATTCGACTTCCAGACAGCTCTGACCGTCATGAAGTTCAAGTGGAATCTCCTTTCCTCCAGCTTGAATCCATTGCTCTTTGTCCTAGTCTCTGGAGCAGCAGAGAACAAGTCTGCTCCCTCCTCAACATGACATCCCTTCAAATATCTAAACATGGCTATCATGTCCCCTCTTAACCTTCTCTTCTGCAGACTAAACATAGCCAGCTCCCTAAGCTGTTCTTCATAGGGCATGGCTTCCAGACCCTTCACCATTTTGGTCACCCTCCTCTGGACACATTCCAGCTTGTCGATAGCCTTCTTGAATCGAGGTGCCCAGAACTGGACACAGTATTCCAAATGAGGCCTAACCAATGCAGAATAGAATGGTACCATTACCTCCCTCAATCTGGACACCATACTCCTATTGATGCAACCAAGAATTGCGTTGGCTTTCTTGGCCGCCGCATCACACTGCTAACTCATATTCAGCTTGTGATCTCCCACGACTCCTAGATCCCTTTCACATGTACTGTTATCCAGCCATGTGTCCCACATCCTGTATTTGTGTGTTCCATTTTTTCTGCATAAGTGCAGGACCTTACATTTCTCTCTGTTGAAATTCATTTTGTTAGCTTTGGCCCAGCTCTCCAATCTTTCAAGGTCTTTTTGAAGTTTGATCCTGTCCTCTGGTGTATTAGCAACCCCTCCCAATTTGGTTTCATCTGCAAATTTGATCAGCATGCCCTCCACTCCTTCATCCAAGTCATTGATGAAGATGTTGAATAGCACTGGGCCCAGGACAGAACCCTGTGGCACCCCACTAGTCACTTCTCTCCAGGATGAAAAGCAGCCCTTGGTGATCACACTTTGGGTTCGGTCAGTCAACCAATTACAAATCCACCTAACAGTAGCCCTGTCCAGCCTGTGTTTTACTAGCTTCTTTGCAAGAATGTCATGGGGAACTTTGTCAAAGGCCTTACTGAGGTCAAGATATGCTACATCTACAGCATTCCCTTCATCTATCAACTTGTAGCCCTATCATAAAAAGAGATAAGATTCGTCTGGCATGATTTATTTCTGAGAAATCCATGCTGGCTTCTAGTGATTATGGCATTGCTTTCTAAGTAATTACAAACTAACTGTTTAATGATCTGCTCTAGGATCTTTCCTGGAATTGATGTCAGGCTGACTGGGTGATAATTATCAGGGTCCTCCTTTTTGCCCTTCTTGAAGATGGGGACAACATTTGCCCTCCTCCAGTCTGCTGGGACTTCTCTTGTTCTCCAAGAGTTCTGAAAGATTATTGCAAGTGGTTCAGAAATGACTTCTGCCAGTTCTTTTAATATTCTTGGATGTAACTCATTTGGCCCTGGGGACTTGAATTCATCTAGTTTAGCCAGATATTCCAGTACTACTTCTCTGCTTATTCTGTGCTGCATTTGCCTCACTTCCTCACCTGCTCCCCACGCCCCAGGTTGGGTACTTCTATCCTTCTGGAAGAAAGCTGAGGCAATGAAGGTATTGAGTTGTTCTGCCTTCTCTCTTCCCCACATTATTAATTGGTCACCTTCTTCATGCAGTGATCTTATCATTTCCTTGTTTTTCCTTTTGCTGCCGACATATCTAAAAAAGCCCTTTTTATTGTTGATGTCTCTGGCAAGCCTGAGTTCATTCTGCGCTTTAGCTTTCCTGACCTTCTCCCTACATCTCCTGGCTATTTGCTTGAATTCCTCTTTGGTGGTTTTACCATTTTTCCATTTCCTGTACATGTTTCTTTTAACAGTTAGCTCAGCTGAGAGTTCTTTTGTGAACCATTCTGGTTTCTTTAGACACCTGCCATTTTTCCTCCTTATTGGCACAGTTTTCAATTGTGCCTTCAGTATCTCACTTTTAAGAAACTCCCATCTGTCATGAACTCCTTTCTCTTTTAGTATTCTTGACCACGGGATTTCAGCAAGTAACTCTCTAAGTTTAGAGAAATCAGCTTTCTTAAAGTTTAGGATGCATGTCTGGCTACACTTGGCTTCTCCTTCCCACTGAAAGACAAACTTCAAAAGAGCATGGTCACTCCCTCCTAAAGATCCCACCACCTCTACCTCATCAACTAGGTCATCCCTGATGGTCAGGATCAGATCCAAAATAGCTGATCCCCTTGTCGCCTCTTCCACCTTCTGGACCATGAAATTGTCTGCAAGGCAAGCGAGGAACCTGTTGGACCTTGCAGTCTTGGCAGAATTTGACTGCCAACAATTATCAGGATAATTGAAATCTCCCATTAACATGGCATCTCTCCTTTTTGAATGTGTGGTCATCTGCTCCAGGAAGGCCTCATCCAAGTCCTCAGGCTGGCCTGGAGGCCTGTAGCAAACCTCCACAATCACATTCCTATTGTTTCTCACTCCCTTAATTCTCACCCAGATGCTCTCGACTTGGCTTCCCAGATTTAAGTCTTGGACCTCTTCACAGGTGAAAACATCCTTGACATATAAGGCTATTCCTCCTCCTTTCTTGTTTGGTCTATTTCTCTGAAATAGATTATACCCCGCTATTCCTACATTCCAATCATGAGATTCATCCCACCAGGTTTCGGTGACGCCTACTAAATCATATTTTTTTTGTTGTACTATGAGTTGGAGTTCTTCTTGCTTATTCCCCATGCTCTGTGCATTAGTGTAGAGACACTTGAGTCAATGTGCCCTTTGTGGAATTTCTGTACTAAAGTTACTTTCCCTCTCCCTGCTGGTCTCTAGTTCTACTTGGCCTGCCCTATCTATATCATGTGGCCTATTTTTCACAGTACTCACTGAATCCTTGCCCAGAATAATACTGTCCCCCTTCCCAGTCAAACTCAGTTTAAAGAACTCTTGATCCATTTTGCGAGACTGTTGGCAAAAACGTTCCGGCCGACAGTTGTAAGTTGTAGGCCATCCTTTGCCAGATCCTCAAGCAGAATATGTTCTTCCTTTGGATAGCAATAAAATCTGCATCCAATTTCTGAACTGCCTCAGGAATTTCTATATTCAGGTTCAGGTGTCTTTAAAGACAAGTTAGAGGAGAGCATCATGACCTGAAAGCAAGAGATGTTCTCAAAAGATGTTTCCTTCCCCCTTTCTGTTGTTGTTTTTTAATCTGAGAAGCTAATGTGTGGCAAGAGATCAAATTTTTCTTTGTAATTGTTTACATTAAGTTGTGATCTCCCTGAGACATTTCAGCATCCTTTTGACTATTCCATGCGTGGCATCATTGGTTATGTGTGACATCACTGGTTTTTAAGTATCCTTTCAGATATTAATAGGGTCCTCCTCTGTATCCCACCAAGGAGAGCACGTGGGGAAGACCAACCTGGTTCAGCAACCCAGTTGTACAATGCCCTCTCCTTGGAGATCCAAACAGTACCAACTTTGGTTTCATTCTGGCACCAAGTTAAAAGTTGACTTTTTATTAAAGCATTGCAGGGTGGGCAGACTAATGGCAGGGGGTTGGACTCAACAGTCCTTGCAGTCTCTTCCAACTCTACGATTCAATGAGTCTATGATAATGATTTTATCCAATCTGTATACATGTATGGCTTGAAACAGTTTTAACTTTTAAAATTATTCAGTTGTTTCACATGTTTTTTAGAATGTTTAAATTATTTCCATTGTTTTAAATTTTAAGTTCTTTAAGCTGATTTCACGGTAAGCTGCCAAAAAATCTTATGACAGTGTGGGATATAAATGTTTAAATAAACAAATAAGCAAGTAAGCAAACAAACATTTCAGTGGCATTCAACACTGCCTAGACCTGGAAGCTCAGAAAGGAAACTCAAGATTCCTTTAGGAGCACAGAGAACCACACATCCCAGTAGCTCTTTCACTGCCATTAGACTCAAACATTCAATTCACTAGGGTTGGCAGTCTCTGCACGGATAAAAGGGCTCCCTAGCTGGCTTATGGGTCGCTCTTTAACACCACTAGGACTGAAGGAGAAAAAGAAGAGACAGTAGTTTATACAAGGCAGGAGCTTTGTAACCACTGGACTGGTTAGTGTGGAGTTTGAAAAAGAGACATTTTTGGCAGAGTCTTTGAAATATAACACAGTGCCATTATTTGCTGAAATGTTTAAGTGGTAATGCATGCTATTACTCTTGCCATTGCTCATTACTGGGGTTTTTTTTTAAAGTTAGAAAATCTCTTAGAATTGATAAAGGAATGGGGGAAAAATAAGGAAAAAGCCTGTCAAAATACCTCTGAAATGCTCCTACAAATTTATCTTTTAAAAGTAAAAAAAGTAAATTTTACATCAACCAAATAACTTTGTTCCAAGTCATTACACTACTTCTGATATGTGTCCTTGTTCTTTGTTCTGCCTCATTTTCTGCCGCTCCAGTGACTAGGGCACAGAGCAATAGATTCAAACTACAGGAAAAGAGACTCTACCTAAATATTAGGAAGAACTTCCTGACAGCAAGAGCAATTCAACAGTGGAATACGCTGCATAAAACTCCATGCTTTCACTACAGTTGGACAGTTGCTCCTGTCTGTGTTGTGCTTGTTTGTATTGATGGGAAAGTAAATCAAACTTTCTCACCATGGGCTGTCCAGGGATGATAGGAGTTGTTGTCTAAAATATCTGTAAGGTACCACTGCTCTAACCACTACACTGCACCAGCTCTTAGAGAAAATACCAGTGGCAAAACAAATGGTGAGGGTACATTCCTACAGGCATTGTTCTAGCTCAGCCTTCCACAATCAGGCACCCCAAAGGTGTTAGACTACAACTCCAACTATCACCAGCCAGCGCAGCCACAGCTGAGCTATCTTTAGCATCCCCAGCCCCCGTGCAAGAAGTGAATTGCTTGCAAGTTGATGGGCTGACCAGGAAAAGGGCACGAACGGGTGAGTACTACACACATTGCCCAGAAGAATGAAGAAAAAATGTTTTTGAACAAGCACAAACTCTCCCAAAACTCCACAGAAGTGAGAGTTGTGCATGAATGCTGGCTTCATACACTTACACTTCCATTTCACATTTCCTCCATGGTCTTCCCTACCTCTGTGCCTCATTTTATTCTCACAACATTGCTGTAAACTAGTTTAAACTGAGAGAAAATTACTGACCTCTTATTTTAATTTAGGACTATTATGACACACTCACTAACCCTTTCCTAATGTGGTGCCATCTAGATGTTTTGGATTGCAGTTTGCATCAGTCCCAGCCAGTATGTCCAAGGATGATAGGAGGTGGTTTCTAAAACATTTGGAAGGTACCAGGGACCGATATAACCACTACACTGCACAAGCAATTAGAGAAAGCACCAGTGGCAATATTCATGGGGAAGGTACAAGTCCACAGCTCGCGTAAGTTAGCAAATCAGCCATTTTGTTTCATTTTATCTCATTTCTGTCTGTGTGTCTGTCTTGATCTGCAACTGGCTTCTCCAAGAGTTCTTCTACTGCCAAACACTGGTATATGTTACTGCTATAGCATAAGCTTTACTGGTGGTGAATAATGACCCAGATGGTAAACAGCAGAAAGACACTGAGGTCCAGTATCCTCTGATAGACAATGGAAGAACTGGGCTCCCAAACTAATTCTGTCTAGTCTTACCTCTTCAGCCAGTATTGAAATCAAATCTCTATCACTGGACATGTACACTACATGGACGGGGTGCATTCCTCCCACCCCAGAATTAGGTAAACGGAAGAGGGACTTCCAAGGGTTTACATACTGCAGAAGCAAAGAAAGATCAACATGCACAAGCATGGCCCTTCTTCCCACTTGTAGCTATGAGAACTGAACAAGCAGGCTAGTAACAGAAGAAGTCACAACTCCCTCCATTCTCAGCCTACATATCTTTTCCAGCCTCAAGCTGCAAAGCAAATGCAAAAAGCATCCAAGAAGGTCATTAATAAAAATGAACCCTTTCATTTCACTGGGCAGCTATTAACATTTGGCCATGATGATAACAAGGACTCCAAAAACAATCTGCCTAGTGGCACAGGTCCAACTCACAACTCTTTCTTTCTTTCTTTCTTTCTTTCTTTCTTTCTTTCTTTCTTTCTTTCTTTCTTTCTTTCTTTCTTTCTTGTGTGTGTCTTTCTCCTGAATATGTCATGAGGTCTTTGGCATCTATTCCTTGAATCTCAGAGAGGAAAAAAAGAGACAAGGAAGGATTTTTCACTGGCACCTCTGGATACCACTGAGGGGATTATAAAAGCTTCCCACTGCTCAAATTTTAGAGTTTGGAAGTACAGGAAGCTTCCATCTTTTAAGGTCTCCTTATTGAACAACTTGTTCTTTTGATGCTTCCAAATTAAGGACAAGTTCCATTAATTCAGCAGGGGTTCTGCTCTTCCATCAGTTCTTCTTGCCTATGGAGGCTTGCTGGAACTGCTTGCGTGCATGCACTGCTTGCAAAGTGAGCTGAGGAGAGGGGGGAAGAAGGTGCTGAGCTGGCTGAGAAGCTTTGCAAGCAGCATATGTGCAATTGGTTCCAAGTCAGCCTCTTTAGGTCCTTCATGCTCCCTACAGTACGATACATGGCTTCCCCTTTTTGACCAGCTCCGTTTTCTGACAGCACTCTGGTCCCTAACCTGTCAAATAAGTGGGGGAAGCCTATAACTAGCCATAAGTTATGATTTTCCTGCAATTAGTTCCTTCCTCCAGTAACAAATATATTAACAAAGGCACCTTACAGGTACAACATAATGGGCATAACTTCATGCCTTTGGAAGTATAACTGTAACTTTTTGGTTCCTTTTATATTCATAGAATCATGGTCACAGGGCTAAGAATGAAGATCGCTGATTCAAGTGCTGGCTTAGCCCTAATATACCTGTATTCAGATATTTTTAAGGAATTAAAAATAAATTCTGGCTCCTTTTGAGAAATAGGAAAGTAAAAGCTACTTTTAAAAAAATCTTACTAAACCAAGTAACTAACTACTTCTTTGGGCCTAGAACTATAACTAATAATGACTTATTATGACTAAAATGCAAATGCCTAAGCTCTGTCCCTCCCTCTCAGTCTCAGTGTTCAATTTTCTAAACTTGAAATTTGGTCAATAAATCCATGAGTAAAAATAAGATTCGAAAGCATGTTTAAGCATTGACACCAGTTGAAAACAGCTTCAACAGTGCTCATCACTACTACTTAGCATCTGCTTAAAGGATAAGATTGCCTGTCTGTCTTCAGGAGGTTAGGTTGCTCCTTCCAGTGCTGACATAAAGACAAGGCATTAAACTAACATGTTTTAATATTAAATAGTTCAAATTGCTAAGCCTTCAAAATAAGTGGTATGATGGCTACGTCTGAACATGCAGATATTACAGGGACCTTTGTTAAGGTATCACTCTTCTAATCTATTTTTAAAGGATAGGGGTTTTTTCCTTCCTAGAGAAACATGCACAAGTCTTTACTTTTTTGGATTATTCCTCATTATCCCTAGGCCATACCAACTATGATATTTTGGGATCAGTGGGGGGAGGAGTAACTTTACTTAGCTTTGTTACCCAGTCTATTTTTAATTATGATGTATAGTCATAATTATGTATTTTAAGTATGATGTATTTGTATTTTAAATTGTTTCATATGTTTTTAGTGTATTCTAACTTATGATGCATTTTAATTGTATTTTAATTTTTGTTGTACCCTGTCTTGAGCCTTAGGGAGAGAGGGGTAAGAAATAAACAACAACAACAACAATAACAATAATTTACTGCTGCTGCTGCCACTACTACTACTATTACTACTACTACTATTATTATCTTGTCCCAAATGGTAAGACATTCACCTATCCCAGATCAACCTTATCCAGTCCCTATGGGCCACAACTAAGGAACTGCAACAGAAATAAACTATGCTTCATAGTTTTCTCTTGAAATCACTGAAATAAAAAAATGAGAGCACCAATTTATTAGTGCTGAAGGTTTCTGGAAATATGCTTCACCAACAGGTGTCCAAGTCAACAGTAAGAAAAACTGTTACCAGCTGAACTTTGACAGCTGTAATGAGTGACTCTGCTTTCCAATTACTGTGATCTGAAGCATAGCGAAAAGCAGAGGGAGAAACCTAAACCTTCTGGAGAAGATGCTTCATGGCTGAATACTATGGAAGGGATCCCAAGCACTTATGAGGTATCTGCTTCAAAGCAGCAGACTCAGAGAAAAGAGACAGGAAAATCTCCTGAGTCTCTAGGTCAGCAATGAGGTGTTGATGCTGCCAACACAGCCAATCCCTCTTTCAACAGAATAAGGCAGCTGCCCCCTTCTAACCTGTGCTATCGCATAATCGGAGGAGTTGGTTGCCTGCATGCCTTCATTGCCGCTGATCCCGACTCCGACGTGAGCCGTCTGGATCATTCCTACGTCATTAGCACCATCGCCGATGGCCAGCGTGATGGCATTCACGTGCTTCTTTACCATGTCTACTATTTCAGACTTCTGTAAAGGAGACACCCTAGGAAGGAGAAGAGAAAAACTTCAGACTATTTCCCACACACTAAACTATGTGTGACTTGCTAGAGGGACAGCTGTAATCTAGATTTAAACCTATAAAAAGGGCAGTTACTGGAAAGTTTCCTAATCCAGCACTTCATGCTTTAGAGTCTATGTCAAATCTTAAACACTTAAACACACACACACACCAGTTAGAGAATATTGCACTATTCCTTCTCTATAAATAAATAAACACAGAATGCTTAGTGCATATTAGTAGCTCTTAAATGCCTTCTGTGTGTGTGTGTGTGTAAAAGGCACATATTTATTTTGATTACTCAAATTATTTTTAAATTCCTTCACTATATGACTTAGGTCACATATCTTTTCCAGTTGACATATTGATGACCACAAGACAGTTTAAGTGTCTGTTTAGTCCTTATTCCTCTTCGCTGTAGGGTTTCCAGGAACTATTGCCAAATACTGCTCTGCCTGAGCTAAGGTCTTTTTTGGTGGTGGTGGGGGATAACACACATGAGATCTCCACATTGAAAAGCAAAAGTGGAATCTTCTCTATTTGTCAGGTTTTAAAAGGGAGAGATTTCATTGCAGCACAAATCTTCCATAGATATAAGCACATCCTAGGATGCTGTTTGTGTGCACTTCCTGTAAGTAGGATAGTAGCTTTTCTTTCTGCTATTATGTCTGTATGTATCAAAACACTACTACCTCCCCCAAAAGTAGGCTACTTGAATATGTCATCTTTAGCATAATCTTTAGTGAAATCTGGGTCTACTGGTTGGGCAGTAGATGATATGCGGTTGATCTATATGAATTTCTGAGCTCCATTTATTAAATAATAACAGAAATGACTTTCCACCCAGCCCTTCCTTATACTGCTGTAATAAAGGAAACAGAGTGACCAGTGAGCTTTGTTCAGTTCTGGTACTGAAAAATAATCCCTGGACCCAGAATTTAGGGTTGGGTCCCGGCTTAGTCATGCTGTTAAGATTAACAGGACAAATTAGACCTAACTGACTTAATTTCCACTGATTTCAATGGATCATCTCTAGACATTAATAAGTTTAGAGCCAGCTGTATATCTTTAAAACCAGGTTCTCACAATCCCACTTTAAAAACAAAACAAAACCAAAAATAAGATACATCTAGTAAGCCAGAAGTATGCATGATGTATGTTTGTTGTATAGAAACAAGTTTAAATTCTCTGCATGGCAGTGGTCAAAGGAAGTGGCATTTTAGATTAGAAAAGCAGATCTCAGAAGTACAGGCCATGCTTTGCATGTAGAAAATCCCATGTTTTGCTCTAGGTAAAGGATCTTTGGTAACAGAGATAGAGAAGAGTTCTCTGCTTCAGACCTTGAGAACAGTGCCAGTCTGTGGCTCTCATGTCAGCAGGGCAGTGAATCCACTCCAGGTTTTAATATGGAATAGCTATCTAAGGTACTGAAATAAGGTTCAGCATCTCTGATAGCTTTTAAAGTTAGGACTAAAACCCAGACTGTATTTATCACTGTCATGAGAGCCACCAATTGCCAGGGCTTCGAAGAGATACAGCAGGTTATCAAAGTAGATGTAGCAACAGACTGAACTGGTTGACCGTATTCTATCAACTCATCATTCAGAACATTAGGTAATCAAGCTAACTTCCTTGCACACCTCAGTCATCCTAAAGAAACCTTATCTATCCTCATACTCCTCTTTGTGCTGGAATACAACAGTCCTTATTGTTAGCCAACATGGCCATCAGCTCCAAGGTTTTCTCATTAGTAAGGAACAGAATACTCTAGATGTACATTAAATTAAATGGGGAGTTCCAGCATCAGTCTTCCTGTCCTTACGTTTATCGTTGGAAAAGCTTTTATTCAGAAGACAAACCTATCAACTGGGGATCACTGTCCAGGCACTGCAAATATCCATTTAATCGCAGTATACCTTTTCTTTTTTTGGCATGGAATTCTCATTGGGCCAGGCTATTAAACCCTCATCTTGAAATCTTACAGAATAGTGTTCGACCAAAAAGAAAAACAACTGCCTACACCCCAATGTTACTAATTATCACATCAAAGATGGCAATTTGTAATTGAAAATGAGGGAACACTGAAGCTTATTAGTCTTAAATCCTCACATTTATGAGTTCTGATGACAGAAAATATTCCCAGAATGACGGTCTAGCTTCACTCCACACTGCAACCCATAAAGTAAAAATTCCAGACAAAGCTGGAGCCAAAACAAAGGCTCACATATGTGAAGTACATCAGTTGCGTGCCTCAGGTGCTCTTTCAGTCAGACAAGGAGGGGGCCAATTACCTTTGCCCACACCAGCAACAGTAATTACTTCACAAGAAAGCAAATCTTTTCCTGCATTTTTAAAATTTCCTTCCTCTGTTTCAGAAAACAGAGCTGAATCATTTTCTTATTTGAATATCTTCAAATTATACTACAAAGTGTACAATGGCTTGGCTGGGTGAGAATGCTGAAGGAATCCTGTTTATTAAAAGAATTTTTTTTTAATAGGGAGAGTCAATTTGTTTCTCTCTGAGTTTTGCCATCTGCAGCTAAGAGTTTTAAAAAAGGTACTGCAAGTGAGGGGAAGAAGCAGAACTAACTACAGCCTGGAGGCTGTGCATACCAGTATTGGAACCTGAACTGTGAAAACCCTGCAGTGTGAAAGCTACAGTGAGGTAAAAATGAAGACAAACTGGGTTATTATTTTAGATACTAGGACTGAGTCCTGAAATGTGTTTGCATTCAGTGGGGAATTTGGGGAAGACTGGAAAGATACCCCACAGGCAGCCATCCAGCTAGAGGCACATACTCTTTGAGTGGAAGCTAACGTTTTGGGAAGCAGTTACTCTTCACAGTTTACTTAATGGGATTTCTCAGCTTGCTGTGCATTAAGTTTCAGATGCCAGGTAACAGTTCATACTTTGCAAGCAGTCGGCCTCGGATTCAGTTCCAGCATCTTCAATTTTTTAAAGAAGAACTAAGTAATACAATGAGAAAGATGCTGGCTTGCAACATCAAAAGCCACCATTGATTGGAACAAACAAATAACTACAGTGAGATAGCTTCTTATGTTCTATGCCTCTAAATCAACTTGCTTTTGCCATATTAATTTACTTGTTACAATATTTAAAAACTATCCCATTATGCATATAAATACCAGGGTGGTACATGAATACAACTAAAACTGTAAAATAATTAAGATGACAAGAAATCCAAAGATGACACCAAGATGAAGAAAAGCAGCAGAAACAAGGAGTCAACTGACCTTACAATGTTTTGACAAGCAAAGAGGCTTTGACCTCGCACTAATACTATTGCAGTTTTGAACACCAGGCAATACTCCTTCAGTCAGGGCAAACCAGAGCCAAGGTGGTGCGGTGGTTTGATCATTGGACTACAATGCTAGAGACCAAGGTTTGAATCCCTACTCAGCCATGGAAACCCACTGGGTGACTTTGGGCAAATCACATGCTCTCAGCTTCAGAGGAAGGCAGAGGCAAACCTTCTCTGAACAAATCTTGCCAAGTGGAATGCTGCCTTGGAGTATGGTGGAATTTCCTTCTTTGGAGGTTTTTAAACAGAGGCTGTATGGCCATCTGTTGTGAGTGTATTGACGGTGTACTTCTACATGGTAGGGGGTTGGACTCAGTGGCCCTTGCGGTCTCTTCCAGCTCTTTCATTCTATGATTCTAAGAAAACTCTGTCATAGGTTCACCTTACGGTCACCATAGGTAAAAAATGATTCAAAAGCACACAATAACAACAACAACAAAAACAACGAGGCAAGCCAATTAAAGGCCTAAATGACATGTCAGGATGCATAGAACTTTTGTTGTTGTTTTTCTGCTGAAGGAATGCTGCTTTCTGAAACAGGCTGACTGATTTTTAACATACAGCCAGATGCTTCAAGAACCACAGTTTTGTGAGGAAAACAGCATTCACTGTGTGACACTCAGAATATTGCCCTATAACTCATGTTTGCTTAAACTATTGCACATATAAATAACACTTGGTGGCCCTGAAGTCGGTGAATCTATTCTGAGTTTTAGTTCAAATTTTGAAGAAGTGATCGAAAGCACTGAACCCATTGTGGGAGTGATGCTCAGCACCTTGGATAGCTCCTTTAAAGTTCAGACTGAAACCCAGAGCAGATTCACTGTCCCACTGACATGGAAGCCTCCACTGCCTGCTGTTTCCATCAACTTCTTTGTATCAAATGGATAAAAGGAAAACAAGAGAACAAACCAGTCCCCCTGTGTGATTTATGTGTTCTTTCTTTCCTTGTTGAAATCTTATCACAGTATATTTTCCCTCCTGCTGTGTAATCTTTAAGAGCACTCTTGTGAAAAGGGAAGGTGAGAGGGGAAGCTGTGCTTTACATAGATGCCACTATTATATCCGTCTGTTTCCAAGTTGCAACAGGGATTAAAATAACATATTTAAATACCCTAATGTCTTTAACACAAAGCATGTTAATTTGATAGCCTCTTTCACTGAAAGCTGGTCCTCATTGGATCTGTCCTCCTTGAGGTTAAAATGTAGTTTTACTACAAAACATGCCAGTATTTCAAAATACCATGCCTGACCTCATCTTCTAGTAAGGCAGTATGGGAAGCAACCCAAAAAGTAAGCTGAAACCCTAACAGCTTACACTGATTTTTAAGAGCATTCAATATTTGCAGAAGCAAGCCAAATGCAGAGTATACCATGAAAAGTAAGGATCTGAAATATCCATGACAAGTAGCACTTCTAGAAGATTTTATTAATTTTAGTCTTTTAATGAGTCAAAGGTTGACCTTCCATATCTGCAGATTCTGTATCTTTGGATTCAACCAACCACAGCCTGAAAATATTTTAAAAAATTAATAATAAATAAAAAAGGAAATGTTGATTTAGTCATTTTATCTAAGGGACACTATTTTACTACACCACTATACATAATGAGGCTTGAGCATCCATGAATTTTGGTATCCGGGGGGGTCCTGGAACCAAATCCTAGCAGATGCTGACACCCCAATATACTTCAACCCCTAGGTAGGGAAACAAATTGCCAACAAATTGTCTGTCAAGAAACACAGAACAAGAGATACAATGTTTCTTTTGAGCAAACTTATTGGGAAGTCATTTAGTGATGTCACACCTTCTCTACTATTGCAATAGAATTCTGTGTAACACAACAGTCTCCAAATTCCAACAGTGCCAGAAGGTAGCACAGCAAACGATGCTACTTTATCTGCCTTGCCTTTCCACTCAGCTTTGATCAACATGGCAACACTGCAACAGTGCTTTTAATTTACAGCTACTCATTTTTTTGATCAAACTACAACATCCTAAAGGGTAAGTATCCATAACAATTTAGGATACACAGTACATCAGCTTCTTAGAAGTAAGCTTCATATGTGCAAGATTGTGCTGTTCTCCCTTTCAGCTTGTGACATATCATTTTAAGAGTTAGGAAATGCATCTCTGAGTTTTTGTTGTGTGCCTTCAAGTTGTTCTGACATATGGCAACCCTAAAGTGAACCTATCATAGGGTTTTCTTGGTAAGAGTTGTTCAGTGGGAGTTTGCCCTTGCCTCCCTTAGAGGTCACCATTTGGGTTTTCTTGGTTGACCAGGGATATGACCCTGGTCTCCATTTATAGTCCAGCACTCAAAAACTGTGAATGAGGCTTGTAAGTCCCTCTTAAAAATGGTGTGGGGCAGCAGTGGAGGTGGCAGTGAGCCCCACCAGCCACCTACCTCTGCCTTGTGAAGGAACTCTGATGCCCCAAAGGTGGATTGAATATGGTGATCGGACTTTTTTGTGTGTTTTTTGGTTTGGGAGGGCCAAATACAGTTTGGTTTGGGAGGGCCAAATACAGTTATTCACAGTTTTTTCACTTTCACAGAGGTCCTGTGCCCCTAACCCTAGCAAATGTGGAGGGATGACTGTAAATGGAAATAAAGACAGAGACATCCGTCTCAGTTGGGAGTTTGGCTGGATAAGCTCACTTGGGAGTTTTGCTGGATGATAATCTATGAATGGTTTGGTCACATTCCCAGCTTTGTTCTCCCACCATGCTCTAACAGCTATGCTTGTCATAAAATGAGTCAAAAGAAAAGAGATCACTAATTGTAAGAACAAATAACTGTATGCAAAAGAAATAACTGTAATTGTTTGCCACAACCAGAGCTCATTTTTGTAATGGTTGCAGGTAAAACAGGAAATGCCTAAGTGACAGAATGTCACACCATACTGCTTCCACTGTTACAAAATATTCTTTTCTAATGTCAAGACACTACACACTCTGGCACTCTTGTGACAATTTTCGCAGCAGCCCAATTAAATCCCCATTGGCACTAATACAGTTGGTAGGTAGGAATATTTAAAGAGGAAAGGAGGATGGTGGAGGTTGTCGGGGTACATTTTTTAAGCAGCTAACCTTTTCCTGCAGGCAGAGAAGAGGACATTGCCTGGAGGACCCTGTTTCCCGAAGAAAAACAAGCTTTGAAAAGTTTTGGCAGCCAGCATGGTAATGAGCCAATTTCTATTGACACGTTATCTTCAAAGGTGAACTCTTGGGCAGCAAAGAGGCAAGATTCAGTGCCAGCCTCATACAGAGAGAAAATATCTTCCTTGTCCATTCTCATGCCAGCATGATTAAGATATATACATACAGATACATACATACATGTGTGTGTGTGTGTGTGTGTGTGTTTATCTGCCTAGAGAGACAGACAGAGAATTTAACACTAGGGTGATCTAGAAGTAAAGATAGTTCAAACTAGCACTGCTTCAATGGTGTACTGTTCCAGACAATTGTCATCAAGGTAATTTACAGATCCAGGCCAAATACTTCAATAAAAACACACTAATTTAAAACACCTACCAGTCAGAGCTTGTGGCATCATGAATTAAAAAGAGCTGAGGCTTATGAAACAGTATTTTAGAAGCTCCAATGGCTAAAAGAAAGACACTACAAGGAATTTCACTTAACTACATTGTAGTACCAAGCCCAAAGGCATGCTTGCCACACAGCTCAGTTCACTGACTAACTTTAGTAGGAGGAATTGCAAGTCTGACTGAGAACTTCAGTGGTGGCAGGGTTAATACACCACTATCTCCCATGTTAGGGTCCTAATATGGACCAGGAATCCTGAGTTACTCTAGAGTAAAAAGAAAGAAGAACTGCTGTATTTATTAAGTACAGCTAGAATCCTCTTGGTGACATATGCACTGGTGTAACTCCTTGTTCCAGTATTGCACAAGGAGGTATCCAGTATTTCGTTGCACAGTGGTTTTCCTCAGGTTGTACAACAGGAGCTGGACAGTTCCAAATGCAGCTCTGCCCTCCTTAACCTGTACAACCACTGACTGGTGCATCAGAAGAATTGTACTGCACCATCATCCCCACCCCTTGATCTCCTGTGTCCTTCCCTCCCAGTTCTCCTGTGTAGCTGTACTTGTGGAATTTTACACTATGCCACCATTAAATAGATTCTTGGCCCAAGTCTTTTAAATAATGTTGTGTTTTGAGTTTAAGCTTGGCAATCTACGCTGCCATGTGTTTTGCCAAGGAGCTGACAATGCAGAAAAGAGTTGATGCAGTGAGTTTGATTGTACTTTCTCACCCAAACCCCAAAGCTTTCTTCATTTCAGCAGTATAATTTAGAGTCAGTAGGGGAGGGGGCCATACTGTTGGTACTACTGTTAAGCAATTGGGAGTAAAAGTCTTTTTGATCTACTATAAACCATTCAGAGATCTAACCTGACAATTCCTGGGTGTTTCCAGCATTCTATCTGTTGAGATTATCTAGATCTGTCTTCTGCACACTCCTTATCTGCTCTACTCTGTCTTCCACTTTTCTTGTTTAAGACATTATGCTGAATAACATATACACACCTTTAGGGCTGACACACATTTGTGTTGAATGGTATACAAACCATTTGAAAGAATGTATCTACATACTTGGAGACTGTGAGTTAAGCAGTAATACAAGCATAACAACGGTTTTCCTATTTCCCTAAAAGGGTTCAGAAGCTAGGATTGTTCCTTTAAAGTTCAGATTGAAACCCAGAGTGGTTTAACCATCCCAATGACAAAAGAAACACCTACTATCACTGGGAAGAAGCTGGTCTGGGGATGTAGTAATGCTGCAGTTTTTTATACTCTGTGGAGGTGGAGCAAACTAATTTTATGAATCCAGCAGCAGGGGGATGAACACAGCCTTGAACATTTCCAGTACATTATTCAACTGCGGATGCAATTGCACTCTGCAGATCTTCTGCTTAGATTCTGCTCAGTCAGTGTGTTTTATAAGTATGTTATTACTGTAATTCCATAAAAATCTTACCCCATTAAGTTAACTGTTGCATGTATCCAGCTAAAAAACTCAGGCAATAGGTGATCAGCAATATAATCGTTGGGTATGGAAAATGGCTGAGAGCTAGTGTGGTGTGTCATGCCTTGAGTACTGGGCTATGATCCTAGGGACCAGGCTTCAATTCCCTGTTGGCCATAGAAACTCACTGGGCACATCACACACACTCAGCTCCCAGAAAACCCAGTGATAAGCTCGCATTACAGTCACCATAGGTTGGAAACAACTTGAAGGTACACAGCAACAACAGTGGAAAATGAGTACCAGGCAAGATGAGTTATTATTCTGTCCCAGAATATGCAGAACTTACTTCTCTGGAGTATAGTAATATGTTAGTTAGAGGGATTTTAGGAACTGTAGTCCAGAAAAGTAACCTTTGCAAACTCTGTGTCCAGGAGCCCTCTGAAATAAAAAGAAGTGTTGCATATTGGGGAAAAAGTGTGCCTGGCAATTGTTTTGTGCTGCCCATATTTCCTCTGTGAAGCTATCCAATTCCAGCTTGATTAGCCAGTTGGCACTGCAATTGTTTCTACAGCTTGTCATTTCCTCCTTAATGTCAGTTTGCACTTTAGCATTTACTCTCATGGGACTCTTAATCTGAATTGAACTTGGCAGCCTTACATGGCTGTTGTGACAGGATAATTAGATATTTGTCACAGTTTCAGTTTTATCTTAACAGCTGTTTGTAAAAGCAAATGTAGTATTATTATTATAATTGCTCTTCTCCTGAGCCAAAAGCAACTCTGAAGATACAGCAGCAACAACAAAAAGGAGCAGATCTACCGGTTAAAACCTGCTGCAGCAAGTACCCAAATTACAGTGGTGTGTAAGCTTGAGCCACCTAAGAAGAAAAATAATAGTTTGATCCTTCAAGGCAGGAATGTGTAGCTCTCCAGATGTTGTTGGATTGTAACTTCCATCTACCCTAGCCAGCACCGCCATTGATGTGGAACAATGTAAGCAGCAGCATAGCTATATTTTTGGGGAGAAATATATTCCCTATCACTGTTTTAAGAGCTGGTGAAAACATATTTTATTCATGCAAATAATTGCACTGTCTGCAAGGGTGGGGAACCTCTAGCATGCTAATACTTCTGTCTTAAAACTCCCCAAAACCTTTATCATTAGCCATACCAGAAGGGCATGTGGGAGACCAAAACATCTGGTAAGCCAAAGGTTTCCCACCCCTGCCTTTTGCAATGATGTATTTCCTGCTCCTAGTTCTTCCCTTTTCAGGAGCAAATTGCTTCATCTTCCTGCCTTTCTTATTTAGGTTACAGTCAGCCCTCCACATTTGTGAGTTTGACTTTCAGAGATTTGATTATTTGCAAGTTTCTCCAGCCCCTGCCCCCCAGTGCCTCTGTCTGGGGGAACCTTCCCTCTTGGTGGCTCCAATCAGGCTGCACAGCCCTTTAAAAACCTACCTCTGGTCCTCCTCCTCCACCAGAGCTTCCTGGACAGCTAAAGATGGCTTGCAACCCAGTTTCTCAGCAGCACAATGCCTCTTCCAATGCCTCCCACACCCAAGGAAGGAGAGAAAGCACAGGGCCACCAGGCAGACCCACCCCCTTTCCGTCTCTTTTCCCTGACCTGGTTTGGACCCTGGTTGTCCATTCTTCCCACCATGCCTCATCCCCTTCCCACAGAGACAGACAGACAGACAGACAGACAGACAGACAGACAGACAGACAGACATTTTGATATTTGTGATTTTTCTACTTTTACAGGGGTCATGCAGCCCTAGCCCTTGCAAACGTAGAGGGCTGGCAATTTTTTTCTGTAACATAATCAACAATGACTTTCAGATCATGAACAATAACGGCTGAAAGTCACAAAACAACAAACTAGTATCCTAAAAATCAGAAGGAAAAATAGCCACTATATAAAATTAAATCCATAAAAATAAATCAAACAATAGAAAAAAAATACCTAGATAGGAAAGCTAAAAACACCTTAAACTAATAGCTGTTCAAATTGTACTGAAGTGCCTGAAAAAATTATCATGTCTGGCACTGAAAAGACCAAAATCAAGATGCAAAGTGAGCCTCTTTGAGAAGAGAATTCTACAGTTGTGGTGCCATCAACAAGACGAACCTTTCTCTGGGAGCCATCTGACATATTTTATTTGAGCAGAGGCGCTGCATGGGAAAAAAAATGACAGTCACTTCACTTCAAAATATCCAAGGCTTTAAAACTTGAAAACAACATTTTGAACTGGGCCTCCAAAATGGATTGGATAGTGACTGCAGATGAAAACTGTGGCAAAGTCAGGACTGAACAACTATGGTCCTCTAGATCTTTTGGTCTACAACCAATGGAGAGGGATTATGGGAGCTGCAGTCCAAAAACATCTGGAAGGCCATCATTGCCCAACCCTATGCCAAGCATTTTGTCATTAGTGACATCAACCACGGTTAAAATTAACGCATTCCTGGTTAACCAGGATGTAAAACTAGGATCTCAAAATGATTCATTGCCTACACAACCTGTTAAATTTGTGAGGTCACCATAGGTCAACAGGCAACTTGAAGGCACACTACTATTGCTGCTGCTGCTGCTACTAGTACTGCCACAACATATCTGGAAATTTAACAATTCTTCTGTGGATGTTAGGAGTTAGAGCAGAGAGAATGCATGCTCCCACTTCTGATTGAAACCACTCCATTATATCTCCACCAGCTCTGATCTGGCTGCCAGCATCCTTCCAGTCTGAATTCAAGGCACTTGTGATGACAGCTGAATCCTTAAACATCCCCTTCCTATATATACCTACCTGTGAAACTGAAGAGGTTCTCCTTTCTCTTCCGTCAGTAGGATCAGTATACTGTATGAAGATGTGGGAAGGGGCCTTCATAGTGTGATACCCCAGTTGTGGAACATTCTCCCCTTGGAGGCCCAACTGGCACTAACACTAGGTTCGTTCCAGAGACAGATAAAAGTACTGGTTTTTATAGAGGTCTAACTGATTTACTCCAAAATGCACAAACACATAGTTTTAAAGTGTTACAATCTTTTCAAATCTCTTTAAATTTGTTAATTGTTTAATGTGGTTTTAATTTTTTTATTGTTTTAAGTCTTAAATTGTTTTAAATGGCTTAGATTGATTTTACTGGTAGCCTCCCTGAGATTCCAAGAGATAAGACGGGATACAAATGCTGAAATAAATAAATAAAAATGCACAAGAAGAACTTAGGTAAACCTGCACTGTTTGTTCTCCCACTGCCCCATGCAGACAAGGTGTATTCATTCTAGTTCTTGCTAGCACATCTACAAATTTTTGGTTTTCACTCTTCTTGGATAGGGAAGACTGAAACTTACAGCATACTTAAGTTAAATGTAGCAGAACTGGAATAAAAGTTACCTGATATTTTCCACTTGGCTTAATTCCATGGAGAAGAGAAAAGCCAAGAAAATCAAATACTTTTAAAAGAAGTTAATATCATGACTTCTTTAAAAAACTGAATTGCTTTTTGAGGAAAATTTTGTGAAGAAGAGAAGAGTGAGATTGCTATGGCCAATCAGCAGGAAGATTAGTTGTCCCATAAACCTCTAGAGTATAGAACTCTCAAAGATTCATCAGAGTTTGAAAAGTTGCTCTTTTCAGATATAATTCTTAGAATCCCTCATAGTCTGTGACAGTGCAGTTAGGGGGATTCTGAGAACTGTAGTCAAAAAAAGGTAATTCTTCCAACTGCTAGTAATGATCAGTAGTTTACAATGAAAGACAGGATCTTTTGTCTTGTCTTTTTTTTTGGCTCTTTGCTTGTAACTTTAGCAAAATCAGTTATTGTATTGTGTAAGTCATATTTGTGAGATGCACTCTTGCAGGCAAAAGTCTGAAGATAAAAGAAAAAATAATTTATTATACATTTTCAAGATAAGAGGTGTGAGTGGTTGAAGTTTCCCGTGCTGAGCGGACAGTTTGAGTATTTTAGCATACCTTAACTAAACCACAATTTAGTGCGAGGGCAGGCAAAGTGCAGCTGCTTTGAACCCCAGTCTTTGAAAAAGGGTAAAGGATAAATAACATGATTGATAGATTGATGAGATTTCTAGATCATTACTGTGACCTCAGGCCTACCCTTGTCTGGGACTTCTGAGTTTCTCCTTCTGTGGGGATCATAGAAAAACAAAAGTAAAAGAAACTTTATTTGTTGTTTTTTAGTCAAGTATCCCGGTCAATGGAAAGATTGTTGTTGTTGTTGTTGTGTGCCTTCAAGTAGTTTCTGACTTATAGCAATCCTAAAGTGAACCTATTACAGGGTTTTCTAGGGCTGAGAGCATGTAGCATACCCAAGGTCACCCAGAAGGTTTCCATGGTCAAGCAGAGAATTGAACCCTGGTCTCCAGGATCATAGTACAGTGCTAAAACCTCTACAGCACACTGGCTCTCAATGGAAGGATACCTTATGCTTTAAATAGTTTGTAGGACAGAATACTGAAAAGATCCCCTTCTTCCATATATGCTTGCCTGGAATTTGGTATCTTCAGCAGAGATCTCCTTGTGGGTTTGTTCTTTCTCCCAAGGAAAATCAGGCTATAGTTTGCTATGAGGCAAACTATTATTTTACCAGAGCTTTGGCAGTGACATTAAGTTTTTGTCCTGTATTTATACTTTGATTTCACTGTACATTGCTTTGCCTGTACAGCAAATGTTCAAAATATCACTTTACATATTTCACTTTGTACACTCTAGCTGATGAGCCCAAAGAGAGTTATAAATATTTTTACTAAATATAACCCTGGATTTAGCAAGAGAAGAAGAAAGAAGAAGGGAATAACAAAAACAACTACAGGGATCACACAACCCCCTTGCTGCAACAGCTCTACTGGCGGCCGGTCTGTTTCCGGGCACAATTCCACATGCTGGTGATGACCTTTAAAGCCCTACACGGCTCAGGTCCAGGTTATTTGAAGGACCGTATACTCCCCTACAAACCATCTCAGGCTTTGAGATCTGCTGGAGAGGTACCTTCTCTCGGTCCCACCACCTTCACAGGTGCATTTGGTGGGAATGCAGAAGAGGGCCTTCTCAGTGGCTGCTCCCAGGCTCTGGAGCTCCCTTCTGACCCAGACAGGTCAGACCGGCATTCGCCCTGCCTACTTTCCAGAGACAACTAAAGACATTCTTATTTCGGCAGGCCATTTAATACATGAGTATTGTGAAGAAAGGTTTAACTGTGATTGGTTTGATGTTTTTAATATGTATTTTAATTTTGTTTTAATTCCTACTATTGTTTAATATGTATTTTTACTTTTATATGTTATAGTTTTAACTATGTTTTCTTTTTAAACTATTGTAAGCTGCTTTGGGTCCTTTCAAGGAGAAAAGCAGGGTATAAATAAAGATAATAATAATGAATAACAGTAATAACAACAGTACTGGGTTGACTACTTGGGTAGAGCTTGACCCAAGGTGGGTCACAATAGCAGTTGTGGGATTAAGAAGTGGTCTGAAAAGGCCAAAGACTACTGATACATGCAAAATCATTTCAAAGGAAAGACACATATCCTTTTTAAGCCAGTCTTCCCATTAAAACAATCTGAATGATTATTCCATTCTTCAGAACTAAATGGTGCAGAACGCCATTTTCTTCTTGAGTTAGTACAGTAGTATAGGATTAACTACAATACATTTTAAAGACACAAGTCAGTATCTGTCTTCTGTTTTATTTTAATGTCCCTCAATGTGAGAGCTGTGAAGCATTTCCCCATACCATCTATGTAAATCTCTTGCTTATTTCAGAGAACAGTGGTAGAAGACTAAAAGAAAAAAGGGGGAGAGAAAGAGACTTTCACACACCCATGTAATTTGAACTGGAGTAACTGTTAACCCAAACAGGCTCATTTCCAAATGCATGTGGGTCAAAAGTAACGGCCCTTCTCAGAGCAGCTGTGAGGGATACTGTTTACTTTCTTTCCTGGCTTAAAAGCATTTGACACTGAGAAGAGATCCGCTGCATCCCAATGTATGCTAATGCCCATCAGAGCAATAACTTCTGACGGATTCAACAGTACTCAGCGGACAGGAAAGAACTCCAACTAGGCTTTATTCCAGTGGCCACTGACTTCAGCGTGAAGCCTAAAAGCTGGATTAGATCTATCAATCTAGATAATATATTCAGTTCATATTAGATTACAGAACAAATGCTGTAAATTATAAAAAGTTGAATGTTTTCAGACAATAAGCAGCTTTTCAAAATCACAGGATTGGATCCAATTTATTACTGCTGCCATTTTGCTACCAGCTAGACAGACATGCTTAGTGATTTTTTTTTCTTTTGTTTCACATGCCAAAATAGTTCTTTGGTCCTTGGTAAATTCATCTTAGGGTCACCTTAAGTCAGAAATGAAGGCACACAGCAACATCAATATGTTAGTTAGGCCTCATTTGGAATACTGTGTTCAGTTCTGGACACCTCAGTTCAAGAAGGATGTTGACAAGCTGGGACATGTCCAGAGGAGGGCGACCAAAATGGTGAAGGGTCTGGAAGACATGCCCTATGAAGAACGGCTTAGGGAGCTGGGTGTGTTTAGTCTGCAGAAGAGAAGGTTAAGAGGGGACATGATAGCCATGTTTAAATATTTGAAGGGATGTCATGTTGAGAAGGGAGCAGGCTTGTTCTCTACCACTCCAGAGACTAGGACAAGGAGCAATGGATTCAAGCTGCAGGAAAGGAGATTCCACTTGAAACTCAGGAAGAACTTCCTGATGGTCAGAGCTGTCCGGCAGTGGAATATGCTGCCTCAGAGTGTGGTGGAGTCTCCTTCTTTGGAGGTTTTTAAGCAGAGGCTGGATGGCCATCTGTTGGGAATGCTTTGATGGGTGTTCCTGCATAGCAGGGGGTTGGACTCGATGGCCCCTGGGGTCTCTTCCAACTCTGATTCTATGATTCTTTGTACGGCTTACCTTGACTTGGGATAAAAGATGAGGAGCATCATGTGCTGCTTTACATCAAACACCAAAATGTTTAGGAAAAGCACAATTCAATGGCAATGGGATAGAGGGTCTCCCATTTTCATTGCAGACCCCTTACAACCCCCAAAACCTGCTCCTGAGACCCTCCAGAGAAAGCTAGGGATGGTTCTCAGGCAGCTCTAAGTGAAAAGGAATGGAATGGGAGGATGTTCCATTGTTCTGGCCATACCATACAAATCCCACACTGCTTTGTGTTAGGGATAAGGGCACATGTGACCTCTGAAATCCACTTCTGCCCCCTGTATAAATCAGCGGGGCTTCAACCTCTCCCCTTTGTCTCCTGTCTGTCCTCCAAGGCCTTCTCTCTCCCTTATTTTCATTTTTTTTTCCAAGCAAACCTTTCAGCACTTTTCTTGTCCCCAAATAACCCCATAACCCACAAAACCATTTGCTAATATGATAGTTTAGTTCTTCCACCCACCCAATCCCCGCCTCCATGTTTTCAGCTGAATATCAACTGAAAATGGAGACTAAAAGTAATATGATATTATTTGCAGGGTGTCAGACTGTTGTGGCCTAGGGGAATAACACAAGGGTGAAAACTGGCCCTTATCCTTTCTGTGCAGTTATCCATCCCTAATTTAGACCTAAGACTGTACCATAATTGTATCCTTACACTTCAAACTTAGGAGGATAAGGAACAGCACTAGAATGGCACTCCTGCTTCTAAACAGCAAACTGGTGGTAGGAATCATGCCGTCCTCCAGGTATTGTTGGATTACAGTTCTCATCAGACCTACCGTATTTTCCGGCATATAAGACGACTTTTTAACCCAAGAAAATCTTCTCAGAAGTTGGGGGTCGTCTTATACGCCGGGTGTCATCTTTGCGGTCGCCGCATACGGTGGGGGGAGCTCAAAAATGGCCGCGGCCACATCCCCGCCGTATGCAGCAACCGTATGAAGGCACCAAGGGTGGTGCTGCACACTTACCTGAAGATGCCGGGGGGGGAAGCGGTGGCGTTTTGGGAGAGCCTTTTTGTGCTGGCCACTCTTCCCCCTCGCACAAGCGCCGGTCGTGCTGCCTCCCCGCTTCCGCCCCCACCTCAGCCTACAGCTCCCAGGCCAGGGAGCGCTGAGGCGGGGGGAAGCTGCAGCGTTTTGGGAGAGGCTTGTTGTGCGAGCGCCGTTCGTGCTGCCTCCCCGCTTCCGCCCCCACCTCCGCCTACAGCTCCCAGGCCAGGGAGCGCTGAGGCAGGGGGGCGGCGGTGTTTTGGGAGAGGCTTGTTGCGCGAGCGCCGGTCGCACTGCCTCCCCGCTTCCGCCCCCAGCTCCCAGGCCAGGGAGCGCTGCGGAAGCTGGGGGCACGATACAGATACACCAGCACCGCCGCCACCGTGCGCGCGCGAGGGGGGCGGGCGGAGGTGGAGAAGAGTCCAGCCAAGTTGGCAGAGAGGGGGAAAGGAGGGCTTCCCTCTGGGCCGGCGGGGCATGTGGAGGGTGAGGGCCGGCGCCGGCCTCCCCCGCCCTCCTCCCCTCCAGGCACCCGCCCCCAGGCCCCCCAGCTCCAAAGAGCCAGGCGCGGGGTGCTGCTCCCTTCCCTCTCCTCCTCTGCTTCCCTTGGTGGAAGAAGCTGCGGCGGCTCGGGCAAACATTTTGTTTCCTTCCCAGCTCCGGCGGAGGAGGCCAATGAGGGGAAAGCGGGCGAGAGCCGAGGAGAGCGAGCGGTCGGGGGGCGCCTCTCGCTCCCTCCCTCCCTCCCTCCCTCACCGGCAGAGGAGGATGGGGGGCCCGGGGGAGCGAGGGAAGGGGTGCCACGCTGCGCCCGTCTCACCAAAACTTTGCTCGCTCGCTTGGCTAGGGTGCCGCCGCTGCTGCTGCTGCTGCCTCCCAGTACTGCCTAGAGGACATCCTCCCAGGAAAGAAGGAGGAGGAGGAGGGGTATTAAAAGGGGGAGGGAGGGAGGGAACGAGCGAGCAGCTCAAGTTTGCTCAAAAGTCCAGTGGGGCTGGCAGGGAGCGCCCGGGGCTGGCAAGGCCACCCCTTTTCGCAAGGATGCGAGCCTAGCGCTCGGCTGCTGGCTCCTCCCGGAGCAGCGGTGGCGAGGGAGGAGGAGAGGAGGGGCTCCCAGCTGCGAATCCTCTGAGAACGGGAGCCAGGCGGCCTTTCCGGCTCCTGCGCCGCTTCCTCCTTCACCGGTCTCCAGCTCTTTCCAGCTACCCGCCTGCCTCTCGCTGCCTCCACACAGCATCAGCACCTGCCGCCGCCGCCGCTGCCATGTCTGACTCACTGGGACCACCCATTCACTCGCTTTTTCAGTGGGGGGAGTGGGGGGGCGGAGGAGAAAGGGGGAAAGAGAGACCTCCAAACCAGATTTGGGTTTTCTCTTTTGTGACACATTTTGCATTAAATCACACTGGGAGGTGGGCACCCCAGTAACCATGAGCCCCTTGCAATGAAACCCACTTTGCAAGGAGTTTGGGAAAGGGGAGTGCCTTGCAACGCTCTGGGAATATTGCTTGCCTCCCCACTTTTTAGCATGGATTGCATTATTCCTAATGACAGATGCGCAATAATATATATATATATATGCATATATTTTAAATAGAATTAAAATTGAATTGAAATCAAATCTGATGTTTTTTTAATTTTTATTTGGTGTGCGTTGGAAGAGGGGTAGTCTTATACGGCGAGTATATCCCAAACTCTATATTTTAACTGGAAAAGTTGGGGGTCGTCTTATACGCCCAGTCGTCTTATACGCCGGAAAATACGGTAGCTGTTATAGCCAAAAATGAGAATTGCTGGATGTTGCAGTACAACAAAATTTAGAGGGCTGTGTAATTGCCACCACTGCAAAAGACCATGGCATTTTTAAAAATGTGTCTTGCTTAGTTTAGAGACTAAACAACCACCACTTCCTTCTACACAGGTAAACCAGCAGTCACGAGAAAAAGGCAGAAACATAATTGTCCATAATTTTCAAAATACTTCATGATCTCTCTTTGATATAAGCACTCTCTCTCACACAAATGGCAACCTCCCATTTAAAAAAATGCACAAGATTCATTGAGCTGCCTAAATAAAGAAAAACCACATGAGTGAAAAGCATATGGGGATTGACTTGGGGTACTAAACTTCAAGCTGTTCCATTGAATGAGGAAATGATTGCTTTCTTGTATGTTATTTCATGAGGTTTCTGTTTGGCCAGTGCTAGGTGTGCCTTAGACCATTAACTTTGGCAATGTGTACATTCAAAGCATTGGATTTAAGGTTGTATATTATGAAAGGGATACTATGTAACTGGAATTACTTAGGGCCCCAACAGTGTTTTACAAAAAGGGAAGGGGTGTCGCTGAAAAAAGAAAATGCTCATGTCTTCCCTCCACCAGGGCAGTGGAATCTAAGAGCGGCAGGGTTCGGTGAGAATGACCTGGACTGCAAGCACGTTTATGCCCAGTCTGTTTCCTCCTCAGCATCCTCTCAATGCCACAGGGGCCTGATCTTATTTCATTTACATATGCCATGAAATTTCTCCCAACAGAAGCATATTGCATTACCCGTATGCAGATTTTCAGCCAGGGAGCTGAACTCGAGGACAACACTCAAGAGAATCAAGTCATGAAGAAAAACATATTTTGTAGACAAGTAAAAAAGAAACAGAGGAACTATAGTGGCATTAATTTCAGCTACAGGATTCAACAGATTTGTTCACAGAGAGCCATCCACTATGCGCATGGTGAGCAAAAGGGCTGAACTCCAATTAAAAGCAGATCCAGCCATTTCTTTTCATTCACTGAGTAAGAACAATTCTGGGTAAAGTTCTCCTGTGAATCACAAGTCACATTTTGCTCCACTGGTGTTCTCCATTATATGAAGAACAAAAATCAAGTCTGATATCCTGGCCAGCTGATGCTGAAGCCCTCCTTAACAGACACTGCCAATTATCCCAAGCTTGGCTAAATCATATGCAACGTTCTTTTGATAGATGTCCGTTCTGCTAAAACTAACAGTTCTCAATCCCTTCTGATTTGTCAAGATTCCAGTGCATGCAATAGAAAACCCAAAGAAGGCTACTAAGTATCCTGCTATTCCTTCTGGAACAAATTTCAAGAGAAGTGAATTACTGAACAGAACAATTTAAGAGGAGAAATGTGTTTCTCATTCTGAATATATAATACCAAAAAAACTGGGATGTTTGGACAGCAGGATTAGCCTCCTATACCCTGCTACTACTCAACGCCATCTCCTGGAACAGTGATTTATACAGCAAGCATCAGGGAGTTCATTATCTCAAAAGATGAAGTACAGGCTGCTTAACAGAGGCCTACCCCAGGGCATGAAACAATGGCTAAAAAGGGGAGGAAGACCAAAAGAAGAAGAAGAAGAAGAGAGAGAAGAGAAGCTAAACTGAAATGAGAAGCACAAAGATGCAAAGAGATAGAGGGGAAAGGTTAAAAAGATGGCAGTGAGGTAGTCAAAAAAAGGACTTGCTGCAACTTTTCTTTCTCTCTTAAACACACATGAAACAGAGGGGTGATATTCTATGACACTCATCTTGCATTTGAAATCAGCAATTGATGCAAAAAAGAACGCTATCTGAAACTGGGAATATAATATATAGGCATGTAAGTTAACAAAGCCTCTTATAAAGAAGCTCCTTTTTACAAACTCTTGTTATGCCTGCAAAGCCTTCCCATTTCTTCCTTGTCCCCTATCCATCTGCAAGGAGGTTGTTGTTGTTTTTTGTTGTTTTTTAAGCAGCATGGTGAAGGAGCGCGGGAGAAACACATACTTTCACTGCTAGGTTGCAGCAGTATGTCTTGAGCTGAGAAAGAAAGGAATTCTCCTACTGTAGCTGTGCATGTCTGCCTGCAACAGGCAAAGTAAATATCAGCTGCTTCCACCAGTCGCGTAGAGATGGGCATGTGGGAGTGTAGTTCACCCCGGGTGGCAATGTTTTTGGGGTGTCCTGGCCTGTAGCCATGCCCCCACATGCCCTGGCAACATCCCTGCATGCCCTGGCCATGCCCCCACACACCACGGCCACGCCCCCATGCACTGCAGCCATGCCCCACACGCTGTAGCCCCTCCCCCTCTCGCCCCCCCTCCACACACTCCAAGCTCCTTCCCAGCCTCCATAATGCCTTACTGATCATATGTGCACAGCAAAAGTGAGAAAAGAAAAAAGCATATTAGCCTCCCTCACCAGCTCCCCGCAGCATGTTGTAAACACACAGACCCTAAGACCAAAATAGGAACTGTAAGAAGAGTGGTGAACGCTGGTGAGAAAATATTACCCCCTGATGCATTTTGGAAGAAGTTTTCAAATCTTTTGTAGCAGGTTCAAAATGTTTTTGTTTACTTAAGCAAGGCTTACTTAATCTAGTTGTTCCCTTTCACATGTGCACATGGGTAAAAGGTTTGGGGTTTTTTGAAAAAAAATTAATTGAAACATGTTGAACTGCTCTTCTTTTCTGTGATGTGAGAATCTATCTTTATTCTTTTCATGTTATTTCTACTGCTGGTATCAAATAAGTAATGCTCAGAAATACATCTAGTTTGTTAACTTAGGTATATCTATACAGGCCAGAAGCCTGTTCACCTCACATAGCTGCATAAGTTCTCTTATAAATGCATTGTACTTTTTTTTGGCTGTTGTGCCATAAGCATATTCAGTTCAAGGTTATGTAAGTGGAGTTCCACAACTATAACATTTTTTATGGGTCTAAAGCCTATTCTTAGTCCAAAATGGAATAAAGCCATTGAATCGACTGGATTTAACTATGTGTGAACTCGTCATTCAAGAACCCATTGAATGCGTACTCTAACTAACATAATTCCAGCCAGCCAGCTGCATGTTCTTGGATGGTGTGTAATTATTCACTGGTGCTTTCAAGGTACCACTTTATTCTCTATCATTGTCAAAATAATTGCTGTGCAATCTCTATTAAGCAATAGGACAATAAGCAAGCACATTGGCAGATAAGTGATTAGTTGCAGCACAGTGCTGGTATTCAGCAGGTGAGTAGCACAATCACTGTGTAGCTACATCAGTACAGATCTATGATGTACGATCTCAGCCACTGTCACAATGACTGTCAGACACTGATAGTCTTGTTGTTCTTGCTGTGTGCCTTCAAGTTGTTTCTGACTTATGGCGACCCTAAAGCCACCCTACCATGGGGTTTTCTGGCAGCTAAGGCCATTTCCACACTACTGTTATAGTGCTATTATTCCACTTTCAACATCCTATGAAATCCTGGAGTTTGCCGTTTAGGCCTCAAGGCTTTGAAGCCTCTCCCTAAACTGCAAACTCCAGGATTCCATAGGATGTTGAAAATGGAATAATAGCACTATAACAGCCTAGTGCAGAAATGGCTTAAGAGTGTGTAACACACCCAAGGTCACCCAATGGGTTTCCACGGCTGAGTGGGGAATCAAACTGTGGTCTCCAGAGCCACAGTCCAACGCTCAAACCACTATACTACATTATCCTTCATGAATTTATTTTGTCTGCTTTTAAAGCCACCCATGTTGGTAGCTATCACTCTATCTTGTGGGAGTGAATTCTATTTTGCCTACATACTATGTGAAGGCAATACTTCTTTTTATCCATCCTGAATCTTCCACCAGTTAGCTTCAGTGGATGACTCCAGGCTCTGCGACTTTGAAAGAGGGAATAAAGTCCACTTTTTCAACATCACACATAAGTTTATACACTGTTAGATTTGCCCATCACTTCCCTACCTCTGGTAGGCTAAAGAGCCCCAGACATTGATTCATTCAGGCTTGGTCTCCTACTCCTTTTTAGATCCCATATCACAGAGTGGAGCTGTATTTTATACAGCATCAGTTCTTCTGTCACTTTCACAAAGCCTCAAATAGAAACCCCTCTTCTTTCCTCTCCTTCCACCTCTTTTGAATATCCAAAAAGTTGCCACCTAGGCAGCTGTATTTATTTCTGAGATGCTATGCTTCAGAACTGGTATCCCAATTCAGCTGGTATGCGTCAGTCAGCAGAGTCTGGGATGCAGCTACGCTCAGGCTATGATTGTTAAAGTTATCTTTGCACCCAGAAAGGATAAAAAAAAAATCTCTCTTTGTCAAGTGAAAGCTTAGATCTAGGAGAATGCAACCAAATCCATCTGTTTGCCCTAATTCTGCAATCCTGCCCCTATCCCTGTGTAACAGAGAGAAAGCATCAGTGTCTCCAGTTATCATGTAAATTTTTCAAAAAATTCCCTTTCAGTTTTAAAAAGACAAGAATATTAAGTCTGTCCTATTTCTTAAAGTGGATTCCACATTCCAATTCAATTGGAGATGTTTTTCATGCTTGAAGACGGTGGCAAATGGATAAAATATTGCACAGCATAAATTTGTTTAAAGTAAAAAATGTTCTTGGTAATGTGGAGGGATTGCTTTAAAAGATATAACTATTAAGCAAATATATTCTCAAGAGCTGTATGAAAACTGGATTTGTAGCACATTCTCTGGTGCCTCATTCTCAAATATGTAGCTTACCTGCTGTTTTCCATGTCCTGAACTTAATTATTTCCTTTTTAATTATCACACTGCAAACAAGGATTCTTGTTTCTTCCCTCCCTTCCTCTCCCTCAGGAATGATCTGCAAAATTATTTCACACATGCTGAAAATTAAGGACAAGAAAGGTAATATGGAAAAATTTTTTGCAGAAGTTTCCCTCTCTTCTCCGTTCTGAAAGTCAGTCATAAATACCAGAACAATTAGTGAAACAACTAATAGACATTTCATACTTTATAATCTAAATCCAATTGCTACTGCCAAGTATGGTAGACCCAGGGAATTAATGGGATTTACATAAGTTTTGCCTTACCATTCAGTAATTGTACTGGCTTTCCGCCAATTTTTGTTGTTGTTTGGCATACACTATCTTGCCACCCAATTATAGCTCTATGACTTCCAGAGCAACATGCTATGTGATCCTGAAATTTGCAGCTTAGAGAGGGTTATCTAGAAGTCTCAGGCAGACAGCTCTAGTGCCTTCCAAACTAAAAACCTCAAGATTCATAAGATGTTCCCGTGACAGTTCAAGTGGAATCATAATACTATAACTCTGTAGTGCAAAAGGGCCCCCAAAAAACATAAATATAAGTGCAGCAAACAGGTATCTGAAAACACCTGAATTATACATGTATACTCATAAGAGAGCTACTATTTTTTGTGGCTCTCTATTCATGGCTTTGTTACTGTGCCATGTGTGAAATGACCTTAAACCAATGGTTCTTGGAAACAATGCAGTTGCATTTATGAGACAATGACACAATTTTCTTCCACTACAGGGCCATGAATGCACAGCCAGTCCTTATACACTACAGCCATTATGTCAGTGCTATAACAAGCTTTCTTTGGTAGGTGGTCTTGCCACATAACAGAATAACCAGCAGTTTCACATACCACAACTTATAACCCATTAATTCTGCCCAAAAGGTCAATGTAGGGCCAGTCCTATCATTAGCAAGAGTGAGGTGACTTCCTAAAGGTAGCAAATTTGAGGTGTCATGAAAGAGTAGCAAATTCTTAGTTATCCTATTTACTTTTATTATATTTTTACCACCAGGGATGAGGGCTTTATGGGATTTTCTGCCTTGCGTGCCAAAATAACTTGGCTTGCTTTAGGTACTACATACTTTGACTTGCAGAGGGAGGAAATGCCATTGACTGTCTTGGGCCAGCTCTGTCTCAATGTACCATAGTGTCTATGGAGTATAAGAAACCCAAAACATAGATAAGTACCGTTATTTTCACAGTCAGAATCTTTTACCTACTTACACCTTCCCTAAATAGGTCACAATTTCCTTAGGTTTACACCTTTTTACCTTTGAGCATTCTGCCATGGATGCACCTTGTAGGCAACAACAAAAGACCAGACCTGGCTGGAATTTGAAGTAATGTCACTGGAGGCTGTGGTAACAAGATCAATTACCACTAATCCAGGTTGTTTAAAGCCAGAAATATTTCTGTTCTAAAACAAGGCAACTGGAGATGTAAGCTATCACGCCAAAAGTGAAATAACTTGTTTCCCAAAAGAATTCTCGGGTTGGGAAAAGGATTGTTCCATATGGGTTAGTTTGTCCAGTGAGCCATTCTAGCTGCTATTAGGCCTTCCTATTACAGGGACTCCTCTGCTTTTGCAAGAGTTCGGGGCACACAACTCTTGTGAAAATGGGAAAAAATGCAAGTAAGTTCCCCCTGCAGTCCCCCTCTCATTCCCTTCTAGAGCTCCCCACCCCCATTCCCTTGCCTTTTGCCTGGGCATGCTTGAATTCCTTCTCTATACCCAGCATAAGGCAAGGGAATGGAAGGAGGGGAATTGGGGTGGAGGCACATACATGCTGTGCAAGTAATCAAATTCACGAAGGTCAGACCTGCGAATGTGGACGGAGGACTTTACTTCCAAACTCCACAGAGCATCACCATGAATATTACTATGAAAAATTATTCTCTTTCTTTCTCTCTTGAATAGATGTTCCTTCTGCTGTTAGTCTGAGAATCTTGCCTCTTGTCCAACAGAGATGCTCACCCCCAACAGTGGCCTTAAAAGGGCCAAATACAGAAGTGTGAAAAATATCAGTATCAAGGAAGAAGGCTAGCTGCAGGCTTGTACAGTGGTAAAGCAATCAAACCATCAGGCTAGGAAGAAAAAAAAGATTCCGCTGTGGTTTGTTTTGCCAAAGGTAATACAGCACAAGCTCAGCAATTCAATAACAGCCTTAATAATTAGGACTGGGATTTCCGTAGGTGTTAGAAGACTGAATTTCCTTCAGCTCTCTCTTGAGCAATCTAAAACATAACATAGACTTTTTTTTATGCGACTCTCTAGCCAACTAGGCATGTATTTCTGAAGCTTGATGAGGAGGAGGAGGGTGGGAATCCAATTCTGGTGTATACTTGATATAGCAATATCTTCTTTTTTTAAAAGCACATTATTTTGCTCCTAATTCACTGATGGAATCAGATCTAGGAATAGAGTGCCATATTTCAATATGGAATTCAAAATCTTTCTTCCCACGGAATCCAGACATGTTTTATGAATGACAGATAGTCTAATTGCAAGCTGAAAGATTACTAAAGACACTGAAAGCTTCTAATCTTGGAGTGGGGGGAGTCTATTGAATAGTGGGGTGGTATCTATTTCCTCTCTTCCTCATCTGTTCCTAAGAAAAAAGGCAAGGCCTTTAGGTAGCATTCATTTACAGTATATTATAAACAACACCTTTAAAAATGTTTTACAGTAGCTCCTGTAATATGAGTCAATGCAACTTTCAATTTCAATCAATCAACAATTTAAATATAGACAGACAGACAAACAGACAGACAATGTAGTGTAGTGGTTTGAGCACTGGACTATGAACCTGGGGACCAAGATTCAATTCCCCACATGGGTATGGAAACCCACAGGATGATGTTGTGTGCTGCACAATCTCAGTCCCCAAAACCCCCATGATTGGTTTGTCTTAGGGTCACCATAAGCTGGAAATAACTTGAAGGCATACAACAATGAGATAGATAGTAAGATAAGATAGACAGACAGACAGACAGAACCTTTGGTGGCTAGGTACTGCTTTTTTTTCTCCAAAGAAGTCTTTTTTCATACATAAGTAACTCAAAATTTGAAATATGGTAGGTTTTGCTTCTTTTGCAAAAGCCTTTTGAAAACCCTTTAGAATTACAGCCTTAGCTACTACAACAGTAATCTTTTTTGAAAATTTAGGAAACCTTCGTTTGTGATATTTGCCAGGAGCTGCAACAACTGAGAAAATAAGAAGGACCTGGGAAGTCAAACGTCATAAATGGTTACTAATCCTGATGAATGTGGACTGCTCCCAGTATTGGAAGCAGTATACTGGGGGCCAAAAACAGAAAAGTTCTATTGCACTCTTGTTGTGTGTGTGTGTGTGGGGGGGGGCAGGCATGATCTGGTTGGCCAGTGTGTGAACAGAATGTTCAGCCAAACAGGGCTTTACTCTGACCTAGCTTTGTATGTTTTGATGACTGATACATTATGTTCAGCTGAATTGTCCATATGCTCAGCAAGCTTATATTTACCTGCTATACCTTGTCATGTGCTAAAGGGCACACTCACTGGAGAAAAAGGTATCACGACATGACAACTTATTCACCTGTCATTCCACAGTACATACTTATCATTGTTCTGAACCTTACCAGTCTTTCAAGAAGACAGAGTAGTTCTTCCAATTTATTCCATTTTACCCACTTTGAGGGGACAAGCACAGAACAATGCATAGGAAATTTAGCTGTTCTTCTTCTTCTGTTTTTTTTCCTGAGCTCTTCATGTAGGTTCCCTTTTGCTTTGTGAAGAAGAAAGACTTCTTGGTTTCCCTCAGCTTTCTTTTATTTTCTTTTGTGAAACTTAATGGTTTTAAGCTAAGTGAACCGGAGAAAGAAGGGGGCAGGTGAAAGAAGATCCCACTCCATTGCCAAACAGGATAGAGATAATATGGGAGGGGTCCACTTTCCATAATGTTCAAGGGCATTCTAGGTTCTACACAAAGAAGCCAAACAGAGTTGCTAAGCAATTAGCCTTATCCATTCAAAAGTATCCAGTTGTCTGTAACTTTAAGCTTTCCACAATAATTACAAAAAAAAAAGAAAAAAAAAGGCTTCCCCTCATCCCCAAGCAAACACATGGTAAGAGATAAAGATGTTTGTACAGAGAGACCAACTGCTCAGTTCATTGATATTTGGAGCAATGAAGGCTGGTACACACATGGTAAAATTATTATGAAAATATCACTGCCCTGGGTTAGCAAATTATACACATCTGTCAAGATCTACAGGGTGGAAGAAAACCTCAGTTTCTTTCTGTACTGCACCAGAAGGACAGCTTTACAGCAACTGAACAAGCTGAAGAAACTACAAGCGGAACACTTTCAGTTTACATTTTTAGACTACAACTCCCTGAATCCCTGAGTCTGAATGACCCGTGGCCATGCTGATCGGAGGATTCTGTGAATTCTTGACCAGGTGATCACGGGGAACCAAACATTTTCTACTTCAACGAAGGTCCCAGCCAATCCTATCAATTTTCTCTTTATTCTTAGGCAGCAATAGGTAAGTTTCCAGCTGCTGGTCTCAAAGCCTATATATGACCAGTCCTAACTGAGAGCCAGAATTGGGAGACCAGCATTTGAATCTTCACTTGGCTGTGGAAATCCTCTGGGTTACCCTGGACAAGTCACACTCTCTCAGCCTCAGAGGAAGGCAAAGGCAAAAACCCCTCTGAACAAATTCTGCCAAGAAAAACCCATGATAGGTATACCTTAGGGTTGCCATAAGTCAGAAATGACTTGAAGGCTATGTGTCTAAATTTTATTACAATGTGTTAACTATCTTGTTTGCCCTTTTTTGTCAGAGAGTAGCAGTATAAATAAATAAGCTGTTCAGCTTCCTGGAAGCAAGTGAGCAGTCAGTGGCCCTTTCCGCACAAGGCAAGTGAATCGCCTTGTGCAGTTACTTACTGGCTCTTCTTGCGTCCAAAGTAACACAGACTTTCCCTTGAGCTCTTCTCCAGGGCTCCTCCATTATATACTATTTGTATATATCTCACTAAGACCAAGTTTGATTTATTTCTCTGCTAGATTTCTTCTGGCGCAGATGTGGCTGGTAAAACTGTTCTGACTTCAGCTTAGTGTTTTCATTACTCTGCTACAGAGATTCACTACAAATCTCGCATTTCCCAATACTTCTTGCTGACCACTGCTCACATCACTCAGGCCTTTTCCGCACTTTGTTTTTAAAACGGGGCAGCGCGTCCTCCAGCGAGGACATTTGCACTTGGGGGCGAACTGGGTCTGGACTACTTTCTGTAGTTTCAGACTTCAGCCCGCGCCAGAACAACCAGAATTGGTGGTTCTCCGCGCTATTGAAAGACCACTTAAAACAGGTCTTTCAATAGCCCGGCGCGCCCCAGTCGTTGCTGCGCTCCTGTGTAGATCTGCAGGCTCGCACCAGCGCGAGGCTGCAGATCTTCCAGGGGCGGGCTTCTGGCTGGTGAGCATCTCCGGTTGGTGGAGAGCCTCCACCAACCGGAAGCCTCCATTTTCATCCCCAGAGCAGTGTGTAGCGCGGGCACGCACTGCTCTGGATCAGCGTGGATCGTCAGAGGGAGCGCACCAGTCTGGGGAGTAACAGACTGCCCCATTTTCTTCCCAAACTGCGAAAAAAGCCTTCATTCTCCCTTACTTCACCTCTTGAGCTAGCAGTGTGCTCCTCCCTGCCTTCTTGCATTCATACTGCTCCGTCTCCATGGCCCTTTCTGCACAAGGCGAGTGAATCACTCCGTGCCGTTACTTACCGGCTGTTCTTGAGTCCGAAGTAACGCAGACTTTCCCTTGAGCCCTTCTGCAGGGCTCCTCCATTAGTGCAAGGCGAACCGGAGCAGTGCAAAGTCTGTAGAGTCACACTGCTCTGGCTCAAAATGGCGGCTTCCCGTGGCTTCGTGGGAGTGGACCAACCGCTGATGCTGGCCACGCCCACACCCCACCCTCCGCTGATCGCAGGCTTGCATTGGTGCGAGCTTGCACATCTGCACAGGTAAGTAAGAATGCAATGACGCGTTCCAGAAAATGTAAAGACCTGATTTTTCCGGTCTCTACTTAGTGCGGGGGAGGACCACTTGGGGGCGGGTTGGATCGGACTGAGGTGCAGAACTAAGTTGAATAGTCCACACTTAGTCCGATCCAAGGTGCGGACGACCTCCATGCCAGGACGCCTTGGCCCATTTTAACTGCCTCATGCGGAAAGGGCCAGTGTGTTGCAGTGGTCTGAACAGTGGATCAGAATGCTGGAAATCAGGATGCAAATTCCTTCCTGTCTATGGAAACCCACTGACTCACCTTGGGCAAGTCACACTCTCTTAGTCTTAGAGGATGGCAAGGGCAATCTTCCTTTGAATGAACCATGGCAGTAAAAACCCCATTCTAGGGTTGACCTAGGGTGGCTACATGTCAGAAATGACTTAAAGGCACACACACACACAAAAACCCCAAAACCAACAACAACAAAAAACAACAGCAACCCACCATCCTGCATTGTTACAAATAGTCTGTTTTTTCTGATGTATCTGCAAAATAAGGAAATTTCCTTTTTTTCCCCTATTATTCCTTCTTACCCAAATTATCCATTATAGCAGTGGGAATTGTGCAGCCCTCCAGATGCTGCTGAACCGAAACTCCTAGCATTTTTCACCACTGCTTATGCAGGGCTGCTGGATATCACAGTCCAACCACATCTCAAAGGCAACATGGTTCCCACTTCATCAAGCACTCTGGAATCAAATGCTTTTAGCTGCTACTGTAATAATTCTGATATGTTTCATGATTCTTCTAGAGGTTAAGCATCAGAAGTAACCAATAAAGTGCCTGCAGCTCATTTTCACAGATTCACTCATCATTCAGTCTTTTGTGACTTCAACAGAAGAATACTGCAATTCACTTTACAGATGGAACTGTCCTTGATTATGCTTTTGAAATTTTGAAAACACAGCATGTCTCAAATTCTTGCACGTGTGTTTAAATTATATTACAGTATGTTATCTGTATACCCTAAAGGCGCCAAATCCTGTCTGATCTTGGAAGCTAAATGGGTTAGTACTTGGATGGGAGACCATCAATGAGTACCAGGTGCTCTAGGCTGTATTTCAGAGAAAGGAACTGGCAAAGCCACCTCTGAGTATTCCTTGCCTAAGAAGACTCTATGAAATTGATGGAGTCTCCATAAGTTGACAGGTAGCTTAAAAGCATACAAAGACACATACACACACTGTCTTGAGTACCTGTTTTCTCATTGAGCTGGGGTATAAATAAATAAATATTGCCTGTCCTACTCTCTCTTCCGCATTAACAATGGAGCTCCTCATAGTAATATAAAAGATTTGAGGAGGTAGTGAACCAGAACACTTCATGATCTAGATTTGTCAGCTTCCAGGAAGCAAGTGAAGCTGTGATAAACATATCTATTCAAAGGCTCTCACAGCAGCGCTGTCATTAAACCAGCTCTTCAACAGAAAAGGATGCTGATGGCATTTGTTTTCCACTTTCTCACAGCTGTAGGAGAAAAGATTTAATGTAAAAATAATCATGAAGGTCACTCACTTGCCTGCCCTCTCCATGGATCTCATGGGCAGCACTGCACACATCATTTTCAAAAATTGATTTCCTGGAAGGTGGTGCAAAGGGAGGAAAATGGAGTATTGTTCATTCCTGGAAAGGGCTTGCTCTACACATGGAGCTGAAGAAGCTGCTCTTTCATCGATTGATTTACCCACTCAACATTTGTGGTGATACTATTTTTCTTGATAACAATGGATTGCACAGGAGTGTAGCTCAGGGCATGGGAGGTTTGATACTTGCAACTCTGCAAAGCAGTGACCTTTTAAAACCAGAGACTTGATCCTGCAAGAGGTCCTGACTGCTAGCTTCGAGGTCATGAAAACATTCATTCTCCACTGGCTCAGGGAGTCAATGTCACTCTTTATCCCAGGGCTTGAGAAAAAGATGGGAGGGAAATATATATTTATATATTAAACGCTCTGCAAAGTAGTTATATGGTTGTTTTCTCAAGGACCTAACTACAAAGCAGACATACTTTATTAGTTACATATATATGCCACCTCTCCTTCAATGAGCTCAAGGAGTGTACATGGTTCTTCCCTCACTCCTTGATCTCTACCCTAACAACCTTATGAAATAGGCAGTGGCAGGTAATAGTTTCTATGTTAGTGGGACAAGGAATCCACACTGGTATTTAATCTGAACAATAAAGAACTCAGCCAAGGCATGGAACCTACTGTGAGGATACGGTTCAGCATGTTACAGAATCTCAGAATCATAGAGCTGGAAGGGACTCCATAGGCCACTGAGTCCAACTCCTTGCTCAATGCAGGATCTCCAGCTAAATCATCCCCAGCAAGTAGCTGTTTAACCTCCTTTTGAAGACTTCCAGAGAAGGAGACTCCACAAGCTCTCTAGGCAATTAGTTCCATTGCCAAAGTGCTCTTTCCTTCTAATGTTCAATCAATATCTACCCTCCTTCAACTCAAGATCATTAGATGTTGTTCTGCCTTCCAAAGCAACAGAGAACAAATCTGCACCCTCCTCTCTGTGAGAGCCCTTGTGATATTTAAAGAGTACATTCATATCATGTCTTAGTCTTCCTTTCACCAAGCTGAACATACCCAGCTCTTTCCTAATATGTTTGGTTCTGCATACCTCTCATCATCTTTATTCCCTTCTCTGAACCTGCTTCAACTTTTCTATATCCTTCTTAAAATGAGGCACCCAGAACTGAATGCAGTACTCCAGATGAGCTGTGACCAGTGCAGAATATAGCGTACTACTACTTCCCTCATCTTGGAAACTATGCTTCTATTAATGCAGGCTAAAATAGCATTCACCTTCTTTGCTGCAGCATCACACTGCTGGCTCATGTTCAACTTATGAGCAACAATAATCCATTTAAAGTCCATTTTCTACGTAGTACTGCTGCATCACATTTCCCCCATCCTATACCTGTGCATTTCATTTTTGTGGCTTAAAGTTTGTCTCTACTCGATTACATTTTATTAATTTCAGCCCAGTTTTCAGTTTGTCAAAGTCCTTTTGCACTGTATTCTTATCTTCCCATGTGTTACCCATCCCTCCCAGTTTTGTATCATCTGAAAATCGGAAAGATCTCCCTACACTCTGTTGTCTAAGCCATTGATAAAAATGTTGAAGAATAACAGCTCTAGGACAGAATCCTGAGGCACTGAAACTTCCTTCCAGTTTGAAGTGCAGCCACTGACAACTCTTTGAGCATGATTTTCCACTTAGTTATGGATCCATCTGAGGGTGTTTCCATCTACTCCATTTTTAATCAGTTTGATAAACAAAATATTATTGATGACTTTATCAAATGCTTTGCTGAAATCCAGATAAGTGACATCCACAGCATTCCCTCCATCTAACAGAGTAGAGACGATTAGTTTAGCAGGATTTGTCCTTGACAAACTCATGCTGACTCCTACTAGCTGATTCCATTGCCATCCAAATACTTGTGGACAGACTCCTATATAATCCATTCTAATATTTTTCCTTTTATTAAGGCCACACTGATTGGCTTCTAGTTTTCTAGATCTCATTTTTTGCCTTTTTTTTTTAAGAAAGAGGGACAATGTTTGTTTGTCTCCAGTCCTCTGGCACCTCACTCATTCTCCAAGATTTCTCAGAAATGATGGTAAGCGGTTCTACATGTATGTTACCAAGTTCCTTTGCTTCTCTGGGATGCAGTTCATCTGGCCTCGCAGATCTGAACTCATGTAGGTTAACTAGGTGATTCCTGACTAACTCCAAATTAATCTTGATTTGCAATCTAGATTCCTTGCCAAGGCCTCTGCTAATGCATGGAAGCACACAGTCCTTTTCGGGGGAATAAACTGAAGTAAAATAGATATTGAGCAGTTCCCCCTTTTTTGTGGTAATCTGTTAGCTTTTTGCCATCCTTGCTGAGCAGCAGTCTTACCATTTCCTTGGTCATTTTCTTGTTCAGAGAACCATCTGCAGAGACAGTTATTCAGTTCTAGCATTCTTCTCTCTCATCCTATGCCATATCCTTCAATAGGAAGGAGTGATCAAATAACAACTTGTTCCCCAAGGTAATTTATGTTCCCACCCAAAGTCTCATAGTACCTTGCAATAGGCTGAAGACTGTAGTGTCATTTGTTCCAACATGGATCCAAAGGAAGTGGTAATGGTTGGTGGGCTTGATGAGTCTTCTCAGCCTCTCTGTCACATTGTGGAACTTTGCCCCTGAAGATACCTCCTGAGATATATTTTCAGGCTCATACATCATGATTCTGTTCCTCTCAATAAAGAATCTCTTACCACTATCAAATATCTTTTCCTCCTCTGGGAATTGGTATGGTCATTCCATCTATAGAACCCTCAAAGGTCACCTCCCTGCCATCTGGCAAGAAAATAAATATGGCACAGATGTACCAGATCACTGCAACATGTTCACTTGTCCCATATACAGAGAGTGGCACAGCATTACAGAGCTCCTCTTCAAACTCCCCGGCAAAATACCCATGCAAAAAGACTGTTTTCCTCTTCCTCTTTACCAAGTTCCAGAGACTGAAAGCAGCAGTTAATTCCATCCTCAACCAAGTCAATGATTCACTTCTTCTCTGCAGAAACCCCACCAAGTTAGACCATGTGCCCAGGGAGAGCACACAACCTAAACCACATAAACATACACACACACACACGTCTCTATATAGCTTGGCCAAACAATCAGCTTTGACTACAAAAACATATGTTCACTCTCATGTTCTGTCTCAGCTGAGATCTCTCCAGAGATCTACAGTTATACACAACATCTCAACAAGTACTGATATGACCACGTTTGAAAGCATCAGTTAATTGGATCCTTTGGAAATTTTTAAAAATGTGGTTCCTAAAAAAATTATCTTAAACAAGTGCTATCTCTTTCACTGATGATGGCTGAAATGACTATAAACTATCTGTATTGCGTACTTCCTTGTTTTCTAATGCAGAGAATACATTTGAGAAAGGTTTTTAAGACAATAATGCACTTGTTATTCCATTAACTAAAAGCAAAGAATCACAGCATTCTGGCCAGAAAGATTATATCAAAGTCACTTGTGCACCTAATTGGTGGAGAGATTAATTCAGAGTCACTACTCTAAGATCAGCAAATGAAAAATACTCTAAGAGTCAATACATCTTAAGGAGATAGTGTTGTTGTTATTTGCCTTCAGTTCATTTCTGACTTATGATGACCCTAAAGTGACCCTATCAGGGGGTTTTCTTGGCAAGATTTCTGACGCTGAGAGAGTGTAACTCATTCAAAGTCACCCGCTGGGTTTAACTCTGGTCTCTTAGGGTTCTACTTCAATAATTGACCCATTACACCTTACTGGCACTCAAAGAAACACTCTGCATAAAGACAATTCTACAGTTTGGTTTTTTGAAATTAGAGAGGATGTTATGTTAAAGGTTTTGGATTGGCCCGTTTATGTATCTATTAATGGGAGAGGCATGTAGGATGATAGGGAAAAAAACATGAAGGAGACACAGACCCTCACCCTGACACAAATCTCCTGAGCTCATTTCTATCATACATAGGTTCATCACCACTATGAAGGTGTAAGGGTGCATCTAGGTTGAGAAGGTAGGAGCAATAGAGTTCATTGTTTATATTACAAAGGCATAAATGTTCACATGGCGGTAACAGCTGTAAAGGAGTGTTAACACAAGAAGTAGTTCTTATATACAATATAATGCCATGCAGTTACAAGCAATAGCCACTTATGGCAGTATGAGTGATTATTGCAAGGCATATGGCAAGACAGGGATATACAGTAAATACCAAATCCACAACAAAGCGTCTTGCTTCTCCACCATAGCCCAGAGGTTACTTGCACACCACCATCTAAGCAACTTTTGCAGTTTCATAGTGAGTGAGAAATGGAGAAAAGGGTGTAATGATTGGCTAACAGCTTTGCCACAAATCCACCATTTGCCAAGCATATGGCAACTCCTATCCTATCTCACTGAAAATAGGGGTGGCATGGATTTGTCTGAAACAAAAGTGAGAACCTCAGCTTCATTCACAAACTATACATTTGGAAGTACAGAAGGATACAGAAGTATGGTAGTTTTGCTATAGAGTAATATCAGCAAAGCCTAGATTTTAATCAAGATAGGATTGGAAATCTAATCCTTTAACTCAACAGGTTCAGTAGGACAATATTTTTAGTCAAAACAATGGTGGTGGCCTGAAGTCTCATTATGGCTCCTGAAATGTGGGTGAACAGAAGCCCTCTTTTAGTGTGAAGTTTTCTATGCAGCAGATCTCCTCTTTTCCCTCTACTGTTTATACTTTCTCCTGATTAATGAGTGCCAGTTGCCAATTAGGACGGCCAAAAGATCTTCTATGATCTTTATATCACACCATAAAACACTCAATGGTATTTTTCAGGTCTTTTCATACTCATTCTCCTTCGCAGCATTTTAAAAATAATTTATTGGTGGTTTACTCTTACCATCACAGTATTTCTTTTCCATTTCCTCCCTGCTCTAGGCACAGTCTCTGAACACTGAATATGTCCATCAGACTAGTTGGCTGCAGCCTCTGTTAAATTGCTCTTGCTGCTGGTGCTCTTGCTACCTACCATCCAGTAAAATATTGATTTCTACTGCACGAGCAAAAATCGATATTCCCCCAAGACACAGTTGATTGGCAACAGTGTACTAGAGATGAGCTCCTCAAGCCCAGCATTAAGACTAGCATCCATTTAAAATCAAACCAAAAATGTGTGTAAGAAAAGAAACAAAAATAGCTACGGTGGAAAAGACACATGTAAGCAAAGACGCTGTGAGCACTAAAAGCCGGAAACACAACTAGAAGGCTGAAGCAACCACAAGATTTTTCCCTCCTAAATAGGCATGCTTCTTAAGTTGCAACCAAATGTCACTCAAGTATGGTGATGTCTGTATCTGTTTCTCTCCCAAAGACACATATTTGTGGGAAAGAACTAGAAGCCACCAAGTTGAACATATATCCCAGCAGCAAAATAGATTAGCACACAACCATTTGAACTGACAACCTTTTCCCCAAGTACTGTAAAAGAAGAGTAGCTTGTAAAACAGACTATGTGCTCCTAGCTCCACCCCAACCAATTTCTAGATCTTCCCTGGCCGTCCTACCAAATGAGGATGTGGTAGAATGTTTGTGAACACCTTCATTTGCAAAGCATGACAAATTGTGCTCAAAAGCCATCAAGGATGTAAGAAACAACTTATACCTGAATATTATATTGCTCTCCTGAACACTGTAATGTTCCTTTTTTTAAAAAAAATACGCAATGTGGCAGCTATAACTCATATGCTCAAAAACTGTGAAGGATTTATTGTTAGATAATGTCATTTATATTTTTGAACTGTCATCTCCAATCTGGCTGCTTACAGATATGATTACAACTTCCATCATGTGTTGTAGTTCAATACATCACAAGGGCATCAAATTGAGGAACAGTTTTTAAGAGCCTGGAAAACTGTGAGCACATCATCTTTGAGGCAAAATACACTTTTTGGCCACTCTTTGGAGAATGGAGATTCCTTGACAAGGCAAAAGTTAGCAAGATCTGTCACAAAAGATCAGAGACAAGTAGGAAAACCACAGACAGACATCTGGAGTATATTTGAAGTGTAGTATGAATGAGAAGACAAAGAACTGTGGCATAACAGGACTTTCAAATGAATGGGGCCTACTCTAAATGTTATCTCCTGGTGACTTCATCACTTTTGCTATATCTACAGGAGCATAATTCCCATGATAACCAAGGAACCATCTCTGTAATCTAAACCCTCAACATGTTCACCTTCAAGCCACCTTCCAAGACTATAGTGTTCCCAAGATAGGACACGCTACAAAGCAATAAAATTCAGTATACTGTTTATTGCCATGAATAGGTGCTATGAAGAGTCATGGTTTAATAGATATTCTGCCAAAACAGTATTTGCACGAGTTTCAGGTTCTCCTTCCATACCCTAACTGGTCTGTGGCTTTGCAATTCTCACACCTGCATGTTCAAAACCCAGTTAGTCAGAAGAAAGAGACTATCTGTATTCTGACCCTACCTGCTCATACCCATCTGCTAGAATGGGACATTCAGACATAGTCATGTCATTGCAAGGGAAGGCATGAATTGAAATCCACAAAAACTCTTGCTAAAATAAATCAGTTAAGTGTTAAAAGGCAGATTCTCTTCCACTCTCCCACTCTCCCACTTTCCTTTTCTTTTTATAAGATACAAACTGTTTGATCAGCATGCATGCAAACAGACACACAAATAAATAAATTGTGCATTCTTTCCAGATTTTGTTTGCAACTGAAGTTATTTCAAGGGTATGATCCTAACTTTAGATGTTGTAATTTCTATTAATGCTCCCTAAACCCTCATCACATAAGAACTAACAGAAGATATTGCCATCTGTTCTGTTCTATTGTCAAGATATCTTTTTTCTTACTTCCCTTAAAACACTCTTTCTGAAATATTAAATTAATATCTTGTGTTAAGAGAAGGAATTTTAAAAATGGGATGAGTACATGAAAGCAATAGAGACGAAACCTAGGTTTTCTGATTAGTACCACAACCAACAATCAGTGTCTTTGGTCTCTTGTGTGCTATACGAAGAAAGTGCTCAAGACAAAAACATCACACTTGCTTTTTGTGACAAAGGTTTATACCTTTTAAAAACAGTTATTTTGTGGCTTAATATACATTCATTTATTACTTACAATTTGAACTAGAGCTTGTCCTTTCTGATATAAAAACTAAAAGTGGATTAAGTTTTGCTACAGTGTTTGTTGGTGAAGCTGTCACCATTAACATATAGCACAATTTGAGGAAGTTACTTTTTTGGACTATAATCCCCAGAATCTGGTTTGTTAAGGTGCATTCTGAGGGCTAAAGCTCCAAAAAGTAACTTTTCCAAACTCTGATAATAACATACAATATACAATGCCTTGCTTGTATCTCTTCAGTTCCCCCTGAGCCCAGGAAGCCATCTCTGCCCTGCACTGAACTTACACTTCTCTAAGGATGGAGCAGCCTTAATCATTCCTAGTAATACTATGAATTTATGGTGACCTACGCAAAGCAATCTTCTGCAAGTTCAGATCCAAATGCAACTGCTACTCTTGATTAGAGCAGACCCACTGAATCAAGGAGATTTACTTCAGTGTTGACTTGTTATTCAGCAACTGCTTCAGTGGATCTCCTCAAGTTGAGAATAGCAAGTGGATTTAACCTTACATGGGAGTAAGTCCTGGTGTGATTACTCCCATGCAAAGTGCAATGGATTATAGCCAAAGCTTTTCATAGAAATATTTTCCATGGCATCCAGTAAAGCCATCTCTTGTGTTAATGGGTTTGGGATTGCAGTCATGGATTTCAGAGCCAAACTGCACGCTACCCTGAATACATAGCAATTAGCTACGTCATTATTAGCACCCCGTATCTTGCTTTAAAAATAAGCATGGGAGACCCAATCTGGTTTGGGACCCTAATGTGAGCATGTGTGTGTGAGCCCTGCAGAGGAATTTAGCCCTTAACTGCTTTGAAATAATTGCCTGTTACACTTGCAAGATACACACACACAATGGCTGAAGCAAACAGAAGCTGTAAGAGTTACAAGATCCCCATATCAGAATCATGATAGACAAAAGGGTACCTGCTCCCTGACTATTCAAACTGTGGTTCCAATCTATATGAGATCCTCTTTAACTACTTTTAGCTAAGAAGTAAAAAAAAAAGGGGGAGGGAGTTAATACTTTTTAAAGTAAAAGTAAGTAACTGGGCATGAGCATTTTTAGGATTCAATACACTTTTGAGGGAGCGAGTCTCAGTGAGCACAGAGGGACTTTCTTCTGATTACACTGTTAGTTTCAGGTTTTTGTGTGTCAGGTGATATGAAAAGTCTATTATTAAAAACAATGCAATCAGCTTATACATAGTCATGCACAAAAAGGAACAATGAGGGAAGAGTGGCCATGCTGGGGTGGGGGGTGGGGAGAGAATGAAAGGAAGGTGCAAGAATAGACTTGTCAGGAGACAGGACTTTTGAGTGCATGCATGTTTCACAGCAGTCCTTCTCATGCCAAAGATGCACAGCTTACCTATGGAGGACATCCTCTATATAAAGTTTATGGCCCTTTCCGCACCGGGCTATTAAAACGGTGCAGAGCGACCTCCAACGGAGGTCTTCTGCACCATAGAGTGGACTGGGGCAGACTACTTTTTGTAATTCCACACCTGAGTCCGGTTCAGAGTGACCGGAACTGGTCGCGCAGTGTGCTTTTTAAAAATCTCTTTTTAGAGGTTTTTAAAAAGCACGGAGCGTGCAACTCTGTGTCGCTCCGTCCCCGTGCTCCGGTGCAGATTTGCAGGCGCGCACAAGTGCGTGCCTGCAGATCTGCTGGGGGCAGGCTTTAGGCTGGCGAGCTTCTCCAGTTGGTGGAGAGCCTCCACCAACCGGAAGCCGCCATTTTGGACACTGGAGCAGTGCGGAGCGACGAGCTCACATTGCTCCTCGTCCCGACGGACTCGCCTGGACGCTGAAGAAATCTGGTGAGTAGCGTTTTTTCGCGGTTCCTTTCCCACGTGCGGAAAGGGCCTATATACACTTGAACGCTAGTATTACGAAATGTGTTGCTGCTGTCTGGAAGCAATTACCCCATGTTGTACATGTCATCAGAGATATAGCTTTCTGCTGCACATGCCCAAGAACCCATCTGGTAAGGAGATGTGAGAGGGCCTACTCAGTGGCTGTCCCAGACTGTAGAACTGTCTCCCATGAGAGGCTAGGCTGATCCCCACCCCCTTGCTCTGCTTGCACTAGCAGATACAAACTTTTTATTTGGACAGCCATTTGGAGATTATCTGTACTCTCGCATGGCAAGGAGTTGGACTCAACGGCCCTTGAGGTCTTATCCAACTCTACAATTCTATGATTCTATGAAAAAATGTCTGCAGCTTCCCCCAATCATGGACACTCCCAGAATGTCTTATCTTTCAGATGACAAATCGGATAAACTCATGAAAAATACCTTTGTTAATTAATTAAATCCCTAATATTCTCATTGTTTTTACCGAAATGGGTTCAAAAATGTCATATAGTTTATTGCTCTCAGCAACTTGCAGAATTCTTAACTGCCTCACCCACTGAAGACATTTCTGTGTTGTTGTTGTTCTTGTGTCTTCAAGTCATTTCTGACTTATGGTGACCCTAAAGCAAAGGTTTTCTGGGGCTGTGAGTGTATATAACACACCCAAGGTCACCTAGTGGGTTTCCACGGCCAGGCAGGGAATCAAACCCTGATCTCCAGGGCTGCAAACCACTACATCACACTGGCTCTCTTCCTTAAACTTCCTTAAACAGAGGAAAGGGGGGTGTTTTTCTGGAAAAAGCACTGTTGTATCATCAGGATCAAACAACAATTGTTATCTTTCTTCGTAAATTATTAAAAATAAGAACACACGTGCATGGCAACTAAGACAAAGCATCAGTTTTGTATAATGGAATTTTGGTCTGGTGAACCTGTTTCTTCTTAATATGGGCCATTTCCACACTAGAGTGTTATAGCGCTATGATTCCACTGGACCTGCCCGAAACTGCAAACCCCAGGATTCCATAGGATGTTGAAAGTGGAATCATAGCGCTATCACACTCGAGTGCGGAAATGGCCATGGGTGTGCACACCACCAGACTGCTTAAATGTTACAAGAAACTATTGTTACAAGAAACTATTGAGATTAAAACAGACTACCTTTGCATCACATTGCAGCATAACCCAAAGAAATATTCAGAGTCAATGAGTGAATAAAATTAGTGGAGACAGAAATCCAGACTAACATTGTTGAAACTGCATTTCAGAATTACTGCTTTCAGTTTCTCTGAATGTATGTGACTTCACAAGAATGAAGTAAGGATTATTCTTTCAAAGGAAACTAATGCAAATCCCTATTCTTTTTCCTGCTGTTAGAATGCACAGGAAGAACAATAACCTTCTCCAGGAAGAAAAGCCTTTTAAAATCTTAACCTTGTCCAGCATGCCAGACCTCACATCTGTTAAAGTACTTCTCACAACACAGTAGTTGTTCTAAAGCAGTAACCACAGATTAAGTACATCAGACACAGTGTCTTTCTATCAGAGCTGAGATGTAATATGCATTTGTTCTGAGGTTCTTTTTTTTTTCTTTTTCTTTTTTGGCAGCTCTTTTCAAGTGCCTGCCTTATCAGAAATGCACCATGGCTGAGACTTTTTGGTGTTGGCACCCCTGTTATAGAAAGCTCCCTCCCTGAAGAGGTATATCTGGAACCTGTAACACTTTTGTGTGCCTCCTGATCAAGCTGTTTTTATTTTTTTCTGGCTTTTTCTTACTGTAAAACTGCTTTAGGTTGCTGTGTAATTTTAGCTGCTGCTTCCTTTTATTATTCGTGTTATCTCTTTATTGTGCATGTTAAAGTTTTTGGTATGGTTGCTATCCACTGTCTTGAATAAAGGGCAGTACACAAATGCTTTGAATAAGGATATGTAAATATTACCAGAACAATGTTAAGCTGTCCTGTACTTGTCTTTCTATAAAAGCTGGAAAGACACTGCAGTAAGCAATCAGTGTTGAGTGGAACTCAAGTTCTAGTCCTCCCTGACCCATGAAAGTGGTCAGTCACTATCAGTCTGACCTATCTTGCAGGTTTGTTGTTCTGAGGATCAAGTGAGAGAGAGAAGAGGCATGGAAGCCACTTTGAACGGACTGGGGGCTCCCAAAGCTGCTTTTTAATATATATGAAAACACAGAGTAAGTCTGAAAATATTAATTTAAAATTACTCAAGAATAACACACTCCTAAAACTGAAGAGAACCACCATTTTTATCAGTTTGTTTAAAACAGGAGTCAGGAAAATACAGGCCACATGCTGTATAAGCTCCCTGACAATATTTCATGCCCTGTATCCCCCACTCCCAACAAAGAAATTAAAATTGGGAATTTGATTTAAAAAAAAAGATCCCCAACATCTCCTAGAGGGCACAGGTGACAATTTTGTCATGTTTTGGGGAGGCACCAGCCAAAGCGATCCAGGAATTCTGATCAATACCTTTGAAAAAAGGTCTTTCTGGGACCTAAAATGGCTGACACCCACTCCTTCATGTGTCAAAACTGTTCTCAACCTGGGAGTGCTGGGGAGGCATTTCAGTGAAAAAAAATTGTAATTGTTTGTTTCAGCTGTCGGAGTAGCTGTGGTGCACTCTGGGCTCCTAGGGGTAATCCTGGAAGTCCCTCAAGGACCCACAGGACACATACTAACTTTAGTTGTCTATTCCTGGTTTTAGGACTAGACAAAGAAGACTTCTCTTTAGCAAACTGACTGTGCATATTCTCAGAGTTTTGAAGCATTCACCCCACTTTGCCATGGAAGTGACTACTGCTCAATGATGGATGATACTCTTTAACCTTCCTTTTTGCACAAGGCCCCTGAATGACAGCAGGAAACAAAGCCTTCACGAGTTGGCCAGATCTCATAGGCTACACAGCATTGTCCTAAAATCTAACTAGAGTGACAGCAGGAAGTAGTCCACTCACCCTGAGGGACATCATAAATGAAACCATGCAGCCAGGCATGGTCTACTTGATGAACTCTTGCCAATTCACAGAGAAACACCAATACACACACACAACCGGTTCCTCGTAGTGCTAGAAATCATGTAAGAGAATTCATGACTGACAACTGCTTAAGGTCATAGACAAATTAGTCAGACAAATGAGAAATCCAAACATACGGACGGAGAGAAGTGACTAGTGGGGTGCCACAGGATTCTGTCCTGGGCCCAGTGCTATTCAACATCTTCATCAATGACTTGGATGAAGGAATTGATCAAATTTGCAGATGACACCAAATTGGGAGGGATTACTAATATACCAGAGGACAGGATCAAAATTCAAAATGACCTTAACAGATTGGACAGCTGGGCCAAAGACAATAAAATGAATTTCAACAGAGAGAAATGTAAGGTGCTACACTTAGGCAATAAAAATGGAATGCACAAATATAAGATGTGAGACACATGGCTGGATAACAGTACATGTGAAAGGGATCTAGCAGTCTTGGTGGACCACAAGCTGAACATGAGATAGCAGTGTGATGTGGCAGCCAAGAAAGCCAATGTGATTCTTGGTTGCATCAATAGGAGTATGGTGTCTAGATCGAGGGAGGTAATGGTACCACTCTATTCTGAGTGGTCTATTCCCTATACTTTGGTCAGACTTCATCTGGAATACTGAGTCCAGTTCTGGGCACCTCAGTGGATATTGACAAGCTGGAGCATGTCCAGAGGAGGGTGACCAAAATGGTGAAGGGTCTGGAAGTCATGGTCTATGCAGAGCAGCTTAGGGAGCCGGTATGTCTATTCTGCAGAAGAGAAGGATAGAATCATAGAATCATAGAAATGTAGAGTTGGAAGAGACCACAAGGGCCATCCAGTCCAACCCCCTGCCATGCAGGAAAACCCTCAAAGCACTCCCGACAAGTGGCCATCCAGCCTCCGCTTAAAAACATCCAACGAAGGAGACTCCACCACACTCTGTGGCAGCACATTCCACTGCTGGACAGCCCTGACCGTCAGGAAATTCCTCCTGAGGTTCAGGCGGAATCTCCCCTCCTGCAGCTTGCATCCATTGCTCCTTGTCCTGGTCTCAAGAGCAGGAGAAACAAGCCCACTCCCTCCTCGACATGACATCCCTTCAAATATTTAAACATGGCTATCATGTCCCCTCTCAACCTTCTCTTCTGCAGACTAAACATACCCAGCTCTCTAAGTCTGTCCTCATAGGGCATGGCTTCCAGGTTCCTCACCATTTTGGTTGCCCTCCTCTGGACCTGCTCCAGCTTATCCATATCCTTCTTGAATTGAGGTGCCCAGAACTGGACACAGTATTCAAGATGAGGTCTAACCAAAGCAGAATAAAGTGGTACCAATACCTCCCTCGATCTAGACACCATACTCCTATTGATGCAACCAAGAATTGCGTTGGCCTTCTTGGCTGCCGCATCACACTGCTGACTCATGTTCAGCTTGTGGTCTATGAAGACTCCTAGATCCCTTTCACACGTACTGTTAGCCAGCCATGTGTCCCCCATCCTATATTTCTGCATACCATTTTTTCTGCCTAAGTGTAGGACCTTACATTTCTCTGTTGAAATTCATTTTGTTAGCCTTGGCCCAGCTCTCCAATCTGTCCAGGTCCTTTTGAATTTTGATCCTATCATCAGGTGTATTAGTAACCCCTCCCAATTTGGTGTCATCTGCAAATTTGATCAGCGTGCCCTCTATTCCTTCATCCAAGTCATTAATGAAGATATTGAACAGCACCGGGCCCAGGACAGAACCCTGTGGCACCCCGCTAGTCACTTCACTCCAGGTTGAGAATCTGCCATTGGTGACCATCCTTTGGGTACGGTCAGTCAACCAGTTACAAATCCACCTGACAGTAGCCCTGTCCAGCCCACATCTTACTAGCTTCTTTGCAAGAATGTCATGGGGAACTTTGTCAAAGGCCTTACTGAAATCAAGATATACTATGTCCACAGCATTCCCTTCATCTATCAAGCAAGTAACTCTATCATAAAAAGAGATAAGATTAGTCTGGCATGACCTATTTTTGAGAAATCCATGTTGACTTTTCGTAATTACGGCATTGTTTTCTAAGTATTTAGAAACTGACTGTTTGATGATCCGCTCCAGGATCTTTCCAGGTACTGATGTCAGGCTGACTGGGCGATAATTATTTGGGTCCTCTTTTTTTCCCTTCTTGAAGATGGGGACAACATTTGCCCTCCTCCAGTCTGCCGGAACTTCTCTGGTCCGCCAAGAGTTTTCAAAGATTATAACAAGAGGTTCCGCAATGACCTCTGCTAGTTCTTTTAAAATCCTAGGATGCAATTCATCTGGCCCTGGAGACTTGAATTCATACAGTGTGGCCAGGTATTCCTGTACTACCTCTCTATCTATTCTGTGCTGCATTTTCCCCACTTCCTCACCTGCTCCCCAACCGCCAGGTTGCGTGTTTTTATCCTTTTGGGAAAAAACTGAGGCGAAGAAGGTGTTGAGAAGTTCTGCCTTTTTTCTTCCTCCTGTTATTAATTCACCATCTTCCTTGCGCAGTGACCCTATCGTCTCCTTCTTTTTCCTTTTGCTGCGGACGTATTTAAAAAAGCCCTTATTGTTTTTAATGTCTCTGGCCAGCCTAAGTTCGTTCTGTGCTTTAGCCTTTCTGACCTTCTCCCTACATCTCCTGGCTACTTGCTTATAATCTTCTTTGGTGATTTCCCCCTTCTTCCATTTCCTGTACATGTTTTTCTTAATACTTAGCTCAGCTGAGAGCTCTTTAGTCAACCATTCCGGTTTGTTCAGATGCCTTCCATTTTTCCTCCTTAATGGCACAGTTTTAGCCTGTGCCTTCAGTACCTCCCTTTTAAAGAGCTCCCATGCATCCTGAACTCCTTTCTCATCGACTATTCTTGACCACGGGATTTCAGCCAGCAGCTCCTTCAGTTTACAGAAGTCTGCTTTTTTAAAATCTAAGACGAATGCCTGGCTACACTTGCCTTCTCTTCCCCACTGAATGCCAAATTCTAATAGGGCATGATCACTCTCTCCTAAAGATCCAACCAGTTCAACGTCATTAACAAGGTCTTCCCTGTTGGTCAGGATCAGATCAAAAATATTTGATCCCCTTGTCACCTCTTCCACCTTCTGGACCATGAAATTGTCTGCAAGACAAGCAAGAAACTTGCTGGACCTTGCCGCCTTTGCAGAGTTTGACTGCCAACATATATCCGGGTAGTTGAAATCTCCCATTATTACTGTATCTCTCCTTTTTGAATGTGCAGTCATTTGGTCTATGAAAGCGCCATCGAGGTCCTCAGTCTGGCCTGGAGGTCTGTAGTAAACCCCCACTATAATATCCCTATTGTTTCTCGCTCCCTTAATTCTTACCCAGATGCTCTCGACCTGGCTTCCGGTGTTCAAGTCAAGGATCTCTTCACAGGTGAAAACATCCTTGACATATAAGGCTACTCCTCCTCCTTTCTTATTTGGTCTATTTCTACAAAATAGGCTATACCCCTCTATTCCTACATTCCAGTCGTGAGACTCATCCCACCAGGTCTCAGTGATGCCTATCATATCATATTTATTTTGTTGTACTAGGAGTTCAAATTCACCTTGTTTGTTTCCCATACTCCGTGCATTAGTGTAGAGACACTTAAGTCCCCGTGCCCTTCCTGCAAGTCCCATAGCATTGTTTCCACCCCTCCCACGATTGGATGCTATTCCTACTTGGTCAATATCATTTGGGCCTTTTTCCCCTGCACTTGCCGAGTCCTTGTCCTGAATAATCTTGTCTCCCTCCCCAGTTGTACTTAGTTTAAAGCCCTCCTAATCCTCCTTGTGAGACTGTTTGCAAAAACGTTCCTGCCAAGTTTCGTGAGGTGCAGCCCATCCCTTGCCAGAAGCCCATGTTCCTGGAATTTCAAGCCATGATCCAAAAAGCCAAACTGTTGGCAGCGGCAAAATGTGCGGAGCCAGCTGTTGACCTCTACTATTGTAGAGGGGACACGATAGCCATGTTTAAATATTTGAAGGGGTATCATGTCAAGGAGGCAGAAGGCTTGTTTCCACTGCTCCAGAGATTAGGATAAGGAGCAATGGATTCAAACTCCACCCGAACCTCAGGAAGAACTTCCTAATGGACAGAGCTGTCCAACAGTGGAATATGCTGCCTTGGAGTGTGATGGAGTTTCCTTCTTTGGAGGTTTTTAAGCACAGGCCGGATGGCCATCTATTGGGAGTGGTTTGATGTGGGTTCCTGCATGGCAGGGAGTTGGACTGGATGGCCCCTGTGGTCTCTTCCAACTCTATGATTCTATGTGCACAATAATTCATAATTAAAGTCATAATCAAATTCATACTGAAAACAGTACAATAATTGAGGCTTTTCTTCACTGCCAACTTAGAAGAACTTTACCAATTCAGCAACAAACAGAATCTACAAGGTCTTATTGGATAAACAACAAAATTTAAAAAAAATGCTTTATGGAGATAAGAAACTATTATTTCCTTTCTGACATCACGATAAAAATCACAGTGAAACAGTATATGTTAAAAGAGGTTTGGAATCTCCAGGCCTATGAGGTATTCATTCTTATTGGCAAAGTGCCTATTATACCTTTTCCACAAGGATGGCAGAAGATAGTATGTTCCTATGATGAAAAAAGGATGGCTTTCAAGAAACTTCCCCTCTTTCAAAGAAGTCCTCTTTCAAGTTGAAAACTTTCACTAGCAAATGTTTGCCTCAGCCCTGTACATTTCCTACACAGAAAATAGAGCCTGGAGTGTTTTTTAAAGGAATTTTTATTAAAGGAATTTTTTAAAAGGAATTAGTTATTTTATTCATTTTTCTGATCATCTAACACATTGTTACTCTTACTGCAATCCACAGAACAACTCACTGAGTTGATTTGTTCATAAGGAGTTGCTATTGCTGTTACTGTTGTGTTACTGAAAAACAGAGGAAAATGATCTTCATTTTGGGCATGCACTCATACTGACTCTCTTCCTTTCTAGTAGCAGTGCAGTTCATACCACTGCCCCCCCGCCCGAAACCCCACTCTACCCCTAGTCTCTTACCCTTCTCCCCAGAATGCCTCTCTCTGGATCAAGGCCAGGCAGAACAGAGGAAGCAGAAAAGGCAAACTAACTTTAAAAAGCATTTTTTAATATTTCCAAATAACTGGAGATTTTACTGCTGTTCAATACATCTCATCTCACAGCACCACAGAATTGGAAGGGACTGTAAATCCGGTCTCCGCCATGAAGGAACACACAGCTAAGGCACTCATGAAAGATGGCCATCCAGCCCCTATTTAAAGACCCTCTCCACCTGCTGAGACAGTCTATTCCACTGTTGAACAGCCCTTTCCCATTAGAAATTCTTCTTAATGTTCAGGTGAAATCTTTTTCCTCCTAATGTGAACTCCCATGTTCATGTTCTAATGTGAACTCCCTAGTTCCTGATGGTCAGAGCTGTCCGGCAGTGGAACATGCTGCCTCAGAGTGTGGTTGAGTCTCCTTCTTTGGAGGTTTTTAAGCAGAGGCTGGATGGCCATCTGTTGGGAATGCTTTGATGGGTGTCCCTGCATAGCAGGGGGCTGGGCGTGATGGCCCCTGTGGTCTCTTCCAGCTCTATGATTCTATGTTCTAGTCTCTAGAACAGCAGAAAACAAGTTCGCTTTATCTTCTACATGAGTTCTACTTCAGGTGTTTCAACTACAATCTCTCCTCCCTAATTGTTCCATACCTCTGTGCTTTACATCCTTACTATCAAGGTAGCCAGGCATATGAGCCTTCCTCCTTCTCTTCCCACTGCTCAAACTCAGTCACGAGAGATGGTCAGACTCCCATTCTCATTCCACAAAAAATGAGTGAATTAACACAGTTACAGAGTTATCTATTTAGAAAAATTAGGTATTTTTAGCTCTAACAGAATATATTCCTACATGGGGAAAAAAAACCCCAAAACATTATAGCTACCATCCAAGACTACACGGCTTTTCGGTTCCACATGTATGAGCTAGGAGGGCACTATTGACCATGGTTCTCTGTGATATTGGTGCCTGTGCTATGAGTGGGCATGCATGTGACAGCTTTGCTTTTTCCCTTAAGGAAATACAAAACATCTGAAGTAGCCCTTGGAATCAGCTCATTCAAAGACAGAAGACAAACATCACAGTGTATATATCCTGTTTCCAATCAAGCTAAAGAAAAGTGTTGCAGATGTATATGCCTAACCACATCTTTACTTGGTGAATAATTCTAAGATGAAAAATAAACTCCAGAAAATTGTAAGCAGATTTGTGAACGTAAAAAAGAAGCTAAATAATCCAACCATTTATTTGATACATACTATTATCCTAAGCATATACAAAAGAGAAAGAGGAATTACTGAATGCATGAACTCATAGGCAGAATAATAGGATGAGGTTATGCAAAGGAAACTGCAGTCTAAATATCAGGAAAATTTTCCCATAAGCATGGTTTGTACCCTGTAAGTCTATCTCCCAAGGGAAGGAGTTGAGATCTGCTTATTTCAGCTATTTAAAAATTGAACAGACATGAAAATATAAAGCAATTAATCATATTTCATTGAAATGTAAGACTGTCCTTTTTTTTTATTTTAAAGTATATTTAAAATATAGAGTCGAAGGCTTTCACAGCCAGAATCCATTGGTTCTTGTGGGTTTTTCAGGCTTTGAGACTGTGTTCTGGTTGTATTTTCTCCTGACGTTTCGCCTGCATCTGTGGCTGGCATCTTCAGAGGAATGCAGATGCCAGCCACAGATGCAGGCGAAATGTCAGGAGAAAATACAACCAGAACATGGACTCAAAGTCCGAAAAACCCACAAGAACTGATATATTTAAAATGTCTGTAGACTTTTTTGCAGCGCATCTATATTTTAAAATCTCAACAGAACATTTTTGGTAAATGTACAATCCAAATATTACCCTTTCTGGTGCTCCAGTCAGGTTCCTATTTCCAAGAAGATGTTATAGTCATGGACAAAGTTGCAAAACTGGGACTACCCAAAAGGATCAAAGGGGGCTGGAGAATTTCCAATTGTTTATAAAAGGAGAGACTAAGAGAAAAGTGGACAGAAGGCAGTTTATGATCTACTGGGATATCTCTGAGTGATTTTCAAAAGATCTTCAAGCATCCTCTGAATCACAGGAATGTAATCACCACCACAATAGAATGACATGCACATTTGTCCTTAATTACTTTACCGAAATTAAGAAAGCTTGACAAAACTGATAGTAGTGTTTTTTTTTAAATGGGAAAGATAAGTTCTGTCAAATTTTGGTACCTTACGCAAAACACATTTTTGGGCCCATGATTCTTCTGCAGCTGGCTTGGGTTTGTGTACTTTGGAATTCAAGCAAGAATCAGAGTAATACCTCACAAATCTAATGCCTCCCCACTCCAAGACTAACAAATTAGGAGCATGAGAGTTTGTAAAATTATATTTGAGTAGAGAACACAGAAAGGGAATCTCTTCTTTGGGCTCCTCCAGACAGCCAGTAATCCCAGTAAATATTGGGCTATTATGTTCCTGGATTGCATGTCTTGTAGCAGTTTCTCACACTCCTGCATTTAGTCATGCCTTAAATATTCTAGAGTTTCATGTCCTCCTGGAGGTGTGGTGAACAGTTGTGTGCTCTACAATGCACCAGGACATCAGCGGGATGCCCTGAGATACAGGCAGAATGAAGAGGAGGGATTCTCCACATGGGAAGTTACCCCTGTTAATATTGGGATTGCTAGAAATTAAAAACAAAAAACAACTCCTTCCCTGGGTTCTAAAAGCTGTGGCTGGTCCCAGAAGTTATTGGGGAATTAACCAGGACAGATGATGTGTCATTTGATTATTCAAAAACCCCTTGATCTATACAAGTACAACTCTCAATGATCTTCATCAGTCTGGATGAGCCCTCCCTTTCTCATTATACTTAATTTGGGAGTTATCCAATGAAATGGATCAGCAAAAGGAAATGTGTGGCTGTTCTTGGAGAACAATGGCAAGAAAAAGCTATTCATTCATTCATTCATTCATACCCTGCTTTTCCTCCAAGAAGTTCAACCACTCTACAACACAGATTAGGGTGAAAGAGACTGACTAATCCAAGCTCAACCAGTGACTGAGTGGAGATTCAGTCCACTACATGTCCTTTCAAGCCCTTCATTTGGGCTTCATGAAGCCATCCACTGGCCAACTGTGAGAAACAAGATCCTGGATTAGGTAACCAGCCTTCCCAACCAGAGTCACCTTTGGGGAGTTATGGACATGCCATGCTGGCAGCAGATGATGGGAAATATAGCCCCAGGTTGGTGAAACCAGAATCAGACCTTTGATCTGATTTAGAAAGCGTCTTTTGACTCAAAATAAAATAGTCCATAGCTTGTGGTAAATTTAACAGTCTAAAGTAGTAACTCCTTGAACACTGGTCAAGTTGGCAAAGGATTCTGGGAGCTGAAGTCCAACAAGTGGTTGGGACTCATGTTTGTGAACCACTGTTCTAAATGGTTCTGACAGGACAAAATAGCAACCATGCCCAGATTTAGGAAAGACAAGGGTAAAGTGCTTGAGCATTCTAAGGAGAATTTGAAATGCTGTGTATTTTCTGAAAGAGGACAGTAACTGTGTATTACTCACAGAGTATATTCAAAGGTGCTATAATATTCCCTCATTCAAACATTTCCCATAATGAGTATTCCACATTTTGGGTCACTGAATCCATTAACTTACCCTTTGTGTATTTGTTACATATTGTTATTTCGTTGTGTTCCTTCGAGTCTTTTCTGACTTATGACAACCCTAAGGTGAACCTATCACAGGGCTTTCTGGAGCTGAGAGTATGTGATAAACCCAAGGTTACCCAGTAGGTTTCCAAGGCCGAGCGGAGAATCAAACCCTGGTCTCCGGGGTCATAATCTGACTCTCATTTGTTACATACATATCCTGCCTTTTCTACAGTGTGCAAATATGGCTCTCATTATGGCCAATGGTTAAGAATGATGAGATCTAGAGTCCAGGTGGATAACTACAGATTTTTTTCACATTATCATTATGCGTTAACTGTTATGCTAAGATGTGTTGAACCATTTACAAGAGACATCAGAGCCTGGACATTGTATGTATCTATGTATGTATGTATGTACATATTTAGTTAGTTAGTTAGTTATTTTGAGTACAACACCCAGAATTTCCCTTCTGGTATCACTGCTTGGCTGGATGTCTGAGGGATTCCAGGAGCTGTAGTGTTTAAAAAAAAAATATATTTCCTAGCACTGAAAGAGACATTGGGAAGACCCTGCCGTAGCTGACGAGGAAAGCTTATTAACAGGAATGAAGAGAAACCAAATCACTGTGCTTTTCTGCTGATTCTGCAAACTAGTGATGATAAAGAGAATAGACTTCAGAAATCACTAGTCATAAAGCTCAAATGCAAAGCCTTGTGCTTGGTAATGGAATGGGGGAGGGAAAATTGCCACTTCAAGCTTAGTCAGCTGGGATTGCAAATTTGTAATATACTCACATTTTACATGCATCCCTAAGGAAGAACCTCTACAAGAAGTTGGTGGAAAAGAAAGTCAATTACACTCATTTTAAAGAGGTCTGTTTTGGTGGTCAGTGAGGGAAAGCTTGCATAAGTTTTTCAGCATACCAGTTCTGACTAAGGTCCCAAGCCTTCTCCACCGTCAATTACCGGTGCACATGAAAGCTACTAGAATGATCTTTCCCTTACGGTTTTCAGAGTCCTAAGATGAGCACTGGGCTGTCATGAATTGTCAGAGACAGAACTAGATAATAAGCATTGATAATTCAGTAGCTGATAGACGGAGTGGGGCGAGAGAATGTCAGATGAGTATATACAGGAAAATGGAACACAGAGATAATTTTCTCTGGGACCAATTAATGTTATTCAAGTTTGCATACTCTTAATCAGAAATATGTTATAATTTTTCTCATTACAGGGCAGCAGAAGGGAAATCTTTGATAACGAAAGTTGACAGGACACTTTTTGTTTTGTTTTTTAAATAAATAAACAGTATCTAAGCTACAGCAAAATATAATTACTTAGGTGGGTACTAATCCCAGGAACTACATGAATCTGGGCTATAAATATTTAAGGTACGTTCCAGGGCCTTGTTTTCTGAGCTAGATTATTGAGCTTCCCTCTATGTGGTGCCAAAAAAAAAGAAGGCAGCATCCCAGTGTTGTTCTCATGGCCTTTTCCATGCTTTGCTTTCCATCTTTTCATCTGTATCACCAACAACATCTGTTAAACATTAGATAGTTACCCTAGAACATTTAAACACAATATAGACATTCAATAGTAATCTTCACAACATCACCTAAGGGAACGCGTAAGGAATGTCTAAGGATATAAAGATGTGCCAGTTTGGCTTTCACTTGCATGTGAATTTTTTAAACCTCGAGTTTAAAAGTCAAGTCTGAATTTAAAAAAAATGGAGGTTGGGTAAATTCTACCAAAAAAAAAAAACCCCCCAAAAAACAATCATATTCTCCTCTGTCTGCCTTGGCAGATTTCAATAGGCACAGCTACTTCTAATATGAAGAGGATCATGTTGTACCTGCCTGCCACACTGCTCGTAAAAATGAAGACCCTATTAGAAGAAAGAGGTGACAACCCTAAGACAGACCCACATAGCCTTATATGTGTGACTGAAAAGCAGCAGAAGGGCTTGCGACGCACAGTAAGTTATGCTGGGTTGTATGCACAAATAGCCAGATGAGGAATGGGGCAGCTTCCCTTATGGATGGAAAGAATATTCTCTGTTTTCTTTCTGAAAAGTATGTTTCTGAAAAGTAGGGGATAGCCATGGAATCATAGTGCTATAACTATGTAATGAGAAAAGACTTAGATTTAAATAGTGACTTACTGACCCTAGAAGCTTCCGCAAGAGATTAATTACCCTCTTTTTTCCCAGAAAAAGGATGTGGAAACTCAGGGGTTTGGGGCCCACAAAAAAGTATTGGAGCCATATATGGCCCTAAGGTTACACTCTGCTTTCTCTGGCATTCATGAATCTTGAAATTATGTCCACTTTCAAAATTATCCCCACCTTCCTCCACTGTAGAAGAAACATATCCTCCAACATTTCGCAGATGAAAACAGGGACATGTGTGTCCAAGCAAACATCAGTATCTTGGTCAGTTTGATCTTGCCTGAGTCTACAGAAAAGGCCAAGATTCTACGACCATTTCTTCTATAGCGCTATTATTCCACTTTCAACATCCTATGGAATACTGGGGTTTGCAGTTTGAGGAAAGTGGAATAATAGTGCTATAACTGTCCAGTGCAGAAATACCCTACCTCATCCTCTCCTTTACCCTCTTCTGAATTAACTGGAGTGCAAACTACTTTCACACTTTGCACTCAGTTTGCAGCAACTGAAATAAGAAGAGGACAAAGGGGGAAAGTGGGAGGAGGAGAGAAAAACTGCAACATCTTAAAAATCACTTGAAAAAGTTCTGACAACAGAGGATTACAGGAAACCCCATCTTTTGATGCCTCTTTATCTGACAACTTGAATTTAGGACAAGTTCCATTAATTCTGTTGGAATATAGACAAGACTTACAACTTCAATCGTTATAGGGTTAATTGTGTATTTGTGAGATAGAGAGGACCTGCAGCTACAAATATTGTTTGAGGCAGGTGTGAAGCCTCCATAAGAGTAGCGTTTTCTTTAATGAGCTTATCTGCTGCTACTGTTGTTGCCGTTTGTCCTTGTATAGTATCCTGTTTGATCCTGCTTTATTTTGGTATTTTGTAGTTTGATATATTTTGTATTTTTCTATTTCTATTTGCCTATATCGCTCACGTTCATTTTAATCTTTTTCACTATGTTCTTCCTTTTGTATATTGTCTTCATATAAATACCTATGTTTGCTATTTTTTCCCTTTAAATAGAATAGATGAAATTATTATTTTTATTATCCATTTGTCTTCTCAATTTCTATTTTACAACATAGGTTTCATTCCTTTATCAGTTCTTCTTGCCTACAGAGGCTCACTTGGAACTGCTCACATGCACATGCTGCTCGCATAGTGAGCTAGAGGTAGGGAGGGCACTAAGCCAACTGAGAGACAGCAAGAAGTGCGTGCAGGGTCAGTCCCAAGTGAGCCTCCGTAAGTCCCTACACTACAGTACATGGGTTCTGCCTTTTAACCAATTCCATTTTCTGGATGTGCTCTTGTCTCTAACCTGTCACTAAGTTGGGGAAGCTGTCCCTAACAAATTGGGACAGCTGGTATAGAAAACAGCCTCCATCATCCATCTCAGTTGTTACCTTATAGTTGCTTTCATTCTAATTTTAATTTTAATTGTATTTTGGCAGGGGTGGAAAAGGCCGAACAAATGTGTGATTATTCACAGGGATGTGCTGTAAAGCCCTAACTATAGCAGGTTTTTTTTAAAAAAAGTTCTTCTATGGAAGAGATTGGGTATTTAGAGGCTCCTCTGAAGCTGAGGAACTACTACAGTTCAGTTAACTCTTTTGTAAATTCAGCACTGACTCTTACTCAAAACTGAGTGCAGCACTCAAGTCAAGTGAGTAACAAATCCTTCAGTAATTCTGTTTGGATTTTTTTTTTAAAGTAAAGCACACACAAAAATGTTAACCCCTTATCTTCAATATAGAAAATGCATCATAGCACAATGCATTTTCACATGGTTTCCACAATGCTTTGAGTCAAAGAACTCTTTAAACTCAGAGTCATGCCCTGCTTCCTTCAGACATTGTCAGTCTTTGTAGGGACAGATCAAAGTCCCATATACAGTCAAGCCAATTCCATTTTCCAAAGCCTTTTTTTTAAAGCTAGTCTTAGTCATATGACAGACAGCATGGCTGATTGCCCATAATCTTTCTCCACCGTCAAGTTTGCCAACATTTGTCATCTCCTCTCTCACTATCTCTGGCCAAGCAGCAAACAGCAGTTTTAATTATTATTGTATTTAAAAACAAATACACACACACACACACACCAAACAAGACCCTAAAGAACAATATGGAAGAATACAAAAATGTAAACTGAAATTGGGGTGGGCAGCAAAAAGGGGGAAAGTGATGTAATTTAATAGGTTTAGAAAGGGAAATAAGAATAAGTGAAGTGAGGTCTCTCTAGGGAGTGGAAGGAATGCCTTTAATAGCCTATAAGGCTTTACAGAAACATTGCTTTTGCTTGCCAGGTGCTTGATATTAAAGAAAGGAAAACATTTTTAATCCCACTTTGGGTTGTTTTAATCAGACATGTGTGTGTCTGTATGTATAAATGTGAGTCAAGTAAGGCAGTGCACTTTAAAACTTTGCAGGAAGAAAGTTAACATGTAATTGGCACAGGCAAGAGGAAATTTCAAATTAAATAGTGGAGACACTGATGAGCTTGGGAATATGCTGGGAAGGGAGGTGACTGTAGTGTACCTTGGTTGTTGTTGTTTTTATCCTGAAGATACACAATGTTGCCAAATCTAGGACTTAGTTCACCACTGTCAAAGTGAAGCCACACACACTCATAGGATTTAATGTGGTATGAATTCAGCGTAAGCTTTTCATTTCCACAGGGACATTTCAGATGCATTTGCTGTCCAAGATCATGTTAAATATATTTAAGATATATGGTATATTCATTTGCTAGGCTTTAGGCATAAAGCACTGTTGAGGCTGGCTCTCAGGAGTAATCTTTTAAAAAGAAAACCATAGCAAATTTGGATCTGTTTTGCAGGAAGAGAGAGTCACATAACAATATAAACTGATCTTGTTCTATGGTCTCCATCAATGGGATTACTTGAAAATAAATGTGGAAAGGTGAGGTTTAGCAAAAGGTTAACAAAGCAGAGTTTATGTGCTTGCTCTTTCCAGAGATGCTGCTTTAAAGCAATTGTGCTGGACTGGTATAACATTGCCTACATTGACAATCTGGCTGATGGCATAAAGTATTATTAATTGAACAAATTGACATTAAAAGGGAGTGAAGAAAAAGAAAAATTACTTCAAAGGCACATGAATGGCAGTCAGAAAACTGTAGATGAGGCCCACAGGACAACTTAATATATACCCACACCATATGTGAAACACATATATTGGAGAATTCCTATGCACCCAGATTTGATTTTAAAACCTGTTTAGAAACATGTAAGTGAATTTCTATGACATTTTTATGAGCAACACTAAAATTGCCCTTTAGTCTGTAATGCATCACTTCTAAATATTGTTAATGCAACAGAGAAACTAGACAGGTGACATTTTTAAATCATAACCTTCCATTAGTCATTTTACAATTGCAGTTATCCCTGCAGAATTTTAACCAATGTTGCTTTTTCATTGGATTCACAAATGTATGAAATGCAATAAACCAAAAAGTAAGCATTATTTCTGAATATGTCCTATGTCTAATTAGCAAATTGTAAACTCAGAGCTAAATATTTCTTGCAGATCATTTTGAATTTGTAAAGTCATACAGCTACATCAAATCACTTTGCATGAAGGAATTAGTTATTACTTCGTCTACACTTGGGCACAAAATAGTGCGAGCAACAAGGAAACCAAAAGGAAAATGAAATTTGCAACAGTATTGAACTATTGATCATTACTCTTTGCAATCTTTATAAGAAATGCTGCCATGTGGACAGATTCATATATTCACTCTACAACAGGAGATGGAATGCAGAAAGGAAAAATTCCTACTGGTGCAAGTGGAAAATGTGTGGCCGATCCTAGCTATCATAGTCAATTGTAAGCAATGATGGGTGTTATCATCCAACAACATCTGGAAGGCCCTACATCCTTTATCAGAACCAGATATGTGGATGCATTCTGTCTATTTTCAGAACATCTCCTTTGGCCCAGATGACTTTAAATTAGCAACAAAAAGATGCAAGTCCTTACAGGAAAGAAGCTTCCACCACTGTGCTGGCTGACAATGAAATCTGAACCATCTCAGTCCAACTGATAGGTAAAGAAGGATGACCAACTTGCAGTAGGGAGAGCATGTGGCATTCCCAGAACAGAAAGTGGCAGGACTATAATTATGGTTCTGGTACAGCGTTAGGCTACTACTTCTGTTTGCTTCTCTAATGAAATCTATTGGTAGGCTAGAAGGCAATATCACCTTCTACTGCAGAAATTCACTATAGTGCACCTTCAGAAAGCAAACAAGAAAAACCTTCTTGTTTGCTGAAGTCTCCAATATGGAGTACCAGTATGTTCAAAGGCAAAGCCACCTTCTGATGTGCAACAGAGCATGGTAACTCTGCAGCTCCTTCCAAGGAAACAAATACAGCCATATTGTACTATACACTACAATACAGCCAAGTACAATAACATCTTACTGAATTTGGTCAGGGATAGCCCTGCCATCAGGAAAAGTGAGGTGGCTTCCTCAGGCAGCAGAGGGTGGGAGGAAGCAGTAGCAGCTATGCAATGTTGTCATAAATTTTCTGGCTGTTCCCCTCTGTAGGAGGACAGAGTGGTGCCTTCCATACAAACTTGCACCGCACCCCTGAAATAAGTGTGCAGTCTTGTTTATTAATTTACTGGCATTGAAGTAAGATTTAATTGATAAGCCAATCCACTTTTGTACATGTCTAGGTGTGGGCTTCATTTTATCCTTCAGTGTACAGAGCAAAATGTCTCAGACTGACCTTGTATTTGCATTTGTTCAAGAGCAAGGAAGGGCAACAGTGGTTCTCTAGACTTTGTTGGACAGGACTAATGAGACCTGTAGGCCAAAAACATCTATGGAATGTAGTAGCACAGTCAGTTGCCCATCCTTGTTCTACAGCACGGTGCCTTTACTTCCTACAGAAAGATCATGAGATTTCTTACCTGCAGCAGATGACAGCTTTGCATGATAGTGCTAGGTCCAGAAATGACTGCCGGACTTCAAAGGAAAGGGCATACTTCAGAGTATGGCCATCGATAATCAATGCAATATCATTTTCTTTGCCCAGTGAGTCTCCCAGATTTGTACAGTGCTGGGTCAGTGCAGCTCTTGTTGCCTAAAGGATGCACATTGAGAGGGAGGGGAAGAGAACAGAACACTTTATCATCACTTCACCATCTCCATAAACTATGGATATATGAATTGCCAGAATCCAGGCAAGTAAGCCTTGGTGATGTTTGCTGATGTTCTCAATATCTGCTGTTCTGCAAACCTCTCATTATAAGATATCAGTATACCGGCCATTAGATTGCAGCGTAAAAATTGCGTCCCCATACCCTCCAAGTGTCCCAATTTGTCAAGGACAGTCTTAATTAATCCTTTGCCATCCCACTTTTTCAGCTGCATTTAAAATGCCCCAGTTTCTCTCTGCTCCTCACACTTCCCCCTCTTGTCCTCAGATTACTTCAATTGCTGCAAACTGAGATCAAAGTACAAAAATGGTTTGCACTCAACTCAGTTGTGAGGGAGAGGAGGAGGCAGAATCTAGCCCTCCCAAGTTGTTGTTGTGTGCCTTCAAGTCCTTTCCAATGTGTAGTGACCCTAAGGTTCACAGGATTTTCTTGGCAAGATTTACTCTGAGGCTGATAGAGTGTGACTTGCCCAAGGTCACCCAGTGGGTTTCAATGGCTGGAGGAGGGGATTCCAAGCCTCATCTCCAAGACTTCTAGTCCAATGGCCAAATCACTATACCACACGGTAGGCTTAGGTAAAAACAAACTGCTACAGCCTCTCCTAGCTCAGTAACTTTTGCCATCTTGACCCACATTCTGATGTTGCTTGGCCACATGTGAAATGTTGGAGGGTGTGCTTTCTTCTCTGACACACAAAAAGTTATGATTTGCCCTGTTTCATTGAAGAGAGAGGAACCTTTTTAGAAAGTAAGGAAACAATTTGACTTTCAGATTGGGGGTACAATGCACCATCTATGCATCATTCTTTGCTCACTCCAGCTTCAGAATCAGTGTGCATTCCTACTGTTGTAAGTCAAAGCCTAGAAAATCTGGGACTACAACTCCCAGAAGCCCCCAGAGAGTATTTGCAAAGATCTAGAGATCACGCTGGCTGGGAGATTCTGGGCACTGTAGTCCAAATAAGCAAACTTTCCCAGCTTTGGTAACATTACTTCTGTGTTCACATCGAAGTAATTTTGGAAGTTACTCATTGGTACAATTGACTACATACTGTTGCTGAGATCCTACATCATCATAGCTCTGCACACAAAGTTCCACTTCTTCCCACTACACATCGGCTGTCAAGCCCCAAGAAGGTCTTTGTTGCTGTAGCCTACTGATGGAGAAGCAAAGTGGAGAATTGATTCAGGCCAAGAAGTAGTAGCTAGTCTCAGCTCAGTTGTGGGGAGAAGAAATGCGGGTACATTCTCAAATGGAGTGCACATGCATTTTCCTTCCTCCAAGATCTCAGAGAAGCTGGATCTTCATGGTCTGAATGGATTCCTCCCTCTCTCTCCTCCCCACGAGTAAGTAATAGCAGCAGGGGTCTGTTACCCTGATTTCTGGGGGTATCGGGAGGGGCACCTAAGTGCGCTCCAAATATTACAAAGTTGAGAATTAGCAAAGAACACAAGCTAGCACTACAAGAGGCAGGGCATTGTAGTGAGATCTTTTACCCAGTGTCTATGGGGTCAGGCCGAGTCAAGGAGCAGACAGAAGTAAATAATAATAGTTGTTTTATTGATGTACAGTCAAACACGTGTATGCAATATACTCACATGGAGAACTATTGAAATAAAGGTAGGAGTTGGATAGAGGGATTTTAAGAGGAGGTTTTGTATGGGAAATACTACACCTGTCCTGAAGCCCGAGTAGTCTGAAGAAGTTCGTGGAAGTGGGAATTCTCAGCACGAGGAGCTGAAGGGAAGGCTCGCCAAATGAAGCGACAGCAAGGCGGGATGGAAGCCAAGAGCGATCCAAGGAAGCGCTCAAAGTCAGGGGGTCTTATAGGGGAGAATGTGGCTGCAGGCTAGTTCGTTCTTGGGGATAACAATGAGTTTCAGGCTGGAGACAAAGCCTCCAAAAGGTCAGTATTTTACATGATTGAGTTATGGCAGAGTTGTCAATAGAGTAGTCAGTATGCAAATGCAGAGTGTTTGACAATTGAGTATTCGGCTCGTAAAGCTGCCTGCTTGGGGCAGGGAGTTCTTTGTAAGCAGCGTGAATACATAATGTGTTACTTGCCTTGAGGTCTCCTAAAGCGGCAGTCTGGCTATTTCTGGCCAGCCTGGATTAGTTGGAATGTTTCGGCTATTGTCGGCCATGCCTGTATGCATGCTTGTCTGGGGGCCTTGCAAGCACGTGGAAAGGAATGGGTACAGAAAGCCAAATTATTGATATCAAATGATATCTAATATACCACAAGCCTGGGCTAGAAACTGCGGTAACAGGTCCCCCCTGGCAGCTGCTGGGAGGTGGGAAGTTTTTGGATGGGGTGCAAGGGAAAGCGACTTACAGGCATGAAAGCCATTAAAAGGATGCTACCCAGTGTCTCCATAGCAAGACTACAGACTGCATACACAAGTTGTGGAGTTTGCCCCAGATTTTATGCTCAATATATACACAGAATGAGAGAGACAGACTATTAAACCAAAAGAATTTTATTTAGATTATGTAAAATATCAGAAAAGCTGGTAGGGAGGAGCTTAAATTTGGCTCCTTCAGTGCTGACTTTTAAATGGGGCATGAAAACCAATTTATTTTGAGCCGCTTTTCATTAAGATGTTGAACTTTTAAATGTTTTATGCTGTTGGTGATGGCAGTTTTAAGCTGTCGGTTTTAAGATCCTGACTTTTGACAGGTCTGACTACTATTCTAACTTTTGATTTATTTTGTGACAATTATGATTTTATCCACTTAATGTAAGCTGCCTCAAGGGGATGTCACCATAAAAAAGCAGCCTAGAAGTCTTTAAACTACAAACAAACAAGTATCCTATTGCAACCTGGTTTCCTTCTATGCAAGATTCCAGGTACCCATGCCAGGATAACACATACCCTCTTAGATGCAAAGTTTATCAATGTCTGCATCTTACTAGAAATTAACACATAGTTCAGTACCTAAATTCAGGTCAAAAGACTATTTCTCACAATATCTAAAGATCTCTTTTAACATATGGAAGTATATTAATTCACTGTAAAAAATAAAATACATATTTAATCCTTGTTAAATCTATAATGAGAATCAGGATGGTACAGTAGTTTGAGCTCTGGCATATAATGCTGGAAGCCAGGTTTGGAATTCCAGTTGGGCCACGGAAACCCATTGGGTGACCTTGGCTGAGTCACATTCTCTCAGTTTCAGAGGAAAGCAAAGGCAAACCCTTCTGAACAAATCTTGCCAAGAAAACCCCATGAAAGGTCCACTTTAGGATTGCTGTAAGTCAGAAACAACTTGAAGGCAAACAACCACAAGAAGAAGGGGGAGGAGGAGGAGGAAGAGGAGGAGGAGGAGGAGGTTTGATGTAATTCATGGCTGGGGAATCTAATTGAGGGCTCAGGAATCCACAATCTCAGCCCAAGAAGCTGATGAACTACTACTTCCACCACTCCTTATCACCAAGGCTAGCTGAATTTCATGGAAACTTAAGTCTACCAACAACTAGAAGGCTACCAGTTCCCCAAATGATAAGTCAGAAATGACTTGAAGGCACACAATAAATTCTACAATCTGCGGGCTTCAGTACTACATGCTTTTTAACTGCTAACAATGATATTGTTATGTGCCTTCAGATTGTCTTTGACTTAAGTCAACCCTATCCTAGAATTATTATTTTTTTGGAATGATTTATTCAGGAAGTTTGTCATTGTCTTCCTCTGAGACAATATGATTGATGCATGATCAACCAGTGGGTTTTCACGACTGAGAGGGAATGTGAACCCTGGAATTCTAGTTGAACACTCATACCACTATACCAGTGCTTCTTAGAACACTCATACCACTATACCAGTGCTTCTTAGACTATCTGATGTAGAGACCGGCAATGGTATTTTACTAGTGTGCCAAAGGCCAGCATCATATTTGTGCCCATCGGTTATAATTGTTTCTTTCTTCCCTGGAAATTTCTCAGGGTCTAACAAAAAGTGACTGAGCAACTGGTACAAGTCCAGAGGCCACAACTTTGAGAAGCACTGAACTATACCACACTGGATCTATTATTGCTTTCATATAAAATAAATATCCAAAGGTGGATCCAGACTTAGTCATTGAAATCAGTAAGACAAGTGATGGCTAAACCAAGTCCCATTATTTAAAATTGATCTGCTATAAAGCATGACTTAGTTTGGAATCAACTCATCATCACTATTCAGCTAATAATGGAACCAGGTGCTTCCATAAACATTGTCTTCTACATATATCCTTTACTCATGCTCAGGATGGTCTTTTATAGTGTTTCAGGTTGCAGGTAATAGCTACAAATTATGAATAAGAGTGGAGCAGGATCATGCATGTCAGGAATAAGAATACCATATTTATGTGCCATTGTAATTGCATGACTGTTTTACGAATACAAATTCCCTCAGGGAAAAGTCACAAATTTACAATAACTTGTTGTGGATTACAACATTTTCTCTTGCATCATTGATATGACAAACAGATGTGGAGGAAAAAGTGTAGATAAGCCACTGACTACAGACAGCATAAATACCAGATAGATTTATTTTAGTTAACATAAATATCATAAGAGGTCTCAGACAAAGCTGTTAAGGGGCCAACTTTGTGCAACTTAACTCTTCCACTGCCTCTGCTCCAAGTTCCTCCAGGCTGGAGAACTGGAATGAGTTCCACATCCCAGAGGTGATCAAATTGTTACTCAATAACGAGCTTTTGATGCCGTGTGCCTTTAAGCCATTTCCAACTTATGGAGACCTAAAGGTGACCCTATCACAGGGGTTTTTTGGCAAGATTTCTTTGAAGAGAGATTGCCATTACCTTCCTCTCGGGCAAAGAGTGTAATTGGCTCAACGTTTCCATAACTGAGCAGGTATTTGAACCCTGGTCTCCTGAAATCCTAGTCTGACACTCAAACCACTATATCATGATGGCTCTCTGATAAAGAGCAACCAGGCCCTATAACATCCTGCTTTCTGGACTGGGCTGGTGGGCTGAGCCACTGTTCTCATTAGCTAATAATACAGAGATTAACTGGATCACCAGTCTGTTCATGGTTACCTTTTCTGCCACTGCTTGATCTAGTATCTGACCCATTCTAGATGAGATCATCGGTGCTCTAAGATGGCCTAATATCATGTTTGTCCAAGTGCTATTCAGGGCAAACTTCCCTTGAACTGAAATGCTTTTGAGGAAGAGTGGAGAATCTCTGGCCCTTTAGATGTTTTGGACTTCAACTCTCAGAAGCCCTAGTCAGCATGACTACTGTTAAGGGGTCATGGGAGCTGTAGTCCAAACATCCAGAGAGACAAGCTCTTCCAGCTTTGGTTTGGTGCCTACTGAATGGGCAAGGGCTGTACTAAAGAGAATGGCAGCACTGTAGACCAGACTTCACATCAGTGTTAAAACTTCTTTAGGTATCTGTGTTTTAGACTGGACACTCAATGAAATATGTTTGAAATACCATTTATATTAAATATGTGTGTTTTTCCCTAGTGTTACAAACACCACTGTTGTTTTCCATAATCTCCTCCATGATTCAACCAAAACTTTTTTAGGCCCATTGATTTCAAAAGAACAGTTAACTGAAAGTCTCCACTGAACGCAATGACTTTTTAGGGGAAGACTTCTGATATATTCCTCTTTCTTTCTTTCTTTCTTTCTTTCTTTCTTTCTTTCTTTCTTTCTTTCCTTTGGGGGTGAGGGAGAGAGGTTCTGGCAATTCTACTACCACCAAGTGAAGACACTGGTGTCATTATACAGTTAAGTCAGAATTCTATCAGCAGAATCACATCTAAGTGAGGAAAATGTATCAAGGCTCCAGTAGTAATCTTGAGAAATACTCCTACTAAACTCAATGGGGTTTTCTTTTGAGTATGCACCCACAAGATCACACAGTTCACTAAGGGTATTAGGGTCAGATGCAGTTGCTTCTCCTCTGCTGGAAGAGAGCCATCCACATCAAGTGACATCCAGTACGTCAGAGAAAGTTCCACAGGCATATATCTAGTGGTGTTCCCACTGATGACAGCCCCTGAAGAGGGCCATTCCTGGGGAAGGAGGAGATTGGGGATCCACTAGATCAAATCCTCCTCCAGTCCTCTGCTCTGCTCAGGTCCCTCAGCTATGCCAAGCTGGAGGTGGCGAGCTAGTTTATTAATTACTTAATTTTATCCTTCTTTTCTCCCAACATAGGGCCCAAGGCACCTTACAACCAATTAAACAAAGTCTATCTAAAAAAATTAACAGGGAAGTTGAAAAAACAGTTAAACAACAATTCTACTAAAAATACAAAATTACAACAACTTAAAACACATTTAAAATGTATTAAAACAGGAAAAAGCACAGCCCACCCCCAATAAAATACAGCCCTGCCTCAAGTATTAAAAATGAAAGGCCTCTCCAAATAAAAAAGATCTTTGCCTATCAGTGGAAAGAGAACAGAGAAAGAGTCAGCCTAGCTTCTTGCAAGAGGAAATTCTAAAGTCTGGAAGCATTTACTGAGAAAGCTCTGTCTTGTGTCCTCACCAAACATGCCTGTGATGGCAGTGATGAGAGATTGAGGGTCCTTTGCCATTTGTTAGCTTAATCTGTATCTGTCCAGAGTCCCATTTGGTCACCTTCTGGCTGCCTCGGCATCTAACTTGTGACCAACAATAGAATACTGACAGTCAGAGTTAACATGAACACTCCACATGAGCACTGTAATTAAATAATACTCCACTTGAGCATTATTAAGTATTGGAACCTCAGGATATTTCTATTGGAGAATCAGCAGGCTCTCTGATAGCCTTTTAGGCTATTTGTTATAGGGACTCATAGATATACAAACTTACCCACTCCATTAGGGAGAAATACAGGCATGTCAAAGTCTGGACACATTGATTTCATGACATCACATTGCACGTAAGGCATCACACATTCATTACATTACAATATATGGCAGGTTTGTAGAGACTGAACCTTTGAGTCATCTGCATCTCTATAGGCTTCTCTACAGTTAACATATAGAGAAACATTATTATCTTAAACAATATTATTCAGCCATTTATCGACTGAAGAACACACTTTTTTCTGTTTAGCAACTATACATTTCTAAACAGGCATCAGTAATCACACTGGCATTCAATTACTAGATATAGCAATGCCCTTGAATGCCAGTGTGATTACTGATGCCTGTTTAGAAAGGTATAGCGTGTGTGTGTGTGTGTGTGTGTGTGTATGCACAACAGGCATAAATTAGAATCCTAACTAGAAACATACTAAGGTAGAAAGCGTCTCTGGCCTAGGTGAGAGCAGAGATTCTCTCTTACCAGCAAGAGAGGCTCTTATCAGCCAGGAACAGTGATATCAACTTAGGCTGCTTAGCACAGTTGTGTGCCTTTCTGCACTACCCTGTTATAGTGCTATTATTCCATTTTCAATGTCCTGTGGAATCTTGAGGTTTGCAATTTAGAGAGGGACTGTTAGAATTCTCAGCGAGAAAGCTTTTTGGCCTCAGTAGTATTGAAATGGATTTTGAAGGAAGGTTAGTCTAGGTAGCCTTAAGACTCTATAAAAAGTGTTAAAAGAAATCCTCCAAAAGTGTGTGGCAAGTCAGAGTGTTTTGCAATATGCTGCACTAGCGAGGCTCAGCAAAGTTCCTGTCTCCAATACAAGGTTAGGTCACAGTGTGCATCATTGCTTGAGATGTTCTGTAAACCATGTTCTAGAATGAAAACAATGGTGAGATAGGAGGGAAGTGATGAGCGGGGGATGGACAGAGGAGGAAATGTCTTCGTGTGTCAGAAATGCTATGAAATCACTCTGTTAATTGTGCTCTTGGCACTTTGGAAGCTATTCCAGCCTGGCAGCCCGGCCGTTACTTTTAACAAACTCTTTTTCCTTCATCCTTCGTGGTCTCCCTGCCTCTGTGTTCTCGCTACAGTATGGAAAGGTCCTAGGAGTTAGATGTTCAGTCACTCATGGTCTGTCTCCTTTTGGTCTGTTTTATATCTTTCCCATGCTAATCGGCTGACATATCTTGTCCAATAAAATAAGACACTACTTACTGGTCGCCATTTACATAAACAATCTCCTCCTGAGAGGTGATGCAACACTGGGTACCATTAGCTCTTGCCTTTCTTCAGATTACAGTGGCCTCTTGACTTTCGTGAGGGTTTAGGACACAGAACCCTCACAAAAGTAAAAAAAAAAAGAAAAAGAAAGCTGCAGATAACTCCCCCTGCCAAATGAGTGCTCCCTCCCATTCCCTTCCAGAGTCCCTCCCCCTCCATTTGCTTGTTTTTTGCCTAGGCATACTCTCTCCCTTTTGGGCACCCAGGCAATAGACAAGCAAATGGGAGGAGGCAGCCATGTGCCTGGAGAAGGTGTGAGTGCATGCCTTCCCGCCCCATTCACCTGCATATCACCTGGGTGTGCTGCCTTCCAGGAATCCAGGTGATAGCAAAGCAAATGGGAAAGGGCAGCTGTTCGATTTTCCCCATACCACTTGCATTTCACCCAGGTGCCCTGCCTTCCAGGTGCCCAGCTGACAGGCAAGTGAATTGGAGGGGGCAGTTACGTGACTTGAGAAGGTACACGTGCAGGGCTGCCCCCGGCCATTCACTTGCCTTTTGCTCAGGTCCATGGAAGGAAGACACGGACACTCAGGAAAAAGGCAGAGGAATGAGAGCAGGAGAATCGGGAGGTGGCAAATGGGTGACTTGCAAATAATCAAGTTTGCGAATGTCAAACCTGCAAATGTGATGACAGGACTGTACATCAGCCACCTGATTAGCATAAGGTGGTACTCTTTAACATGGCACCTGTCCTGAGTTTATTATTGGTCAATTCAAACTGTTTAGTTCTCTTATCAGTGTTGACAGTTATGTTTATGATCTACCTGGCACTGGCCTGCAGCTATTTTTCAGTAGCACATGCACATTCCACAATACACAGAGCTTTCTGTTTTATATTTTATGCCTTGTAAACACACTATTTATATTTCCAAGTCTCAGAGTTTACAACCAAATCACCACATGGCATGTAACAGTGGACCTGAGAGAAAGTCATCCCCTGATGATCTTCAACCCAGGCAGGCTCATATAGAGAGATAAAGTCTTTCAGACAGGCTGGACTGGCTTTATAGATCATAACCAGCACTTTGAATTCCATTTAGAAATGAAAGGATGTCTAGTTAAGCTATTTCGGAAATGGAGTTATATGTTCTCTATGGTCACCCCCTAGTTTCCATGTGTGGTTGGATGAGGGGAGATTCCCTCAAAGAAACGGTCATCTGAGCAGAGCTGCCTCAGCTCACCATAGCCAAAACAAACTCCACTTCCCAATCCTATTTACAGATGGTCTACTCATGAATAAGGAAACAAATATGGAACTTTCCAGCTAGAAGACTAAATATTTATGAAACATTCCTTCTCTGCTCCTTGCATTTGGTATTCTTGATAAAGTTCCATCACAGCAGTAGCTACATCAAAGAGTTGAAGAGAGTGATCATTGTATTTTTATGTCTCCTCATCTGCTGAATACTGTGGTACTATTTAGCAAAAAAAAATAAAACTGCCTCATCGCTAGACTCAAAATACTATACAAGCAAAAGCCTAAAATGTTTGTGTCTGGTAAGTATTAAATTATTGTGTGGGATTCTTGAGCTTTACCAGTTCCCAAAGATAGAAATGGGTCTCAAGTGTCAAGTTCCCTGATTTTTCTGAAATATTTCACAAATCCCTTTACAGGGAGAGAGGGAAAGAAACCATGCTCTTCCAGTAGAAAACATTTCTCTCTCTTTCTTTCTCTCAGCTTCTCCATAGATTATTAACCCCCTGTTCCCACACACTTTGCCAGCCTAAGAAGCCTCTACAGAAAATATCTTTATTCAATATTTTATGTCCTAAAAGGAAAATAGTTTTGTTTCATGCATCATATAGCAGAAAATCATTTTTAATTCATTCCTGGCCCCAAACACAGTATATCCTCAAGTTCACACTTCTTAGCAAAGAAAGACGAGAAGTATATCCAACAGCCCTCTAATCTGACCCACCCTATCACTATCAGTAGTGAAAACTATCTTGGTTACTTCTGCAACTTGAATCAATTCCAGAGTTTAAGTCAGAAAATAAGCTTAGAAATTTACTTTTAAAAAGCAGTTTGCTATGGCTATAGTTTCAGTGCTTCCCAAAAGACCACTTATTTTCCATGGATGTAGAATTCAAAGACATACCCATGTTAGTCTGGATCAGTATGCAAAGGGAGCTTGTAGCATCTTTGAGACTAACTGAGAGAAAGAAGTTGGTAGTGAAGAAGTTGGTAGCAAAGAAGTTTTGAGACTTAAGTCTATGAAAATGTATGCTACCAACTTCTTTCTCCCAGTGGTCCAAAATCCCTCTAGATAAAACTACTTAATGTTACAGCTGTACTTTTAATAAAGTAATTGTCAGTATTCTGGTTCTTTTTTTTAAAAAAAAAATGAAAACTACACACTACAACAGCATGCTAAATTTTGTTAATCGGACTAAGAAGTCAAAGTAACAGAAGTGGGTAAGAATGGGAAAATTAGAGTTAGTAAGGGGATTCATCTGAGAAGTAGTGGTTGTAGTGCATGACAAACTGTTGTTATTTATGGCTATGTACACAGCTGTTGAGACTACTGTAATGCACTCTACATGGGGCTGCCCTTGGAAATTGTATGGATACTTCAGTGGTTCCAAAATGCTGCAGCCAGAATGCTGACAGTAGCTTGAGAGGAAGTCACCCAGAGATTCTATTTGTCTTTTAAATTCATCAAGAAAGTGAAAGAATACACAGCAGTGGTATCACCTATCATATTGTTTCACCAGCCACGTTATTGGTCTATGCCTTGCTCAGTGGTACTTGAGTGTTTCTGTGTCATTGGTGTGGTGAGTTCACTCTGGGTGTTTGTCCAAACTTTAAAGGACCTATTTAAAATGCTGAATCTGTTTCGAGGCTAGGCTTCAGCATCTTGGAAAACTCCTTTAAAATTGGACTACAACCCAAAGGAGAGTCACAGCCCAACCGTATGGAAGCTGCCAGCTGCCACTAATTTTGACTGCCATTTCAGGTACCTTGTTTTGGCTTGTTAACTGACAAACCCTACCTACAACAACTTGATCTGCTCTTGTGCCCCATTCCATCTGCAGAAATGATGTTCTTCAAACCATGGAAATAAACATTCTTAAGCCCTATTTCTGATTGTTTTGTGGTGTAAGGATGATAAGAGTAAGAGAAGAAGGTAGCTGGAGATTTCAACAGGTGATGAAGACTGAGCAATACAGGTAGCCACAAAACCAGTGGAAAAAATGGTGTGAGAATGAAAGCAATCAGTAACAAGAATTGTCCCACCCCTACCTCCCACAAAACCTAGCTGGTAGCACGCTGCATAGTTCTCACTGCACTGCTAACAAAGGACTGTCTGTAAATAAGGCATTATATAGCATTTTTCAAAGCACGAGTTAATCTATTTCAAGCATTTTAATCTCATTCTGCAGAACTCTGGGAGCACAGTTGTGTGAGCTATCAAAATATGTCCACTAAGCTATTGAAAGCCACTAGACATGTTTGACATGTTGCAGATGTTTTCTACAAGATAACTGATTTCATCTGTTTATTTATTTCATTTATGTGTCCTCTTTCTCTTAGAGTGGCACCCAAGGCAGTTCACAAAAATCAATTAAAACCTAATAACATTTTAAAGACAGTTTAAAATTATCACATTAAAACAGAATAAAATAATTTAAAATGCATGCAAGTTACAGTATACAAAAGTTTAAAAATTACCCATTAAAAATTTTCTTAACAGAAAGAAATCTTTGCCTGCGGGCAAAAGGAGAACAGGGAGGGGACCAAACTAGCTTTCTATGGAAGGGATCTCCCTAGAAATTCTCAGTGGGGGCAGCTACCGAGAAGGTTCTGTCTCTTGTCTTCCCCAAGTGAGCCTGTGATGGTTGCAGGACTAAGAGAAAGCCCTGTTCCATGGATCATAAGATTCTGGTAGCTTCATATGGGGGGATATGATCTTTCAAATAATCTGGACCTAAGCTTTATAGTTTATAACTTAAAACTTATAGCTTATAGCTTACAGCTTATAAAGTTATGACCAGCACTCTGAATTGTACCCAAAAACTAACTAGTAGCCAGTGAAGCTGTTTTAATAAACTACAGCTCCCTGTAGCTGACCTCAGTCAACATTCTGGCTGCAGCATTTTGAAACTGCTGAGGTATCCAAGCAGTTTCCAAAAACAGCCCCATGTAGAATGCCAAACAGGATGCAATCAAGGCATGTGTTACCACAGCCAGATCTCGCAACTCAGTCTGGTATCCTCCAAATATGTTGGACTACAACTTCCTTCAGTTCCCAACAAGCATGACCAATGCTCAGAGACAATGAGAGCTGCAGTCCAAAAAACAACTCTCATGTTCCCCAGGTTCAAAAAAACTCATTTTGAAAGAAAATGCTACTTTTTTCATGTTTAGGTTTCAAACTTTTTTTGTAACATTCTTTTAAGCCCAAGAGAATCTTCATTCAACAAATGAGAAAGCCCTCACACAACCTATGGAAAGTCCCAAAGTCTGAGCACAACATTAGAGAAACACTTATGAAACAATAATAACACTAACACAGTGGTTCAGCAAAATAACCCCAAACTGCATTTTAAAAGGACTTTAAAGTTTTAAAAGTTTTTAAAAGTCAGAAATGTCTTTTCCTGGCACTGGAATGTCAGTACAGTAAGTGCCAGGTGATAAATTCCATATTGCTGGCAGCCATGACTAAAAAAGCTCCCTCTGTTGTCTCACTGCCTCACCTCTATTTTTGGAAGGAGGTAGACAGAAAAGCTCCCCATGGCACTAACGTTCCTTTGTGATGGAACTGCATGCTCCTGTGAGCTGAGACGCTATGCTGATGGTAGCAGTGCTGCTTGTAGGGTCTCCCTTGTCACAGACTTTTACTGAGGAGCCAGATTAAATGTGCCAAACAGCTACAGCATAGCAGCACTAGTGGAGAGTGAAACTGGCAGAAGATCTCTCAGAGATAGCCGCAGTGATGCCATAACTAACACTTATTAGTATCATGCAGAAGGCGGCAATGGTAAACCACCCCTGATGCCCTTTACCTTGAAAACCCTATAATGAGACAATAAAAAAACAAAGAGAATAGTGCCAAAAGATAAGACTCGCAGGTCAGAAGGCATTCAATGAGCTACTAGGGAAGAGCAAACACAAGTAGTGCTGTGCCTAATGATGCAACTGGAATCAAGTCAAAAGGCCGTTCAGCTGTTGATGTGCTGAGAGGTGAAGGAAAGTCAAAGCTACACATAACATATATTACAGGACCATGGAATGTGAGAAGCATAAATCAAGGGAAGCTAAACATAGTAAAACAAGAAATGGGAAGTATAAACATTGCACTACTTGGGGAGAGCAAACTAAATTGGACAGAAATGAGACTTTTCAGTCAGATAATTATACAGTATTTTACACAGGAAACAAAAATCTAGGAACAAGCGGGGTTGCATTAGTAATGAAGAGAGATGTAGCAAAAATATTCAAAGGAAATGAAGCAGAAGAGTGACTGACTAAATTCTGTGAAGCCAACAGCTCACTCATCACAAACACATTCTTCAGGCAACCAAAGAGGCAACTGTATACATGGACCTCACCTGATTGGCAATACAGAAATCAAACAGACTATATAAGTGGAAGTGGAAGATGGAGAAGCTTCATTCTCTTTGCAAAAACAAGACCAGGAACTGCTAATATCAAAAATTAGAGTAAAGTAAAGAAGAATACTAAATCAATCAGTGTGCCAAAATGCAACATGGATAACAGCCTTTTATACTTAAAGATAATATAAAAGTAGATTTGCAGTATTAAACCTAACTGACCAAGTGTGATAGATGATAGCTCAGAGGTCACTGAGCAATTGATTGTGCCAGAAACACAGCCAGTGATAGACCAAACTACACTCTACTCTACAATCAGCAGGGGAACACACTGCATGATAAAGAAGAAATAAAAAGATAATGGAAACAATACCCTGAAGCACTATATAAAAGAGATGAAAAGATGACAGATTCATTCAAGGCAAAACAATCTGAAGATAAATCATGATTTTAGAAAGTGAACTAGAAGCTGTACTGAAAGCACTTAAGAGAATTTTTATTACATATGGAGCGAGAAATGCCAGATGTCCAAGTGGCATTCAGAAAACCAAGAGACACTAGGAATCATATTGCAAACTTGTATTGGATAACGGAGTACATCAAAGAATTTCAGAAGAAAGTCTGCCTGTGCTTTATAGATTATAAGAAAACTGTTCATTATGTGGATCATGAAAAATGATGGATCCTTCTTAAAGAAATGGGTATACCACAACATTTGATTATCCTAAAGCATAATCTCTACTCAAGACAGAAGGCCACCATCAGGATAGATTATGGAGAAACACAATGGATTCTAGTTGGCATGGGATTCAAGTAAGGCTGCATTTTATCACCTTTTTGTTTAACTTGAATGCTGAATGTATCATATACAAAGCTGGATTAGACTTTGGGCGTTTCTGCACCATACTGTTATAGTACTATTATTCCACTTTCAACATGTTGTGAAATTCAGGGGTTTATAGTTTATTCAGGTCAAAGAGTTCTCTGGCTGAGAATTCTAAATTACTCTCCCTAAACTGCAAACCCCAGGATTTCCTTAGGATGTTGAAAGTGGAATGATAACACTATAACAGTATAGTGTGGAAAGGGCCTCTGAGGAAGGAGGTGTCAATACTGGAGGAAGAAACATCAAAGATTTGAGATTGCAGATGATCCTACACTGCTAGCAGAAAGTAGCAAAGACTTGGAACAACTATTGAAGAAAGTCAAGGACGAAAGCACAAAGGCAGGTTTACAGTTCAACATTAAGAAAACGAAAACAATGATCACAGGTGATTTACATCACTTTAAAGCAGACAATAAAGACATTGAGATAGTCTTGGCTAAGTTGTTAATCAAAAATGGAGACTGTAGTCAAGAAATCAGAAAACTAGGACTTGTAAGGGCAGCTATGAAGGAACAAGACAAGATCTTCAAGTGTAAAGATATATTATTGAATACCACAGAGAAGATTGCCAATGCCATTGTATTTATGATGTCCGTGTATGACTGTGAAAACTGGACAATGAAAAAATCTGGTAAGAACAGAATTATTTCCTCTGAACGCTGAAGGAAAATTCTGTGGATACTGTGGAGTGCCAAAAAGACAAATAAATGGATCCTAGAGCAAATCAAGCCTAAACTTTCCCTTCAGGCCAAGATGACTAAGATGATACTGTCTTACTTGGGAAAAATTATGAGAATTATCATGTAGATCACACTACAGGTTCATAGACTCAAATCCCAGTATTCTATAGGATGTTGAAAGTGGTATAATAGCACTATAACAGTCTAGTGTGGAAATGACCAGGGTGACTTGAAGAACTCCCATTCTCAGGTCACCATGTTTAAGTCAATAACAAGAATACCAGAAAAGAAGTTCAGATGAAAGGTTTCAACTTGGTATGGGATAAATTATTCCAGCAGACATCTATGTCCAAGCCACATGAAATTTTAATGATAAGCACTACACTTTGAACCAAGCTTGGAAGTAGGCAGAGAACCAGACATTGGAAAAATTACTGTACTGACTACATTTCCAATTATTATTTGGTTTTCACATCAAATAAACCTATTATCCTTTGGTTTCCCCATTTCTCCAGATTTTGTGGCACAGTTCTTCAATTAATACAAATAACACAAATCCACAGAATAGATAAAATGCCATATGATATATATTATGGGTGGGAGACTTGCCAAATGGGTATATTGGGGAAATTAGTATCCCCAATGCATATGAATTTTCACCATTACAAAAATATTTACGAAATGTAACGCTGACTTGGAGAGGAAAATGAATATTAATATGAAAAGGGGTAAACAAACTTGTGCATGAAAAGAATGGAAAGACTGTACTGCAAAAAATGAAACACATCGTTTATTCCTACTTCACAAGACTGCCATACACATTTTTTTTAATTGCTTTGTGCTATCAAGTCAACTTCAACTCATGGTTACCCTGTGAATGAGAAAGCTCTGCTCAGGTCTGGTAAACCCAGGTCTGTGGTTTTCTTGATTGGGCCAATCCACCTGTAATACAGCCTTTCTTTTTTCTGATTGCCTCCCATTTTACCAAGCATTATAATCTTTTCCAATGAGTCACACTGGTATGTTCAAAGTACAACAGCATCAGTTTAGTCATCTTGGCTTCTAGTGAGAGTTCAGGCTTGATTTACTCTCAGCTCTTTATTTGTTCTTTTGTTAGTTCATGGTATCCACACACACACATGCACACACAAACACATACAGCTCAGGATTTGTCCTGCTAAGTTCCCTGAGGCTTATTCCCATACAAATATAAAAAGGACCACAATCTTAAAAGTACTGCAGCTCAGGAAGTACAAAAGCTGCAGGCTATATTGGAGACCTTGTTGCATCAGTGACCCACAAGTCTGCTGGTAATAAAATGTGCTACTCCAGAGCAAGCAAGGGGAAAGAAGCCAGTGTTCATGAAGTAATATTCCTCCTGAGGGGACAAGCTTGATGAACTGGAGTTCTGGAGGTCAATACCAGATTGAGACCAATCCCACAGCCTAGAGTAATTTTATTTAATTCAGAAAATTATCTGCTTTCCTTGACAACATGAGGTAATTGCTAGTGGAAAGGAACACACCAGCTGGGGAAGGATTTAAGGATATGCATTATTGCCTTCCTCAATGCTATTGCTGAGCAAACAAATGTTCCCTATTTAACTGCAAGCAATTAGATACGGTCCTTGAGATATCATGTGCTTATGGTTCACTAGCTAAGTCTTTAGGGAATGGATGAACTTGTTACAATTGCATCAATCCCAATTCTCCCCTCTCTCCATCCCCCCAAAAGAGGGCATGTCCTGGGGAAGGATTAGCTATTTTCTTCTCTTTTCCAAATTATAAGCATATAATGTGTGTAAGAATTCACACTGATTCCATGATGTGAGTTGTGCTCTTTGGCTACTCACCCCCTGAGGATAAGAAAGAACACTACTTAAATAGTGTGGTTACTTCTGACCCGAAACAGGGTCATTCATTCTAACAGAACTGCTAACATTTTTCCTGGTTGAGCACCTGTGCTTTTAAAACCTGCATAAAAGGGAGAAACTCACAAAGTGGGGTTAGTTTCCCCTGCAAAAATCAGTCCAGAAGGTTTCAGGCCTATAGGAAAATGGCTCTCTACCACTCTATCCAGGAGGCTATATCTGGTCCCCTGCCCAAATTAAGAAAAAGAACTTGCACCAGTTCAGCAAGAAGATGAATTAGAAGGATGGAACAATGACATATGTCCTAACACTTGTACAAAAATTGGTTCTTTTGATTTTGTATTTATAGCAGGGGTGGGTAAAATGTGGCCCCCAAAGGTGTTTCAATGTTGTTGTGAGTTTTTCAGGTTTTGAGGCCATGTTCTATTAGTATTATCTCCTGACGTTTCGTCTGCATCTGTGGCTGGCATCGTCACAGGATATCCTCTGAAGATGCCAGCCATAAATGCAGGCGAAATGTCAGGAGATAACACTAATAGAACACGGCCTCAAAATCCACAAAACCCACAACAACGTATGGATTCCAGCCATGAAAGCCTTCGTGTTTCAATGTTTTTGTGGGTCATCTCCAGGCAAATCCTACCGTTTTGTGCGGATCAGCTCTAGGCAAGAAGAAATTTCCAGCTCAGCTAATAGGCCAGCAGTTTAATACAATTTGCAAGACTTAATTGATTTGTTGGTGCAAGTTGCATAGACTCTTCAGAGTCTATATACAGTATTTTCTCCTCTCCAGTTGTTGTAATGCTAGGCACACAATCTGCTCTGGTTTTCATCTATATTCCAGCTAGAAGCAAGTAGGCTAGATTAAATGTTTCTTATTCTGTCTCCCTATGTAGGCAAGAAGTAAGAATCCCTTCATTTCACCTTGAACTGGAAACAGCCTATCCATAAGGCTTAATGACATCATCACAAGCTGTCCCTAGGAGTCACGTTTTGACCTAGAAATGTCAGGGCCTGGGAAGATCCTGCACTGGCAACCTTACTTCAGACACAAAAAGAGAGTAGGAACTTCTCCCCTAGAAGCCTTCAAGCACAATGATTCACTTTTACAACAGGTTGCAGGTATCTCCTTATACCGTTTGATATAAAAAAAATAGCAATTTTTAAAACCAACAGTGGCCAATATAATTCTGTTTTTTGGCATTTGTGGCAGTCTATGTGGACTATGGATGGTCCCAAAGGTAGAACATATCCTCTTGGAGCTACCATGGCCTTGGCATATGGCATGGCATATGCACTTGGAGCTACCCCAATTCAGAGCAAGGGGGAAAAAAACTTTTATCCCTTACTTTCTTAAAGAGTTACTCTAGTTTTCCACTTTTGCATCTTGTGACCCATTCTCCAATACAGAAATTGAACCACCATTGCTGAATATAAACAACATGTGAACAGCCTGAGAAGCAGATGCATAAGATACACTTGGGTATTATATTGCCATAGCTATCCAAGCACAGGCAGTGGTGAGATTGATCACATATATGGGACACAAAGCAGAGTCTGGTTTTGATTGGAATTGCAAGACTGACTTGGGGAGAAACTAGTGATCAAACCTGGGAAAATCCCACAGGATAAAAGCCTTTTCCAGTCCTCTGCTACCTATACCACGGTACATTAAACAGTGAATGCACCCCCCTCACTACAGTAGAGTAAACTTGACAGTTAATTTGGCATTGCGCCTAAGTGCAACTTTACCCAAAAAAGCATTTTAAAGTCAACCACTTTTAATTTACTCATTCACTGTTTCAAAAAACAGCAAGCACTGACAGTAAAGCTCCTGGCAATCATTATAGCATTGTTCCTTCACAATTCACACACCATTCTGTTTACAAGAAACCAAACTTTCTGACTTGAGTGACCTGTATAAATTTTATTCCATTCTCCAGAGCGCATCATGCTGATGAACAGTAGAGCACTGTTATAAATCTTGGAGTACCGAGCAAAATTTGTTGACAGGCAAAGCATTAGACTATCCTGCAGTAGAGCTCACGTGTGGTCTCCATTTGGGACCACATCATGCTGTTCCAAAAGAAACTTTATGATGAGCCTGTTTGTATTTTCCAACTTTCCAAGACCTTTCCAAACGACTCCATATAATCAGCATAACTCTGCAGCTGAACAACAAGAAAAACCCTGACAGGTTATTTTATGGAATCATATTTAGACCATTATGAGAAAAAAAGCAGAAAACTTTTAAAATTTAACATAGAAGACAAAGATTATATCCATTTTTAGCATTGTTCAACAGATGTGCTGTGGCTTGGATCCATAGATCCAGTAACAAAAGTGTTGTAGTTCTGGTAAATTCTGAAAAGGCTCATTGCTCATTACACTATTCCCTTTAACTATATCACCATCCTATTGCAGCAAAACCACTCTGTGATACCTTAAAGACCAAAAAGCTTATCACAGCATATGCTTTTGTTCAATGCAGCTCATATTATCCTAAGCTGCAGATGTTGGCGGGGGGGGGGTCTGATTCTGTGTTGATGTTTAGGAATTAAGCACCAATATCAGAAGGAAGTGAAATGCCAAAGGAACAATGACAATTATATTACGAACAGTGGCCATTCCCAGAAAAGTTGTTGCTAACAAAACAAGCAGCCCGGTAGTGGGAAAACTGATCAGCAGATGTAGTATATTTTTAAAAAAGAAAAATATCCCAATTCAGTGGGACTTAAGCATGCTTACAGTACACAGAAGGATAATAGCAAAAGCAGTGCAAGCACAGTGTGGCTATGTGCGTGCATTTGTGTGTCAGTTTGTGTGTATGGTCCTGTTTTTGCCATCATCGTTCTTCCAGTTAGTTATGATGAGCAGCTAGCTATGATAAAATTGTTTCCATTTATTGGAAAGGGTCTTGCTTTGCTTTGTCTTTTGGTCTTCCATGAAGTAGTGAGAACAATAGGGGATTTAACAGCAGAGCAGCATTCAGATAGACATTCTACAGCCGGCCTTGATGCAGATTTTCCAGTGCACCTTAAGCATGACCTGTAGGGGGGCGGGGGAGTGATTGCCATCTGTTTGAAGAAGACCATCTCTCAGTCAAAGCTGTCTAATTCCTGTGCCCCAGGGACCTGTAAGGAAATCTGGCCTAAGGGAGTTTATGTTGGAAATGGAGTGATGGAAAAACAAAACTAGGACATACTACTTAAAATAAAAGCTAGCTGAAACACAATGTAAGCATGCCAATACAGCACCTGTAATAGGGAAAAGTTAGGGGAAAGACTTAAAATAACAAATGGGCCCAATCTTACAACATGGTCATGCCTTAGAAGGCAAAATAATAGCAGGTCTGAGAAATTTCACTTTTTTGGACAGTGGTCATGGTGGCTGAGGGATTCTGTGAGTTGTCGTCCAAAAAGCTAAGGTTTTCAAGCCCTAATCAGTATTACTCAGTGCATGCATAATGTGTTAGCCCATGTCCATCATTCTCTGTGGTTTTCTTTTTTTTAATTTTTAGTGAAATTTTTAATGAAAAACAATAAAAAAAACCCTCCCGGCTTCCAGACATCAATTTCCCAGTTGAATCTGAGTTTAACATTCCATTCCATACATTATCTCTATTTTATAACAAACATATACTATTACTTTTAGCTTATATCTAACTATTTACATTTTATCTTTTACCACTTCATTTTGTCTTCCTCCTTTCTCAAAGCCTTTCTTTCTTTCCCCCTATTTCTTTCTTTTATCCAATTCAATACCTCTTGCCATTCTCTTTCAAAGCCCCGGATTGGCTTATTGTTAAGTGAAAAAGTTAACTTTTCTGTCGCTACCATATCCAGGACTCTGAATTTCCATTCTCTTATATCAATATATTTTCGTTTTTCCAATGTTGAGCATAAGTCAATCTTGCTGCAGTCATTCTCTGTGGTTTTCTAATATGCCTGTCAGAGACTGAGGGCTGCCCTTTGCTTGATAGGAAAAACAGCACACAGCCTACAAGAAGTTGCCTTAATACCACATTAGACAAATAGGCTAACAAAACCATCTAATCTGACTTTCAGTAGTTCTCCAGAGTCCCAGGGTAAACTGCTTGCTTTCACATTACATGCTAAGTGATTCTTGTAAGTACTAGGGGTTGAACCCAAAGCTTGGAATTAGCTTATAAAATTAACTCACTATTTTTTCTTACACATTTTGCCTAACTTTTTAGATTCCTCAGTTACTGCTAAAGTTAAAAATAGACTTCAGTAAATCAGGGTGTTAGAATTTGTTAGCGGTCGTTAGTGTGGGTGCCTCTCCCTCTGTCAGCTTCAGTAAAACAGAAAGACCTCCTGCCTCTGAAAAAGAAATATTAGTATTGGAGGAAATGTGTCACATGGCTTTCTTGTTAAGCAGACTAATTTGTGTGATTTCTTTGAGAAGACAGCAGGGAAGAGAGAAGATAAAGAGACAACTTTATGAAGCCCAAACCAGAAAGCTGGGCTTATGGAACAGTATTTTGGAAACAAGGAAAAGAGAGAGAATGGAAAAGAAGAAGAAAAAGGTAAATCTTGGGGGGAAAATGGGGTGGGAGTGATGTTTGCTTAGCAGGACACCGAAACTCTCAAGCAGTCATGGAGCTTTCAAAATGCCCTTCCATGAAAGAAAAATGTTTGGAGTTTTTCCAAGGGACAGCACTACCCTCAGTATGTCCCTACCTTACTTACTGACTGATTATGGATTGATTTCTATTGCATAATATAACACTATCCTTTTGTTATATAATATCTACTATAATATTATTTGAGGTTAGCTTTAGTTAAGTCCTTTGCCATTCTTAGTTTATTATTCAGACAGTACTAGGTTTCTGGATAATTACTGTATGTGAAAAATGTTCCTCAAATTAACCCCCATTTCCTTTTCCTTTCTTTCTTTCTTTCTTTCTTTCTTTCTTTCTTTCTTTCTTGGCTTCCCCTTCTCTCTCTTCCTCTACCCACCCTTCTCATTTGCTTTTTATCTGCCTTTCCTCCTCTTCTTCTTCCTCCTTTTTCTTCTTACACACCCTCTTTTAATTATACAACTAAGTTAAGATGGGTGCAGAAAACAGTGGGCTTTTTAGATACCTGATCATTAAAACCACAGATGCCACAGACTGAATTTAGTATCCTTGGCTTCTGCATTCAAAATATGTGCTCTACCACTCATTTTAGCAGACCACACTTCTTAATTGGGAGTGAAGAGGCAGAAAGAATGTAGTAAGTTAGCTGTGCTGAAAAATATTCTGCATATGCTTAAAGACTCTCAAATTTCTGATTCATAATTCTCAACTCTTGATTTACTGACCAGTCTATCAGTGTTAGCAGCACAATTAGCTATCCATTTATTTCTGTATTTGCAGTGGATCAGTGTGTTCTAACTGAAATAAATCACTTCTTAACAAACCAGGCACTTCCAGGATTGCGATGGGATGACCATGGAGATGGGTAAGGTGTGGAAATGGCTTTAGAGCTTGAGTAGTTTCTTTGTAGCTTAAAGCAGCTCTACTGGTATGCCATCTGTTCCTGGTCATTTATTTCTCCCAAGTAAGATTTTTTTTTATTTGCCAAGATTGAGACTGAAGGCAACTCACAACATAGTTAAGAATCCAGAGACAAATAAAAACAGAGTAACCTAAAATATTAAAACTCAGTTTGAACAAATTATTACATTAAAACAGCCACCACATTAAAAGAAATTTAAAGCACATCAATAGAACGACACAGCACGCCCTGTTAAAAGCCAGTTCCACTGCAGCCAGTAAGCTTTCCCAAATGACAACGCCTTTGTCTACTGGCAGTAGGAAGGGGGCCAGCCTAACCTCAAAAGGGGTTCTATAACCTGAGAGCAGTCACCAAAAAGGCCATCTCTCAAATCTTCACCAAATGTGCTGGTGGGGGCGGCAGAATTGAGAGCAAGGCCTCTAAGGAAAATATTAAAACATACTTAGGCTTTTACTTTTTAGATATTGATGTCGTTGTTTTCTTTCATTAGCCGTCTAAGCCTTTGCAATGGTACAAGATATAAATGTAAAATAAGACCTGTCCTAGATCTATGCTTTTCTTGTCTGAACCCCTTTAGACTGGTCTTTGGCTGCACAGAAAGTGGTATCTCATGTGGATCCATTTTGAATCCCAATGAGAGTGCTGTGTCCCACAAAAGTTCTGGTCCACATGGCCCAATTTCCAGACCGCTACTGACGACAGCCTGGTTTGTGCGTCTCCTGTAGCGATAAGATCCCTCTGTGCAAGGATGGGATGTGGCACAGCCTACCCAGCTTCCATAACAAGGTTTGGCAGTGAAGTCTTCACCTTTAAATAATTCAGGCTGCCTGTTCGATCTACAAGAACTGCAATATTTCCATGTGGGAGTTAGGGATACAATTGTATATTGAGGATGCAGGTTTTCTATTGCAAATCATTGACTTTTGGAAGATCCATGGTCTGGTGAGGGTAAGGAGCAGATTTCTTGGCCTTCCATTTAATTTAACAGCTATATAATCAGGGAAATTGGCAAGTGGACCTCAGTTACTGCATCGGTACTTTTCTGCCGCAGGCCTCCTTCAGGCGTTAATTAACCTTTGCTCATAAAGCAAGTCTGTATTCCAAAGCTGCTTAATGGTAACCATACAGATACAGAGAGAAGATTGGGAGAGGGACTAGCCAATACTGTACAAAGAACATAGGAATTTAACATGCAGGAATATTATTTAAACTATATTTATTGAGTAGCAAAAAATATAGCTTAAAACTGTGTTTCCACATTTCCAGCCGTGGCTCTTTCCAGCCAGATACACCACAGTTTCTGCATATTAAAATTCAGCTGTAATTTGATTTAAGCTAAAATCTTGAGCACATTTGCTGTGGAAGGAGTTGAATTAGATATATATTGAAATAAGAGTCTGTGGGATCAGGATGTCAATCATCAGTTTAATGCTCGCTTTCTGATTTTTTTTTTTTTTTAAAGTATGACATAGTACAGCTGCTTTAAACTGCCTTTTCACATACTGAGGAATAGAAATTCCAGTTTTCCCCACTTGCCATTTTTATTTTTCAAATAGAACCTTTCTTGGCCATTAGCTTTCTTTTCTACAGGCGTGTGTGGTATAAAGGAATTGTAAGGAGAGAAGATATTCCAAATTCCACCTTGTCCAACCCTCTGCCAGTTTAAGAATCCACAGGAAAAATATCCCTGACAGACAGCTAACAGTAAAAACATCCATCTTCTATCCAAAAACTTCCAGTCTTCCAAGGCACTCCATTTCACCTTTGAACATCTCTTTTTCCTAATGTTTTATCAGAATCTCCTTTCTTGTAGGTTGATGCCTGCTCCATCTTCCTTGTGACAGCCCTTGCAGATATCTGAACATAACCATTGTATTGCCTCTAAGGTTTCTCATCTTTAGGCTAACCACACCCAACTACCTGGGCATTCATAACGGATGGTTTCCAGACCCTTTACTAATCTGTTCACCCTGCAATGGGCACATTCCAGCTTCTTTATATCCTTCTTACACCGTGGTGCCCACAACTGAACACAGCACTCCAGGTGAACAGAGTGGAACTGTTACTTCATTTGATCTGGATTCTATAAATCTGTTAATGCAGTGTAGAACTGTTCAAGCTTTTTCTTTTGCCTCCATCTGAGGATGAGAGAATGTGACTTGCCTAAGGGCATCCAGTAGGTTTCCATGGCCAAGCAGGAATTCAAACCCTGGTCTCAACCATCATAGTTCAACACTCAAACCACTACACAATGGTGGTGGATCTCAACATCACATTGTTGACTCATATTTACTTTGTGATCTACTTAGAACCCTAGATTCTTTTCACACAATTGCTGTCAAACTAGGTGTCATTCTCCCTGTACTGGTGAATCTGATTTTTCCTGCCAAATGGAGATCCCTATATTTGCTCCTATTGAGTCTCCTTTTGTTAGTTCTGGACCAACAAATTGATTGTGACTTTAAATCTTATTTTTTCCATCTGAGGTACTAGCTATGTTCCTCAGTTTAGTATCACCTCAGATTTGATGAGCATCCCACTTTATTCCCTCATCCAAGTCCTTTATAAAGGTATTGAACAATACTAGGCCTAGGACAGAACCTTGTGGGATCTCATGTGTCATTTCTCTCCAGGCTGACAAGGAACTATGGGTAAGAACTCTTTGGGTCCTTTCTGTCAAGCAGCTATCAAGCCACTTAACAGGAACAATCTGTAGCCTACACTTTACCAGCATCCCTGCAGGAACGCTCACTTCAATAGGTGAACGTCAAGTATGCCCAAGCTGGAATCGTCTCAAGTTACTTAAGGCTATTTAAGCCATATTATGTCATATGCCACAGGCATAAAGGATATTTTGCATATGGATAGAAAAAAATATTGCAGCATTTGCAACACATCAAGTCAAAACAAGGTTGATAATAGCATTTTTCTCATCTTGTTACACAAGTTGTATTTCAGCACTGTCCTCCCAATTCTGTATAATGAGTACAAACAGATTTTATAAATAAATGACTGAACTCATTGGACTTCAGTATAGAGACAGATAAATCACTTTGGCATCATTTTCATAGATACTCATTCATAAACCTGTCCCAACATAATCTGCAACTGTTTTTTAAGTCAGCACAAAAATTCACATTTGTGTAAATATTCCTAAAAATGTGTGGTCCATTTTCTAAACACACTGTTATCTCCACATACACATTGCCTGTTACATTTTGATGTGGCCTTTGAGACAAGAACTGCCTCATAACATTTGGAGAAGTGCAAAATCTAATGGAGAGTTACATTCTGAACAGCAAACAGCACATCAGTCTGGCAGGTGTGGAAGAGGCCCACTGGTATTAAAAATCTGAAATGATCAAAATCCTCAAGAATCTTTTATTCAGTAACAGCTTTATTACATGGCACCTAGCACCTTTGCTAACTGGAATCCTCCAATTCCATTCAGCCCCAGTCAATATAGTCAGTGGTGAGGAATCATGGGAGTTGCAGTTAAATTGTATCTGGAGGGTCACACATTTCCCATCCCTGATATATACCTTTTTACTTTTGCAATTTCCTGAATCTCTCAAAACAATTACAGAAAGATATCATGCAAGTCTGTTACACTGGCTAAGTGAGTTCACTGTTGGCAGATTCACCGATAGCATTTCATACCATGTTAGCATCTTTCTTCAATCACTTCTTTGCACACACAGTGAGCTCTGCTATCCCAAGCCTTTTCACCTGAAGTCAAGAATACAGGTGAATTTGTTCAATCTTAAACATACAGTTATAATGCAAACTTATTTTCCTAGACAGGCAAGCAAAAACTGAATCTTCAGAGCAGTTATTCCAGAGTAATCCAATTAAGACTAATGGTTATATTCTAAAGCAGTGATTGCCAACCTGGTGTATGAACTAGGACATTTAGAGGTATGTGAAAAAAACTGAAAAATGGCAGAAACAGGCACATATGTCAACAGTGTGAGACAAGATACAAATCAAAAATTATGAAATCAATTGAATGATATTATGAGTGTTGGAGCAGCTTTCCTTCATTTTTTAACTTTGAGAAAAAGGTTAAATGTTCCCTTTCTTTGTTATTTTGGCAAATGGTAGGGAGTCCCTCCCTAAACAATGTGTTGTGACCATGTCACTACAGTGCTCATGTTCAGTGGTGCACCCCTCACAGGCTCAGCTTTCACTCTTAGCTTTGCAAATATTTGAATGGTGTCACACTGGTCCCGGTATATATATATAAGCAGGCACCTCAGTCAGTCCTGTGAGAAGTATTCAGTGAGTGAATTCTTCCAGGTCTTTTCTACCTCATCTCTCTTTTGTCATGGTTTTAAGTTTTAAATTAATTTTTCAATTTGTGTATTCTCAGTTATATATATTTCATTGCTTTTTAATCCCATTATTGGTCTACTTTTTTAAAGTTACAACATATAAAACTGAAATAACACGAATTATATTAATTATGAATATTTTTCTAATATGAAGGGTACAGTATATGGAAATGGACTGCCAAAGGATAGGCAAATGAAAAAAGGCTGGGAACTACTATTCTAGAGTAAGATGTTTAAGACATCTAGATTATTGCTTTGCACAAAACGGTTCACATCTCCCATTCAGTAGAATACAAAACAAAAATAAATAGAAGAAAAAAAGGCAATGGCCACAGAAATAGTCTACCATCAGTTTACCGGACATGCCTGTCTTTCTGTAATGTTTTTATTAACACTTATCTAATATATATGATATCTACATCAATTATTGAAAAATAATTTGAATAAGAAAGAATCACAGACCAACCAATATCAAATAGCAGGTTGGAAATTAAACTACTTAAGTTAATTTCCCTACAGGCCAAAAGCAATAGGTTTAATATTTACCAAACTTATTAGCCATTTCCATTGAGTCAACAGTGCACTCTTGTCCACCAAAACGATGACCACATCAGCCTATGGAACTTGAGAATATTAATATCCTTACTGATCAAGTATCCTGGGTCTGGACAACAAATCCTAATCATTTCAAAATTATAGAAAGGGCCTCTCAAACTTACCATGGAATAATATTTTCCAAAATATTCTCTCTATAATAACTAGATTTGAATGACACAGAACGATGTAGTACAGAATACAGGGCTGGGAATTTAAATGTACAAAACTCCCAACTACACCAACCTATTTGAATGTCTTTTATGATAATGCTGTCCCTGCACAGAGCTTGAGAATGTTCTATTTTGGATTGCTGCTCCCAGAATCCATGAGTCAGTATGGGGGATTCTGGATGCTGCAGTCAAAAATAACTTTTCCAAGCTTTGCTCCCAAATCCACATTACTCATGTAGGCAGGACCAGCCCTATTTTCAAGCATCACACTGTATGCCCACCTCTGTGAAAGGTTAAGAGTCAGTAACACTCGTTTCATACATTTACCATGAAAAGCAATCAATCAACTCAAAGCTTTTGTTTCCCAGTGGAATAATATACTTGAGTTCTTCATGTATTGACTTGGCAGGGGTATGGGGTGATGAAATGTTCTGAAACAGGTGCTGTGCCTGTAATTCATTCAGTAGGTACTCTAACAAACCATATATTAACATATTAACAGATGTTAGTATGTTGGACTTGGTGGCCCCTGCGGTCTCTTCCAGCTCTGCGATTCTATGGTTTTAAAGCAATTCATACTTCTGAAATACAGATCTTGTTGAAGGAGAAGAAAAATGTTCTAAAGTGCTCATGGACTGAATCTATGAACAGTTTCATCCTAAATTACACACCATGCTAGACAGCTTAATCACAATGCTAATATCCAAATTCATATAATATCCAAATGCATATAAATGAATACATAGGTTCCAGAGCTTGGAAAAGTTGCCCTTCTGAAGTACAATTCCCAGCCAGAAGGATCACTCACCAAAACACATCATTCTTATTTTGAAACTAGCCTAAGCTACAACCAGTTTTTTAAGAGCTTGCAAAGTGCTTGTTGCATATCTCAGAAAGTTACTTTTTCAGGCAGCAGCTCCCAGAATCATAGAGCTGGAAGAGACAACAAGGGCCATCAAGTCCAACCCCCTCCCATGAAATAATACCCAATCAAAGCATTCCCAACAGATGGTCATCCAGCCTCTGTTTAAAAACCTCCAGAGAAGGAGAGTCCACCACACTCCTAGGCAGTGTATTCTACTGCCAAACTGCTCATATCATCAGGAAGTTCTTCCTAATGTTTAGATGGAATCTCTTTTCCTGAAGTTTGAAGCCATTAACAGAGTCCTCTCATCTTGCTGGTAGGGAGATTCATAGGCCCTTTTCGCACACAGTTTCTGTAGCGCAAGGGCCCCTTGAGCATTGCGTAAATGGGAGCGTCGGTCCGTACGACGCGCTCCCATTCACACGATGCTCACGAGCCAAAGCGGGGCGCGCGCGCATTTTCTTATTTTCGGCTCTAAACCGAAAATACTGCGTGATCGCGCAATGCTCCCAGGGCCCTCGCGCACATACCTGCGCTGTGGTACATCGGACGAGCGGGCCAGTCGCACTTCCTGCCTCAGTGCTAGCCTGCAATTCCCAGGTTGCGCTGCGGTAGGAAGGGGCAGGGTGGTCATGTGACCAGGAAGCAAGCTGCGGAACAAAGCAGCAGGGAAGTGGCAGCGTTCCTGCTGAGGCTTTTGCACGAGATGCCCCCCCAGCCGCACAAATGGGTAACGTGCGAAAAGGGCCATAGAGCTGTAGTCTGAAAAGGTAACACATCTGAACTCTGACTTGTTTTTGAAGACTATGTGTTAACGTGTTCTGTTAAACGGTGAAAGATACAGCCATCACTCAAGTTTTGAGCATCAACAAGTCCCATCACACCACCTGTCCCTCCTATGTTTTGTGCAGAACTTGGAAGAATTATCTTTTGGGATCACAGGCAGCATGAGGATTATAGGAAGTGTACCCTTAAAAAGATAACATTTCCAACCTCTGCTGCATTAGCTGTTTATATGAAGAACTTTCCACTTCAGGACATTTAATTGTGACCTACAAATGAAAAAAAATAATCTATTAGTATCTGCAAATGACTTGAACCATCTAACCTCCATTCATATGGAGGATATGGCCTAAGGATATTGCTATATACCAAGCCAGACTTTGAATCTATTTAGTTCTGTGCTATTTATGCCAAAGCTGAGGAACATGTGTTCTACAGATGTACTTAACTTTTAATCCCTATCATCCCTACCTACATAAGTAATGGTGGTAGGTGATCAGTCCAACAAATGGCTTTTCCCATCCCTTGTCTACAGTGGCAGCAGTTGTCCAGGCTTTCCCAGCTCTACCTGGAGATGTAAAGAATTTAACCTAGAATCTTTTGTGCACAAAGCATGGGCTGTACCAGTTGATCCTACAGCCCAACCAAGTAGCTAATCAAGGAGGAAAATCTCTATAGGCTTTAGGATCAAAGTAGCAACCATTCCTGGTATAGTATACAAAGTGGCCTCTATGTAAGGACAGCAGATCTGTGTCAGGTGACACAACACCAGCAGTAATGCAAGCATATAACCAGTTGATTCCACAGATTAGTGTATTGTGTTGTTCAGAATGATAGACTAGAACTTCAGGCCCCAGTGCACCATTACACTCATTTGGTCACACTGGGCCAGTCATTCTTTCAGCCTGAACTAATCAGTCTCACACACTTGAGAAAGTAGAGAATCCCATCTACACTGCCTTAACTAAGTTCACAGGAGCAAACATGGACATCACACACTCTCAGCCCTAGAAAACCCCATGATACCTCAGGGTCACTGGAAGTCTGAAATGACTTGAAGGCACACAACAACAACAACAACAACAATAAAAAAGTAATACTGGCACAGTGGCAGTGACTGGTTTTACTGGAGGAGTGACCATGCCACGTCTGGCAGAAATACAGTCATGCTGCCCAGTCCTGGCAAAGATTTATCAAAGTGACATATCCACTACACAGGCCCTGCTCTTTCCACAGGACTCACCTGCCTTCTGGGCAGTAGCAGCACACAGACAAAGGATCTCCTTTGTTCTCCATTTCAGTACTTCCACTTTAGATGCGGAACTTGTACTGCATGCCTATTTTCCATGGATATTTTAACATCATTGTTCTTGGAAAAAAAGTGAAACTAACTTGTACAAGAAACCCAATTAATTTAGTAAGGATAAACCTTCATGGATATAAAGATCACATGAACTTCTTGGGGAGGGAAGCAGACTGGTGTTTATTTTCTCAGCCATCTCCATAAATTAACCTGACCCAGCTTATCAGTTTTCTCACAGAGGAATGGGTGCTTAGATCTCTACTGGAATTTATACAATGCCAGCTATTCATTTCTATTTATTTTTCATGATCAGTTTAGTCATTCAGCTTCCAGTTAAGGCTGGAGGTTGGATTCCTTGTGATTTTATAGAGATAAAAATCTACAGCATCAAGTAAAGCAGCTAGTGGATAAAAAGTCTTTCCTTTCCTTTCCTATCCTATCCTATCCTATCCTATCCTATCCTATCCTATCCTATCCTATCCTATCTTTGATAACCAATATGATGATGGTGGTGGTGGTGATGGTAGTGATGATGATGATGTCTGTTTAATTATTTCCACCCCACCCCACCCCACTCCCAATTCTGCAGTAAGCATTCACTATGGAAATTCAAATTCTTTAGAGACTTAACTTTTGAATGACAAGAGGCATTTTCTTCTTTCTAAAGCTTGAGGTACTGTGTCCCTTTTACTGCTGTAAATTAATTCAATTGCCAGCCAACGCTGAAGGTTATACTGTCATCTTGCAATAGTACTATAACGGTTCCCAAACACCATAGAATAAGACAAGGGTGAATAAGAAATGCAAATGCATACATGTGCACTCTCTCTCTCTTTCTCTGCATATACATATTCCAATCCATCCATAGCTCACAGCTCAAATCCATTTATTTTACTTTGCGGAATAAATGGAAACTCAATAATACTTGAATTACTGCATTCACTGTGTATTTAAAGCTAGAGGCCCAATTAGCCAGCCACTGGAATTGAATCGCCCTGCTTTCACCTGTAATTTTAGACAATGATTTCAAGAGTGTAAAGGAACACTTTTTTGATGTGGAAAGCTGTATATTTAATTTTGCATTTGCACTGCTGACTTGCTGTACACATTATTGACTATCTAATTAACACTCTGAAAGTCGGTGTTTGTTCCTCCCAGAGAGCTGGCAAGAGAATGGAGGTTTCCATCCATTTAACCACGCTTCTCCCATTTCATCTGATTATTAAATACTGTTCCTTGTGTAGCTTACTCATTAACCTGATGTCTCTGAGTCTCTGTAAGATTAAGCAAAAACTAAAAATCTTCAAGCAATAAAAATTGACAGCAAAGTTGACCCCCCAACGTATTCTGTCTCCCAATTTTCCTAATTAGCTGCCTTTGCTAAGTCCCACTACTGCTTGCAATAATGGATCGCCACTCAGCCTGGCTGGTGATTAAGATAACTATGCTCAGCCCCAGATGTTGTTAAGAACAGCCTTTCTGTCTCCCCCAGGATGAGAGCCCACAGTTTGGGGGGAAATGCTGAGCCTTAAACCCCACTTGTCCCCTAGGTATTTATCCCGCCACTTTCCAACCCACTGACTTTGCATATTAAAATTATTGTGCCGATTACAGACAGGAAGGGGGAGGAATCCCTTTACTTGCCTCTTCTGTGCAAAACACATGATATCAGTATTAACATGTTACTTGAGATATAACAAGTTGCTAAGCTGGTAAGTAGCTTGAGTCTGAAAGACTCAAAAACAAAGGGAGACTGAATGGAGAGTGTGTGAGGTGTGGCTGGGAGAAGGCATCAAACTTGACTAACTTCACAAACCATTAATAAGAAGAAGTGATTTCTTTCTCTCCCTTCCTCACAAAAGGTTGACTGTACAAATGAGAGTTACTGATGGGCAAACAACCAGTATTTAGTCATATGATGGCCAGGCCTCTTAATCAACTGTCTAAAGAAATAATTGAACCAAAAAATGATAAAATTCCACATTCTTAAGCTATAATCATAGTGTACAAATACAGCAAGTTTGATACCACTTTAAAGGCTTTAAAGGATACCACTTTAAAGGCTCCCTCATACAGAAGCCTGGGATTTATAGTTTTGGTGATGGACTTAGAATTCTTTAGTCAACTGCCCTGACTATAGCATTAGGGCTCTCTGGAAGAGATTTTCTATTATTTCATGAAACTACAATTGCCAGGATTCCATAGGAAGGAGCCATAGCAGTTAAAGTGGTATCAAAATGTTATTACTGTATAACTGTGAATCTACCCTTAGTCTGGGTGCAGGATCCTTCTTGCAGTGCATCAAGGATGGGGAACGTGCAGCCTTCCCACTGCTGTTGGACTACAGGTCCCATCAATATCAGCCAACGGTTAGCTAAGCTAGGACTCTTTACTTCAACAACCTCTTGAGGACAACAGATAGACCATCTTTGGTGTACATTTTTCCTGACAGCATATATCTCTATGCTCTCAGGGCTTTCAGATCTTTTCAGTAGGTTTTTCTTTGGGTTCAGATCTTGTCCAAGTTTAGAGGAGGGGGAGCAGGGCTTTCTTCATGATAATGCTCTCTCTATGGGTCTCCATGAAAAAGAGCTACCCTTCTGACTTGCTTTAAGGCAAGTTCTTAATCTGCTTTAAGTTCTTCATCTGCTTTCAGTGGTTGATGAAAATGATGTTTCTAGGTTTGACATGAGAGTCAGAATGGCATAGCGGTTTGAGCATTGGATTACAGTTCTGGAGAACAGGGTTCGAATCCCTGCTTAGCCATGCAACAACAGGTAGACTTTCAGAACTCTTCCTGCACACCCAGGATCTGTAAATGAATATTATATCATGGCCAAAAAAAGTATAGCCATATGCATGTGGGAACCAAGAGGGGGCCAGTCTTGGCTGGCATAAAGTTGAATAGAGATTAATCATACTAAAGATTAGAGTCCCTGATACAGCCATGACTGATGCAAGTCCCATAGATTTCTGTGTGTCTGAGTAAATCTGGATCTGCCCTAGTTACCACAAGAGATTGGCTACCTATAATCTTCAGCATAAATAAATATGTGATTTTCTTCAAAGTTCTCAGAAATTACTCACTGTCTGAATTCATTGGGCACTAGTACTCTGGAGATACTGCCATAACTTCAATTCACATCCACTTCACCATCAGAGCCTACCACATTCTTCAGGAAACCTACAGATAGCCACACATAGTTACATACAGTATTTCCAGTTTATGCCCAGAAAATCCTCTATGTAGATGAAAACCCTACAGGACAATTATATTTGCCCTGGCAGACACTCAATCTCATGATTTAAATAAGTCATTTCACAGAGAACAATCTCCATCTGACAAAGGAAAATAAAAACAAATCTGCAAGACGAATAAGTATGGAAAGAATATTCAAAATATTTTTTTAAAAAATTGCTGAAGAGTGTCAAGAAACCTTGCTGAGAAGAATCCTGGACTGGTGTGAATCTTTGCAGTTTAGGACTAATTCTGTACAAAATTCTCATTTTGCATAGAAAACAGCACTTTCTGTACAGGCAATGTATTTCTACACAGAAATTTTTCATGCACAGAAAAAGCTGTTTTCCGCACAGAATATGCTGTGATGGGAAATTTATTCTGTGCAAAATTCACATGTGGATGATCTGCATTAAAAATAGCATTTTCATTCAACAATCAAATTCACATCCAAACATGAACCTGGGTTAACGTTTGGAAACAGTACATTTTGAGCTATAACTCTCAGATTTCCTCAGACAGCATGGTCAGTGGGGAATGACGGGAAATGTGGTCTAAAAAGTAACTTTTCCAATGTGTGATCTAAATGCATATCAGCGCAAATGTGTCAACGCCAAGGCCTGGCGAGCAGCCAAGAGAGCCGGTTAATAGGTCTCTTCGCAGATAAAACCGGCAATAAATCAAAGAACTTTTCTGCAGCAGGCCTACGGTAATGAACAGAGAAGGCAACAATAAATTAAGGAGCTGCTTGCAGCGAGGCGGTTTCCTGGCTGTTACGTCACAGCCAGGCAAACAGTAGCAGTCCACATACCAGAGCATGTTTAAGCCAGAGGAGTCTTCCAGAGCCGGTCCCAGTTCAAAGGGAGGCGACGTTCCAGCAGGTCGGGCAGTGTTCCAGGAGGTAAGGCAAGGATCCACACCAACACAACAGCACACCAGAATGGACGGTTGTGAGCCGACAAAGACCCCAGGTTGAGTGAGTTCTCTTATAGGAAGGCAACTCCTCCAGGTGCTATCTCAGCTGGAGCCTGATTACTTGGCGTTTTCTACTTAAACGCTCTGACCTCCTGAGAGCACTCTTTTGCTCCCGATGCTGCTGGTAAGTAGGCACCCGCTCTTGAATCTCACTCTTTGACACTTCTGGCTTGGCTGGGTCTGAGGCAGCCCCTGGCTCTGCTGCTGGGGCTACTGGGGCCAAGAGCTCTGTGACTGGGGCAGCCTCTGGGGTGGGCCCTGCTGGTGCAGCAGGCTCCAGGGCTCAAAGCCCTCTGCCTCCGGCTCAGACTCGGAGCTTGTGTCCTGGAGTTCCAGGGTCCTGACAAGATGCTTATGGGCCTAGATATGACAAGTGATACATACTGAAAAGACTGCTTCTACACAAGGATCTATCTCCCTGCCTGTAATACAAAACTGATCAATTAGGAAATCAAATTCAGCTATTAGACAATAAACATTAAACTTTAAAAATGACTTCAGTGAGTGTTCCTTGAACAGATAATGTTTTTGATATTTACAATCCAATATTACTTGTTATATCTGACTTGTAAATTTTAAAGCTTCTCTTATTCAGTTACTCATTTTAGTCACTCAACTGAATTTGAAGCTGTAAGTAAAGTGTGCAGCAAGCTCATAGTAATTTACTTTGGGTTATATAATTTGCCTTTTCTGTTGTTTAGAAAAAGTACTTTCAAATTGTTTTGATTAAAACACACATTATGACTTAAATTACATATGTGAATTATTAACATCAGTCATGGTGGTGAGTATCCAAAGTACTGCTTAGAAATATGTAAATGCTTGGCTATGTGTATTGCAGCTTCTCTGGGCTAAGATCAACACTGGATTTAAGAATGCCTAACTCTGTGCAGGATTTAAGAAGCATTTTTGCTTTCCTCAGCACTTGAATTTTTTAAAAAAATCTAAAGTTCTTTCTACGCTAAATATGTAATTTGTGAGTGTTGGTCATTTCTTCAAAAATAAATTAAAATGAAATTCTTCCATTTGCTCTAGACAAATTCAATATGGACAATTTTTCCCATTCCAAGGAGGGGAATATTATCACTTGCCTATCATGTAGCTGTTAAAGATGAGGAACATTTCAGTAGACAGAGATGGCAACCCACTAGAATAATGAACTACACAGAGATATTCAGAAGAGGGAAGCTCTCAAAGCTCCAGGCCTGTCAGTACTGGTTTCACTCCCTTTCATGTGGTAGTTGTTTTAAAATTATCAAATTGGTGTCATTCCATATCTTCCAACTACCCCAGTTAACCCTCTGCCATCTCACTTTTTCAGCTGTTTTTAAAATGTTCCAGTTTCTTCCTTCTCCTCCCACTTTCCTCCTTTAACCTTGGTTTACTTCAGCTGCTACAAACTGAGTTTGCACTTAACTCAGCAGGTGGGAGAGTCTCATTCATTTTTTCTTCTTTTTTCACACTTTCCTAAACTTAGAAATACATTCCAGGGTTTGTCTGATTAAAATAACAGTTTTATGTGTTCTTCTTCATTAGTACCTTTTGCCCTCTTGTTGCCTGGCCACACTCTTTTGACCACATTCTGATGTTGCTTAGCCGCATGTGTCTTGGTTTTAATCTATGAAATGTTGGGTGGTATGCCATCCCATTATGAAAATGTGTGAATTTTGGAAAATTCTTATCAAATACACACCTAAATGAAATTATGAGGGATAGGTTCATTTTGGGGGGTTAGGATTAAGTTCAACTGTTGAAATTACCAGAGGAAAGTTAGTTCTGACAGTCTGCTGTGGCAGAAGTAACAAAGCATCTGGTGGCACCTTAAAAACCAATGCATCTTGTTGGGCGTAAGCTTTCATAAACACCAGCTCATTTGTGGACCCAGCAGGGAAGGAACAAGGGCAATGCATTTTGTTGGGTGTATGCTTTCATAGACACCAGTTGAACCTTGGCACAGACAAATAGACTATACTTTTACTGGAATGACAAAAAGGCCATAACTTTATTGGTTAAAGCTGTAGAGGCCTGCCCATGCAAGGGTCTGGATTCAAACATGAAGTAAACAGCCCAATGAATGCACTTTTCAAGCTTGCTTGCTGGAAGCTTTCCTGATTGGTAGGAGTAGGAATCTACACAGAATCTCTGGCAAAAGTGCCAGAGAAACAATTTTATGATCTCCTAGAGACCTAGAGGAAACCTAGATAACCTTTGGTCAATGTTTTGGGCATTTTTTATATTCTTAATTATACTTTAGTTCTTTTGGTGGGGGGAGTAAAGACAGTTATTTAACTTTAGCATCACCTTTGCTGAGGTTATTAGCTATTTCTTCTTGTAATATTCAAATCACACCATGGCAGTATGCATATTTTTTACTGAGGAGGCTGTTGTTTATAAATCAACAACTTCTTGTATGATCTAACATATAATGGAATCTTTCTCAGTTGCTTTCTATTCTGATATGGTTTTTGTCTTTCCAGCGTTTCCACTAGTTCTGGAGTTTATCAAAGATTTCCAGAGCTGGTGAATTACTTTTTCTCTTTGTATTACTGGCTGGCTCAATTTTATAATCACCAACAGACTGACAATATTCAACATCTACTGGGTATGATAAGAGGTCTTGAGAGTGCTGAGAACATGGACTGCAATGCCAGCAGGAGGCTAGATACTGTAGAATGTGTGGGCTCCTAGAAGTGTCACCCAAGGCAGAATGCCCAAGGCTAAGAGACCCAAAAAAGATGCATACATATCTCTTTCCAGATGTAATGGCCGCATCAGTGCAAGAGAACTGATAGTTCCAGTAGAAATGACTATGGAGAAATTATCAAAGGATAGTTATTTGACAGCAGCAACGGTGGGAGACTGCACTCATGGAGGTTCTCTTGTAGAAGACGCTTGTCACGTTTGTACACAAAGAGCCACTGATGAACCACTTCTGAATATTTTATACCTTGAAAACCCTAATAGAGTTGCTGTGCCTTGAAAACAACTTGACACACCTAACACATATACACACTGACTATGGAGGAACAGTTTATTCTTTTTATACCCCTGTAGTTTACGTGACACATGTAACTTCAGACGAAATAAAAAATACAGGGATATAGTCTTTCCAATAATGATGTAAAACTTCATAAATTTCATTCTCACAGGCAATAACGAATAATTTACCATTTATCTACTCGTTGTAAGGAATCTGTCAAACTGTACACTTTTCAAAGACTAACAACAAATTCAGATTTATTCTATGCAAAAAAAATGCACAAGTTTCTTGCATACAGAACAGCATTTTCTGCAGAGAAATGCTGTTGTCTTCCTTTCTTCATAGAAAATAAGTTTCCTGCACAGAAAACAGGATTACAGCATTACCTGCACAGAAAATAACATGCTATTTTCTGCACAGGAGACATATATTCTACGCAGAAATGTTAATTGTTGCACAGAAAAACTGTTTCTTCTGAGGGAAAAAAAGGCATTTTGCACACAGAATAACTAATAAACTGTGAAGATTCTCACCCATCTAGAATCCTTCTTGTCAAGGTGTCCTGACAGTTGAGAAACTTGTTTTTTAACCACTTTTTGAGTATTTTCAAATATCTTTTCCATCTCTACAGGGTAACTTGCATTCAATAAATGTAATAAAAAATGTAATAAAAACAATAGCTGACATCCTGTTAAGTCAGTTATGATGTCATAGTTCAACTTATGATTCCATAACTATTTCCTATTCACGTTTATGATCATGGTATCACTGCCACAATTGTAAATGCCCCTAAAACACACTTTAAAAGCCAGTCATCTGCCCCAGGCAATGGAATTCTGTGGTGCTGGTGAGTGGGGCACTGCAATATGATGTGACCAGCCCACTCCCACCAGTGATATAGAGTTGCAACAGGGCCTCTGCTTCCTTGTCACTCACTGGCAGAAAGAAGCTGGTCAAATCGTCCTGCAGTGCTGCCCGTCACAAATGCTGCAGAACCCTGTTCCCATCTGGACACCTCACTGATTAAAAGCACTGTGCATTTTAATTGAAGGTGTTTGATACATGTCAATTAAATACCCAAGCAAATTCATAACTAAGCTTAGATTTTAACTGGGATTTTCAACTTCTTGTCCTTGTGCTCATACACTGTAATACACTAACTTTCCAATTTACTTTATTCAGAATAATTCAGAGTTGCCTTGTAGTTTTGAAATGCACAAAGTACTACTTTAATAGTGCTTAAGAACTGATCTTACAGCTGATTCTGCCACAATCCAAGGGCAAGATTCCTTCCTTCTCACCCTGTGAACACACATTCCACAAGAGGCTGAAAAACACTGCATAACCTTTCTATAATTAATACCAGGACAATGAAAGAAAGAAAGGATGTTATTGTCTAAATATGCTGAGAATATTAATGGGTTATATTGCTCGATTCTACAGACCTGAATAAAAGACTTCCTTTTTCTGCTTGCACAGCAAAGCACCATGTCTAATTGATGGTGATGCATAAATTTGGAACAATAAATGATAATTACGACAAAAACATTTAATCTGAGGCCAAAGTCCAACTCCGTCGATTAGAGCACTGAAAAACATCTCAGTACATTTCTTTCCTTTTTCTTGCCTAATTGATCAATGCTGACTTCATTTAAGTTCCTGAAGCTAAAGAGAGAAGTTTTTCGGTCAAATACAAGTTAAATCCAGAGAAACAAATGAGAAAGGGGATACATGTAATATGATTTTTCTGCCGCTCCTCTTACTGGCAGCCCACCAATCTCAGTTCCTGAGTTACAAGACCCTGCTGGATAAACTGGATTAAATAGTTGTAGGAGATATATCTTCCAAATTGGGGGAATTCTCCCTTCTTCTTCAGCCCTCTATGCCACAGCTCACCTCATATAGCAGGGTAATTGGCAACACTCTGGCCTGTTTATATAACATCAGGAAAGGTTATATAATCTGGTAAAACCTATAGACTATACAGTATAGAGAATAAGATCTGTGACAGTGTCTGTCTAGTATCTGTCTTAGGATAAAAAACGGAAAAATTTGTTTAAGCTTCAGTCTGGGAAGACTACGATATGTTCCCTTAAAATACGTCCACATGAATGGCAAAGGCTGACTGGCAGTAACCCTGCAAGTTAGTGCATCCTATGACACCTGATGAGCATGTAGTGTGCCGAATTCTAAAAACATGGTGTGCGTTAGATAAAGATCTCTAGTATATCACACATAAAGATAAGATCTAGGCTTTTGACTGGATAGTCACCGTGTCACGTGAGTGCCAGGAAAGAGCTAAGTAAGAAAAACAAAGACCAGACAGCTTCTTAACATGCCTCCAATGCTGTCAAAGATGCTGTTCGAATGGAATTTCAATCCCAACAGGCCTGACATGCTGCCTGACAATGCTGATTCACGATGATTGAGCTAGGATAAATATACACCTACATGTTATTACTATAGTTAAGATTTGTTCAAGAATTGCTTAAGGAGATAAATCCTTGGAGAAAATAGATGGGATGGTAATTTGTTATGGATAGGGATGGGCCAACCGAATCTTCAAATCCTCAGCAAGGATTCGAGATTCGTGAATCCAAATCCCAGTGCCAAAATAGGTGAACTGAATCTTTCGAATCCACCAACCAAAAAATAGGGTTTTTTAAAAAAAGTTCTATTTAAAAAAAGTTTTTGAAAGTTTAAAGTTTTTTAAAAAGATGCTTTTTAAACCTTTTTTTAAAAAAGGACTCAAAAGATTCGAGATTCGTGAGATTTGTGGATTCCCAGACCTTCCAGGGATTCGGATCCAGATTCAGATTTGGAAAATTCTGGATTTGTCCCATCCCTAGTCCCATCCTTAGCCCTAGGATAATGGGCTACGTGTTAAGATGAAATGCCCTGATGAACACGCTGGCTATACAACTCAATACAAGAGGTCTTACCTACAACGTTATGAAATGTTAAGATAGCTGAATTATCTAGACATTGCCATGTCTTTGTTTCTCCTTGAGAGGAATGTGTATGTATGTATGCATGCATACATGCATGTATGTATGTATGTGTATATATATGAGAACATTTATAATAAATAGTGTAAAAGAGTAACAAAAGAATCTGTTCATTCCCATGTAAATATCCAGGAATTGTAAGACTTAAAAAATGTTTAAGCGTTGATGCTAACCTGGCCTATCTGGTTTAATAACTATCATAAGCTGAGTGACCAGAAGTTAGAAGAAGACAGAATCCAAATTAGCTGACAAGTGGTGAGGAATCCCTCAATATAAGAGATGGTGGTGAAAACCCATCCATGTTTCAGAGTCCCCTCACCCTCAGAAGACTCTGGCCATTTCCGTACTAGCCTGTTATAGCGTTATGATTCCGCTTTCAACATCCTATGGAATCCTGGGGTTTGCAGTTTCGGAAGGGGCCGGCGGGCCCCTCCTGAAACTGCAAACCCCAGGATTCCATAGGATGTTGAAAGTGGAATCATAGTGCTATAACAGGCTAGTGCAGAAATGGCCTCTCTTTAGAGGACTTGATGGTGATGGTGGGGAAAAGAAGATAAAGGCAAGTTAAGTTCTGCTTGCCCCCTTCCGCATGATTTATTTATGGAACTAAAACATTGTCTCTTGCCTGGTTGGCTTACTTAGATTAAAAAAGAATAATGGCAAGGTTTTACTTACATCCAAAGAATCTTCATTCACAAGGATGAGAGACATACTCTGAGACACGAGTTTGCATGAATAACCTGTTGAAACAAAGCACACAGGTTTGTTGCCAGTGTCAGCTGTGGTGATGAAGAAGCCCTTTAAAGCTATTATCTTATTCTTCCTCCACAGTGATAACAAACTCAACATAAGTGTAAAAATACACACAAACACAGGGATATAAGAACAACCAATGTTCACATAGCTCCCAATAAGATGTCTACGGGAAGCCCAGAAAGACAATAGCAAATCAACAGGACAATGAGGTAGGGAAATGCAGAAGGCAGCTCATATAACCAAATATCCTTACTAATGTTTTGTGGGATTACTAGCAAGTAAACATACCTAAAAATTCTCATATCATATCATATATCATATACAATATATAACCGGACATTCTTCATAGCCCAGAATGGACAACTGATGAGAGCTAATTGCCAGATGGTCTTGTGTTAACTAGTTTATACCATTTAGCAACATCTCTCAACCAATCTCTTTTGTGTTTTGAAAGAGTCAGCCACCAAGGCTTGGAAAAGTCATTCCACCACCCAGCTAAGAAGATGGAGTAAATGTTTGCAGTGATGGTAAAGTGAACCACAAAGTAACATATGCTAGCCATGTTTAAAATTGTGTTTTCTTTCTTCCCAGCTCTCCTTGTGTAAAACTGGGGAAACAAATCAATTGCAAACAAACCAGAATTGCAAACAAACCAGAAAATAAAATCATGATTAAAGGTTGGCTTCTAAGTCCTGACTTGTTTTAGAAGCTGTTAACCATAGTTCATGTTTTACAAAAAGTTATGACTAACATCCATTCCCTGGCATGTTTTACCATTTGCCCAAAGGGAAGAACAACAAGCTAGCAAATAAAGTTTGCACATAATCTAGTTTAATAAACCAGGATTTGATAGTCCACATACAGTCTAAAGTAGTGAGTTTAAAGTAATATAAACAAGAAAAAAGATTTTAGGCTAAAAACCTATTAAACAATTTAGGAATTTAAAAAAGAAGACAGCCTCAAACCACTTACATACTTTAAAATTTAAAATCATCCACATGTGTGGACCTGTATAAAACCAATTAGACTCCAAAGGCTTTGTAAAAAACTATATTTTCACTTGGCACCAAAATGTCAGCAGTGTAGGTGCCAATCAAGCTTCTAACGGGAGAATATTCCATAACTGGGGTTCCACAGAAGAGAAAGCCCTCTCCCATGTCCTCCGACAGCATATTATCCTGACTGAGGAATAGTTGGTGTTTTTCTTCCTTTGTTTTCTGTCTGTGTATTTGTAAATAAATATTATCAAGCACCTTAACTTTTCAAATACTCTCTTATTCAAAACACCCGGCATACTCTGTGGCACATTCAGTGCTCAGAAGTAGGGGGTGTACAGAACCAGTGTTAACTTCAGGCAGAATGACGCACCTAGCTTGGTTAGCTGATTTTGAGTGTCATGCCAGGGCAGCAAATTGTTGCTATTACAGTTATAATGCAGAAGGAGTTGCACAAAACCCTGTTTGTGGTATTTTTTCTCTCCGGTGCCAAAATAACCTGACTGACTTTGGGTACTATACAATTTTATGGAGAGACAAGGACGATTCTATACCACAGGCTGACAAATGTTTTGGTTTTATCTTTGCAATGCACAACAATTAATACAACCAGTATAATAAAAATCAATATGATAAATTATTATTAGATGTAATAATTAAGCAAAATATAAACCAAACAAATACTGTGCATGTTTATTACATACACCACAAGAGAAAGAGAGAAAAAGAGAGAGATTTTAAGTTACTAGAAATTTTAAAAAAATCTTCTGAGCAAAACTTGGGAGGGGAAAACAGAATTAAAAATATATTATTTAAACTGGTGTGGAATAAAAATAAAAGTCAAGAGAAAAAATTATAGTGAGATTCCAAACACTGCCACCAAAAAGAGAAGTCAAATGTGATGTGTTGAATTATTTTCAAATGCTTACAATGTATAAATAAGCTCCAGCAAGTAGGGCTAAACTTTATTGTAAAATTTCACTGAAATATAAAGTGATGAGACCATTGTGTGTCTTACTCACAGCTTCAGTTATTACACTCAACAGTGGCATAGCCTTTCCCTAGAGACAGCGTGCAGCCCTAAACTGTTACAAATTTGGTATAACTAATTCAACGAGATTTTCTGGTAGTTTTTGATTGGACCAACAGCTGCAACAGTGAGCACTAATTTCTAAATCACTGCTCGCTGTTTTATTTTACAACTTTCACGTCAAGCAAGACGCCATTTGACAACTGGAGCTGTTGGAATTTTGAATGAAAACCAAAGTTCTTAAGGATTCTTTGGTGGCTGGAAAATTGAAAGACTTCAGATCTTGCAAGGAGACACAGATAGCAGGGTGATTACAGATTATATGCTGCATGAACTAGAACTTGAAAAAGTTACTTTTTTTAGACAACAGCTTCCACCAGCTTGACAATTCCAGGATCTGTATCCAAGAAGTGACTCTCCCAAGTTCTGACACAAACTCACATGTTTATCAAATATAACTTTCAATTGCTTTTGCGTGTGTGTGTGTGTGACTGCACACTTTGAAGTAACTTGTGGACTTATGGTGACCCCATATGAGAAGGAATACTCAGAGTTGATTTGCCATCTCCTTCCTCTGACAGGAACCTGGCATTCCCTAGTGATCCTTCATCCAAGCACTAATCAGGCCTGGCCCTGCTTAGCTCCCAAGATCAGATGGAATCTACTGCCTTCAGGGTATTTATATTTAAACCCCACCTTTTCTCCAATGAACTCAGGGTGACATACCTGGCTGTTCACTTTATCCCCAGAACAACTCTGTAAGGCAGGTCAGGCTGGGAAAAGGTGATTGCCCCAAAGTTATGCTGTGAGTTTCACCCCTGAGTTAAGGACTTGGAACTAGATCTTCCAAGTCCCAGTCTCACATTCTAACCATTATGACAGACTGGCTCTTCACACTCACACATGCTTACTGAAAGCTTACTTAGACAGACTGTTTGCTTTCAACACACGCTTGAGGCAAACAGTAATATTTCATGAGATATTGAAGCTTTTGGACATGGAGGACTCATAGAAGACAACCCAAATATTATACACGCTATGTCAATATAGCAGCTCACCATAAGAGGGAGCTACCTGTCTTCCAGTTGTTGCATTTGGATTCCAAACAAAAAGATAAGATAGGATGGTCAGGTGATTCAAGAGGCCAATGGAATGTAATCCCACCCTATAAGGGTGAGATTACAATCTGAGTTGCATCTTTAAAGTAGAAGCAGGCAACTTGTGAACCCTTCAAACACGGTTGGACAGGAATTCCCAGTTTCAGAGCCACTGGGAGCTGCAATCTAATGACAGATGGACAACCACAAATTGCCCAACCCACCTTTAGAGAACAGTCCAACGGACTACAAAGAACTGGCTAGTTGCCTAGCTCCAGCTCTCTCCTCGCATCTCTCTAACTTTTTTCTTAATAGGGGTCCCTGAATTACCGGACATGCATGAAAACTTTTACAATTAGAATAAACTCTAAGCAGCCTACGACTTTTCAGATAGTCACATGATACAGTTTTCTCAAGGGTGGTACTACCTCAATATGCACATGGGGAGCTACTTCTTTGAAAATACCACTGCTTCAGAAATCTTCTGCTTGTGAAAATTTAGCAAAGCTGAGCCAGATTTTTCTCCTAGAACGTTCCACTGTGCAGTTAGGTGCTTATAAGGCTGAGCAGCATCCACTCAACTGATGCCGGATCATTCACCCCATGCAAAGATGGGAGAGACAACATGGGAATGGGCTTTCTGTGTTAGCTACTCCCTCTCTAGGATGGCTCCCACTTTGCTGTTCTTCCATCAGCAAGTGAAAATTCAGCTCTTCTGACAGATTTTGAGGAATTTACTCGAAGAGCGTTTAGTAGCATGCTGTCTTGGTCACTTTTATTTTTTGTCTTTTAATGTATACTTCATCTAATTTATGGATTTGTTTTAAATGGCTGTAATTCTACAGACAGCTTAATTGCATTTTTAACAATCACTTTTTATCTGTTTTTATTTATGTCTCTGTAACCTCTTTTAGCTGAACTGGTTTTAATTTTTGTGATTTTGGTTTTAATTAAATTTTGTTTAATTTTTGCCTTAAATCCCAGCATTGAGAAAAATATGTAAGTGAATTCATGATGATGATGATGATGATGATGATGATGACGATGACAACTGACAATTTGTTGTGGGGGACATAGGTGAGAATGTGCCAGGAGACTCTGGAGATGGTTCTTACTTTTGGAAATATGTCTTAAGGTTCCTTTTTTTCTTTTTCAAAAGAGAGCTTTTTTAAAAGTAAGCTACCATTTGAGGAGTAGTGCATGCCTGGCCAGGAATAATGGTATCGAACAAGAGAATTCGATTCCTAGGAGCATTCTTGGTTAAAATAATAAATAATGCATCAGCCCTCTATATTCGCTAGGCTTGGGGCACAGGACCCTCGCAAAAGTGGGAAAATCTCAAATATCAAAATGTGCGCGTGTCTGTGGGAAGGGTGCCAAGTCATGGTGGGAAGAACAGGCATCTAGTGCTCAAACCAGGTCAGGGAAAACAGAGAGAAGTGGGGGGCTCAGTGTGATGGCCCTATACTTTACCTTGCCCAGCTCTTTCCTTGGGTTTACAGGGAGCTTCCGGAGAGGGTTTGTGGTACTGAGAAGTCGGGTTGCAAATCCTCCTTATCTGGCCGGGCAGCAGCTGGTGGAGGAGGAGGAGGAAGACCAGAGGAGGGTTTTTTAAAGGGTTGCACAGTCTGATCAGAATTGCTGAGAGGGAAGGTTCCCTTGGAAAAGAAGTGCCTGAGGTGGGAGGGAGTCAGGGGTTGAAGAAACTTGCAAATACTCAAATCCATGAAAGTCAACCCCGCAAATGCAGAAGACCAACTGTACTTCTATTTTCAATCTGCTTTAAAAGAGCAGTGCAGTATAGTGAGCTTATCTGAAGAAAAGGTTCAGTACCTCAGGCAGCTCCTTTAATGTGTGGGCTAAACCCTAGAGGGGAGTCACCATCTCACTGACATGGAAACTGGCAACCTCCACTGCCCATGTATTGATATAAATGGCGCACCAACATGTTTCCTTCCAGACCACAGTTCCCACCCCTCACAGCACAGTGCATTGGATTGGTCTCTAAATGATTTGCTCTTGTTCCATGATTTTAATAACCTGATCTTAATCTGTTCCTTGATCTGTTTCATCCTGTTTCTGGAAACACATTTACATTTTTTCTAAACTGGTGTAAGCATGGAAAGTGTGTATGATTCATTGAGGCTTGATTTGAAATGCTACTTACAAGTAAGAGAAATCACTTTTAAATACAAATAAAAGAGAATTACTGGGTGCTGTAGACTCCACTGAGCTTAATCCAAGTGAACTCAAAGAAAACTACAGCTTTGGCATTAAAAGCCTGTGTAAAATTAAATTAACTAATCGTGTAGCCAGGGAAGTCCTTAACGTGTATTGTCTTGAAGGTCACAAAGAGTCAAAAGCCTTTGTGCAAAAGCAACTTTGAAATAAGTAACGGAAATTAAAACTTGACAGAAGCATTCTGCTTTTTGATGAAAATATGTGGAAATATGAGTGTTATGAGTGAGGTGTTATGAGTGAGCAGCAGTTTGTTAAAAGCTATAGTACCCCTTGACAGTAAGAGGCCATGAGGGTTCTTGATGATTGACTGCTATGGTCTTAGGCCATTAGGAGTAAGTGTTTTAGGAATAATATGTAATGTACTTTAGACAAGCAATGGCTACTAGTCATAATAACTCATTGGCTGTCATTCTGTTGGCCTCTTACACATGTATTAAGTTCCCTTACACTTGCTGCTTTTTTTTGTTTTTTGCCTTTTTGGCTGACATGTAACATTCACATTCAACTAAAAGTTTCAAAACTGGGGTTAGGTATGTGGCGCCATTGTTGTGCACTGGACGTTGCACATTCTGCATAATTTATTATTGTGCACTAACTGCATAAGTTGTACATGGTTGTGCATTGAGTATCAATGTACACCTTGCCATTCCATAACAAGGTGGCCTGGCACAACAGAGCATACCTCCATGACTGTAAAGTTAGACCACATCTTTTTGATGCAGCATCAGCCATTATTATGGCCAATACTGGAGCTCATGTTATCCTTTTCACCAGTTGCTGTGAAACATGATCAAGAGGGGCTTATTATAATCATCTTCTGATGGTGCCTTTTCTAGGTCACTAGCTGGCCACTATCATAACAAAATGCTGGACCATATAAGGACCAGAAATGGGCAATTTCTGGGGATTTAAGGAATATTTTTACCTTACCTGGAATTTCTACTTCCCTCAAATTCCCCGGAATATAATTTGGCCTTCAGAATGGCAAATAACATTCCCAGAAGCTTCTGAAAGGAGACCAATTTGCTAGAAGCCTTAGGTGAAAAAAGAATTTTAGACACATGAAGTGACCACTAATTTCTAGTTTCTTTTGAAAATTAATTAAAATTAACTAATTAATTAATTTTAATTATTTAATTACAACTAAATTATCCAAAATTGGTCTAAAGCAAGGATGGAAGGAAGCTCAAAATACAATGAAATAGCAAACTATATCCCCAGAAGGCTTCTGTGGGAGTAATTTGCTATTTTTTCCAGGGTTCAGGGGAGTTGGAAGGGGTCTGGAAGGTCATTACAGAGACACCAACAAGTGCCACTTAGCCCAGCACAAATTATTTAGTGTGATCCATCACAGCGATTTCCATGTTCTTAATTAAAATGATGCCTGGTTTAGTAAAGCTAGTTTATGGCAATTTTTTACTGGAACGCTCCTAACTTACCTCTGAAAAAAATCACACCTCATTCATATCCCAATGACATCTGAGCATCTAGAAAATGCAACTAACACTTAAGAATTCTGAAGTTCCTAATACACTAAAGTAGACTAGCAAAGGGTGCAGTTGAACAGGGTAATTTCTTTAAAAGCTGTTTCCCAATCATGACAGCATTCATGGAGTTATGACCGCTCTTCTTCCAACGTCTCATGTTGGGTTTTGAAATAATCTTGCCTCTTCACTGGACAAAAAAGCCTGCTTTATACCCCAAAAGCTTGTGAGACATATTTAAAAAATGAACTGGATAATCCAAGTATACTTGTGTTTTATATGCTTATTAGCTTTGCATATGTTTGTTTTTGTTAAGTGTAGCAAAGCAAAGCTCATTAAAAAATATTTTTCAAGCAAAAAAATCTGGGGAAAAACTTTAGAGGTGGGCACCTTTCATCAGAACTCGAGAGCACACACTGAAGTCCTTTCCACACCTTACCTTCTTCCGGCACTGGGGCGCGGGGATCGTGCGAGCAGCCTGCGGTGAGAGGCCTCGCGTCCCTGCTGCTTCAGCTTCGCACGAGCTGCCTGCTTGCATGAGAGCCCAACCTCTTCCTTCTGCAGTGCAGCCTGGGAGTTTCCCAGGCTGCGCTGGGGCAGGAAGCACGACCAGCACAGCTCCAGAGGCTCTGCACGCCAGGTAAGTGCGCATGGGGCCTGGGAGCAATGCGCTATTGCCCACCATTTTCGGCTTCCAGTCAAAAAGGAAAAGGTGCATGATGAGCGCCTGCCAGCCCCTGGAACGTCATGCAATTATGAGTGTGTCGTGCAAATCGCTCCTCACAATTGTGCCATGCAAAAAGGGCCAGAGTCATGTCCATGAGGTCAGAAGCCTACTCATATAAGATAGTTTTCCCAGCTAGTCATGGCCTAAGACAATTTTCTTCTGAGGCACAGTAGCAAATGGCAAATAGCAGTAGTAGCAGTAGCAGCAGCAATAGTAGCAGCAGCAGCAGCAGTCTGAGTCTTCAAGTCCTTTGTCAACTTATGGCAACCCTATGAACTTCACTGTGTTTTCTTAGTCAAGGAACACTTAGGCTATTTCTGCACTAGACGAGTATAACGTGATTATTCCACTTTCAACATCCTATGGAATCCTAGGATTTGTAGTTTAGAGAGGGGCCCTAAACTGCAAACCCCAGGATTCCATAGGATGTTGAAAGTGGAATAATCACACTATAACAGCCTAGTGCGGAAATGGCGTTAGAAAGTGGTTTGCCATTGCTTTCCTCTGATTATATCCCGTTGTTGTGTGTCTTCAAATCATTTCCAATTTATGGTGACAGTAAGCTGAACTTATCATGGGGTTTTTTGGGCAAGTTTTGTTCAGAGGAGGTTTGCTATTGCCTTCCTCTGAGGCTGAGAGAATATGACTTGCCCAAGGTCACCCAGTGAGTTTCCATGGCCAAGTAGGATTCAAACCCTCATTTTCACAGCCCAAAGCTCAAACCACTATACCACACTGGCTTTCTAGATTTTAGTTATGACTTGGCTGCATATATATATGTATATACTTTCAAAGAACAGTTGGCTTCTGTAACAAGCTTGCTTTTTCTTTTTACTATGGATTCTTTGATATTCCTCTTTTGTTTTTTCCTTTCTTTATTATCACCATATTTTTTTTAAAGGGTTCGACAGAGCTGGCTTCTGTGAGCAAGATATTGGTAGCATTAGCTGTCTCCACCCTGTTTTGGCTGATATAGCTATGAGAGGAAACAAGAAATGAAACTTTTGTTCAGTCCCTAAATTTATAGTACGGAAGAGAATGAGACCAGGAAAATTTTTCACACCTAGCACTTCCCTCTGCTGTGTTTACATTCCCGTGGTAACTTTGCCTGCCCCTTTTCTTTGGATGCCTGAATTGAATTTCCAAAGCTCAACGGAAGCTTTAAGCTCCAGTTAATGCTAGAAATTTGGGAACTGAAGGAAAATTGCATTTGGAGGGAGGGAGAATTCTTGTTCTGGGGGCAATGCCCTCATTTTATACCACCCCTCATAGCTACACTCCTGTCCCCCACCACTGCAGCATCCTCTTGCTCCATAGTCCAAGAGCACAGTCAGGAGAGCAATACGAACTGTTACACCAGGACCATTTCCGCACTAGACTATTATATTGCTATTATTCCACTTTCAACAAAGGCCCCTCCCTAAACTGCAAACCTCAGGATTCCATAGGATGTTGGAAGTGGAATAATAGTGCCATAACAAGCCAGTGCAGAAATGGCCCAGGAAGTGGTGATGAGTAAGCTCCATTGTGTGAGATGAATTCAGCATGCACAGTTATTGGGTATAACCCAATTCATCTTGAGCTAGTGATATGAAGGATTTAATCTCTGGAAAAAAGAGAACTGGAGAGAAAGCAGAGTCCCCTACAGGAATCCTACTCACTCCAACAGGCTAAAGTGGGTCACATGCTACTACCTGGTTCTTTTAAAACAACAGTGTCTCCCATGAAACTTTTTGATCCAGTTCTGGCCGGGCAGTGGGGGGAGCCATATGCCAGGAACTTCCTGACCATTTTGGCCTCAAAGCATGCCTTGGTTTAAAGGAAAAGTGTTTTGTTTCACCCAGAGCTTGGAAACATAATTATTAGTCCCATACATTACCTTCAAATTAATTTTTAGTGGAATTCAGTGGAATGAAATTTAAAGAATCCCTTCCTATTAACTGATTAAAGAATCACTTCCTATTAACTCATCAGTCTATTGACTTGTCAAAACTTTAAAAAAAATGGCCAGTAACCAATTAAAGCCATAAGAAATCTTAGTCAATAGCGAAAAATACCATTAACAATTACAAATTAAAAAGTAAAGCCATTGTTTTAATGAGATGATATGATGCGATAGGACAGCCATCTTTAAATAACAGAAGGCCTCTTACATAGCAAATGCAACAAGCTTATTTTCTGCTCCTCCAGAGAAATAGTCCCAAAGCCATAGATTCAAATTACAAGAAAGGAGATAATGATTAAACATTAGGAAGAACTTTCTGATGCTATGAGCTGTTCAATAATGGACTGGACTACCTCAGAAGGTGGTGAACTTTTGTTCCTTGGAGATATTTAAATGTAAGTTGGATGGCATCTGTAATCCTCTAGATCTGGGGTGGGTATGCAGCCTCTGGAGCCTTATATTGTGGCCACCGGAGCCCCACAAATCCCTCGCACCCTCACATTTTTGTAAAAAAAAAATCCATTTTCTCCCCAACCTCCCCATAACTCAAAACGCTGGAAAACACAGCAGCTTTGTCCCCTAATCCCCTACATATCTGAAACTCTCCCCTGCCAGGCAAAAAAATGGGGGAGAATCAGTTGAAATTGAAACCAGAAGTGATATAGTATTATCCCCAGTTGCACTGAGCATGGCAATGTGGCCTGCCAGGAGATGCAGGCGCAAAAATTGCCCACCACTGTTTTGCTGTCTTTAGGTGCTCCATCTAACTCCTGAACTGAGTGGGTGGTTTGGACTAAGTGGGTTCTTTGGACTAGGTGTTAGATGTCCCTTGGAATGTCTTCCCACTCTATGCTTCTCTGGCTGCTGAAAATTTTGACAAACTAGAATTCAAGAAATTATATCCAAGCATTATCTTCCCTTCTTTTTGCCAGTACTGTACTGCTACACTGCTTGTATCTGACAGCATGGTGGGAGAAGTATGTCTCCCAGTGAGTTGGAGGATACTAATGCCGCATCCCATGTCCTCCTCCTACCACACTTTAAAAAATTATGTACTGGGCTGGCTTTCTAGTCCAAGTGCCAAAGACACCTCCCCTTGCTGTAATCAACTCCTACCCTTCAGTTTGTCCACATCCTCCATTACCTTGTAACACCCAGGGTTCACAGTTTGGAGTCTGCAGTAGATCAAGATCACATAAACACATTAATCAAATTTAAATCATTTGCGCTTCCTTGGGACCCATATTAGGAGAAAGCCAGGGTATAAATTAGAAGAATGAATAAGGTAGAAGTAGTTCATGAGCTATTAAGAAACACATTGCTCAGTTTCCCTAAGCTCTGCCATCTTAACTGATGGGGTTTGTACGTGGCAGCCTTACTGGAAAAGTCAAAAGGTCTTTACCTATGTTGAGAGCTGTTTCTTGCTTGTCCCCTGTTAGCACCCAAATCTTGATTTCTGCTTTCATTAGAGTGGTTATGGTTTCTGGAACACCTGCTTGGAGCCGGTCCTCGATAGCTGTAGCACCAAGAAGGAGTAAATCCTGAAAAAGGCAGAAGGGGAAGGAAAAGAAAATTGAGAAGCTGTCTTCTCTTCACACTACTATTGGCTTAGACTGTTCTGAAGAAGAACACTGCATTTATGTATTTTATTTATTTAATATCTATCCTGCCTTTCTCCTGATATTGGGCACAGGGCAGCTCAAGACAGATTAAATTACAGTTAAAAAACAATCTTTACAATGAAAACGTTTAAATAACAATTGAATAAGCTATCCTACCAACATGCTGTTCATTGAGGCTGCCTTTGATGAGTGTTTGGAAACTTCGGCTGGTTCAAGGAGATGCAGCCAGACTGTTAGTTTAGGCTGGCTACAGGGTGCATGCAACTCCCCTTCTGTAACAGCTCCACTGGTTGTCTTCAGTTTCCAGACACAATTCAAAGTGCTGGTTATGACCTATAAAGCACTGTAAGGCTCAGGTGCAGGTTATCAAAGAATTGTGTTCTCTCATATGAAACTGCCTGTGTTTTGAGATCTTCTTGGAAGGCCTGTCTCTCTCTCTGTCTCTCCACCCTCACAGATACATCTGGAAGTTAGATTGGCATCCTCCTTACTGTCTTTCTGCAGGCAAGTGAAAACTTTTTAAAAAAAAATCTAGCAGGCCTTTCAGACTTGATATTTCAAGGGGAAAAGGCCCTGCATAATGTGCTGGACTTTTATTTGTTGCTGTTGTTTAAAGGTTTATGTTTTTAACTTCATTTTTGATAGTTTGACTGTTTTTGTATGGTGGATTTTTCCACACTAGACTGTTATAGTTCTGTTATTCCGCTTTCAACATCCTATGGAATCCTGGGGTTTGCAGTTTAGGGAGGGACCTCAAAGGAGAGAGTTCCATAGTTTAGGGGCAGCCACTAAGAAGATCTTTTCCGATGTTTTCACCAAAAATGCCTGTGATAGTGGTGGGACAGAGAAAAAGCTGATGACTTAATAACTCAGACAGGCTCACATAAGGAGATACAGTTTTTCAGATTGTGTAGCTCCAAGCCATACAAAATTAATGACAGAAAGTTACTTCTTATCCTATTTGCTATTTTCTGACAATAGGCATACAGTGCAGTTAATGTCTGCTGTTCCTTTCACATGAAAACTGGACATTTTGGAATGCACTTTGATCTGAAGGAAGACAATGATTCAAAAGCAATTAATTATAATTGCAACTTTAAAAGATTGCACACTGAGTTTCACATACCAGTTGCTATAGCAGCATGCTTAACAGCCTCAATTAGTATATTTCTTAAGTTAGGAAAACAGAGATCACATAATGTCGTGTCCAAAATAGATGTTGTCTTTCAAAAAATGAAGCCACGGATTCACTTGGTCACATTCTGCATTTAGAGTGCAAATGGAATGTCCAATCAGTGGTTTACAGGGCTTTGCTCATACTGCAGAATCAAGTAAGCTCCAGAAATCAGAAAAAGACTGTGGTTCTAAGGAAGCTTCATAGGGGAAATCCTCCTGAACTCAGAAAAACTTGCTCCTGTGTATTACTCTTGTTACCTAACTAACATCATGCATAATGCCAATTGCTGTTGTTGTTGTAGTGTACCTTCAAGTCATTTCTGACTTACAGCAAGCCTAAGGCAAATCTATCATGGGCCTTTCTGGGGCTCAGAGTGCGTACTGTGTTCAAGGTCACCCAATGGGTTTTCATGGCCAAGCAGGGAAACAAACCCTGGTCTCCAGGGTTGTAGTCCAACACTCAAATCTCTACATCATGCTGGCTCTAATTACAAAATGACAGGCTCTAAAGCTTTCTCATTTTTCTCAGTATTTAGAGCATCTTGCTATAGAAAGAAAAGAATAAAAAGTTTAAAGAAAACAAACATAAAATAACATAACATAAAATAAAATGCAGATTCCAAACAAAGTGAAACAGAGTTAAGTCCTATTCCTTTTAATAGGACAGATTTAGTGTAACATTGAAAGAAGGGAATTGTAGAATTACGGTCTGTGTGTGCATAGATAGCAATGGAACATGACCAGCTATTTTCTGTGAATCCACTGTTATATTCCTGCACTGTTTAAAAAAAGTTTGTCCCCACACATTTTGCTGCCTGTAGTAAAGGGCAAGCTGGCACCCTTTCTCCCACTGCACATGCAGAACCTGACTGGACTGCAAGTTGATGTTGGCAGTAGAACTGGCAGCAAGCCAGTTTAGGGAACAGACAAGGCCACGTAATAAAGCCCTGACTTCTAAAAGAGAGGAATGACTGCAGGGTCAAGAGAAACAGCAACAAGACTGTTGGTTCTAGCTTCCTCCTAGCATCTATTAGTTCACTGCAACTAATGGCAGGGCTGACTTTGGTTCACAGTGAAGATCTGCTCATTAGACAGAACAAGTATTGTATAAAGCAGTTAGAAATATGGTAAACTTTACTTCCACAGATTTAATAAACCTTGGTGCAAATCACAGAATTGCAGGGTTGGAACCGGACTCCTGCTGATGCAAGAAAACATGCCTCTGGAGTATCAGGAAATAAGTTTTCTCCATCTTCCAAGTATTTCTCCAACTTCAGATATCTTAAGATGGTTATCATAGTTCTTCTCACCCTTCTTTTCTCCACACTTCTCATGCCCAGTTCCCACATCTGTCCCTTATAGATCTTGATTGTCCTCATTTGGACAAGTTCCAATTTGTCAGTATCCTTCTTAAACTGTTGTACCCAGAAACAGACAGAGATACAAGCCTGATGACCTCTTAATCATATTTAAGTGATTAAATGAGGTCCTCCTTCTCCCCTAGCTGACATAAATTCTCTCATTACCAAATGCCACATTGTCCTTTGCTGGTTTTAGCCATGGCTCAGCATCATAGCTGAAGAGATAGCCACTATGATTAACACTCAGCTGGTTCCCACAAAACCAAAGGAAGAAACTATAGCTCAGCATTAGGGCACATGAGCATATGCAGATGGCTGCACCTATAATTCAAAAAGGATTTCAGGCAGCAGATGATGGGAAGACTTTTTGATTCCAACCCTGGAAATCTATTACCGCTCAAAGTAGTCTACAATGGGCTAAACTAAAAAACAGTCTGATGTAGTATAAACCAACTTCCTGCATTTTTTTCTGTTTCACACCTTAGTTAACTTGGGAATCTGCAAAATCTGGAGTCAAAAAATGATCACTTAGGGTTCTTCTTATGTTCTTAACACAAGCCTTGGTTAGTTTTAATCATGGTTAGGTGAAATAACAAAAACAAAGATTCAGACTTACCCTGTGCTCCATCTGCAGTCTCTTTATCACCAAGTTTAAGGGACTAGAAGTACTAACTCCTGCATAAGAGCTAACTTGGTTAAAACTAATACTACTTTTCCATATTTTTAGTTATTGAAAACTCCATCTGCTAGAAATTCAGTTCAGTTTACAGTTTATGCACACTTCACTTGGGAGTAAAGACCCATTTTCACAATGAACTGATGACCTCCATGACTAGTTCATTAGCACCAGCCCTACCAGTAGTCTGAGCAGGTTAGCAGAGAGATGCTGATGATCAGAACTCTTTGCCACACAGCCTGTTCTCTGTGGTTCAAGTTTGCTGTCCCTGGGTGCAGTGGAGATGATCAGTGTTTCAGTAAGATACAGCTGCCATTCTATTTGGCTTCAGGCAGCAAAATATATTTGGTCAATTCTGCATGCCACCCTGGTTTCTACTGTTAGTCACCCACACACAGGGGCTCATGCAACAGTCAAAGGTAAGTGTTAAACTCTGCATTCAATGAGTTATAGCATGCTGGCAACCCAAAGATTCAGTGCATGGAGATTTCTCTTTACGGGCCATCATCTTTCACCCAACGTGTGGGATAAATGATTAGGAGTCCCACTGAGCATTAGAAGTGCATTTCGTTAAACTCAGTGAGATTTGCTTCCACGTCTAGAGTTGCAAATCCAGCTTTTCATAAATACTATTTGTCAAAAATCATAACCACAGACCTCAGTGCTCCATGTTTAATGGGCTAAACAAATGGTTTGCATTCTAAAACTGAGAAGACAGAATAACAGAACAGTTTGTTTTAGAAACCTTAGTGCTAATATATACTGCAAGAATCAGAATTAAATGTTGGGTTTCAAATAAGATATATAACCCAGGGAATAATAAAAGAGTTTTCTAGTGCATTTGTAAAAAAGATATACAATACTAATGGAAAAGGCAGCACATTTGAAAATATTACAAAAATTTGTTTAAAGAATTGTTTGGTTCTGTTGTAAAGATTGTTAAGATCCAAATTAAACCAAACATTAAATCACCAGGAATGCAATTTAAGGAAATTTAGAACTGTAATGAAATATACTAACTCTTTAAATATGGTGTGAAGATACAGAAAAGCATGTTTTTATTTACTCATTTGACAATTGTGGGAAAGAAGGTAGGAAAGGGCCTTCCCATATCTCGCACTCTAGTTATGAAACACCTTCCCTTTGGAGGTCTAAATGGTACCAACATTGGTTTCATTTATGTGCCAAGTAAAGAAATGGCTGTTTATTAAAGCTTTTCGGGCCTAAGCAATTCGCTCTAAAATGTTTATGAACACAGTTTTAAGCTGTTTTAACCGTTCAAACTGTCTGCATTTGTTAACACATTTATATTAGTCTATTATATCAGTCTATTGAAATTACTTGTATTGTTTTAAACTGTTTAATCTGTGTGTATTGATTTTATTTGTGTACCACCCTGAAATTTTGTGATATACAGCAGTATAAAAATATAGGTTGATTGATCAATCAATTGATAGAAAGTTTTTAGCTATTTGAAGAATCTTAAGAAGGATTTATAGGTTTCACTCCTTCCTTTTGCGCTGATCAGCTCAAGTCCGCAATGTCATCCAAACAATAACAAGATTTGCTTAGGACAAATCACCAAGACATCAAAGCATAAGAAAACTAAGTTCTCAACAAAGAGGTGAGGAGTTTCCTTCACTCCCTTTTACAACATTGCAGGTTCACAGCCAAGGATGGATAAGGATCACTGCCCACCCTTTAAGACCTTTTTTTAAACAGAGAGTATATCTATACTACATAGTTATAGCAGTTTGATACTACTTTAACTACCATGGCTTCATCTTAAGGAATCCTGGAATCTATAGTTTGGTAAGGTACTTAGAATTCAATGGCAGAGAACTCTAGCACTGTAGTTCAGTCACTACAGTAGCTCTCATTCTTCCAAGATCTTATGATAAAGATTTGCCTCTCAAATACCAGAGAATGAATCAGAAGTTCGGCATAACAAAAGGCTATGCCCCACCTCTAACCAATACTAGCACTGTTTTTCAAAGCAAGAGAGGCTTTGAATTCTTAAGGCCTTGTGCCAGCCAAGACTTAAAGACACTTCTCATTAACAGCAAATAAAGTTGTCCTGCCTGGTCCAGCTTGTCTCACTCTGATTGCTGCCACAACTGATATTGCACAGGCAGATGTTCTCTCAAAGTACATATGCAGGCAGCAGCACATTGTTTCTTCAAGGTCTCTCATTCAAGGGGTCACCCTAAGTCAAAGTTGCCTTGAGAGCATGTAACAACAATAAGTACTTGGTTAGCTACATGTAGGAAGTTCAGGTAGATAACAGTCGTGCTCAACTGGTGCCTGACTGCTAGATGCAACCAAGTAGTAATTTGGAAATCTTTTTTAGCAGCAGTTTTAACAGCTGGGCTTTTATGCCCTTACTACCCTTGATCTTGCAGCCCCACAGTGATTTCTTGTACCAGAACAAGCATTACTTTTTCCTCTCTATCTAAATATAAAATTAATACAAGATCAAATCAACAGAAATAGCCAGCCATAATATAGACTGACACAAGCGGTATACTGACATTATGTTTCTATGGAGTGATAAAAACATGTTATGAGATATTTTTGAGTGTTAAAACATGGTTTTAACAAGTAGTGACTTGGAAGGGGATCTATCTCATACCTTCTAATACTTCACAGATGAAAACTGGGACATCTGTGGCCAAGCCACATCAGAGTGTGATCAAGATGGCACAAGTTATTAATGAGGAAGAACATGCTAGATTCAAGACAATGCAGCACTTTGCTTTTGCTTGAGCCCACTTGGAAGGGCAAGATTCCACCTCCTCCTCTTGCCTTTGCTGAGTCAGAATGAAAACTACTTTGGCCCTTTAAACTCAGTTTGCAACAACTGAAATAAGCTGAGGTCAAATGAAGCAAGTGGGAGGAGAAGAGAAAAACTAGGACATTTCAAAAACCACTGGAAAGGTGGGAGCACAGAGGTTTAACTGGGACTGTTCCTGCCAAACTAGGACAGTTGGAGGGTATAGTAACTGGGAATGCAATATTTTCAATCAAACAGAATAAACACTGCTGTAGGAAGTTCAAACTGGAACAACACTACTTCAAGATGCAATTTCTGATATGGTAACCAATATATAAACAGATTATTTTTAAAAAAATGACATGCTATCACCTCTCCTCTATTCCCACGTGTTGTAGCATCTTTAAGACTAATTGAGAGAAAGAAGCTGGTAGCACAGGCGTTTGTAGACTTCAGTGTACTTCATCAGATGCATGTTGTGAAATCTATGACAGCTTATGCTACAAACTTCTTTCTCTTAGTCTCAAAGGTGCTACAAGATCCCTTTGCATACCGATCCAGACAATCACAGCTATGGCCATTCCTGCCTTACATGGTTACAGTGCTATTATTCTACTTTCAACATCCTGTGGAATTCTGGAGTTTGTAGTTTACTGAGGCCAAAGAGCTCTCTGGCTGAGAATTCTAAATTCTAAATGCAGAATTTTAAACTGCAAACTTCAGGATTCCAGAGGATGCTAAAAGTGGAATAATAGTACTCTTAACAGTGTGGGGCAGAAATGGCCTGCGTCTTTGAATTCCACCATATTTGTACAAAGTTCTCTTTACAGCCAAGATCAAGCCAGAAAGAATTCATTTATAAGCAACACCACACCACACCTCATAGTTACCTTCTCAATGATTTCATAGCACTCCTCCAGTTTTTGAGTTCTGTCTTTCAAGTTTGTGCTGGCTTCATTATATATGTTCAGCCAATCCCGGTAAGCATTTTCAGATAGGTCTGCATATGCAATGCACAGAGTTCTCAAACCTAAAAAGGAAAAGCAGATACTGGGCATCCAAACACGTAGATCTTATCCTATGATGTCCTTCATTTTGATGTAAGAGCAGCTACTAAGCTACTAAGATTTATGGGAATGGATTATTACACAAAAACTGCACCACCAACGCAGAAGTTTAACTTTACAGTAAAATTACCAACTTTGTATGTGGTTTTGAGGCTGCTCTATCTAAGAATGTCCCCATGACATCCTTGCAAAGAAGCTAGTAAGATGTGGGCTGGACAGGGCTACTGTCAGGTGGATTTGTAACTGGTTGGCTGACCGTACCCAAAGGGTGGTCACCAATGGCAGATTCTCATCCTGGAGAGAAGTGACTAGCAGGGTGCCACAGGGTTCTGTCCTGGGCCCGGTGCTGCTCAATATCTTCATTAATGACTTGGATGAAGGAATAGAGGGCACGCTGATCAAATTTGCAGATGACACCAAATTGGGAGGGGTTGCTAATACGCCTGATGACAGGATCAAAATTCAAAAGGACCTGGACAGATTGGAGAGCTGGGCCAAGGCTAACAAAATGAATTTCAACAGACAGAAATGTAAGGTCCTACACTTAGGCAGAAAAAATAGTATGCAGAAATATAGGATGGGGGACACGTGGCTGGTTAACAGTACGTGTGAAAGGGATCTAGGAGTCTTAATAGACTACAAGCTGAACATGAGTCAGCAGTGTGATGCGGCAGCCAAGAAAGCCAATGCAATTCTTGGTTGCATCAATAGGAGTATGGTGTCTAGATCGAGGGAGGTATTGGTACCACTTTATTCTGCATTGGTTAGACCTCATCTTGAATACTGCGTCCAATTCTGGGCACCCCAATTCAAGAAGGATATGGATAAGCTGGAGCAGGTCCAGAGGAGGGCAACCAAAATGGTGAGGGGCCTGGAAGCCATGCCCTATGAGGACAGACTTAGAGAGCTGGGTATGTTTAGTCTGCAGAAGAAAAGGTTGAGAGGGGACATGATAGCCATGTTTAAATATTTGAAGGGATGTCATGTCGAGGAGGGAGTGGGCTTGTTTTCTCCTGCTCTTGAGACCAGGACAAGGAGCAATGGATGCAAGCTGCAGGAGGGGAGATTCCGCCTGAACCTCAGGAGGAATTTCATGACGGTCAGGGCTGTCCGGCAGTGGAATGTGCTGCCACAGAGTGTGGTGGAGTCTCCTTCGTTGGAGGTTTTTAAGCGGAGGCTGGATGGCCACTTGTCGGGAGTGCTTTGAGGATTTTCCTGCATGGCAGGGGGTTGGACTGGATGGCCCTTGTGGTCTCTTCCAACTCTACATTTCTATGATTCTATGATTCTATAATAAATAAAGGAAACTCTGCAATTAAATAGATGAAAACCTTACTGACTTCTGTGTCTGTGCCAGGGTTTTGGAAAGTTACTTTTTTGGACCACAACTCCCAGAAACCTTCAGCCAGCATGGTCAATGGACTTACTCGCTGGGGGTTTCTGGACACTGTGGTCCATAAAAGCTACTTTGTCAAGTTCTGGACCTTTTAGGACCATTTCTGTCTATAACAGAAAGACCTCTGTTTGCTTGGGTCAGTATAATATCAGTCACTTAAGGACTTGGGGGCGGGGAGGCGATTTGCCCCAGGTGGCAACGTTTCTGGGGTGTCCTGGCCCATAGCCATGCCTCCATGCACCCTGGCTACGCCTCCACACACCATAGCCACGCCCCCACACACAGTGGCTATGACCCTCGCATCATAGCCCCCCGCCCCCTCCACACACTCCAAGCTTTGCCACTGTATAACGTCAAATGCAGAATAACTCCCAAGACAGATCAAGAAGCTGCAAATGATAGCAAGACATCTTCTCTGACTTTTTAATCCTGATTTGTGCAAGACAGCTTTGATTACGGCATCTTAAATCCTAATAACTTTAACACAGCATAAGCTTTCACGGACTACAGTTCACTTCATTTGATACATGATGTGCTATCCTCCAGCGTTACCTCCTGAGGAGAGGTACACACCATGCTACACACAAGATTGGGGTGACATATCCACTATGGTCATATGTTGGCTGTTTCAAATTATTTTGGTCCACACAATAGTGGAACTCCCAGCAACCGGGATTCTTCCATGCTACCATGTATGTGCACATTCACATAAACAGAGGGGCTACCCAAAACAGATCATATGGCTCATTTTCAGGAGATTTGCTTATCTTGTTTGCTCCATGAGATGCCCCCATTCTCCCCTACTCTGCTCAAAATGACATGTGCCATTCATGCAAACTTAGGTGCCAAATAATACTTACAGCCAAGTTTAAAGTAAGCAAAGATATGTGGGTTCACAGCTTCAATATACAAGCAGCACTACGTATTGAAAGTTTTGCATTATTTCCAAATTGCAAAGAAAAAAATGACACTGATCCTTCCCAACAAATGGACATAAAAAAGTCCTCTGGCACATAAAAGATTTGATTTCAAACTGGACTGGGAGGAATGTCATGTGCCATGTCAGGGCTGAAATCAAGGTAAGTGGGCATTATTTTCCCTGTGTAGATTCAGCCTTAGTTGTGTTTAGAGGATACCCACTAAATTGAAAGGGTCTTGGATTAACCATGAATCCGGGAAAGGTGATGCCGAAGTACAAATTGTATAATAGGTTGAGACAATGCTATTGTTGACCCAACTGTGATTTCATAAAGATCCAACTGCTGGAATGCCATCTATCTATCTATCTATCTATCTATCTATCTATCTATCTATCTATCTATCTGTTAAATGCCCATAATCATTGCATTGGATCCTAACTTAGGTTGGATTCCAACAGAGGCATACTAGGTGTATCCCCAGTGAATGTTAATCAGATCAATTTAAGTCTCCTTGGTATCATTGGGACTACTCTCAGTTTGACTGAGCCTTGATCCACTAAGCCTCCACGTTTTTGTTTGTATGATTCAGTGAGGACAAATAACTGCAACTCTCTCAGTGCAAGAGATGACCTTAAAAAAGGGAGTTAATTATGGGTCTCAGGTGCCTAAACAGAAGTGGATTGAGAAAAATGGTTTTGTATCTCATCATCTTAGAAGTTGTTGCCCACATTACTACAATCAACCCAACTTTTGACTAAACCTGGAGCCCTTTCATAATACACTGTTAGAGCAGCATGATGCTTCTTTAACTGCTATGGTAGCATCTTATGGAATCTTGGGAACTGTAGCTTAGGGATAAGTATTTAGAATTCTTAACCAGAGAGCTCTAGAGCCTCACCAAACTACAAGCCCCATGATTCCACAGGTGGGAGCCATGGCAATTAGAAGTGGAATCACAAGTAGTGTGAAAGGGCCCCTGGAGCAGGATTAGAAATAAATTACTTATTTGACTACAATGTATTTTAATATAAAATTGTAGGCCACAGAACAATGTCATGAGGTAGGTGCATATTCAACAGCAAACAGTGTAATGCTCAGTTTTTCCATTTAATGGACACACATGTAATTTACATTGATGTTGACATGGGTTAATCAGGCACAATAATCTGAGGAACAGTTCCCTTTGGGATATGAAGAACATGATTTTACAGGGCCACTGACAAAACTCAGCATATATTAAAAGTAATGATTTCTCTTCTGGCACAAGTCAACCAGAAAAAAGGGAGAGAGTATGCCATATAAAAGAGAAAGGACTTTATTATTGAGGATGTGGGAGTTCTCAGAACAAAATGTGTTATATGTGTGTGTGTATGTGAGGGGAGTTTTCAAGCATGAGAAGAAATAAGGTTCTTCCTGCAATACGGTATAATAAAAAATTACTACATAAAAGGAGCATTGTCCACTCCCCTGACTGCTCTACCTTAGTAATGTCCCCATTACCAGTGAAATAAGAGACTGGAATATTTGATTTCATATACCAAACTCAGGGTCTGAATAAAGGGAACCCAATGGGAATGTGGGCTGTAGGATACAGTTACTTTTTCATTTTTCTACACATTTACAATATTGCTACCATACGTTTCACCTTTTCTTGTCCTCTCTGTTCTATTCCCGGCTCACCATGTTCATGATCCATTTTTGCTTTCCTCTTCCTAAGTTTTATTCACCAAGAGTGTTAACACCAGTCAAACACTGCCTAGTCCCTAGTATGTCACTTCTATTGCATTGTTCTACATCCAATCATCTTCTGTTTCACAGCTCTTCCAAAAAGACCAGAACCTGGAAATGTTAGTTTTTGTACTACAGACCCCATACTCCCCAGACCAGCCTAGTCACTAGGCATAATGGTTGTGGGATTCCAGAGTTGTGGTTGCAAAAAAGAAGAGTAATTTTCCAAGCTCCAAACAAGCCCATAAGTCAGGCCTACTCCACTGTAACTGACGTATAGTCCCTTACTGGTTTAAATATTGTGCACTGGATCCTGTTTCAACATCTCCCTTGTGTAGTGACAGATTACAGTTTGAAGGAAGGTAAAAATGGAACAAACTTCTTATCAGCACACACATTTCTGTTGTCCCACAGTCATCTCTGGTCACAATAGTTCTTCAACACTACATACACTGTGAGCTCAAAGGCCATAGCAGCCTGACTATATATGCTGTGGGCAAGGGTACCCCAGTCATATCATGTTCAAAATGGAGGGTGTGTGGACGAATCCATCTTCATCATACATTTCAATGTTGAATTCCCCTTCCAATCTTGTTTCATGCAGGGACGCATAGCAGATTGAACAAAGGCCATTTTCGCACTAGTCTGTTACAGTGCTATTATCCCACTTTCAACATCCTATGGAATCCTGGGGCTTGCAATTTCCATAGGATGTTGAAAGTGGAATAATAGCACTACAACAGACCAGTGCAGAAATGGCCAATATGTGACCTTCTATATGTCGTTGGACTTCAACCCTCATATTCCCTGAGCACTGCTGACTAGGAGTGACGGGGTCTGCAGCTCAAGGACACCTGGAGGATCACAACTTGTCGACCACTGACAGATAGATATAGCATGTTCAGTTTTAAACTGGACTATTTTGATGCACAAACTGACATCCAAAACTATTGCAGTGAATGTTTACCTTCAGTGGCAAAATATTGCAGATGACATAGTGTTGGCTCCATGTACTGGGAATCTTTGGACAGTCTCTCAAAAATGACATTATCCTGACAACAAAGAATTACATAAATAAGGAGCATATAGAGAAATGCATTTCATAAATATTTATTTAAGACCTATGTATCCTGCCTGTCCGGGATGCACATGTTGGCCTGAAGCCAAAACATTTCTATAAGCAGGCAAGGGAAACATTTTTTAAACTCTGCAGAAGACACAAGGTTTTTAAACCTGTTTGTATATTTCAATTGTATTTATTTTTATTTGAGTAGCCATCTTGAATGTCATTTCTTGCCAGAAATATTCAGCCTACCCACCCACCCATCCATCCTCAAATGCAACAAGCAGTTGCAGATGAACACTCAGAATTCAAAAATAAAATAACTCTAAGAATTAACTTGCTGGAAAGAACATGTTTGATTAGCACTGTTTGAACTGAGGGCCTTGGTTATTGGTTTGGATCCTCAGCACCACTGAAGAAACTGAAGACATTGCTAAAGATGCTCAAAAGATGGCTGTTTCATTGGTCAACACATTTAAGCTCATTTACCCTTGTAAGGTCTTCTTCAGCGGCTATGTAAAATCATAAAAGGAGAACGCATATAACATGTCAATATATAATATAATATTACATGAAATCATTACTGCATTGTATTATGTATGCATGAATTATCCTTCTTTGATTTTATATACCCCCTGAAGAAGGCCTTAAAAGTATGCAGAGGTCAAAACATGCTGGGATTTTTTACCAATAAAACAACCATGAAAATCTTTGAAAATTTTGAGACATATCTTAGTTTCTTCTGCAGATTCCATTGGGTGCTCCTCAGTTTCTGCTTCCTTTGTAGATCTTGAGAATACCACCTCAGTCTAGAAAGCAGGGTCCATCTGATTTTACCTACATGTCCTTCTTTAATGAGAATGCTATGTAATATGAATTTGAGCCTTAAAAGTTAAACAATTCTTAATGGCAGAAGGCACCTAAGGCAGACCCACTGAAAGCTATGAAACATAATCCAGTTGTGAATAACAAATCCCATTCATTTCAGTGGATCTACCACAGGAAGGGCTAATGTTGGATTTAGACCGGTATTACTTGCAGTTGCTGATGTTTACGAAACTCAACATATGAAAGCTACAGTGGAATAGGCCATTTTCTATTTAATAATAATGGACACTTACAGCTCCTTTGCAGTACAAACGTAGCTGCCCTGCTGGAGTCCGGACGATCACAGACATTCTCTTTCTATTACTGAGAAGGGAGAAAAAAGGCCTTCATCATCATATTTGTTGTCCTGCTATTATTTAACAACAGCAAAGAAATCCTACACAGTGGTTGAAATTATTATAGAGTACCTATGCAGGTTGTTGCTCACACTCATTTTTATCACCTTAGGGTTGCTGCTCGCAGACACTCTTGTTTCCAGGCCTTTTAACCATGGTAGTCCTTGCCCTTTACTTCGTGTAGTATCTGTTATTTGCAGTTCATGCAAATTGGCCAGAGAAGTGGGTGGGGAATGGAGTGATGGCTATGGTGGTACATAGGCAGTGAAGAAAGAAAAGGTGGCATTGTGAGTTCCTAGAGCAGTGGTTCTCAACCTGTGGGTCCCCAGATGTTCGTGGACTTCAGCTCCCAGAAGCCCTGAGCATTGACCATAGTGGCTGGGGCTTCCGGGAGCTGAAGTCCACGAACATCTGGGGACCCATAGGTTGAGAACCACTGTCCTAGAGGAACATTCTTCCTGACCAAAGAAAAGGCAGGGGGACTATAGGCTAAATATGTGGAAGGCATCCGACCTTGTCTGATCATTTAGGGGGGAAAAGTGGGCACACAGACGCAAGATGATATTGACTTGAAGGAGATGCAGGTTAAATACAAGGATATAGACATTCTGGAATGTTGCATTACTGGGATAATGGATGCAAGAAGATGAGGTCATCAGAAATGCATAAAGGCCATTAGACCTTCTCTGAGACCTGCCATCTCTTCAGTACATTCACAAAGGATAAAATACAAGTATATTATTCCTTATATATAAAACACATCATCAAAAGCTCCCCCAGGCTAACTGCAGATACTCGATTGATAAACCTGGTACCCATTCACACTACACAATTATAGTGCTATTCCACTTTAATTGCCATGGTTCCATCCTATGGACTCTGGGATTTGTAGTTTAGTGAGGCACTTGTGCGCTCTAAGAATTCTAAACGTTCCTCCATAAACTTCCAATCCCAGGATTCCTTATGGGGGAACCATGGCAGTTACAGTGGAAGAACAGCACTATAATTCTGTAGCACGAATGGACTCCTCGATCATTACATCAACTATGTTTTTGTGTGTTCATGTGTGGATTGTTTAGTCACTTGTATGTTATTTTTCATTCATCATTTGAACTGTACAGATATATTTAAGATTTTGAAAAATCTAATTTTTTTTCAAAAAGAACAGAATTATTAACTATTCCCTGAGGCTGTTCCAGATGGCAGTCTTGTTTGTATCTTATAGCCAACATGCACACACACATACACACATCTACTGGCATCTTCAAGAAAAGCAGATTTATTGTAGCATAAATTTTCAGAGATTTCATCAGATGTAGCGCTATCACCAGCTGGCAGATTTTATATACAGCACACACATTACACAAATGCAAATGAATGTACAGAGAGGGAGCCTGGGATGGCTCCCAAAGAAACTCTATTGTCAGAAAACAGCACTTCTGCATGTACAAGGGAGGGGCATGATTTCTTCAGATTTTCATTTGCAGTGTCAACTCCTGGTGCTAAATCCCACAACAATGCAAGGTATCATATTTATGCAGCTGCTGAAATTGACTATATCCCAAAAAGTCTCATGCCACAATAAATATATTAGCCTTCAAGATGTCACAAAACATTTATCCATGTGTTTTATATCTCTGAGGTTAAGGGAAGGGAACACACAGTGCCTGAGATTAACTTGTTATAAGTTAGCTAGACTTTCTAGTCATTTCCCCAACTCACAAGATTCCTCAATAAATGCTGAAGTTTAAAATATGTTTTAGAGAATTGTCATCAGATTCCACTAGGATAGGTGCCTCTCTCCTTTTGCTACATTCAAGAAAACAGGAAGGCTTGATACCTCAGGAGAAGAAATACTGAGATTGAGAAATTGCATCACATGGCTCTACTGTTAGGCAGGCTAAACCATGGCTATTTCCGCCCTACACCATTCCACTTTCAATATCCTATGGAATCCTGGGCTTTGTAGTTTAGGGAGGGGCCTTTAGAATTCTCAGCCAGAAAGCTCTTTGGCCTCAGTAAACTACAAACCACAGAATTCCACAGAAGGTGAAACCCAACCACCTTTACATGTGCTCTGCCACTGATCTTTGTACACCATGCTTCTTGACTGGATGTGGGGAAGCAAAAAGGTTGCAGTGATTCAGTTTTGCAGACAAATTTTCTGCGTACATTTAGAGATTTGCAAAAATTTCATATTTAAAATTCTCCCCTCTTGAATAGCTGACCAATATTGGTAGCTATCAATTTATTGCTTTGGAACAGTGCCCTCTAACTGAAATATATCATTTCTTATTAACCATAAACATACAAGGCATTTGAAAAATGAGTGAAATGTCCATGTTAATGGGGCTGAGCAAGAAAAAAGAGACGCAGATGGACAAGAAACTGAATGGAAGAAGTTGTAAGCTGAAATGCCACGCTTTTGAGACAGCCCTTCTCGAACTGACAGTTCCTAGACATATTGGACTCTCACTATCCCAGGAAACAATCAGATTTTGTAGTCCAGGTGGACAAAAATGACCATAGTGAGGCCACTTTGAAAGGACAAAAAAGAGCCCTCCTGAAGGAGCTAGTAACAAATTGTGCCTCCATGCCATTCTCTGTAAATGCCTGACTCAAGGTATTGTTCTTGATCTATAATGTCCTAAATGCCTCAGGCCAAGGACTACCTCCTACCTATGTGAGCCCACTTGAAATCTAAGATCATCAGTAGGGGTCCTGTCATGTCTTTCTCCACCCCCTGAGAATAAGCTGATGGGTACATGTCACAGGGCTCTCTCTGTAGCAGCACCCTGACTGCTGAACACCCTCTCAAAGGCAGTCAGGCTGGTTCCATCCCTTCTGAATTTCCAGCAGGCAGTGAAGACTGTGCTATATTGTTTGGGCTTTCAAGCTTAAAATTAGAGGTGTCTGCTTTGGCTGTTTTTTTCAAACAGTTTGGCAAGAGCTGTTTTTAAATAGAAGTTTGGAAATATTTTAACTAGCTTCTAGCTGCCCTGGATCCCATCCCAGGAGAAAGACAGAGAAAAATTTAAAAAACAAATAAATATTTAATACTTTTAAAGTGTTTTTAACCCTTGTGCATTGGCTTGGGGGCTCAGGTAGGTTGACAGGTGAAAAATAAATGCCAAAAATAAATCAATCAATAAATCCCAGCATACAGTCCCACAAAAATGTCTTCAATAAGTTAAATAACTCTAAGATAACTATGTAAAGACTTTTAACTATTAGTTTTTATGGTAATAAATGAAATTTGAAATTTCCAGTAGTTACTATTGCCAAATTAATTCTCAGACTTTCCATCCTAGCATTTCAATTAATGTTTATGTTAGTGCATTAATTTTCCAATTTCTAATGCTTAATAGGCTAATTTTCAAATGTTCCAAATTCTGGGACTGCCTGGCCTGTGGGCTTGCTCTTGCTCACTCTGGGTTCCCAGCTGTTTCAAACCCAGTGCCTTCAGAAGTGAGACAGAACAAACTGTTCAGTTGTCAAAAGACATAGAAATAGAGGAATAATGGGAAAATATGCAAGCTCAGTTTAAGGAAACACATCCTAATCAACCTTACAGAACTATTATCTATAGAACAGGGTTCTTGAACATTCAAAACAGTGTGAAAAGATTAGGAAAAAATGATTTATGCATTCTCTGAGCTGAACAGTTGAAATACAACAGAGATAACTTTAAACTTCATCCCAATGTCAGGCTGGACATGAGACCCATTGACTTCACTGGGACTTATTTCATATCTTTCATTCCTTAAGTTCAGCGCTGGCCTTAACATTAGGGAAAGTGAGCCAGATGTCTCAGGCAGCAAATTTTTGGTTTCATGAGGGGTAGCACATTGTCAATTATTTAATCGATTATTATGATTGCATTTTTACTGTCAGGAAATAGGAGAGAGAGGATCATGAAATTTTATGCCTCAGGTGCTAAAATAAATTGAGTGCCCCAGGCCATTTTGACTTTGGGTGGGGAACACTTGCTGCTAGAAAAATGTCTGAGGTCAGGCCTGCCTGTGACTGCAGTATAAACAGAATGACTTCCTCTTTAATTTCACATGTGTTTTCATGAAGTTGAAGCACAGAAAATCATATTGATTAAGCAAGTGATAGCGCAAGTGGTAACTCGATGGCGGGGTGAAGAAAAAACTGAAACTCCACAAAATATCAGAAGGTCTAAAGGCTGGAAGAAATAATGTCAAGAATGTATGCCAGACCCTTTGAGAAATACAAATCCCAAACAGTGAAAATTTGAACAGCCCTTCCTAATCTTCCTTTCTATATAAATGAAGGTCATTTCATTATTTTGAAATTAATGAACTTCTTCTCTCACAAGACCCCCACTGAAAATGCATTTTGACAGTGACCTCATTTGAGGTCAGGAAATGATCTAAAGCTCCATCAGATGTCTTTGAAAAAGTTAATATATTCCTTTCTTATTAGAAGTGAAATGGGGAAGCCGCTTGCCTCAGCATGAGGATGATGATTTCCAGCATTGAACTTAAATTGTTTTTTTATTGGAAGATTGATTATATATTAAGATTTCTCTATGGTGTGATCAATAGTTCAGATGTCATGTAGTCTTTTGAAAAGAAAAAATAGATGGGTATACTCAAGCAAAGATGAGCAGTGACTGATACTGGATAATACATGTTGTATTCTGCATCTGATCTGACAAAGGGAAAGGTATAAGCATAATTAAATCATGCTGCAATACCTGTAATTTCAGCTACATCAAATAAAATCACACATATTTGGCAAAACTTACATGGATTTCAATTTTCAATGCAAAAAAAGTAGATTCTCCAAAATATTCCACAAATCCTTGTTTTTAAAAATTGGAATGATTTTGGTTTTGCTTACTGTACCTCCCCAGCAGCTTCTTTGGCTGACTTTTCTGAACTGGGCTGTTCCAAATGAACGCACAACTCCTAAAGAATCTTTGCTGAGAATCAACCATGTTGGGCAGGAGTAGAAAGGATGAGGACTTCTTTCAAATAACTTTTTACTAAGGTGTTCACTAAGGCCTGGCATGTTACATCATCCCTGACAGTAAGGCATGATGGGCTTGATAGTCCAAAGCCATCCAGGAACACATAGTTGGGAAAGGCTCTTTCTAGGCCATCATTAGACAATGACTAGGACCCCAAATCTGCTTCCATTGCTGGAAGCATTCCTTGTGTTCTGCTCATGGCATGTTCCTCCCAGTGAAAGAGACAAGTGACTTTCATCAATTCCCCTTTCCCTTTGGAAGGCAGACTTTTGTGTCTGATAAAGTCTGTTCTGCAAGGCTGGGGAATCCTCTGGAATGGGAGAAGGAGCTTTCAGGCAACTGGAGGAAAGTTATTTTCCTGTTTCCACTCTACTGGTTGCTGTGAAAGGAAGGAAACCATTTTTTTTTCATGGAAGACCAATAAGGATGAAAACCACCGTAACATCCCAAGTTACGTTAACATAGTCTTTCAGCCCTACTGGCTTTACGTGTCCCAAGCCTCATGAACTTAAGCAAAAGATATAAGGCCACCTAAAATATATTAAGACATCAGGATATTTCTAGGAAACGGTGTTTGCCTTCTCTGATTTCCTTTTCTTGGATAGCGAAATCCTTCCAAAAAGCCATTTACCTGGAAAATTCCAACACGTTGAGAATCTCAAATGACTCTTCTTTTCCTAGCTGCAAATATATGAGAGAGAAGATAAACTTTAGTGCAGAAAAACTAGACACAAACTAGACAACGGGGTAAGTACAATGAAAGCACCAATCAAACCTGCTTTAAAATATGTGAGGACACCTCCCTCTGCTGGCTAAAATAGCAACATCTATTTAACTTCAACAATATGGCTAAGTGAACAGCATGAATTTAACGTAAATCCTCCATATTAAAATTATTTGTTTGTTTATTTTATATTCCACCATCCTCCCAGTATAGCACCCAAGGTGGTTTACAACGTAGATTTAAAAGATGCAGCTAAAATCAATCATAACATTTAAAAAAAATTAAAAACGACATATCATTAAAAACACCATAGAAGTAAAAAATATCTTAAAAGCATTTAAAGCAGAATACTATTCTAAATCAATGTTTTTAAAAGGATTATTTTTAATGCTTTTTAAGTTTTTGCATTCAGATTGTTTTCATTATTTGTTTTAACGTACAGTGTAAACTTCTTTGGATTCCACACAGAAGTAGAGCAGAATTAAAATAAAATAGAAAAAGGATTCAAAAAAATTCAGCACTCATTTTTTTTCATCCTTTCTACACCAATCATTTGGCTAATGGGTGAATACTTGCCTGAATAGAAATAAGCACTCTGGAGGTAACCTCTCATAAAATTCCATTTTAAAGCTTTATAAAATTACCATTCAAACTACAGGAATGACAGTTCTTTTCAATTCCAGAAATTTAAAACTTTTGAAATTTTAAATTGTCTGTTTGGCCATTTCGCACTAACTGTTAGTTATAGTATTACTATTCCACTTTCAATATTTTGTGGAATTCTGGGATTTGTAATTTAGCAAAGCCAAAGAGCTTTCCGGCTGAGAATTCTAAATGCCCCTCCCAAAACTGCAAAGCCCAGGATTCCATAGGATGTTGAAAGTGGAATAATAGCACTCTAACAGTATAGAGCAGAAATGGCCTTTGTCTGACGTTTGTCTGTGTGTCTGAAGTTCTCAACTTTTGACTGACTCTCACTTCTTCTCTTCATGAAGGCCTCAGTAACCACCTTGGCATAGAGGCACACAAAATGTCCAGTCTACCAGGTAAGATTTTTTGTCTGTTCCCTTATCCCTTCTATTTTTGTGCTATCATGACTGACAAAGAGTCCTAGAGCACTTGGAAGCTCAGCTTACTTTTGTAATCATTTGTTCATCCTAATGGAAGTTATTATCCATCTCCAGTTGTACTGACAGATCTGACAAACAACTGATGTTAATTTCATGGAATTATGCTAATTATATTCTCTGACCATCTGAATCATAAAACATTTCCCATTTCTTTTATCAGTACTCCCAAAATTGCCTGTTTCTGACTAGATGGCACTCACTTACCTCAAACCCTACCTGTTACTTCCAAAAGTTCCTTTTTTTTGGAATACAGTTCCCAGAATCCCAAAATTCGCAGTTAGTGTCTGAGGGATTCTAGACGTTGTGACCACAAAAGTAATTTTTTCAAGCTCTGCCTTAATTACTATTTGTTTTGCTCTGTTTAATTTACCCATGGGGCACACGGTGGGCTATAACAAAGTTAACACAAGCTATAACTAAAAACCTGATACAACAGTGAGAAAAAAAAATCAATGAATTGTCATGCAAGAAAATACGATTTAAAATAGTACAAACCCATTTAAAAGACATAACAGTAAAAGACATCTTCCCCCTGCCCCACATTAAAAAGCCCTTTTGCATGACCCATCAAATGTCTGCTTAAATAAAAAGGTCAAATAGAACACCAGCTGGAAACCAGGAGGGAAAAGACGACTCCATGCATAAAATCAAAGGTGTGTGAATATGTCAATAAACAGCACTGTGAGAAATATAGACAACACAGAACAACAGAAGCCTATAGATAATATAACATAATTAATATAAAACCATATAATACAATACAAAAAATACAAAACAATATAATTTGTGCCATTTATGTCAGCTACCCTCTCATATATACATTTATATTGTTTTGTATTGACCCTCCTCCTTGATTCCTGTTGTTAAATAAAAAGATCTTCACCTGCTGGCAAAAGAACAGACTGGAGGCCAGTCTAGCTTTCCATAGGAGAGAATTCTACAGCCTAACCCAACAAAACCTCACTATTGATGTTTTTCACTTCATCTGCATCTCTTGGAACTATGCTTCACCATACCTTAAGCCAGTGGTTCTCAACCTGTGGGTCCCCAGATGTTCGTGGACTTCAGCTCCCAGAAGCCCCAGCCACTATGGTCAATGCTCAGGGCTTCTGGGAGCTGAAGTCCACAAACATCTGGGGACCCACAGGTTGAGAACCACTGCCTTAAGCAGAGGAAGCTACCTGAGACACAATCAGACGATTGGTCCATCTAACTCAAGCGTAGCTGACAGTACTGGTGGCCAGTTTTCACTCCCATGCCCCCACAACAGGTTGCACCTTTGAATCTGGAGCCAAAAACTGGCTGAAAATAGAAGTGACCACACATCTAACTCTGTTTTTCACTTCCATGGTTTCCGTTGTGCATAAGGGAAAGTGTTAGGAATGAAAACACCTCTCGAGGTGACTTTTGGGGTATTTTGCTTAGTCAAAAGCAGGGTTGGGAGTTGCATGCTGCCTCCATGCTCCACTTTTCCCACTCTGATCAATATTCTCTATAATAATAGTAGGGAACTGTGTGAGGGTTGAATGCTGGAACTCACAGTTCACAACCCTTTGCAGGTAAGATGAAACTTCCTGACACCATTGTATCCTCCTGGCCAGAAAACAGGGTGGAACTTTTCTACTGTGTGTTTCAGTTAGCGGGACTCCACCTGCTCCTTCCCCACCTGGGCCTTCCAAGCAACAGTTGAGTCCTGATCACTGGACAGGCACACATCACTTTTCTTTCTAACTGGGATGGAGACCAGCATGCAGGCAAATCTCAGTGACTAAAGACAACCTGGGGTTAATCTGTGTCAAGCAGTAGTAAAATGCACTATCTGCAAATAATAAGGTAATACAGTCTGGAAATACACCTTGTCTATTTAATTGCCCACGTACAATGTCTGGATGCTTACTGTGCATTTTGTATTCGCCTTAAGTAGTGTTTTTACTGTTTAAGGATGTTTTGTTTCATTTCTACTTATGTTGCCAATTAATCAATTGGTTTCATATTTATAGTTCTGTTTAATGTTATTTATTATTCATGGTCAGCTTCTCTAGTTTGGTAACATCCACTTAATATATAACATTATTTTCAAGTTCTGTCAGAGCTTCTTAGTACTTTTCATATGTGGTTAGTTTTGTCTGCTGCTCCTCTGTCTTTTTCACAATAAATCTCTAACCTCCGATGGGCTGGATTTCAACCCTCCACAGATCATATTAAGACCATGGGCCAAGAAGTTCCTTCTGTCTCTACCACCTGTGTTTAGCTCTCCAAGGTTACAAGAACTTCCAATTTCTTTCTTTTTTTTTATGAAAACATATAAACAAATCTTTCAATTTCTATGCAGAGATGCCAAGCATTGGACATGGGATATTTGGCAGGCAAAACATACACTTACTACTAAGTTACGGCCCTTTTCCAAAAAGTCCATTCCTAAGACATCATGAGAAGCTGAACACAAGTTCTCTTGCTTATTAGACAATTGGTTTAGGCAGCATACAAGGCAGGCCTTTGCATGAGTGCACTGTCCTATGCTATTGCTTATTTATTTATTTAAAACATTTCTAGGACTTTCTATAACAGAGTACTTCTGAGAGAGGCATGGAACTTAGGCCTAAGTCCAACATTGGAACTATGTTTGCACAGCTCCTGGTTACATGAGCAGTTGTACACTTTCCACACTTATGCAAGGAGACATCCTGGACCTCTTTACAAAAGTTGTTGCCACAGATGCAGCACAGGCCACTTGAGCTGCTGTTACACATCAGTGCTGCCTTTGACACTAACTGGATACCTGTCTCCTTCCTCTCTGTTCATGTCCTGCAGAACCACTAGTAGTAGTAGTAGTGAACTGGATTATAACCTATGCTTTTGTAGCTGCTCTTACCGCATCAATGATGACAGAATGGGGAGTCCTTCCAGTGAAAACATAGCCAAGTTTTTTTGCTCCTTTGACTAAAGCACCTTCATCTGTAAAGGGAAAAGAGCCTATCTTTATAAGTGATTCATCATAAATACATCAAAATATTTTAATTTAAAAAACTCCCCATTGTGCTAAAAGTTTCTGATGAGCATTTATGAAAGTGTCTGCCACTGAGTCCACATAGGAGGTTTGGATCGTTTTTGAAGGAGGGGGGGTTCTGTTACTTTGCTAAGCTACTTAATTTACAGCCTGCTTTCTGAAATTGTCAAAGGGAAAAAATACCACAAAATACATTAAAAAACATAATAAAAATGGTCCAAACTACTGGAATCAATTTTGGGCATTAAAAGCAAACAGGCTAAAATATTTTTAAAAAGGGGACAGACTCAACACTAAAATCTGAGTAAAATAAAAAGGATTTAACAACTGATCTGAAGTTTAAATGAGAGGTGGCCAACCAATTTTTTTTAAGTAGGCAACCTTGATGCTGCAAAATACTCCAAAGAGGGAAGAACCACAGTCCAAGGACAGAAATGGATGGCCCTTTGAAATGCAACCCTAACTGCCACCATCTTGTACTTTTTTACCTTGAGTACTATAACACAGCAGCATTTATAACTGCCCTTCACATCCAAGCAAGACTCAGCATGGTATAGTGGTCTGAGTTCTGGACTAGGACTTTGAAAGACCAGGGTTCAAATCCCCACTCAGCCACAGAAACCCCCTTTAGGAGACCTTGGCCAGTTCTCGCTCTCAGAGCCTAAGAAGAAGCCAATGGCAAACATTTCATATTTCAGGACCTTCACAAAATTTTCATTTTGTATAAAGCATGTTTTGCATAAAAATATGTTGCAGTCATTCAAAATATAGTCTTTTGGGCCACTGACATTTTTACAAAATAGTCCCATGCAAAAAACAGAAACAAATTAAAAATTTAAAAAATTTCAAACACACAAAAACTCTCATAATCTCACCTAACACAGCAGCTTTCTCTCCTAACACAGACAACTTTTCAAACCTTTAACTAGTATTTCAAAACAGTATTTTAAAAACCCCACAAACTTATGTCTGTTGGTTTTGACATACTAGGTCTTGACTTATCTCATGTCCTATCTCAACTCAGCTGTCCTATTGTCTCCCTGGTTCTCTGCCATAAAGGATGACATCAGTGACAAACCTGGAGAAGAGGCCTGGTAGATTATTTTTTCTCCATCTCTTTCTGGAACCACGGTGTGACACACAGCCAGAAGAGTAAGGAATTCTCGGATGTGAGTTGCTGTGGGCTATAAGAAAAGGACCAAGTTAGCCCAATGACTTCTACCACATATAATGCAGTTGCTTAGCTTCTTATTTCCAGAACAAACAATGGCAGATAGCGTTCTCCTTAACTAGTCTGCCAGGTAGTGTGGTGTAGCGATTGGAGTGCTAGACTATGACTCCAGAGACCAGGGCTTGAATCCCCACGGAAACCCAATGAGTGATCTTAAGCAAGCCCCAGATGAAGGCATAAACAAACTCATTCTGAACAAATTTTGCCAAGAAAACCCCATGATAGGGTCACCTTAGAGTCACCCTAAGTCAGAAACAACTGGAAGGCACACAAAAACAACCTCATTTTAGTTCCTGGCAAATACAATATAATTAAATGAGATGGATTATTGGATATCATTCACACAGATAAATTTGTAACAACAGCCTTTTCAGACTAGGCCAATAGTTCCCTTTGTTTCTGGGCCAATTGCCAGAGGACTTCATTGTTCATATGACAAGGGTATCATCTATCCATCCACCCACATGTCCTCAGTTAACAGAATACAATCTTTCTTTTCCTGACACAGGCAAACTCAGAGAGACATCCCATAATCTTCCTATATTAAAATCAATTATTCAGTCTGCTTTTGTCTTTCTGTTTTCACAGCTTACAATAGAGTCCACGCACTCAATTCTATGGCAACAATGGTGGCCACCTTATCACCTCAGCTGTTCCACACAGCTGTTGTTCCTCCTTGACAGGTCGTGTCAGCAGCTGTGCTACATTTATTACTCCTCACATCAAATGTCAATTTACCTCAGAGTTATCAGTAAATGGCCAACATACAGGACGTGAGAAACAGAGAAACTTCACATTGTCTAATTAAAGTCGGGTGGGGGAGTCTTGCGGGGGTGTATATTTGTCCGTTTTTAAAAAGCTGAAAACTCACATACAATACAATATAAAGAACGTGGATAACAATCATCTAAACAAAGAAGTAAATAATAACCATAAGAGGCCTCGGCCGACAAATCTATGCAAATAGCAGAAGCAAAGCAATCTGTAGATACCTGGGCAAATAAAAATGTCTTAACCTAATACCAAAAGACTATAACAAAAATGCTGATTGAATTTCCTTAGGAAGAGGAATCCAGAATCAGGAAGCCACCACAGAAAAAGGTCTCCTGTATATAGAGAGAATGTGCTTCTCCTACTGATGGAATTCAGAGAAGGACCACATCTAAGGCATGCTGGTATTAAAGAAGGAGCTTGTTCTTAGAGAGAAGATAACATCCAAATGAATCCAAGGTACACATGATGTCCCTTTCTAGGTCACAACCAAGTGCTCCTAGTTCAGGGCCCTTTGAGAATAACATATGGAGCTTTTGTTTGTCTGTAATGATAGTTATTTTTTTGGACTACAGCTCCTGGAATCTCTAGCCAGGATGCTGTCAAAGAGATTCTAAGAGTAGTTGTCCAAGAAAATAGACGTTTGAAGCTCTGCTTGTGATCTCATTCACCACAAATTATACTGTCTCAGACTTCTTGCTTAAATCAATTTCCCCATCAAATTTCAAACGAGGAAACAGAGCTTTCTGAGTTCCACAAACACCACAGCAGCCACTCTTGTGGGAAATCAATGAATTGGGACTTTAAGTGGTAATGATTAAGGTACTAATGCTTAAATTTCATAATACTTTTCTTTTCCCGAAAATGTATAAATTGCAGCAAACATTTAACACATGCAAAAGAGACAAAAAGATAGTAAGGAATTCTTCTCTTGTTGATGTACTTTTGCTTCTGTGCAGAGTTTAGTGTAAAATAGCAGATAGTGTTGTTAATGTCAAGAATTATAAGGTTGGCCACTGCTTCAAAATGGGATTATAACTTCCTTGAGATCTGCTAGAGAGCCTCTGAACATCATTCAGGACCTTGTGGTACATGCTCTTAAGGTTTTGTGAGGGTTCTGAGCAGAGCTCTCTCAGTGGTGACACTACTGATTTAGAAACAGCTCCTTGGCAAGAGGAGGCTGTCAGTGCCCCCCTTACAGTTGGAATTATAGCTAAGAGTGAAACATACCTTCCAACTGTCCTGGTTTGGCAGAAACAGTCATGATTAATCCTCTGGTATCCCACTTTTTAACCTACTTATAAAATATCCCAGTCTCTTTCTCATTCCTTCACTTTCACTCTCTGTCCTCAGTTTACTTTAACTGTTCCAAACTGAGTCCAAGTGCAGAAGTAGTTTGCACTGAATTAACTCATTGGGGGCAATGAGGGGCAGAAGCTTACTCTCCACAGCAGGCTCAGGCAAAAACAGACTGCTGCAGTCTCTCCCAGATTATCTGTTCTTCCTCATTAAAAACTTTTGCTATTTTGGCTGTACTCTGATATTGCTTGGCCACAGATGTCCTCATTTTCATCTGCAAAATCTTGGAGGATATGAATGAAGACTTTTTTTTTCAAAAGTTATACCAAAATAGATGCTGGTGTTACTTTTGTTATTTTTTTGTTTTGTTTTCTGTTATTTTCATGTAGGTCTGACTTCAGACATTGTTATGTTGCCTATGTAGCAAGAAGACAGCAATAATGTAGCACAATCCTATGTTTAAACTAATTTCATTTTGCTCAATGGAACTTATTCTCTGGCAAGTACACATAGGATTTTAGCCACAAAAACAGCTGAAACTCTCAACCTACTTAGCCAGAAGCAAGTTCTGTTAATTTCAGCTGAACACAGTTCCAGCAAAGAGCAATCAACAAAATCTACAGGGTTGACAGATCTTGGGTTCATCTTCCAGCTACAGAGAAAAGATGTCAGCATGCTATGGCAGAATCACCATTGGCAAAATCCTACAGAATTGAACTTACATGATCACTCTCAATGTTCTGCAGCAGTCTTGGGTCATCAAATTCACAAGATTCACTGGTGGAAGGAGGAAGCTGGCTAAGAGTACCAAAAAGAGGAAGAAAAAGTATGATCAATTTCCTAGATGTATTATGATAGAATATAGAAAGTTACCTGACATGCAGTCAAGACTACTGGCCTCTCCCATCCAGTTCTGTCAATACTGAATGGAAGCAATTCTTCAGGGTTTTCAGCAGGAACATTTCCTAGCCCTGTGTAGAAGTGCTGGCAACTGAACTAGCAACCTCTACATACAAAGGATTATGTACCAAGCTGTGGCCTTTCCCCTTCATAATGTGGATTTCCTTTAATAATACACAGCAGTCTGATGTACTGCACCTTATCAACTAGTAAACACAAGCATCGGGCATCTTCCTGAAATGCTATCTACCTTTTATCAGAAGTGCAACTCTAAATGAATCAAGAGGATATAACTGCAATCTATCATCTGCCAGTGTAGCATAATACTCCTGCATGCAGGCCTACAAGAAGCTGAGTCATACAGCATCTCCCCCAACTTACCGTGTACCTTATAGAAAGTTGCCAAGCAGCATCACAGCAGCATCTGCCTATATTCTCATAGTCAGATGCAAAATGATGACAGCAGGACCAAGATCTAGTGGGGTCCTCCAAAGGTCTCAGTGCTGAGGTAATCATTTGGCTGCTGTGGTGGAAGGGAGCACCAATCTCCCCAGTGCCCCAAAAAGGATGTACCCATGCATAAGGGAAATAAGTATGGCTCTAACAGGATGCCAGCCTCTCTAACGTCATAGGCTTTCAGAGTGATGCCTCCTTTAATTTCACTGCATTTAGGAATGCTAATGGATCTAACGGCCTTCTATGGAGATATCACATCTTTGCCCATTTCCCTTCCATTTACAAGCCCTTCTCACATCCAAGGTCCAGCACAAAGTATACCTGGATCTACTGGTGGAAGTTCAAAAGATCTTAATTAGATTCAAACAGTTCCTGATTCCCAAATGTTTAATGACAGTAGTAATAAAATGTCTTCCCTAGACAACTGAAATGAAAGCTTAAACAGTGGTTCTCAACCTGTGGGTCCCCAGATGTTTGTGGACTTCAGCTCCCAGAAGCCCCAGCCACTATGGTCAATGCTCAGGGCTTCTGGGAGCTGAAGTCCACAAACATCTGGGGACCCACAGGCTGAGAACCACTGGCTTAAAGTAATCAAGAATGGAACTGTGACATTCAGTTCACATCTTTCCTCAAAGTTCTTTTTCTTACATGCCTTCACCACTCAGTATCAAAGTGCCTCTTCCAAATGTGTCAGCAATTAGAAAACTTATTTTTAAGACTAAAACTTCCAGAATGCCTCAGTCAGCATCTGCCATGGCCATGCTGGATGAAAAATTCTGGAATTTACAGTCTAAAAGGGAAATTTTCAAAACTCTACCCCAAATCATTCTGCAGAGTTATCAGAGGAATTCTCTCTGCACAGTTCAGTTTTGGAAAGAAGAAAAACTCCCTTCTGAAATATTCCAGTCATAATTTACCTACCTGAAGTCTTCTGATGAACACTCTCTTGCCAGTTCTGGAAAGTGACTGAAAAAGAAAGAAAGGAATAGGCATAATAGATGGAGTAAGTGGTCTGATCAGGAGGAAAAGACCACACAAGGAAAGTTATTAAGGCTGTAAACCTCTAGATGGCTCCAAATGTGCCTCTTCATAAGTAGCAGAACAGCTACATTACTAAAAGGGAAGTTCAGCCCTGAAAGGCATCTACACAAGCACCCAACTTTGCTACTAGGAGAAATTAGACTAACAGTGCAATCTTGTGCGTCTTTACTCCGTGGTCATTTCTGTCATACTGAATGGGATTCCTCTCTGATAAGCATGCATAGGATTAAGGACAAAAAAGTATCCAGGAACATTAAAGGACAGGTACTAATGCTAAGATGCTTAAAAGGTGAGACTAGTGGCTCTCTATGGAGACATTTATCAAATCCTCTGCCTATTTTTGGACATCTTTATTAAGGTAGAAGTGTTTTGCAACTGACACAAACTCACTTATTTCCCAATTGATATATTAAAGGCAGCCCTGTACATTAGGTCAGTACAGGGTACATAAATCAATACATACCCGTAGGTTACTCCAGCAATACTACATTTCTTGAAGTTCATTATATTGCATGTTAAGGTTCCTGTTTTATCAGAAAACAGGTATTTTACCTAAAAGAAAAATGGTAGGTTGTAATGAATTAGGTGGTATGTTGTAAATAAAACAAAAAAGAGAAATATATGAGAAAATCTTGGGAAACAAAAACAAACAGGAACTACAATCCTCTAATGATTAGTCCAAATAAGTCTCATTGTGTTCTTTAGGCCTCACTCTGAGGTAAGTATGCAAGAATTCCAATCCCAGGTGACTGAGAGTTGGCAAAGTAGTTATTAAAATGTTCAATGATTTTTAAAAAATGTAAAATAAGTGTAACTTTTCAAATTAGTTCAGCTGTGCAAGTTTTGCAGCCTTTCAGACATTGCTAGACTGGTAAAGAATGTGGCGTGTTGCAATCTAACAACATTTGGAGACAAATGTACACAAATATTTAGTTCTTTGACTGAGTTAAATTTCTATCTTATTGAGACAAATGATGTTCTTTTTCAAGCTTTCTCTCAAAACGTGCTTTCTGTTTTTTGCTAGTATACTCAAATCTCCATTCTAAAGTAGAACAAAACTCTATTAGAATACGAATGCACAGTATTTATTGATATAGGAATCACTCTACCAGGATTGTCTTTCTTTCTCTTACTATTTAAACAGAACTTTGAAGACTGACTATCTAGACAGATTTCCAAAAAGAAAAACATCCCAGTGAGGCTTTTTTGCTCCAATTTTTGGGTTATTTTGGGAATCTTACAAAATCGAACATATTTTGCCAGCATTTGCTTATGCTTTAAATAAGATACAGAGATCTGATGCCCTCTTGGTATTCTGTGTAATATTCAGTGTTTTGCTTTTTGGAAAACTATATTTTAAAAAAATTGCTGATTTGATACAGGGCAACAAGGCTTTTTATTTTGACTGATGTGGAATCAACCATAAAATGCATTGGCTAATAAATCTGGAAACTGCTAAAGGCATCATTCATGCACTCCTGCCCCTCTCATTGCACCGGCAATGGAACTATGGCATATATATGAGAGACAGCATATTGCATGGCATGGTGGCCACCACCTTCTGGGTATGAACTACTACAGATTTGGGCTGAATGTTCTCCTTGACGTTCTGGGCAGCAAACAAAAGGTCACAATCCACAATCTTGGAGTATGAACTTTACTGGAATATTCTGGATTCCAGGTAGGTCAACACTCTGGGTGGAAAAGGCTGCTTGTGTTGACATTCAGTTGAGAAGGTAGGAGGAGATATGTCTGCCTAACACCAGGCCACTGCTATGGGTTATGCCCTTCAAACAGAGCTTATGACTCTAGGAACACAGTTATTGTAAGATTTTTCTAAATGCTACATTAAAGATGTGTTACGTATCTAAATACATATTTTGCTTAGGACTGATACATTTATCTTTGCCAAGTAGTTCCCATGGATTTGCAACAGGGGTGAGCAGAGTGCAGGCCATTTTTCTGGCCCCAAGAGGGTCAAAAATTGCAGCAAAATGCCCCCTAAAGCCCTCCCAGGTGGTATGGAGGGCATCTATATCACATTTGGAGGCCCCACCACCACCCAGGGATCAAACAACTTTTTTTACAAAACATTTGCAAAAATGTTTTTTCTCAAAACACCTTCCAACAGGTGTGGAAAGGCACTTCCACCACATTTTGGGCCTACCTTCCACCAATTTTGGCCTATGAGAGGCCTTTTTTGAAACAGGAGGTGAACAGAAATTGAATTCTTCTCACTTCCTCTTATTTAAAAAAAGGCTCCAAACACAGTGAAATATGGTAAAAACTTGACCCAAAAACATGGTGAAAATGCCTCCTTTGTCCTCTAGAAGATATTTTGCAGCATTTGGGATTTAAAAAAAAAGATTTTTTTTTCCAGGAATGAATGTGGATATGTGTATAGCCCTCCAAGGTCTCCTAGGATGTAGCCCTCTATCTTCCACAATTTAGGAGTCCTCCTCACATCATATTCCTAATTTTTTGTCTTATATCTTCAACATCAGTTGAGGTACCCCAGTTTACAATCTCCTGCCTGGTATCTGCTTATCAGACAGAGGGACCCAGTAGTGTATGTCATTGCTGGCATTGTTTATTGCCTTCCTCCTGGTACTGCTTTCTCCCAGGGAAGGAGGTCAGGATATGTTTGGATATCTTTCTTTTGGATATGTTTCTTTTCCAGAATTCTCTAGTCAGCAGAGCCTGGCAAACTGAGGGATTCCAGGAGCTGTAATCACTTAGCCAGGCAGCAGGGCAAATGAACAGAGATGATGGGAACTGTAGTGTCACAGTATCAGGAGGCCATCACAGAAGCACCACTGTGTTGACATTTACTACAGAAATTCAACTCATTAGTTCTTCATTATAAATTAGCAGCTTTGAATCCAAATAACACCTCAAACCTTGTTCACAAGAGTGCAAACAAAGGAAAAGGTACTTGACTACTGAACAAAGGGATGGGTATAACGTAGTCTTCCAAATGCTTCTGTACCACAGCTCTCAGAGTTCCTCACCACTGGGTTGATGAGAGCTGTAGTCCAGCAACATTTTGCACACCACTGACTTATCAGTTCATTTTTGTATAACTGCACAATCTGAGATTCTTACCTGGCCAAGCTCCTCATTAAGATTTGAAGTTCTGGCCATTGCAGGTGTATCTGTTTCACTATAATACATATCTATGTCCTGGAAATAAGGATACAAGAAAAGATACAAGATTTAATCTGTATTTTTATCTACAGAAAACTACATGCTACCTTCTATTTGAATGTACTTTGTCAACTGTTCTATTTTTTTGCACTCATACTTTATGCTTTTCTGCATAACACAGCTTATCATCATCACATCATCATCATCATCCATTCGTTATTGTACTAAACAAAGACCCTGACAAATACATTTTAGTATACAAAGTATACAAAATACACAATGCAGAAAAATGACATTACTGATACTAACACTAGAAAACTATTTTTTTTTTCTTTTACATACATAAAAATGTGAATCCTTGCTTCAGGTTTCACTCCATCATGCCCAAATTATGCATGTGATTCTTACAGATGGAGAGTTCATACTTCCATGCTTGGCTTGACTTAAACAAATGCTACCCCTGGTGCTCTAGCTTTGATTTGATTTCCTTTCCTGCTGTTACAGCCCACATACTTACCCAGTTTATAAAAAGAGCCTGAGTAAACTTCACGACTTCCAGAGTCACCAACAGACTGATGGGAATGAGGTTGTTGTACAAGATGATGAAGGTGAGCAGATTGTATCCAAAATTGACAGACAGTACTTCTGTGGGCCAAGACAGACAAGTAGAGAAAAACATTATGGGGGGGGCAGATGCTTGGACATATTTCACCAAACATCGAACAAGAGTATAATAGATATAGCTTTAATTAAGGGTGCAAAGAAAGTTAATTTAACTCAACAGTCTCAACAAAAATAGCATTTTCACACTTTGCTTCAAGAAAATACACTCTTACTTTCAGCATCCACAAATTTGAAAGGCTCATATAGGGCATTCAGAGAAATAAAGTGTGCACAAAACAATAGGCGTGTTTTAAAAAGTAAAGACTAAAATGTATATAATGATGATGTACAAAAACGGGCTTTTAGTCAATTGAATACAGTTCCATATATGAGGTAAATTGGAAGAATAAATATACAATTTAAGAGGAATATATAAAAATGCATAAATTTCACTGTGGGAATGATAAAGGCATTGTTCCCCACCCTCATCTCTTTGTAGAGTGCTTAGCTGTTCTTTACTTTGTCAATCTGTGTCTAACCAGAGTTTTTCAGAATTAACCATTTTGGACACCTAAGCTCCCAAAGTTATAAGCAGCAGTATTGTCTAGCAAGCAGAACAACATTAACATTCCCAATAAGAATTTCTTAAACTCAGGACTTCCAGGAAATTTATATTTCAGGAGGATAAATGTGCCACTTCTTAATTACATATTTATTATGCACATTGTGAAGTTACACTCCTTGGAGAGGCTCACCATATCACGTCAACATTTCTAGTCTAAGTGCATTCTTTTCTTATGAGAAGCATTTTTTCATACTTAAAAGGAAATACTACTTATAACACATGAACATGGTACTTGTGATACATTTCAGTGGTAAGGAACATCAGTTTACACATTATTTGTGGTACATGAGCATCATGCCTCCTACTTTTCATCTGTTGAGGAAACGTGTGTGTCTCATTCGAAGTACTTACATACATTTCAGATAGCATTTCTAACTGTTTCTGAGAGAGAATATTTCTGATCTGTGAGTCAACATTTCAATCAGAGTATTGTAAATTCACAGTGTTCCAACCTGTTCTACAGGATGCAAAGTGCACAGCAGATAGCTTCTTTTGGCTCGGTTACCAAAAAGGTAACCTGCCTCTACTGATGTAATCTAACAGCTTTTACAGTTGTATGATTATAATCCAATTAGAATTCAGATATCTTATTCTTGAAAAGATCCAAAATGTTTAGACTGGCTACTTGCCCAGGCTTTCTACTAGCCTTATATGATATTTCCCTGCTCTTGGAGACAGTACATTTGGGAAACCAATATTGCCTTTTTTTGTTTTCTCGCCTGTGGGACTTGGCTGAGTAGTCTCTGACTCTTGTTACATTTTGCACCCAAGGACAGAATTCAGTCCTGCACATTTAACTTTTCCCTGCCTTCTAAATAAACAAGTACCTTTCAAACTTTGAACTTCTAAAATACACAGCCTGAAATGCAAGGTGACTGTTATTACTGGCAAATCATAACACTTTTTCCATTACACGGAGAACCTGATCCTACAAACTGATACTAATCTAGGACAGCACATCAATGCTTGTAAAGCTCATACAAACTCAACAAAATTGGAACAGAAAGATTTTCACACCTATAATTCTGATTTAAGAGATGCATATGCACATGAACATGTTATTCTGTCTTCTAGGGTATTAGCTACCCCTCCTAATTTTGTGTCATCTGCAAATTTGATAAGAAGGCCCTCTATTTCATCATCTAAGTCATTTATAAAGATGTTGAATAGCACTAGATCCAGGACAGAACCCCGTGGCACCCCACTATTCACTTCTCTCCAGGATAAAGAAGAACCATTGGTGAGCACGCCCTGGATTTTGGTCAGGCAACCAATTACAAATCAACCTAATAGTAGCATTGGGTAGCCCACATTTTACTAGCTTTTTTACAAGAATATTGGGGGGGGGCTTTGTCTAAAACCTTACTGAAGTCAAGATATACAATATCCATAGCATTCCTTTCATCTACCAAGCTTGTAACTCTATAAAAAAAAGAGATAAAAATCAGTCTGGCATGACTTGTTTTTGAGAAACCCATGTTGATTTTTAGTAATCATAGCATTCCCTTCTAATTGCTTATAGACTGTTTAATGATCTGCCCTCGAATCTTTCCTGTTCATTCAGAATGAACAACACAAAGTATTTTTTTTTTTTACACAGAACTTAAAATAATGGAATTTCCTACTGCAATGTGAATAGCTTTAGAAAGAGAATAGACAAATTCATGGACCTGTTGACTACTAGTCATTACTGCTGGCTACTAGTCATTATGGCCACATATCACCTCCAGTATCAGAAATCTCTGATACTTCAGAGAAACATAAGCAGGGGTGGGATAGGCCCTTCATATCATGCTTCTAGGATTCTAAAAAAGGAAAGAACAATAGGATTCAAAGGACACTATTCCCAGAAGCTGCAGTCAGTTCCTCTCCAACAAAGAATGTCTCTAGAGTCTTCGAGATCTCTGAAGGCTGCCTCACAGGAGATTAGAACTCTTTTGACGTCACAACTGAACATATCCACAGCAGCAGAAAACAATGGTAAAGGCTACCACTTTGTCACATTGTTTAAAAGGCAACTATTTATTGCTAGGTGCCTGTTTGTTTTATAATCTGTACAATAAGAAGCATCCAGAATGCAATATAGGAGTTCAGAATGCACCAGTCAGATCACTATCGATGAAATATAATCAGTAAGATTTCTAAACCAAAATTTTTGCCTGTACTTTTGCACTTAAAACTTCCTTAAATCTTTCACAGTAAACTGGAGGGCAATTGGCCAAGCACCACTACAAAGCTCTCAGCCTCCACTTAGGTAAGCGAGAGAAGGAACAGCAGCCAGATGTCATCACTTCACCCCTACTTTTCTCAGCAGCTAAATCTATAGCGGCAGGCAATGAGGTCATGTTGAAACTGCTTGAGCAAAGACCAAGGCAGGATAATTTGGGCCATTAGGGCCACTTATTGCCCCAGGAGGTTCAGTTGGCTCCCTCCCTGTCTTCTTTCCACCGGCAGGCAAAGACCTCTTTTTATTTCAGCAGGGGTTTTTTTTAAATAATTTTTAACCTGTTGCAGCAGATGAGGCTTTTAATGGCTTGTGTTGTGTCTTTTTATTATGTTTTAAATGTGTTTTAAACAGTTTTTAACAGTGTCAAACTGTGAGTAGTCTTCAGAAGCTGCAGTTTTCAATGACTTCCTCACAGGAAGGAGAAAATTGTAAAATTTGCCTATGAGAACAATATTTATGAAGATTTACATTGCAACTTACCGACACTCCTGCACCCAGTCATCATGGTCTCTGACAACCATAATTTAACATTTGTTGTTCATGTGTACCAATCAGAGTTTGGAAAAATTATATTCTGGGATTACAATTCCAGTAGATAAGGTGGCTATTGAATCCTGGGAATGGCAGGCCAAAAAAGTAACTTTTCTAAGCTCATTGCTCACATGTAGTAGTTCTCCAGTGTGGGATAGTGGTTTCAGCATTGGACTCCTGCTCTGGAGACCAATATTCAAATCTCCACTCAGCCATGGAAACCCACTGGATGTCTTTTGGCAAGTCATACACTCTCTCTCTCTCTCAGAGGAGAACAAAGGCAAAACCCCCTCTCAACAAATCTTACCAAGAAAACTTCATGAATAGATTTGCCTTTGGGCCCCCGTAAGTCAGAAATGAAGAGTAGAGTCTCTTTTGTGGGTTCTATATTTCAGTAAAAAACAAGCAAACAAGCAAACAAACAAAGGCACACAATTCCACATTTAGGCACAAAAACCAAAGGCACAGGTATAGGATGGGGGATATATAGCTCAGCACTACTCCATGCAAAAAGTTCCTTCTGATTATTGTCGATCATAAGTTGAACACGAGCCAGCAGTATGACAGTGCAGCAAAGAAGGAGACTGCTTTTTCAGCCTGTATTAATAGAAGCATGGTCTCCAAGCCGAGAGAAGTAATAGTCTCACTATACTCTCTGCGTGTCAGTCCTTAACTGGAGTACTGCATTCAGTTTTAAGGAGGATATAGACAAGATGGAGTGGGTTCAGAGAAAGGCAATACAGGAGGATAACAGGCATGGAAAATAAAATATGTACACAAAAAGGTTGAAGGAGCTGGGCATGTTCAGCTTGATAAAGAGAAGACTGGCAAGAGTACACTCTTTAAATACCTCAAGGATTGTCACATAGAGGAGGGGACAGGTTTGTTCTCTGTTGCCCAGAGGGTAGGACCAGGTCCAATGGTTTTAAGTTACAGAAAAGTAGATTTTGATTGAACATTTGAAGGAACTTCTTGATAGTAAGAGCGGTTTGGAAATGGAACCAGTTCCTTAGAGAGGTAGTGGGTTCACCTTCCCTAGATATCTTCAGAAAGAGGCTGGACAGCTGCCTGCTGGGGATGCTCCAGTTGGAGATCCTGCACTGAGTAGGGGGCTGGACTTGATGGCCCATGTGGCCCCTTCCAACTCTATGATTCTATGGTTACAGTTTCCCTGGAGATGTTCTTGCTGGTGTTAGTTGGTGAATATCAAACAACAAAGTAATCCTTTGTTGTCTTGGAGCACTGTTGTAGGAGTACGCCTGCCTTGCAAAACCTGGGAATTTAGAATATTACACACACCACTGAACACAACTATAGCAAAAGTTGGAAATCTCTGTCCCTTCAAAGGTTGGACTAGCACTCCTGTAGTCCCTCACCACTCACCATGTTGAGTGGAACTAATGGGAGCTCTAGATCAAAAGGTCTGAACAGCCAAAGTTTTCTCTGATATGAACACAGGTAAAATCTCACCTTTATTGTAATTTCCCTGACTTCTCTTTAATACCTGCAAATTCTCCAATATTTCTATAATCATCAATGAGATCCTCGCTATTCATCTACAGAAAACTAGAATTATAACACTGTTCTTGCCTCAAAAGGACTATTGAGTTATTAGGCCTGAGAATCACAGGTTGTTGCCTAAAAAGGAAGGGGGAAGGGGGAAAAGAATGTGGCAACAATCTTTAAGACTAACTGACTTTAATTTTGCATGAGCTTTCATGGATATAAACCCACTTCTTCATATGCAGGTGCAGATGCAGTACAAAGTTGTCTGTTTTTCACATGTACTCTCTACGGTCTTTCAACCTTTTACATACAGGTGCCAACTAAATCAGATAAGGAAACATAAACAGTACCAAAAATATGTCAAACACAGTCTTTATTGTATACGTAGCGTTGCAATATGATCTCTAAAAACAGCTGAGACAATAAGAGCAGGTGCTTTTGCTCAGCTTCAATATACAGTTACCTCTTGGAGAATGAAAGACCAAGAGAAACAGATGAAAGAAGGGTGGCTAAATTGTAAGCAAGCACAGTACTGAGACCACAAAAGCCAGACCCAGACTGTTTTCACACTATGCCAATTATAGCACTACAGTTTCACTTTAACTTCCAAGGATGTTTCTTATAGAGTCTTGGGGTTTGCAGTTTGGTGAGGTGCCAGAGCAATCTGGCTAAGAATTCTAAATACTCCTCCTTGAATTACCAATCCCAGAATTTCACAGTGCGTTACCCTTGGCAGTTAAAGTGGAAACATAGTGCTACCTTTGTATAGTGAGAAAGGGCCCCTGGTGTTCTTCACGTGTACTGGATTAAAACTCCAACCACTGGCTTTGCTGATTGACAATGATAGAAGAGCTGTAGTCCTAAACACCTGGTGATTCCCCCCAGGATGGAGAAGGTTCTTTGATGGTCTAAATAGTCTGTGCTTACTTATAATTTAGTCTCTTCCACACCATTTACTTATAATTTAATCTCCCACACCATTCTATTGCCCTTTCATCTCAAAAGAGGAAGCTATCTATTGGTGCCAGGGAACAGATGCCTACACATCCTGACTCTACTTACCATTTGAGCCAAAGTACCAAATGCTTTCTCCATGTGTTCTGTTCCACAGTAAGGCACCCACAGAACTCACTAAAGCCATGACGAGAAGGATGCAAAACAAAATGAGGATCTGCATATTGGTCACTTTTTCCACATTTGATCTCTTCAAGGGAGCTTTGGTAGAATTCTAGAAAGAAGCAGCCACAGAAACGGAATCATTAAGAGAGCTCTCAGTCTTGGTCATAAGGAAATATCAATTTTCCTTTCATTTTGCCTTCCTTAAATCAGTCAAGGATTTGACTGATTGTCAAAAGCCCTCATCCAACTCTAAGATTCTAGAATAACTTAATCAAAATTCAGAGACAGGCAATAGCTCTTGTTAGGACTAATAAGGAGAACATAAGTGGTGTGACTTTCCAGGTTCTCCCACAACTCTTCACCAGGCCTGATGGCACAAAACATAGGGGGCAAGGAAGGCACAAGCTTTGGTTTTTTACATGGTATTTTTATATTTACTTTTTAGTGATCTATCTGGTGTACTTTATTAATAGCAGATTATCCCATAGAAGGGCTGTGAACACGGGCTTCAAGGCCAGCATACATACACTCTCTACCATTTTTGCATCTGAGGCTGAGGGTCCCATACTGCTGCCACCACTGCATTTTCTGAGGTGGCAGTGACAAAAAGGAGGAAATTTTCTGTTAGATCAAGGTGTGAATTCCTTCCTGTAACTCTCCATGTACCTTCCTTACAAATGGAATCATACTTCTAGAAACCTCCCAGAAGAACAACTCTACATGTAAACAAGTTGCACAGAAATCACGTGCCTTGTTTTAAAAGAAAAGAAAAGACTTGTTACTACCACAACAAATTCAGCAGCAAGACCTCAAGATGTCACCCATGCTTGATCTATAACAACTAGGAGGTGACAATTTTGATCTCCAAGCTGCAACTGCTACATAACACATCTTTATTAACAACACCACTACAGAGAATCCAGTTGAAAAGCTAGCCTTAATCTGCATCCTCACATAGCAAAAAATAAATGCTGGGCTTACAAGACAAATAACACTAAGACTATATTTTAGATGAACAGCTACATTACCTGCATAAGTTTTGTATCATGTCCTGTGTAGACAACTACTCCTAAAACCCACTGAGTATTCCTTATCTGTGCACCTCTTAGTAAGATCTGGTCAGGTCCAATTGGGACTGGACTGAAGAGTAAGGAGGAAGAATAGGAGAAAAGACAAGAAAAATTAAAACAATTTATAAACAAGGCATCGGGCAAGAATGCTTTCAGTATATTAAAAATAAAATAAGAATAATCAAGCCTGGAAAGCAAGTATTTAATTTTACCACAGCACTCATTATTCCATACAGTGTCATCCATTTATATGCTGTTTAGTCAAACAGCAATAGTGTCTACCTGCTTCCATGTCAATAGAGCACTGGACCCACCCTGGGTTTTAGTCTAACTTTCAAAGGAGATATTCAAGCTGCTGAACTCTACTCTGCATCCCATAGACATGCAAGGTACTAGTCACAAATGTCACAGGTATAGGCAACATGTTGCCCACCTGTTTTTGTGGTCCTGCCCTCTGGAGCTGCTTCTGTTCAATTTGCTTCTATGCCAGTTTGGCATGGAAGGTAAAAAACACAACTTAACATTAAAACAAGGTGTACTCTCCATATGCACCCTGTTTTTGGCACCTGCTCTGCCGCCCAAGTTCAGTGATAAGGCAGCAAATTCAGCAGCATGCCAGGAAATGGAGCCCCTGGTTACTGAAGGGAGTTGCAATGTCCACCCCTACAAAATAACATAAGCAAATCAAGCCAGTTTCCTGTCAATTGAAACTTTAGATTTAGATTCTAGTATTGAGATGTAAAAGTTATTAATCTTAACTGAACATTTCCTAACCTCGTAGCAAGGATCCAATCCCTCTTAAGCAGTGGTTCTCAACCTGTGGGTCCCCAGATGTTTTTGGACTTCAGCTCCCAGAAGCCCTGAGCATTGACCATAGTGGCTGGGGCTTCTGGGAGCTGAAGTCCACAAACATCTGGGGACCCACAGATTGAGAACCACTGCTCTTAAGTATACCAAAGACACTCACTTTTGCTACTGTGCATAGACTGCCACACACAAGGAAGGCCTAGCATCCACAAGTGAAACATATGTGCTCTGTACTTTTTGTAAAAAAAAAAAAAAAAAAGCAATAATCATCTTTATTTTATTTAATATTATTGTATTTATATCCCACCTGTCCACCAGAAAAGATGCTTAAGGCAGTGATAAAATGCAAATAAACAATAATAAGATGCAGGTTAAACTCAAAATATCAATTAAAACATTTGACAAAAGCAACACCATGAAAAATGGAACAATAAAAGGCCAATACCCAATTAGAAAGACCCCTTGGATTTTTCTGTAGCAAAAGTATACCTTTGGTCATCAAAACGCAAGTTCCCAGTGAAGTCGTAAAGATGGCGGTTGGGCCCTTCACACTCTATCTTCCCAGACATCTTCATCAAATCTTCTCTTGAATGGAGACTAGCAGTCTGAGTCAATCCCTATCAGGAAACAAATCACAACTAGTATCATCATATGATCTATTTATTATATTTTCAATTATTGTTGTGTATTTGTGCAGTGAAAATATAAAGCCACTTTCTCTATATTCAGTGGTGGCTACTGGGTCTCACACCAGCGAAATAGAGAATCCTCTTTGGGTTTTAGTCTGACCTTTATAGAGGCTATCTAAAGTGCTGGACCTATTGGAGGAGAAAGTTCAGCACCTCAGATAGCTTATCTAAAATTCAGACTAAATCCCATAGTGAATTCACTAACATGGGCACCAGCAGCCACCACTGCTTGCATGGATTCAGACTCTTCAAATACTACTATTACTAGCAACACTGGATATTATGACTGGATAGGCTACAACAAAAGGGAGAGTCATCAGCCTCCTTGGACTGTGGTTGTACCACCCCTTACAGGCATGTATGCATGTGCATTCCTCTTGTTTTAAAAAAGGAGTGAGGGGTCCCAACTGTAATAATCCAGCAAAAGCTGAAAAATATTCATATACAAATTCAAAGGGAACACACACCTAAGTGAAAAGTTGGGGATGAGGGAATATCCTGAGCCACTCACTCTGGTTTTCTCTATGACTGTTGAAGGAGAGGTACTTGCTAAGCCACAGGTGAACAACCAACAACCTGTAGTCCACATACAGACCCCAGGTCATTTTTGCATTCCATTTCTCCTTCTCCAGGTGTTTCCATCACTGCCGTTTTCCTCTTTCCCTTCCAGAAGGGAAGGAGACAATCTGTTGTATAGTCTGTACGGCTCTAGGATGTGCAAAGATGCTCTGGCTTCCTCCTCCTTCCTCTGATATAGAAAACCACTGCACCTGCCACCAAACCAACTCCAGTGGTGACAGGAGATTTGGAAGCATGTCCCCTCAGTGGACTGAGAGGCCCAAGGCACCTCCACACAGAGGAAAGATATCTATCACTGTTTGTAAGCCACATCATAGGAACAAACAGAATTCAGCACTAGAGGATATTGCTGTGCATGCAGAAGATCTCACGGTGAAACTCTGGGCATCACCATTTTAAAAGATCAAGGAACACATAGCAGTAAAGACCTTTGCTAGAGAATCCAGACAGCTACTGCCAGGTGGAATAGATTAATACCAAGCTAGATGGATCATAGCCTCACCTGACAAAGCTTCCTACACTTCTAAAACACTTGAAAAGAGATCTCAGAAAGCTTCCTACAGTTCCCTAATGGCTTCATCACTCACTCACTCACGTCTGCTATGCTGTGTAGGCAATCAGTTTATGGACACTCAACTGTAGTGCATTGGAGGGGTGGATGTCCACCCCAGGGACCTCCTATGGGCCATATGGACTGCCAAAATGCCCTCAAAATGGGGAGGAAGATGAAATCCACATCCAAGTTTTGAAAAGTATGTATTCCTTGGTATTAATGCAGACTATCTTACAGTGACTTAACTAATAGAGAACCGCAACTTCTGGAGGCTCAGTACACTGGTTTAGCCAGCAGAAAAGAAAGGTGAAAGGTCTGTGGTGACAAATACAACCTTGGGGGCTATTTGCAACCTATAAGCTGCACTTGACCATCTTTGAATTTGTACAATCAATTGTTGTTGTTGTTGTTGTATGTTTTATGGTGACCCTAAGGTGAATCAACACTGGGATTTTCTTGGCAAGAGTTGTTGAGAGGGAATGTGCATTTCCTTCCTGTGAGACTGAGAGAGTGTGACTTGCCCAAGGTCACCCAATGGGTTTCCATGGCTAAGTGGGGATTTGAACCCTGGTCTCCAGAGTTGTAGTTCAACACTCAAACCACTACAACATACTGGCCATTTCCGCACTAGCCTGTTGTAGTGCTATGATTCCAGCTGGTCCCTCCCGAAACTGCAAACCCCAGGATTCCATAGGATGTCGAAAGTGGAACCATAGCGCTACAACAGGCTAGTGCAGAAATAGCCACTGGCTCTTTTTAATGCTGCTGCTTTAACAGAAGAACAAATATTCAAACATCCATCTACAAATTTCTCTTTCCAACAAATAAGGCATACCTCCTGTGCTATTCCTAGCTGTCATTTCATTGATTTTCACAAAAGTGAAGGAAACAAATTTGATTTTACCTGTCGAATTTTAAGATTAGTCTCCCCATCAAGATTAGCTGTTTCGATATAGCACATTGCCTGAGGTTCACTGTAAAAGCATAATTTAAAAAATGTTATGTATCAATCACACTGCACTTAAAAAAAAACTTTAAAAAGAAAGGTGCCTGCAAAATAAAGATATTAAAAATAAACTGACATTCAATCTCCAGCATAATTTTTTTGAACCATTGATTTCCCTTCTAAATAGCATTCAATGATTTTTTTTTGTCTCACCACCATAAGGATTTGAATATACAGAGTATCTTTATAATAAAATCATGGAAAACTATTAATGCAACACTCATTTTCTACAAAATCAAGACATACACCAGCTTCCAAGCATGCAAACTCTGGTGAACTGAGGCCTTTTTTAAAAAAAAAATCAATATTTGTGTGATATATTATGCGTGTGCTGTTTTGAAAAACAACTTGATGGAGAAAGGAAGAGCACAAGGAGCAATAAGGGACATTGGGCCACATTCTGCAATAACTTAATCTCAATCCATGATAACAGTGGCACAGCAGCGTAAGATCTGTTACCAACACAAAACTTTCCTAGTAATAGATGTACGGAAGAATCACACAAGCAAAATCAGTTACGTGGCTCATTTTCTATGGAGAGCTCTGGGAAGGGAATTTATTATCCTCTCAGCCCAAGTGGTTCTTCCATTCAGCCATGGTTGTATGTCACCATATGATTGGGCATCATATTTGCTTCTATGTGTAAAAGAAGAAGAGAAGTATCTCTTAGAAATTGTCACTAGATGTTAGCAGAACAGTGCTGCTTCATGGGAGAGGGTTAAGTGGAAAACAACGTGTACTACTGTGACTTTAGTGTGATTTTAGAATCTTCAAATTACAAGTGATTCCACCTAAACATTAAAACTCCTTTACTGTAAAGAGCTGTTTGAGAGTGGAATCAACTGCTTTAGAAGGTGGTGGACCTTTGGAGGACTCACCTTTGGACGTCTTTCAACAGATAGGCATTTCTCAGGAGTGCTTCAGTTGTATATTCCTGCTTGGCAGGCAGTTGGACTAGGTGACCATTTGGTACCTTTCACTTACAAGATTCTATGATTCTATGATGTTGATGTTCTGGGTATAAAATGCTTTAAACTGTGTCAGTAAATTTTGCATACGGTATTACAGTCGGCCCTCCACCTTTGCAAGAGCTAGGGGCACAAGATCCCCGCAAAAGTAGAAAAACTGCAAATATAAAAATGTGTGTGTATGTCTATGGGAAGGGGGCTGAGGCATGGTGAGGAGAATAAATGCCCAGGGTGCAAACCAGGTTAGGGAAGGGAGGGGGAAAGTCTGCATGGTGCAGACCTCCTTCCTTAGGTTTGTATGGGGCACCAGGACAGGGTTTGTGGTGCTGAGAAATCAGGCTGCAATCCATCCTTAGCCAGCCAGGAGGCAGCTGGTGGAGGAGGTGCAGGACCAGAGGCAGGTTTTTAAAGGGCTACATGGTCTGATTGGAACCACCAAGAGGGGAAGTCCTTCTGGAAAAAAAGTGCTTGAGGTGGAGGGGGCAGGGTTTGGAGAAACCCACAAATAACCAAATCCATGAAAGTGAAACCCACAAATGTGGAGGGCCAACTGTATATATGTGTGTGTATGTATATATGTATGAGTGTGTGCGTGTGTTTTGAAAACTGCTTCAAAAGCATCAAGGGGAAGTTGCATACATTGTCTAAAAGTTTTGATATGCAACCAGAATTAAGCTGGCCTGACTCTGGTTAGTGGCTGGACGAGTGTTTGCCTGGAAGCCCTATGTATGTTTGAGTTTCTCAAAAGGACAGTGGGTTACAATGAAATTTTTAAAAATGCTATTCCTTCACTCCTTTCACTTCTAATTTGGATCTAATCTTTGACATTAGAGCAGTGTGATCCAACTTCTTCAACAAGATGCCATACAACAAGAGTAGGTTGCATTGGGATACTTTAGACTGCAAACTGCCACAAGTTGCAGTGAGCACAACCAATAACCAGGGATTGTGGGAGTTTCAGTCCAAAATATCTTAACTGTACCAATTTGCTAATCCCCGCCAGATGTCAAGTATAAAATATGAAGCAGGGTGGTACTCTTGTATTCATGGCCCATTTACAGATGTACTTCCATTCCTTAGTGTAGTTTTCTTTCTAGTCTACAGAGCTGGGGAATGGATGTGAGCATGGCACAATTTTTTATTTGCTTGACACTTAAAAACAGAAATTGAATAAAACTGTGTGCCTGACACTTAAGACCAGAGCTTGTTGGCTGTGGCATGTTAGGAACCATTGTAAAAGTAAAAACCCTAAACCTTTCCAAGATCTCTTTGAAAGCTTAGATGCAATGCATACAGGGAAAGATGGAGGAGTGGAATATAGTTTGGAAAAATTACCATCATTTGGGGGATTCTGGTAATTGTTTTCCAATCTCCGATCCATTTTATTAGGATTTCTTTTTACTGAAAAGAATGCTGCTTTTAAACCTCAGTTTATCAGAGGCATCACACATCACACCCATTCAGTATATCTGACCTGGTAGACAAAATGATCATGTCTGCTGGGAGGTGCTGCCCATTGGTGACCTTCACAATGTCTCCCACTGCCACCTATTGAGTCAGGGGCAGGAATGCAGCAACAGCATGAAAAAAGAGAAAATGAACAAAGACAGAAAGCGAGAGCCCATCTTTATTGTTAATCAGCTAAATCACCAAGGAGGACAGGTGGAAACAGTAGTGTGTGATAATGAGCATTCTTGGGCATAGTGACTTTTCATTACAATGGTAGAGGTGCTAGGTTTTTGCTCCCTGCCAACCAGTCATGGATCAGGAGTGGAAGTTGTAAAGTGAAAATGAATGCAAAGACATTAGGTCATGGGCACTCAAAAGGAAGAGAGGAAACTATTGCACCCCCCAAAAAAAGAGAAGGGAAAGAGCAGCATCCAGGAATCCAAAGAGATGGATAGGAAGAGAAAGACAGCAGAGATGGACTGATGTGCATTGAGAAATGCATAATGGACTCTTTCTTCTTCCTCTCTCTCTCCCACTGTAACCCACCACTACACCAAAGATGATCTCAATAATGATGATGATGATGGTGCTATCAAGCCACCAACAACTGAGTCAGGATTCACATGTTATGCAGCAATCATTTTGTAGGAGCACATACATAGCAACATTGGAAAGTATGACACTAGGATTATTACTAATATTGTTATAACATTTGTTATCCATTTCTTAGATTCCTTTTTCTTTTTTTTTTTTAAAAACTACCAACTTCAACACATTTCTTAGACACTTTTTTCTTTTTTAAATAACCAGCTTTAAGACATTTTATCACAAACTACATACAAATTAAACTCAAACATAAAAACAATAGAAACATTGCATTTATAATATAAACTATACTTTTCCTGCAACAATAAACAAATAATTGCAAATTCATAATAGGTACATGCTGAGAGTGGGGAACTTTTAAGAGCAGCTCAGAGAGCACCCATCATGTGTCTCTGCATGTTTACATATTTACTCCAGATTTACATTTTTCAGAGTCAGAGGCTGCCAACACCAGTCCAAACACAAGGGTACAATCCACAGGCATTTTGCAGATTCAGCGAGGAACTGCTTCACTTTGGAGTGAGGCAGCCACCTCCTGCTTAACTCACAAGCCACCACTGGTGCAATCCAATCTGGGGCTCACTGTGCTTTAATTCTATATGTGATCTGTAACTGGCTCTGTCTGAAGAGTATTAGAAAGAAGGAAGGGGAGACCATGATCCCAGAAGCCTAAAGTCTTTCTACCTCTGGCTTATTGCAATGAACAAAAGACATAAGAGGACCTTGCAAGAAGATGTTGTGTGGAACGACTCTGTCCAGGATTTTAGCCAACTAGCCATGTCCTTTCCTTCCTCCTTCCCCACTTTTCAAACATTCCCTCTCTGTCAAGCATGCAACATTCTGTAGCCACTGAGCCACAGCGTCTCCGCTATTCTCCAGTTTTTGCTTATGTGATTAACTAGTACAAGCCTGCTAATATTTTCCTGGTTGTGTGTTGAAGGTGCCATTGTGTCTACCCAAGGATCAACGCTCACTAAGTTCACTACTAGTACAAATTGAGCCTTTCTTTCAGAAATCTGAAAATCTCCAAAACCCTAAACCTTTTCCACCAGCCACTTGCTTCCACTTTCAAGGTAGTGGCTGCAGCGCTCCTGCCCCACCTCTCAAATCCTCATTCTCTCTGTTTTTGTCAGTGAGACTCTGCTTGGGAATATGCCAGAGGTTCTTTGAACCTCTTTGCCACTTCCACAGACAAGGGATGCATCCAAACTACACAACTGTAGTGCTTCAACAGCCTATTAACTGATATGGTTCCATCCTACAGAATACTTTCTCACATACTTAGAATTTTCTGCCTGATAGCTCTACTCCAAAGTACAGCACTACAGTTCTCTACTTAGATTTCTAAGTAACTCAGCACACTACATGTCACAGGACCCCAGAGAATGGAAACATGGGCCATTTCTGCACTGTACTGTTAGAGTGCTATTATTCGACTCCCAACATCCTATGGAATCCTGGGGTTTGCAGTTTAGGGAGGGGCCTCAAAGGCCCCTCCCTAAACTGCAAACCCCAGGATTCCATAGAATGTTGAAAGTCGAATAATAGCACTATAACAGTGCAGTGTGGAAATGGCCATGGCAGTTAAAGTGGTATTGAGAAGCTATGATGGTGTAGTATGCATATATCCAAGAAAGTAACAATTTTTATTACACATTTATACTGAGAAGGATTCTTTTCTCAAGACAGAAGACTGTGAAAACACAAACTCACAGCAGGACCTGAAACATAATATGTTTTTTCAGATAAACATATTAAGAACATGCAGTTTTTCAGGTAAACGTATTAAGAACATGCAGTGCCTATCGTTGCAGAGATTCAAAAACTACTGCATCAAGTAGTAACTACTTTCCAAAACATACTTAGAAGTACTTCTTACCTCTTTCCACATAATATTCTGCCACATTCCATTTCTCAGAACTGTGCGAGAAGGGAATAAAGAAAAGTGTCTTTTATTAAAACTGTCACCATAGATAAGGGTCTCCAATACAGCTGACTGTAACTGATTTTACTTGATGTAAAAATGGATGTGTGAGGTGGCTTGCGGGGAGGCCAAAGCAAAAAACTTGCCTCTTTCCTAAGTGTCAGGAGGAAGAAAGGTAGCTGCCTTATCCTGAATCCAACTATTCTTTCATCTGGCACAGCATTACCTATCACACTGACTGGCAGCTACTCTCCAAGTAATCATCTTCCCAGCCCTAGCTGCAGGATAAGTCAGTAGTTCCACTGCCTTGAATGAATCCACTTTTAGTTCCTGGGCCACTCCTCGTGTGCCTGCAGGGAAGCTGTCCTGATGGGTAGCTGGTTTCCCCCCCAAGGTGTTTTAGACTACAGCTCGCAGCATCTTTCATCAACACAAGTTAAGTAGTAGGACAAGTCCTGAACCATTCAAAGGAGCTGTAGCAGTAGAACCAAGAGTGGATTCACGACACCCACAGCAACAGACCTACTGGCTCCCCCATCTACGCAGAGATTCTTGGAACCAAACCCGGGAACTTTTACACACAACCCAGATTCTCACCTTTCCAGTAAATCTTACTGAGGCAAGTTTCTTTCTTTTTTTCCCCCATTTAAGTGAGCAGCACTCTTGAAGGGATCAGTGCTAGGATGTTTCCAGGAAAAGCTTTTATTGTGTGAGTTCTGCCCCATTCACAGAATTTTACAGGAGATCTAGATAACTTCCCCATGTTGCCCCACCACGTCTTCCCTCCTTTTTCTTACTATTAAAACTCTATCAAGAAGGAAAAAAAAGGAGAATTGCACTGTGTGTTTTGGTTAGTAGCACAAGGTGCCCCATAGAAACCCTTGATGATATCACAGTACAGAAATGAACAAATTACTACAGAGTGTAGCCTGTCATGGTCCCAGATTAATCCATAACACAAAAATGGAACAGAAACTTATGCCTGGAATGCTTTGGTTGTATATTCCTGCATGGCAGGGGGTTGGACTTGATGGCCCTTGAGGTCTCTTCCAGCTATATGATTCTATGATTCTGTGAACATTGAAAGAGTGAGCTGAATCTTGTCATCTTGCCAGGGTGGATGAGGTGTACAAACAAATAATACTAGTACTGCCCAATATTGCAAAAATACTGAGAGTACTGTGTGTTTCACTTTAAGAATGAAAGTTTGCAGTTTGCATAAATCAGTGTACAGATTACAGTCTCAGTAGAACTGCCATGCAAAAAATATCACCTGGGAAAATTGGTCTAAATAAACCAAAGTAGCTCAAGTCAGTATATGGTATTCTATGTAATTAAGCATGATGATTATACTCTAGGCAAGTACTGTGACCCCATTGCCTTTGATAGTTCCAACTCAGCTGATGCTTATTTGAACTTGCACAAACAGAAGCAACGGCACTGTGTCAAGCTAACAGCTTTAATCCCTCCACTGCAGTAAACCAGTTCTCATTTTCTTTTATTTAAAACTGAACCAGCCATTGCCCATGACAATACAACAAATGAAACAAAGGAACAGGAATTCAAAAGCAAACACTTAACATAATAGATTGAAATGGGATGTGCCAAGTACTCACAAAAACCACCATGAAATGTGTATAACGTAGATTACTGACCTCCCCCTTAATGCAACTTAATCACATTACACCAGCATTGTTTACAATAATTAGACAAAAGATAAAATTCCCAATGATGACTAATTACCATCAGGTGGCATTTAAAAAATCATGCACTCTCTCCCAATTCATCTTTTGAGAGCCGCACTATTAAAATTTACTTATAAATCACCAGTTATTAAAATCAAAAGTATTCATTCTCTAGGCAAGCCAAGATTTTTCCAATTCCATATTTTGTTTCAAAAAGAGTTAAAAGAAAGTCTTACCTATTGTTTTCTTTTTGTTCACTGTGCTGTCAGCCTTGTGTCTTTTCTGTTGGGGAAATCAAAGTACAAACATTTAGCTGGATTTGAGTCGAGGAGAGAAACGCACCATGAAATGTGATCTGCCTGCTGAAAGGCTACACAAAAGCAAAAAGCCTGGAAGGCATCTCTACGGTGTTTTAAGATGTGACTTTTTTTGTGGCACACAACAAAATGAACTTCATAACGTCCGTTAAGTTTGACAGGAAGCAGCCTTTTCGTTCTTGTATGTAACAAATTGTTGTTGTTGCAAGCCCTCAAAGTTGTTTCTGACTTATGGTGACCCTAAGGCGAACCTATCATGGAGTTTTCTGGGGCTGAGAGTGTGTGATGCACCCAGGGTCACCCAGTGGGTTTTCATGGCTGAGTGGGGAACTGAACCTTGGTCCCTGGGGTCACAGTCCAGTGCTAAAACCACTAGACCAGTGGTTCTCAACCTGTGGGTCCCCAGATGTTCTTGGACTTCAGCTCCCAGAAGCACCAGCCACTATGGTCAATGCTCAGGGCTTCTGGGAGCTGAAGTCCATGAACATCTGGGGACCCACAGGTTGAGAACCACTGCACTAGACCATGCTGGTTGTCATGTAACAAATACCAAATGTATATACAAAGAATATTTATGGTAATACAGTGCTTTTGTCAACAGCTTGAACTGCTTCAGATTATTTTAGCAAACCTTGTAGCACTCTGTGAAGTTAGTCACTATTATTATTCTTGCATTATAGATTACTAATGTGTTGGACTGGAAGTTGGGAGATCTGGGTTCAAATACATGCTGAGTCATAAAACTATCCAGGCAGAAGTAGCAGGTGGTGCAACTGCGGAAGACGACTCACCTGATATATGGTACCTCCGAACCCCTGCTTCGACCACAAGCCATAATGTATACAGCACCATATAGAGCATGGTAACATTATAGAGAAACTAGCACTGCTCCCTCCTTGCCGTCCCTTCCATCAGCTGGCAAAGACTTTTCTTAATAGACTTTTAGAACTGAAGGCTTTGAAGAAATGACTTGTAAAAGGCTGCTGTATTGTTTTAAATTGTATTACTTTGACAGCTTTTTATCCCTCTTAAGTGTGTTTCCAGTTGTTTTAATATCATTAACAGTTTAATCCTACTGTATTTTAACGTTGACTTTTTCTACCTTTTTAACTATATTGTAATAATTTTAATTTGTTACCCATCTTGGTTAAAAAAAAAAAGTACAAGTAACTAGTATTATCATCATGATGCTTTTTCCCCTGATAGTAGGGTATAGGTGATGATGATGATGAGAAATGTGTTCTGCTTATTTTAAGCCAGAATTCTGTTGGTGACATACAGTTGAAAAACCAACCAGTTACATAAGGAATCAGACTTTTAATGGCTTGTGTGAGGAAGTCTCCAAGAGCAAACATTCCCCCAAGGTTGTGCAACAGTCTGCAGCACTCCTGAAAAGCCACGCAGGTACAGTTGGACCTTCCTCCACCCTGTCTAGGCACCTCAGTTTGCTGAGAATCCTTCAAGGTTATGCTCTTGTTGTTGTTGTTCTGCTCCTTCAAGTCATTTCCAACTTATGGCAACCCCAAGGCATACCCATCACAGGATTTTCTTGGCACCATTTGTTCAGAAGGGGCTTGCCACTGCCTTCTGCTGAGGCTGAGAGAGTGTGACTTGCCCAAGGTCAACCAATGGATTTCCATGCCTGAGCAGGAATTCAAACTCCAGTCTCCAGATTTGCAGTCCAGTGCTCAAACTACTACACCACACTGGGTTATGCTATTCAACAGGACCCAAACCTCAGTACGCACAGTGCTCTCAAGTTCTGACTTCATTTATCTGTACTTATTATTTATCTTACAAAGTTACCACAAGTGAATATTTCTGTTTTACAGATTGGAACTGACGCTAAGAGGTATTGCATAGAGTCAGTGAAGTAAAGTCTTCCAAAGGCAATGGTTTGGTGCCCATTTCCCATATATCAAGTTAAGCATTAACTGAGACATTGTGGACCATTTCTGGTCTTATATCTATAGCATACAAACATTTCCCAATTTAGCAATTCAGTCTCCAATATCTGTAAATGCAGGAGTAGCTCTGAGTGACATTTAATGCACTCTTCATTATTTTGGCTATGCTTTTCAGGTATTAAAAAAAGAGGAGAGAGACTGTGCCAGTAACTCCAAGTATGTACAGACACAGTGGAGCCCTTACTGCAAGTTTCTGAAAAGTCATGTCACTGAAGGGGCACAACTTTATTACTACTCAATTAGAAAAAAAGGAGTAGGGCTTGTCTCAAGATAAGGAAGAAATGTTTTGCCTGCCAAGAAATACTGAATGGATTAGGCCAGGATCACAAGAGGTATATGGGGAGCTTCTGCACACATAGCAGACTTTCCACAGTCCTTCGTTCCAAGAGAGCAACCACCTATATGCCATCTCATAACCCATTCCCCAAACTCAGGGGACCTCTAAGGAGAGTCTGTGATACAGTATAAGCCACTCAAGTAAGTGAAGGAAGATGACCTTAGCAAAGTATGGCGCAAGCCACATTGGGTCCCATATGGGAGAAAAGTGGAATATTAATTAATTAATTAATTAATCAAACCAGCTCCAGAATCCCTTGTCCAGCATGGTCGGCATCCGTGGCCCTGTCTGCAAGATTCTGGGATCTGTGGTCTGAAAAAAAGTAGCTTTTCCCAGTGATGAGTAGAAGTACATGGAACAAATAACTTTGCATTCTAACCTATACCTGACTGGAATTTCACTCTAAGAAATTTCTTGCTGTTATTTTGTTGTGTACCTTCAAGTAATTTCCAACCCTAAGGTAAACCTATCACAGGTTTTTCTTGGAAGAATTTGTTCAGGGGTTTGCCTTTGCCTTCCTCTGAAGCTAAGAGAGTGTGACTTGCCCATGGTCAGCCAGTGGATTTCTATGGCTGAGCAAGGATTTGAACCCTGGTCTCCAAAGTCGTAGTCCAAAGCTCAAACCACTACACCATGCTGGCTCTAAAAAAATTACCTGTTAAGAAATGTATGCATGTTCCTTGCTCCAAAAGAAAAAGTAGCACAGTTACTCAGAGGGGAAATATGACAGCATTGCATTTCATGTACAAAAGGGTCAACTGTTTGGGGGAAGAGGGCCAAGATTTTATCTGCCTCTCCCCACACCGCATTACAACCTTCCACACGCGTAGGAGTTTGGAATTTCTGGAAGAATTAGTGAGGAATACAGTTAGTGTTCAAATTCACCCTATGCTCATGTGTTATATGCTTAAGGGATGCATAACAACATGGGCCATTTCTGCACTAGACTATTATAGTGCTATTATTCCACTTTCAACATCCTGTGGAATTCTGGGGTTTATAGTTTAATGAAGCCAAAGACCTCTTTGGCTGAGAATTCTAAATGCCCCTCCCTAAAGTGCAAACCCCAGAATTCCATAGGATGTTGAAGGTAGAATAACAGCACCATAACAGTCTAGTGCAGAAATGGCCATAGTTATGGGCATTTGCTAGTTAATCAAGAAGGCCAGTAAGAGGGGGAAAGGAAATGATAATGCTGCTTTCAATAGCTGCAGCTTCTCTATCAGGGTCAGCAAGCCCAGTTCACATTGAAGGGCTAGATATGAATGTTTCTATCTTAGAATGCCTGGGAAACTGTTCTTTTGTTGGTTAGGATCAGGTGATTTCTCCCCCAGCCACCCACTCAGCATGGGAAAGCATCATCACCTTCTAGAACAGGAGGAAAGGGTATTTAAAGACTGGGAAAGATCAGGTAATTGTCTTGAGAAGGTGGTCTTTGCCATAATCCAACCCAGAAAACCAATCCACTGGGACAATGTTCTATTTATTGTGAGGACCCCAGCTGATGTGACAAAGGACTGCTTCGATCAGCAGAGGAACAAGATCTAACTTTGCCGTGGACTTTATTGCTGCATCCTGCTAGGTATCCACAAGTTGTCAATAAACCATTTTTTTGATGTACCTGTGACTACATTTCATTTTGACAGACCCTTCAGCCTGAGCTGGCCTAGGACCTGAGTAGATTAGGGCCCTGGAAGAAGTTATAAAGGACAGTTCTCTAACTCTTGAGGCCATTAAGTCCCTAAGAGAAATGCTGAGTGGAGAAGCTCCACCCAATATTTGGTTGGGAATCTGGCTTCACTCTTTCTTCCTCTTCTCCACACAGGAAAGTTGGGGAAGGAGTGCAATGGAGGGGAATCCCTGCTCTTATATCCACTCACTGACCAACTGCAGCTAAACTACATATGCAGCCTGCAGTTAAGGTTACTGCCTTTTACACAAAAGGAAGCACGTGCAGTATGAAACTATATTGGGGCTTGGGTGTACAAGTTTATTGATTCAAAAATTGCCACAAATGCAGTCATTTTAAGAAGGGGAAGAGGGAAAGACCATTGGTTTTTTTTTCATTGTTTACACTTCAAAGGGAGAGGGATATTTTTTAGATCCTCTCAAAATTTAAGCCTTTCCCAACAATGTACCTGTTTGGTCACACATGCTTGGTTCAAAGCAAGGGTGGGCTGCCCCACTCCATTTTTTCAGCAGGCTGCATCCTTAGATTTTTTTTTCCAAATCAGAAGTGATTCAAAGATCACTTTAGTTATTTTTAAAAGCTACTGTGGACTATTTTTAGGTGCTGGGAGACCACTACAGCAATTAAACAACCACCCATGGTCCCTGAAGATCTCTAGAAGCACATTTCTCCATTTTGGCTGATTTCCTTTTTTAAGTGGAAGAAATAACTGGCAGACGGTCTGTCAGGAGACAGAAAAAACCCTCACACATCGTATGCCTGGAGTAGTGCATACTTTCCAACTTTGGGTTAGAGAACAAAAGTGATATTTGTTTGCACACTACAGCTGGAAGTGAACCCACTGTGTATAGTACTTTGAGTGCTGGACTAGGACAATGAGAGAACAGGATTCAAATCCCTGCTCAGCCATGGAAACCTACTGGGTGACCTTGGGCAAGTCACACTCTCTCAGCCTCAGAGGAAGACGATACAGGCAAACTACCTCTGAATAAATCTTGCCAAGAAATGCTGATGACAGTGTTGCCATAAATTGGAATTGAATGAAAGGAACACAGTATGAACAACAGCTAGAATTCTGTTGCTGTGCGACACTGGTGTAAGAATTGGTGGCAGAAGAAAAAGGGCCACAAGGACAAAAGCAGTAAAGGAAGTAAGACACTGGAGAAACAGGCTGTTTGGAGCAGACAGATTTTTTATTTCCTTTCCCTTGCCACTGCTGAGCCACCCTGGGAACATGAAAAGCCAGTGCAGTTTAGTGGTTTGACTGATGGGCTAGAACTCCACAAAACCAGGATCCCCACTTGGCCATGGAAACCCACTGAGTGACCCTGGGTAAGTCACATCTTCTTAGCCTTAGAGGAAAGCAATAGCAAAGCCCCTCTGAACAAATCTTGCCAAGAAAACCCAAGGATAGGGTTGCCGTCAGTCAGTGTCAATCTGAAGGAATGTGAAAACAAGGAATAGTGCACCAGGAAGATCCCAGCTTACATGCTGAATATAGCATACAGTTTGACATTAAGGTTAATGGAGGGGTCTGAGAAAGATTGTTGGCCTGTTTCCTCAAGATCTCCAAGACATACTTACATAGTCTTCTATAATTTCCTTGATGCCAGCAACTGTGAGAATGAATATCAATGGCACCAAGGTGGTATATCTTCCAGTCGGAGAGACATCTGGAATTTGCTGGGGGGGGGGAAGAAGAAGGGGTAAAGTTTTCTAAGATGCTACAAAACATGGTTATGGGCAAGGTGGTTTTTATACTATGGAGGTACTGAGAAGTAGAAGTGTGCATAAATGCCCTAAATCGTTTATTGAAGAAACAGCAGCTTGGGGGGGGGGAATTAAGAGTGAAAAAAATGACACAGAGTGGGTGCTCAATACATTTCCCTTTGCTGTTTCTCCAACCCAGATTCTGTTCCTTCCTGCTACTTTCTTCTTCCTCCTCCTCCTCCTCCTCCTCCCCCCTCCCCCAAATACAGAATGAATAGGGCAATGCAGGAGGTTATGGTACAGAGAATTACATGGTGATGCAAGGCTTAAACAGACTGTCCTTTCCAATGCTTCTCCATTCTAAATTCTCCTTTTGAAAGCTTGAAGCAGCAGCAATTTACACACAGTCTCTTGCAAGGTGACACTCACCCATGAGAATGCAACCTAAACTGGTTAGGACTGTATGCACACAAGCTTCAGAACTCTTTTACATTATCCTTTCTGAACCTTGGATTCCCAGACAGCATCAGACTATCATCCCTATCAGTCCAATCTGAACTGATAATGGTTGGAGATGACATGAAATATAGCCCGAGACCCACAGTTAGAAAAGGCTGTGTTGGGTACAGAAAGGAAAATGAGAATGCAGCTTTGGCCTCTGTGACTGGCAAGCAGTAATAAACCTTTTGAATGACTAGATATATTGCCCACACAGTTTGCCCTACTTGTTTTGCCTGTCCAACACAGGAGCACTTGTTGGGATTTGAGGTGCAGAACATACAACTTTTGGGTCTAAATTTAGTTTATGAGGCTGCCCTTCTTTTTGGTCCAGCACTGGTGCTACTGCACATGACAATCTGTAGGAAGTTTTAGTATGGGTCTCTGTCAGTTGTTCACAAGCTGACAGTCTCCAAATCTGTTGGATTACAACACCCTTCACCTTGCCAGCTGGTTGGGAATGGTGGGAATGGTAGCAAACACGTCAGGGAGACTTCAGCTTGGAGAAGTCTGTTTTATATATTACATCCTGCTTGCCAGTACCTGTTTAGGCCTTGACTAAGTTTCAGATGAATGCACAGATGCTTCACTCTCATGGATTCTTTGGAACATTCAACATTAGATGTTATAAAGACTCCCACATCTCTGCAGCTTTAGCGTTGCTATACCAGTATGAACGCCCAGATCATTCCCTTGTCATCACTATACTAAACAGTGGTGGTCATTATAATTTACCAGCAGAGGCATACCTGCAGTAAGGCAATGAAGAGGAAGAAAGCATTAGCAGCTTTTCTGATCTGCTCATACAAGAATCGAGGTAGAAACGTCACCACACTGTACTTGGCTGTGCTGTGAATTTTCAGAAACAAAGAAAGACTTTGCTTAAAATGGATTACAAAAAAACCCCAAAAGTCCTGGACCAGACAGCTTAATATTGAATTAACTCAGGGAACTGGAGCCAAAGAACTAAAGAACCATTTAAAATCAATACAATGTGAACCTGAATCTTCTGCTCTTCTGTAGCTCCTGCCCATTTATACCTCTTCTCTTGATCTATTCTCTTTCTCTTGCTTTCCTACCTACCTCAGAATCTCTGTAAATCTGCCAACCCCCAGAACTGAAACAAGATAAAACATGAGAGAAAGACACAGCTATGAGCCACAACCTGAACTAGGCGCAAGGAAGCCAGAACAAAGCACAGAAACCACAGTGCATGTTTGTTGAGGGAACAGAACTGGCATAAGAGGAAAACCATTTTATCCTTCTATCCTTTCTAACCTTCAGGTTTTTTTAAGTGTATTTTTAGTTAAAGTTTTTAGAGACTTGCCCTGCTGTTGTCTTCTGTTCTGGGTTCTGTTGTCTTCTGCTTCGGTGGCTGTTCAAATTGTTTTTAATGGCTTTTTATTGGATCCTTGCATTTTTGTTTTTATGATTTTAACCTCTATTTCATGAAACATTCAGAGGACTTTGTTACTGGGAAGTATAGCACTAGGTTTGTTAGTGTTAATTAAATAATTGGTTAGTTAAGCAGCAAGATCTTAGCTAGACTATTGACTGGGGCAGGTGACAGGGAGCACAACTGACTTGTTATAATAGTTCCACCGCACTGTCTCTGGGAACAATTCAAAGTACTGATTATGACACATAAAGCCCTAAATGTCTCGGGTCCAAGCTATCTGAAGAACCATATTTTTCTATATTTTTCTATATGAGTCTCAATGAGACCTAAGATTTTCAGGGGAGGCTCTTGTCTTGGTCTCACCACCTTTACGGGTACATCTGACAGGAACTTCATGAGACAGTCTCCCAAACTTTGGAACTTGTTCCCTAGGGCATCTAGGGCTATTTCTGCACTAGCCTGTTATAGTGCTATTATTCTACTTTCAACATCCTGTGGAATCCTGAGGTTTGCAGTTTAGGGAAGACCTCAAAGGCCCCTTCCTAAACTGCTAACCCCAGGATTCCAAGGATGTTGAAAGTGGAATAATAGCACTATAACATCTGCGCGGAAATGGCCTAGGACAGCTCCATCCTTACTTCTGCTGACATGTGAACATTTTTCTGTCCCAACAGGCTTTAAGGAAATGACTGCAAGGGTTTCTAAGGGTGTCTTGTTCTGATTACTACCCCCTTTTAAATGGATTTGTTTTAAATGGTCTTACTTCTATGGGTATTTCCATTGCCTTTCAACAAAAACTTTTTGTATGTCTCTGTTGTTTATATGTGCTTTTCTTTGTATTTGTAAGCCACCTTGAGTCCCAGTTTGGGAGAAAAGGTGTGTTAGAAATTAATAAATAATCACTACCACCTCCCTAATGGGCAGAACCCCAGTCAGAAGGAGCATCTGAACTCAACCCCTAGAAGCCCAAGAAGCTGCTGTATACTGAATCAGACCACCAGTCCAGCTAGTCCACGACTTCCAACTCTGATTGGCAACGGTGGCTTTATAGGGTATCATGCAGGTGTTTTTCCCTAGTCTTACATGGTACTTCATGCTGTTCTCCCACCTAAGGGCCAAGTAGACCCAACCCTGCTTAGTCTCCCAAATCAGGCAAGACTGGGTATACTTAAGGTTGTGACTGTGGAACCTACGTATTCCCCCATGGAGATCCATACTTAAGAAACAGGATCTGGACAGAACCAAAGTTCAGGCCTCACTTTATACCTTAGACACTTCAGAGTCTTACTTAAGAAATGGATTCTTGACCATTAGTAACAATCAGTGTTACTGTGAGCCAACATGGTGTAGTTGTCTGAGTGTTGGGCCCTTTCCGCACCGGGGTATTAAAATGGTGCAGAGCGACCTCTGACGGAGGTCTTCTGCACTGTGGAGTGGATTGGGGCGGACTATTTTTCGTAGTTCTGCACCTCAATCCACTCCGAAGTGACCAGAACTGGTGGCACGGCGTGTCTTTTAAAAACCTCTTTTCAGAGTTTTTTAAAAAGCGCAGAGCGCGCAGCCCCGTGCAGCTCTGTCGCCGCGCTCTGGTGCAGGTTTGCAGGCACGCAGTAGTGCATGCCTGCAAATCTGCCGGGGGCAGGCTTAGGCTGGCGAGTTTCTCCAGTTGATGGAGAGCCTCCACCAGCCGGAAGCTGCCATTTTGGACACCGAGGCCGCCATTTTGGATGCCGGAGGACTGCGGAACTGCGAGATCGCGCTGCTCTGCATAGCAATGGACTTACCCGGCTACCGGTAAGCTCTGTTTTGGAGCGCTTTCTCCCGTTTCCCCCTCTACGTGCGGAAAGAGCCTTAGACAGGACACTGGGAGACTGGGGTTCAAATCTCCGCAGGGCCACAAAAGCCCACTGGGTGACTTTGGGCAAATCAAACTCTTTTAGCCTCAGAGGAAGGCAAAGGCAAACACTCTCTAAACAAATTCTGCCAAGAAAATCCTAAGATAGGTTCACCTTAGGGTCACCATAAGTCAGAAACAACTTGAAGGCACATAACAAAAACAACAACAACAATGGGTCACTATAGTGCCATAAGGAAGGTGGGTTACCCTTTATTGTTGGGAGCAGCTCCTAGTTTTTATAGCTTTCTAGACAATGTCATTCTAACTTGGCTTTGACATTAGTCAACAGCTCCTCTGTTCATCAGTATTCTGCCCAGAATCTTGCTGGCCTGGATGAGTCATTATTCATGACAAAAATATGGGACAGACTGCCCTGTTATGTCTACTTGCCCTCATTCTCCTGCATCATTTTATGTTCCAAGTCTCCTTTCCCGGCCTCCTCTGCTGCTTCTCTACTGTCCTTGCCTTGAGGATTCCTTGAGTTCATGCTCAGAATTTGGAAAATTAATTTTTAAAGCTATTAGATACAGTTATAGATCTAAGGCCTTGCTAAAGTACCAAGTTGCCATTTTAGTCCCAAATTTCTTCCTTTTATCTTCACAATAATTACTTTTTGTTTTATTTTTAAATTAATGTTTTCATTCAGCAGCAGAAGGCACTACACATGCCAGCACTTGAACCATAAAATGTTTTTCCTCTAACCTTTAGTGAGAGCACACACCCATAATTACAAAAGAACTCAAAATGTGATGCTACAAGAGTGAAACTATCCCTGATCACCTTGCAGTCATATTGAAATTGAGTTCTACCTCCATTACTGCAAAAATGAGGAGTTACTATTTGTAGCTAGTTACTTGCAAACTTTGTTTCTGACTGATCTTCTTTCTTTTCTTTTCTCTCTTCTCCAGGTCTCATACCACTGTGAGATGTGAGCAACTCAACTTTCCACAAGCAGAAACTCAGGATGAGCGTAGTACAGTCAGTGGCAACATTTGTCACTGGCAAAGGCTAGCAGCAACCCTCATTTTATATATTTATTCATTTAAAATATTTATATTTCTGCCTTCCCATCAGTCACAAGGGCCCTCAAGGTGAGCAGTCACATAACAAAGTAAAATCATTACTATAAAATGCAATCAACAAAATGATTCAGCTGCAGCAAACTTCAGAGTCCATTCAAAGCTAATAGTGAGGGAGCAGGGAGAAGAGCAATCATCCAGTGTGTCTTAAAAGGGCCCGGAAAATCAGAAAGGAAAGGCCCTTGAGAGTGGAGATGCCATGAACAAAAAGGCCTTGCCTGTTGATTTCATTTCAGAAGGTGAGGGCATTCTGATGAAAAAATATTAAGAAAATTTTAATAAAGCCTCCATGTCTATACACTTAAAAGGTAGAGGAAATTTTTCTTAATTCTAAGATCTGAAATATATCTTATTTAACATATTGATACGCTACTTCTCAACAGGAAACTGCTCAAAGTATTTCAGCAAGGATTAACTTAAAATTCAGTACCATGGTCAATTCCCAAAGAAACGCTCTTCAGATTCTTAGTTGCAAATTTTAGGTCCTGCATATTACGCTAATAAAAATATCATCCCCATGTTCAGTTCTCCCCTTCTCTTCCATGATAAGTTGGAACACTCATCTCATGACACAACACAATCATATTGCAAAACTTCTTGCCAATGTGGATGGCTTTAAAAGTGTATTTGACAATTTTACAGAAAAAAGGATTATCAGTGGCTACTGGACATGAAGACTATACATTATTGAAAGCCAATGCAATTCTTGGCTGCATCAATAGGAGTATGGTGTCTAGATTGAGGGAGGTACTGGTACCACTCTACTCTGCTTTGGTTAGACCTCATCTTGAATACTGTGTCCAGTTCTGGGCACCCCAATTCAAGAAGGACATGGTCAAGCTGGAGCAAGTCCAGAGAAGGGAGACCAAAATGGTGAGGGGCCTGGAAGCCATGCCCTATGAGGATAGACTTAGAGAGCTGCGTATGTTTAGTCTGCAGAAGAGAAAGTTAAGAGGGGACATGATAGCCATGTTTAAATATTTGAAGGGATGTCATATAGAGGAGGGAGAGGGCTTGCTTACTGCTGCTCCAGAGACCAGGACAAGGAGCAATGGATTCAAGCTGCAGGAAAGGAGATTCCACCTGAACCTTAGGAAGAACTTCCTGATGGTCAGGGCTTCCCGCAGTGGAATCTGCTGCCTCAGAGTGTAGTGGAGTCTCCTTCCTTGGAGGTTTTTAAGCAGAGGCTGGATGGCCATCTGTTGGGAGTGCTTTGATGGTGTTCCTGCATGGCAGGAGGTTGGACTGGATGCCCCCTGTGGTCTCTTCCAACTCTACATTTCTATGATTTCTTGTATGAGAGGCTGTATTCCTACAAATTCTAGTTGTTCAGGAATATGAGTGGTAGGTTGCTACCATGCTCCTTGCTTCCCTCTGAACTGCCCATAGGCAACTGTCTGATCACCACATAAAAGAACACTGGATAAACATGGGTCTTGGTCTAATTCAGCATGCTGATTCTTATTCCTACATCACTGGTCTCTGCTATTGTTGAGCTCATACAATTGTTTCTGTATGTTATGGGAGAGAGGCAGAGAACTCATTGCTTCACAAACATATACATAGTTCTGATCTTAAGAACAATACGACCACACTGGAGAAAACAACTAACTTTCCAGTGGCGAATTCAAAATGCATCTTGCAACAAACAACACAATTTGACCAAAATAAACCACAAGCAATTATACAGAATGTCTGTCTTCCCCTAATATTGCCTTAGTTACATCCTCCTAAAGGCATTCTCGTATCTAGTCTCCAAATCAAAGAAATACCCCAGGGTCACTCTCAGTTGAATAAGCTGTCAAAAAACATTACAAATGTGAAAGAAGCCATAAATTACTCCCCAATACAAATAATTTGTTTAGAAACCCAATATTTGTTGGACCATGTACAAAATGTTACAAATACCCCAAGTTGAAAATCTAATTGCTCAGCATTATTTTTGTATCTGTCAAATGGGAAAGATAGTATCTCTTTCCACAGAGTTCCTAGAGGGTTAAATGAAATAAAGATGGTAAATCACATTTTCCCCCCATTAACATGCCACATACATGCTTAGCATCAATAGCAACAGCTACCACAAACATTCATACTGACTTGTTTTCTCTCCTACATTTCTCTTCCTTGCTTGCAAGCCATAAGATCATTACTGATAACTTCAAAAACCAGTGTGATGTACTGGTTTGAGAGCTGGAGGATGACTTTGGGAGACCAGAGTTCAAATCACCACTTGATCTGCTGGATGACCTTGGGAAGTCACACCCTCAGCCTCTGAGGAAGGCAATGGCAAACCCCCTCTAAACAAATCTCGCTGAGAAAACCCCATGATAAGTCTGCCTTATGGTTGTCCCAGGTTGGAAATGACTTGAATGTACACAACAACAATGTCCACTGAGCAAGCTGTGCAAGGTTTGATTTAACCTGGTAATTTCCCAAACCAATGCCAAGGAGCAGGGCAGTGCTGAGATAAAACATTAGCCAACATATCAGTACCATGTGATTCCTGTTTGTAACAACAATTGCTGCAGCATGAGCACATGTACACATTGAAATTGGAACCATGGCACACGGGTTCATATGACTTGGGCTTCCATAAGAACTTTCTGAGCATCTGCAACTACAGCCTCCATCTAGCCATAGTGGCTGAGCCATTCTCTCTAGCAGCCAGTGGATCTGCTACTGTGAGGGCAACGACGCCACTGGATTTTACTCACAGGTGTTCTGTTGATCAGCAGCTCTGCTGGTGCCAAACTTTGTGGGAGCCAAACAGAGCTTTCATTAATTTGAATCAGTTGTGGGAGTTGCGGCTGCAAAATCCAGATGGATTTGTCACCCCTACAGCATCAGATCTATTGGCCACTCTTCGGGTTTCTAGGAACTATCATCCCCAAAATTAAATTTTCAAGTTCTGTTCCCTTCCTTCTCTGAGTCTTAAAGACCTGTACCTGTCTTATAGCGCAAAAATGAAAAATTTCTGACAAAGCAGTCTAACCTTGCTGGACTCTTTTTTGTCACCACATGCTCTTGCCTTTAATACTATTAATGTAAGGTTTGCACTAGCTTTGTGTGTGCAGGGATTTTTTTCTAACATAATCCCTCACCTGCAATCTGCAAATGGTATACTCCTGGGAAAAATATCCCACATGCCTCTCCTGTTTTAACTATATGTTTGAACTGGCTCTGAAAACAAAGGTATATGCATCCCACTGAGCATTTCTGGAAGAAAATACTGCATTCTGCCACACTATTATTATAAGAAGAGATTTGTTGCTGTTATGTTCCTTCAAGTCAACTCCATCTTAAGGACAATCCTATCATAAAGTTCAGAAGAGGTTTTCCATTACCTTCTTCTAAAGCTCTGAGTCTGTGATCTGCTCAAAGTCCCCCAATGGACTTTCAAGACTGAGCAGGGAACTGAACCCTGGTCTCCCAGAGTCCTAATCTAGCACTCAAACCACTGCATGATGCTTACCCTCTAAGAAGAGGGCAATATAAAGTTTGCACTAGCTTTTTGTGTGCCGGAGTTGTGCTTATTAGGTCCTGGGAAAGCTAGGTCCAAGGTATGTAGGTGCAAAGATATGCCTTAAACAACACTCTCCAGTTTTTAATCAATAAATTGATGTGGGAAACTATATCCCTCTAGAGGATTTTGGCCTACATCTCCTAGCAGCCATGGTCAGACTAGCCATAAATAGAACCATCATTATTGCCTAATGGGATTTGTAATTACCCTGCTCACACATTACATTAGCAATACTGTAATAATTCAAATATAAAAAACAACCTAATGCAACACCTGAATGATGCATTAAGTCACTGCTAATGTTGTCATTCCCACTGCAATTACCACTGCAGCAGCTGAATTAAATACAGCATTCTGCTTGCTGCGACTGAACTCCCCCACCTCTTGTTAAATATCTGCACTGTTTCCATTTCTTTGGTGTTGTTTTGATTTCCAGTTGCTGCTATTTCTAAGAGTTGTTTTCTCCCTCCTCCCCTCGTCCTATAGAAAAAATAATTCTATATCTCTAAACCAGTGTACAATATATGGATATACAGGCTGAAACAGCTTACCAACTCAGTCAGTAATGTGTCAGTACATGAAAGATCATATAGACTCCTCTGAGTTCAGTGGCTCAAGGTAAAGATAGAAGCAGGTGGAGATCAGCACTTAGCCAAAGTGCTTTTTGGACTACAACTTGCTGAGGATTCTGGAAGTCTTTTCCTCTGAGAGTAGGCTCTGCATTGAATATTCTTGTTTTAGAGCAAGACTGGAGAACCTATGTCCTTCCAGATTTTTTTGGACTCTACCCCCTCCAATATTTACGCATGATGAGATTTGCATATAGACTCCAGGGCCCCCACAAGTTGTAGAGTACAGACTAGGTTCTCTATTTTACTCCTTGCCAGCCTGTTTGGACCATGTCTCATCTTTCTTAGCATGCATGAATAAGCCATGTCTAAAAATAACTACTTCAAGCCTTGCAGCACCTTTTCTGAAGATGTACCATAGCACGCTCACCATTTAAATGAAAAGACCGACCATGGAATGTAACAACTCCACGTTGGACTGAAATTATCCTTCACCTTCATCCTGTATTTTCCTTGGCGCCAAACAGCTCCACCCATTCTGCTGTTAAACACCTGTTTAACAAGTGGGTGAAGTTTTAGTCTGACATATGGGATCTGCACACTGGAACACAGGGAGCATGTGGAAGTTGAATATCATTATTTAAGGAGCTGATTGATTTAATTCTCTGTCTTATAATAATTAGACACCTACATCTGATGCCATTACAGTGTCAATCTACAAGAAAGCACCCAATTTGTTGTGGTTATACACAGTCGATGGATGTTCTTCTGCGTATAAACACCACAGTTCTCAGAGTGTACATGGAATTCTTCATCTCAGCACATATGGAGGCAATGAATCACAACAAAATCTAGCCAGCTAATCATGGGAAAGGCAGAAGCACTATTGTCAAAACAACAGGAAAGCTTGTGAAAGAGAAAAGTTATGTGTGTGGTATCAAAGGTGAATGGTCTATCAATCAATTCAAATCACAGACCTGTTAAAAAATTCTAAGGAATTCTAAGGTTAATTAAAATATCATAGTAAATTATGGTAGAAATACAGCAAAGAGAAAGACCATATGTGGTGCCTTAAGCAATGAAAACCCTTTTGTGAGACTTTGCAGCCACCAAAAGAAATCAGGTCACTGTTATTGTTAAGTTCACATCTGCTAACAAATGAGCCAGATAATGTTCATGAGCCCTACCTGGATATTTTAGTATTCTGGGAATTACCAAGCTCAGACAGTCATTGATGTATAATTTACATACAAAGAACACATGAACCAGGGTTTCTATAGGCCCAGCTCTACAGACATGAACCCATTCCTAGGAAAGCCAAAGGTGAATTGCCCTTATGACAGCCCTGGTTTATCTTGGCAATAATTAATATCTTCTACAGCTCAGGGGCTTGGGATGTAATAGCCTCCCTCTTTCAAATGCATTCCAAGCTCCCTGTCTCAATTATGTCATCAATGAATCCATCTTAAATCAAACCAATTCAACAATTACAAAGATCTAAGTGTCACCATATCAAAACAAGACACTGAAGAAAAAGTAATTCTAACAGCAGCTAATGGTGTAGAGATGCTGATTAATCTGAAATGAGAGGAAATTTCATATAAGGTAAGGAAGCAAAAATGAAGATATAAGTGTAATGACTTTTTAAAGTGAGACAATCTCAACTTAACAACTCAGTGATTATTAAAGGTAACTCTGAAGTTAGCAAATAGGAACCAAGATGACAAATTAAATTCATAAGACAGAGGTTCCCAATTTAAAATGAAAGATTTAAAATTCTGTCATAATTTGGTTCTTCCAAAATAGATATAACTGCTTGCTCTAACAAACAGCTGTGTTCTTTAATTCAGTGATTATTCCACTTCTTTAATTTTCTCATAGAGGTCAATTGCCAAATTATTGGCTATAGAACAATGCAAGTTAAATCACAGAAATATCCCCAAATCTGAATTCTTGGGGGTGCATCACATCTGTAACCCAGTTATTTACATCCCAAAAGGTTAAGGTCTTGATTGCAACCTGGAAAAGTTACTCTTTTTTTGGATTATAACCCCTCCAACGCCACATGTCTAAGGGCCATGACAGCTGGTAGATTCTGGGAAGTTGCAGTCTAAGAGAATAACATTTTTAAGCTCAAACTTGATGTTAGCTTGAGAAAGCAATGTGCCACTTCCACTCTAGCCTAATCTTGCTGTCACAGCTGGTCCTATCTGCAGAAACAGGGGCAAAATATCTTTCAGTTATGTTTGTAAAAGTCTTGTCAGAGCAGGTGTACAGGTTAGGCACAGTGATGTTTCCATCTCAGTAGGAATAGCTGAGGCTACTGAAAGCATGAATCATCTTATCTCTGACTTCCATATTACATTAATTGTACTTTCAAACAAAGCTACAATGCCAAGCTTAGCCCATTGAGGGACAATGCCCTTGTTCACACAGTGGTCAACAAGTCTGCAACAGGTAACAAACTGGAACTGGTCTCTCTTCAGCCAAGCTACTTGCAGGCCAAAGTGCCCCCCATGGTGGGAGACTCCTACCCACTAGGTATTTGTGTCTCCCCTCAGGAAATGAGAGCTTCTCCCAGAGGCCTCTGCATATCAGCAAATGGAAGCGACATCATGTTAGGTAAGTCCTCCCACCATTAGCAGTGGAATTCAGAATGTATAAAGGGAAGTACTTGTTCATGCTTTACATAGTTAAACTGTAGAAATCATGGCCACTGCACATAATGATGGTTGCCACTCTGGTTGGCGTAAAAGGGGGAATGGATATATTCATGGCAGATGACTTCTCATGGCCACTTGTCAGGATGGCTAATGCATCACCTCCAGTGTCAAAGGCAGAATGTTGATGGCAAACAAGAGAGAACATGGGCTGTTCCTGGTGGGCTTTCTATAGTTAATAACAGAAAGTTGGACTAGATAGGTCTTTTGCATGATCCAACATGATTTTCCTTATAATCTTACGTTTTACTGGTGTCCTTCACTAACTCTCTTTACAAACCCAACACGAAAGATCCAACACAATCCAAGATTTTAGTTTTAGTTCTGTTCTCCTGATCAAGCCTCCCTCATTCTAGTTGTTCTACAGATATTATTTAGCTTGTTTAGTTATTTAACTTGTTTAGTTATTGTTTCATTTTTATCCCACTTTTCGATGCACACAAACACCATTCAAGGCAGCTAACAAACTAAAAAACATTAAAACCCATCATATTAACCAACATGATTAAAATGCTTGTTTAGCAATTCTAGCTGGTGATGAGATCTTGAGTTGCACACATCTAGAGAGCATTGAGATGGAAAGGATTGTCCTAGCTGTATACAAAACTGTTGGAATGATCCAACCATTTTGATGAAACCATCTTGGTACAGGGGACCAGACAAAAGTAGGATGTGGAGAGGCTGCAGCCTTGACAAGCCAGTTCGCTTGTCAACTCTTGTTTAAATAATACTCTCAATGGCATTTGCAAAGGTTGCCAACATCTTTGATCATTTTTGATTGAAGCTGGGACCAGCAGCATGCAAAGTGTGAACTGTCATTGAACCACAGCCCTCTTCACCTGTGATATATATCAGTTTTGTTGTTGTTGTTGTTCTTATTGTTATTGTAATGTGCCGTCAAGTCAGCTCTGAACTATGGTGACCCTACTGTACCATTTTCTTACTGAGGTTTATTCAGAGGAGGTTTGTCACTGCTTTCCTTTGGGGTGGAGAGGGATGACTTGCCCAAGGTCACCTAGTGAGTTTCCATCACTGAGCAAGCCTCTAAACCGTAGTCTTAAACCAGTACACCAGTTGATTCCCATGATAAATGCCAATGGTGGCACTTTTTTTCCTCATCCCTGCAGCTCCAAAGATGAAAGCGGGGGAGAAGGGGGAGAATCAAAATATTTTAGACATATTTTCAGTAGTGAGTCATTTACCAATGTAAGCTGTACAGCACGTCAGTGGTTTAAGAACATCCAAACAGATTTCCAAAGAATATCAGCCAAAAGCCTTTTTGCTGCGTGACTCCATGTTGTTCTCAGAACATCTTCAAAATAAACCTGGAATAACCTGATATGATCGCCTCTTACTTCTCCCAGACTGGTGTGACAGTTCCCAATTTGATGCTGTGTCCTGTCTTTACCACACAGTTTTGCCTCCTCCCTGCTTATAACACCACCTTTGTTTAAAAGGGTACAGGATTTTCCACGTTTATTTAAAACCACTTAATAATTTTATGATAGTGTGTTTTCTGTGTTACTTTATATACTGTATGCAACTCAAGCCAAGTCATGTTTACAAAGATAAACTGTAACATTTATTAAGATAACAAATATAAACTAGTCTGTTAGAATTCATACACAGGTTATATTTGATACATTTCCTCAGTGCACTTTTTAGACAATATAACAGGTAACTCCCTACTCAGAAACAGTTCAATTATATCTTTAGGCTTCAGATACAAGTATCATATAACAGCACTTTGGCTAAACTTCCACCAAAGAATTAACGCCCCCCGCAATGTAGGTCACACTCTCTCTGACCAGATCCTACTAGGATTTAATTACCCTTCTGCCTCTCACTAAGCTTCCCCTGAGAACTAAACCTCCCAAAACTGTCACACTCTCTGACTGGCTATAGGATTCTACTCCCCAGCTCCTCGTTAGGCTTTCACTGAAGGAATCTAAAGTACCCACAGGTACTTGGCTTTATATAACATTTTTTCTCAGCCACAGGACCCTCCTATACACGACTGGGCTGGGTTTCTCTCCTGAGGTGCTCCTCTGGCTGCCTAGCAATCTACTTTCAGGCTGCAATGGCACTCCAGAGAGCCACACCCCCAGAACTTCATCACACCTGCCTTGCCAGTAATGGCATGCAGATCACAGCCACTTCAGACTACTGTGCAATACAGCTGTTAACAAGATGTGCCATGATTTTCTTCACGTCACTGTAAGTGGCCTCAGAGAAATACTCTGGAATGGCACAGTGAACACTTTCCGAGCCACAGGAGGAAACACAGCACATACCGGATTACCATATAGGTACTGCCATTAGTTGGAGGAGGACTTGTGGCACTTTTGTACATGTGGTTTACTCATATTTCATCCCATTTCCACATTATGTGAATTCGTTTTTATGAAATGCACACCAACATTCATGATTAAATATCCATTTTAAGGTGTCTTTTCTCGGGATATAAATATAAAAATAAAACCCTGTTTATTCTATAGGTTGTTGTAGGTTTTCTGGGCTTTGAGGCCGTGTTCTATTAGTATTTTCTCCTGATGTTTCACCTGCATCTGTGGCTGACATCTTCAGAAAATACTAATAGAACATAGCCTCAAAGCCCAGAAAACCCACAACAACCTATGGATTCCGGCCGTGAAAGCCTTCAACTTAACACTTGTTCACTCTGTGTTCATAAATAGCTCCCTGCACTCTGTTCAAGAAAAGACCTATGCACACCTAAGCCATATTTATACATGCACATGTCACTAACAAGATCCCAACCACTGTTGTCCTAGCTAAGAAAGTTCCAGGTAGGAAAGCTTCACCTTTGCCAATAACTTATATCATCCTCTCAAAAGAAGAGCAGGAAAAGAATAGAGGAGGCATAACATTGTATTTTAAATGGTTGGAGGAAGAGAAACATTTGCAGAATTGAAAGGCTAGAAAAAAGATTATGTTTCATGCACAAAATGAATCAAGGACAGAAGATCTGGATATAAAACCGCTGCTTCCATATTCCAAATACTTACTTTCTTAAAAATGACAACTGAACTGAACAGCATACAGAGCAGCTTTGGGGAAAATCAATCTCTCAAGTTTTGGACTTAAGAAGGTATTTTAATCAAAGGCAGTAAGTAATATTGTTTTATCCTTCAATGGAACAGAAACATAAGCAATAAAAATGCCATTTTAAAGCTATTTTCCTCTACTTGCCTTCATTACTGCTATCCATGGGCAATGCTACACCTGAACTTTCTTTTTTAAACACTTTTAATATATAATGAAAGCGATTTTAAAAGACTTTAGGGGAACTTTTAATGATCTAAGAAGACAGATTTTATTCTCCTTGAAGAAAGTTGCAACAAACCAAATTATCTCTTCGATCAGGCCTAAGGATAAACTGATGTTATGGCTGGATTAAGACAAAATATGAGATAAGACAGGATTTTGAAAAAACAACAAAAGGTATCTGATGAAGACAATTTCACCTGAGACAAAGTCAATACTATCAACCTACAACTGAGAGTCAGGGCGGTGTAGAGGTGAGTACAGCACTGGGTCTGAGGAGACCAAACCTTAAGGCCAACTTAAGGCCATTTCCGCACTAGACTGTTATAGTGCTATTATTCCACTTTCAACATCCTATGGAATCCTGGGGTTTGAAGTTTAGGGAGGGGCCTAACAGTCTAGTGTGGAAATGGTCTAAATCATTCAGTTCAATACATCTCTCAGTACCTGTTGAAAGTAATGGACTGGATATGAGCAAACAAACTGGGGCTTAATCCAGACAACACAAGGGTGCTGCTAGTCAGTCACAAGGCTGATCAGAGAACAAAGACTGATCCTGTTCTGGACAGGGCTTCACTCTCTCTGAAAAAGCAGATTCACAGTCTGGGTATACTCCTGGACTAAGCCTTGAATGTGGATGTTCAAGTTTTGATAGTAGTTAGGACTGCATTTGCGCAATTAAAACTAGGGGCACTATTCCTTGAGATGTGTGATTTGGCCACAGCGACACATGCCTGAATTACACATCCCATTTGGATTACTGTAAGGCATGCACTTAATACTCCAAAGGCACCAGATCCTATCTGATATTGGATGCTAAGCATTGTGAGCTCTAATTAATACTTGGATAGGACACTGTCAATCAATACCAAGTGCTACAGACTATATTTCAGAGGCATGCCTCTGAAAGAAGAAGAAGAGTATACCTTGCCTAAGAAAACCCTATGAAATTCATGGGGTCACCATAAATTGATGGATGACTTTAAGGTGCGTGTTGCATGCACACACACACACAATGCACTTTACACCGAGTAGTATTTGAAAACTTCAGCTGGTCTAAACAGCTGCAGCCAGATTGTTAACTGGGGCTGGTTACAGAGACTAAGGGCCTTTCTGCACGAGATGGCAGAAACGATTCATGATGCCTTTTTGCACCTTACCTTTTTGCGGAGGTGGGGGGTAGAGCTCTCGAGAGAAGCCTTTGGAGGAAGGCGTTCACGTCCCTGCTGCTTAGGCTCCGCAGCAGCTTCCTGGTTGCACGAGTGCCCCGCCCACGCCCCGCCCCTTCCTTCTGCAGTGCAGCCTGGGAGCTGTAGGTTGCACTGGGGCACGAAGTGCGACCGGCCCGGCTCCAGAGGCTCCACAGGGCAGGTAAGTTCGCCCCAGGCCCCTGACCTGTGCACAAACACGCTCCATTTTTGGCTAAAAGTCAAAAATAAAAAGATGCATTATGCACTGCGCGTCACGCTCTTGAGCGTCACATAAACGTGAGTACGTCATGCAGACCACTCCTCACATTCAAGGGGCCCTTTCGCTTCCAAAACACCATGTGAAAAGGGCAATGGTGTCATTGGAGCAGGGTTTCTGGGTGCATTTCTGCGACGTTTCTGCAACGTGGCATTCCGCACTATCCTCCACTTGAGGTGGCAAAGACCACTTTCTCATTCCGCACTACAGCATTCATCACCACTTCCCTGCTCCATCTATGGCCCGCCCCAGCTCATTTCATTGGATCCCTTTTTTAAAAAAATCTTGGGAAGAACATCCCTACACAGACATGATGTCACATGTGCCGAGTCAGGCCCGCCCTGAACCTGCCCATTCCTGCGAGAATGCACTTCAATGGTTCCGCATGTAGTTGTAGAAACGTAGTCAAAGCAGTCTCAGGGAGAGAAAACACATTTTTTCTGTTGCTCAAATACAATGCTTTAGCAACATGCAAAGGCTCACTAGCAACTTAACATCAACTTAATAGCGACAACATCGTGCAGATGCACACCTCCTCAAGCCGTCGCAGCTACGCAGTGACTACACTGTGCAGAAAGTGCCTAAGACTTCCTTGTTACAGGAGGTCTGCTGATTGCACATTCATTTCTGGACACAATTCAGAATTCTGCTTATGACCTATAAAAGCCTATAAGGTGCAGGTCTATATATGAAGGATCACATCTCACTGTATGTGAGGTGTTTCTCTCAAACCTGCCACCTTCACAGGGATGTTTTGTGGGGCCTTTTCCTTGGCTTCTCTTAGCCTCCAGAACTGCTTTCCCAGGAAAACTAGGCTGGCTCCCTCCTTAATGTCCTTTTCGTTGTCAGATGAAGACCTTTCTGTTCTAGCAAGCATATGGCAACAGGCTGCCTTAGCTAATGGGTTTTCTTCTTTAGTGTTGTAACATTTTAATCTATGTTTTTAAATTAAAGTTTTACATGGTTTTAATTCCACAGAAAGTTTAACATTATTTAACATTATTTTAATCTCAGCTGTTCATATGCTTTTAGCTATATGTGGTTTTACTTGTATTTCTTTTTATTCTGTAAGTCACGTTTTGCATACTGTGGTTCAGTCATTAATCAGAATGGAGAATGCAGTCAAGAAAACAGAAGAAGATTAGGGGCCTTTCCACACTACACTATTACAGTGTTATTATTCCACTTTCAACATCTTGCGGAATTCTGGGGTTTATAGCTTTTTGAAGCCAAAGAGCTCTCTGGCTGAGAATTCTAAATGCCTCTCCCTAAACTGCAAACCCCAGGACTCCATAGGATGTTGAAAATGGAATAACAGTACTATAACGGTATAGTGCAGAAAGGCTTTAGGACTTGGAAGGGAAGCTAGGAAGGAACTGGACAAGATCCTGAAGTGTAAAGATATATCACTGAATGAGAAAGTTAGGATTGTCCATGCCATTGTATTTCCAATTTCTACATATGGTTGTGAAAGCTGGACAGTGAAGAAAGCTGAAAGGAAGAAAATCAAGTCCTTCAAAATGTGATGCTGAAGAAGAATTCTGCAGATATCCTGCTAAAAATACAAATGAATGGGTCCTAATGCAACTCGAGCTTGAAATCTCCCTAAAAGACAAGATGTCTAAACTAAGGCTGTTGTACTTTGGCCATATCACGTGAAGACATGGTTCACTAGAAAAAAACAATAATGTTTGGCAAGGTAGAAGGCAGTAGGAAAAGCAGAAGATTGCATTACAGATGAGTTGATACAATAAGGGAAAACACGTCCCTGAATCTGTAAGACCTGAGCAGGGTGGTTGATGACAGGATAACTTTGACGTCTTTCATTTACAGAGTCACCATAGGTTGAATTTGACTTGATGGTACTTAACAACCACAACAACCACAACAACACAACTTGATGGCACTTAACAACCATAACAACCACAACAACAAAGTCACTTTGAGTCCCACACTTGGGAGAGAGCTGAAATATAAACAAAGAGATTGACTGATGGATAGATTGATCTCAGAACACATGTCCTTAAAAGCATTAATTTGATAATAGGTTTATACATCTGTGGAAAAAAGAACAAGTTGGCCGCAGCTGTTGGTGACATGTTTTATCTGGAAGAGACTCCTCAGAGGAGAAGGGGAAGAGGTGAGCTCAGATAACAGGTTCCAGTCAAAGCCTGTTAGGTGGCTTGCAGTCCTGCCTTGGAAACAGAGCCAGGACCGTCACACGCTGATCTTGAAGAAAGGAAGTTGGAGGCTAAGACACTTCATCTTCTGGAGTATCAGAGACTAAAACAACAGCCACAGAAGTACAGGTAAGATCACGGTCTGCTTTAAAGGAAAATGCTGAGGTAATGAGGCCAAATGTGCTGGGTTACAGCTGGCTTTAAATTAGTACAACAAGGCTGTGTCTGATACAAAATAAAACCTCCACTATCTTTGGCACACTGGTGGTCCCTGCTCTCTAGTTTCCTGAAGCGTGGCTTGCTTTTTGGACTCTTCTCTCTCATTACTCCCTGAACAACTTTTGACCCTGCTCAACTTCTCCCTGTGTTTTGACCCTTGCTTCCTTCAACCACTACTCTGCTCCTTCAGAGCCTCTCTATGTGACCTTGGACTGGCTTGCTTCTTGCTTTATTTCTTGAGTTAAAGGTATACTCTTCTGGGCACTTGCCAGATTGGAACAGGACAGTTGAGCCATATGAATAATCTCTTCCCAAGATGATCTAACCTTACCAATTGTATGTCTTGGCATTTGAATGCCCCCTCATATGGTAATAACTGGGACTCACCATCGTCAGAGAAAACAATTCTTATAGAGAGTCACAGATACCAGAAGATAACCAAGTTGTACCATGTGACAGTACCTTTAAGTAAGCCACTTTGATTCTACAGTTTTCATTTCCCTGAAATCATTTATGTAACCCCAGCAATTGCACTCCACTTGTTCTTCTGTCACAAGCAATATAAGCCTATTGTCAAAGGAATCCACTTAGTAAGGTACTTGAAGAAGAAGAAGAGGTTTTGAGTCTTGGTGGGTTGATTTGATTTGGCCCTCAGCCAGACCTTATGAGTTTACAATACTCTCAGTTTTCACAAGGAAATCTCCCTCTAAAATCAACAAGTCCTTACTTTGGCAATGAAAATAAAGGGTCAGAGAAAAACTAATCTTTTTGATCTTTTGACAAAGAGAGATTTATCAAAGGGAGTCATTTAGAAAGCTGCATAGGGATAGATTTTTCTCCTAATACAGAAAAACCTGGACAGGGTTTTAAAGCCACAGGAATACCTAAAGAGAATGAAATTCTGTTCTTCCTATACAGGAACTGTCTTCCCCTCAGGAGGAGGGGAGAAGCTTCAGATCTGGAAGGAATCGTAAGGTGGATTTAAGCTTCCTTTCGAGTTGGTGGTACCTTGGAAGATCGGGAATAGAAAGAGTTTGGACAGAACTATTTTCTTTTTCAGATTTCAGCGTGGCTTGGCAGGGAAGAAGGATTATCTAGCAGCCGCTAGTGGAAGAAGGGAGCGTGTACCTGTGCATAATAGCTGAAGGCTAGTGGTGGACATATCATGAAATTTTGATTAATTCATCTTTCTTAAAGTATAGACTGAATATAATTTAAAGGAGGAATTTTCTCTCCAGTGTGATTTGGGACTGCGTATTGGACTGTGTATTGGACATTTAAAAGAGGAAGATAGTAAATAACCAATTAAGGGATGTGGGAAAGACGGATTGTATGGCGGCGAAGGTGAGAGGAACAGATTAAATGGCGACGGTGGGGAGAAGTCTTGTAAGATAAAACATATTGAACTGGACTGGCATGGCGTTATAGAAGGAAGGAGGGAGAACTTCGAGGATAGAGAAGGAGAAGTAAAGAACTTGGGCAAGTGCTTTTTAGCCACTTTTAAGTTTGGAAAATAACTTGAGAACTGAGAGAATTGAGAACTGAGAGAATCGAGAGAAGTGACTTATTGAGAAGGAAGAAGAAGCGGGAGAGAATGGAGGAAGTAGTTTAGAGGAGAGACAGTCTGTGGAAATTAAAAAAAAGGGGGAGATTTTGTATTAAGCACTTGGAAGAAAAACTAAGTGGTGAATGAAATATATAAACTAAATTGTTGTTGAAAATTTGGTATTTGTCATAATAGAATATAATAGAATATTAGATATTATTTAAGAGGTTGCAAATTTTAAGTAAGTGGGTAATTAACTATTTAATAGGAGGAAATTAATTTAATTAATTTTAAAAAGAGGGATTTTTGAGCTAATTTGGCTGTGACTGGGTATTGAGGATTGTTGTTGTTATAAGAATTACTTTATAAAAATTATAAAAATTTGGAAGTATCAAGTATCTTGATATAGATATCTTTTGCATTATATAAATAATATATATTTAGTTATTTTAGTAATACAGTAATTTAAAAATTTTGATATATCTGGAGAAATAGTATATGTATTTTAGAATTATCTATAAGCTAATGAAATTTTGAAATTAAATTTGAAATTTGAAATTGAAAGTGTAAGTGAATTTAGTATATTGATATAGCAATTGGATGTATATGAATGCATATGAATTTATATGAATTTATATGAATGATTGTGACTGTTTGATTGTCAAAGGATTGTTTTAGGAATTTCATGATTTGAAGTCTATGATAAAAGAGCTGACAAAACCAATCTTACTTTCAACATCACTTCTCTCTATTTGGGACAATTTGATGGATACAAGAATGACGTCGAGGACAAACAAAGTGACTACATCGACCAATCAGAGAATACAATCACTTGAACCGGTAGTTAAACCTGAACAAAGTAAGTCAGATAAATATCAGTCAACTCTGTTGGAAGAAATAAGAAACATAAAATTTGAGATTAGGCAAGAAATGAAGGAATTAAGAGGAGAGATTAAGCAAGATTTCAAGAATGAATTGAAAGACCTGAAAAGAGTATTAGGAGGGTTACAGGATGATTTAAAGGATACTCAAGATCGAGTTTCGCAATTGGAAACCAAAACTAAGGAAACAGAAGAGACACTGGAAGACTTATCTAGACAACAAGAACGATTACTTGATGAGAAAGCTTTAGTGGATTTGAAAGCTAGAGAGAATTCCATTAAGATTAGAGGCTTGATGGAACGAAGAGAAGAAAATTTATATGAAAGGTTAATCCTCCATTGGCAGAATATCTAAATATTACCACAGAAAAAATGGAATGGGAGATAGATAAAATCTACAGGATAGATTCGAGAGCAGCGAGAGAGAGAAGACTTCCAGGGATATAATGATTCAGTTGGTCCAGAAAAAACGAGAGAGGAATTAATACAAAAGAATTTAGAAACGGATCTAATAATTGACAAGACAAGAGTTCATATTTATAAAGATGTTCCATCAAGAATTTTAAGGAAAAGAAGTGAATATAAATTTCTGACCAATTTTTTAAAATCGCAAAACATATTATACCGATGGGGAAGATTGGATGGACTTAGCTTTTGGTTCTGGGAAAAACAAGTCAAGATTGAAACAGTCCAAGAGGCAAACATTTTTATGAAAAAATATGCAAAAGAACAATCAAGGCAAAGACCATATCAAGAGATGGAAAAGGAAGATCGGTCAGTTGAAAATAAAAAAGAAGGTATTCAAGAACAAGGAAGCGATGGAGAGGATGTGGATATAGGAAACGAATCAAAAAAAGAAGAGAGCGTAGAGTTTGAGGGAGATAAAATTAATTGAATAATTGAATAATTCTTTCTGGTGCTCCTCTTGATGTACTTGAGAATTCTCTCTTGGAATGTTAAGGGGATAGCAACTCCCCAAAAAAGAAAGAAAACATTTTATTATATTGAAAAAAAAAAGTTAGACATTATATGTTTGCAAGAAATCCGAGTTAAAAGGGAAAAACATATATGATAGAAAATAAGAAATTAGGTAATGATTATGTAGCAGCCCCCACCCCCCAAAAAAGAGGAGTTGTTTTATATGTTAAACCTAAATTACACCCTAAGGAGTTGATAAAAGATGAGGAGGGTCGGTTTATAGCTGTGGAAATCAATTGGCAGAATCAAAAAAATTTAATAATTGGTATATATGGTCCACATAAAAACAAGAAGAATTTTATAAAGAATTAAGTAAGATAATACTGGAGTTGGAATATAATAGGATAATATGTTTAGGTGATTGGAACGGGGTGATAGATCCGAAAATAGATAGGAAGGCAAAGAAGGAAATAAAAGAGAAGCAAGGGAAACTACCAGAATCGTTTGATAATTTGATGTTAAATTTAGATTTAGTTGATACCTGGAGATTAAAATATGGTTTAACTAAAGATTATACTTTTTATTCAGAGCCACATGCCTCCTCGTCAAGAATTGATATGTTTTTGATTTCAAATTCATTGGCAGGGATGGTTGAGAAGCAGGAGATATGGCCACGGAAACTTTCTGATCATAATCCAACTATGTTAGTTTTGAGATATAGAACTGGAAATATGTGTAATTGGAGAATGAAGGGAAAATTATTATTAGAAGAGAAATTTGTTAATAAAATTAGAAATATCATAGAGGGATATTTTGAGGAAAATTTAGATAAAGAAGTTAAATTGACAACAGTATGGGATTCAGCTAAAGCGATAATAAGAGGTTTTTTTATCCAACGTAATGCGGAAATTAATAAAAGAAAGAGAGAGAGTTTTCAAGTATTGGAAGAGGAGTTAAAAAGGAAAGAAGATGAACTAAATGGAAATCCATCGAATCGGACAATATCTAAAGAAGTTAAAATATTGCGAAAACAACTGGAGACGAGGATAGAAATAGATTTGAAAGAAAGGTTGATTTTTACTAAACAGCATTATTTTGAATGGGCAAATAAAGCGGGTAGATGGTTAGCGAGTAAATTAAAAAGGGAAAAGGAAAAGAACATTAATTACTAAATTAAGGAGTGGAGAAACCTTGTACACAGATTTTCAGCAGATTCAAAAGACTGCAACAAATTTTTATACAACACTTTATAAAGAACAAGATCTCCAGGATGAATTTATAGATATATATATAGCAAAACAAGACTTAGCGATATTAACGGAGGAGCAACGAGAAAAGTTAAATGGCCCTATTAAGTTATCAGAGGTAATTGATGCAATTCAAAATGCGAAGGTAGGGAAATCTCCGGGTCCGGATGGATTTCCCTCTCAATTTTATAAAGTGTTTCAGAATGAACTGGCACCAATTTTACAAAGAATTATGAATGATGCTTTAGAAGGGTATATTCCTGATACTTGGAAAGAGGCTAGTATAGCCTTAATTCATAAAGAAGAAAGAGACCCGACAGAAATTAAAAATTACCGACCGATTTCATTATTAAATTGTGATTACAAATTATTTACAGCAATATTAGCGAAAAGATTGAAATTAGTCTTAAATGAAGTAATTTCAGAAGACCAAGCTGGATTTCTTTCGGGTAGGTATACAAAAGATAATATCAGGAATATAATTAATATTTTAGAATATTGTGAAAATCACCCTCAGAAAAAATTAATTGCATTATTTATAGATATTGAAAAAGCATTTGATACTGTTAATTGGAAGTTTATGTTTAAAGTATGTTATAAAATGCAATTAGGGGGAAATTTTATTAATTGGTTGAAAGCAATATACTCAATGCAATATGCTCAGATAATTATAAATGGACAAAAAACTGAGAAGTTTGAAATTCAAAGAGGAACTCGGCAGGGCTGCCCCCTTTCACCATTGTTATTTTTATTAGTAATAGAAGTTTTGATTCAAAGAATTAGAAAGGATAATAGAATTAGAGGTATTAAATTACAAGATAAAGAATATAAAATGAAAGTATTTGCTGACGATGTGGTGTTAACTTTGGAATATAGGGATGGAGATTTTTGTGAATTAAAAAATATATTAAACAATTTTGGAAAATATTCTGGTTTAAAAATTAATAAAGAAAAAACAATGATTTTGACTAAAAATATTACAGAAATGGAAAAAACTAAGGTAAGACAAAGTACAGGTTTTACATTGATTTCGAAGGTTAAGTACCTGGGAATTATATTTACAAATAAAGTTTCTGATTTATATAAGAATAATTATCTGAAAATGTGGAAGGAAATAACAAGAAATTTAAGGAATTGGAACAATTTGAATTTATCTTGGTTAGGAAAGATTAATACAGTTAAGATGGCGATCTTACCAAAGTTATTGTATCTTTTCCAGACTATCCCAATTATACAAAATGATAAGGTTATTAAAGATTGGCAAAGAGAAATTAGTAGATTTATCTGGGGTGGAAAGAAACTGAGAGTTAAAATGAAAACTTTGGTAGATGCGAAAGAGAGAGGGGGCCTGACATTACCAAATTTAACATTATATTATCATTCGTGTGCATTTAATTGGATTCAGAATTGGATTAGGTTAGATAATAAAAAATTATTGAAGATAGAGGGGGATGGTCTGGGACAAGGATGGCAATATTATTTGTGGTATAATAAAGATAGAAATAGTAAAGAATTTAATAATCATTATTTAAGGAAAGCTTTATTTAAAGTTTAGAGAAAATACGCCTCAAGAATTTGTTTAAGAACTCCAACATGGATCTCCCCACATGAAGCTTACTATAAAAGAGAAAATATTTTATTTGATAAATGGATAAGATATAAAGATCTTGTAGAAATTAAACAAAACCAAATTCAAATTAAGTCCCAACAAGATTTAAATAATGCAGGGTTAAAATGTCATTGGCTCCTTTATAGACAGTTGAGAGAGAAAGTGAAGAATGATATCAAAAATAATAATTATCAATTAAAAGAAGAAGAGTTAAATGCGATTCTTGTATCGGATAAACCTAAGGTTATCTCGAGCATTTATAGAATTTTATTAAAATGGTTTACAGAAGATGATGTAATTAAATTACCAATGGTTAAATGGGCCCAAAACTTTTCTCGTTCGATTCCGTTGGAGCAATGGTAAAAACTTTGGTCTAGAACTATCAAACATACGATGTGTTTAGATTTGAGAGAAAATGTATATAAGATGTATTTACGCTGGTATTTGACCCCACAGAAAATAGCGATGATGACGAATAAATGTTCTAATAAATGTTGGAAGTGTGGGAAGGAGGTGGGCTCCTTATACCACATGTGGTGGTCTTGTAAAGTAGTAAAAGAATATTGGAAAGAAATACATAAGCAAACTAAGCTGATATTGAGTATCAAATTTAATTTAGCTCCAGAGATATATTTATTATCAATGTGGGACGATGGTTTGGAAAGAAAGGTAGGAAAGCAACTTTTTTATATAACAACAACTGCAAGGTTGGTTTTGGCTTATAAATGGAAGGATAATAAGATGCCAACGTTAGAAGATTGGGAGATGAAATTGATAGACACAGTTCAAATGGATAAATTAACTTGTATACTACGAGGGGAGAGTAAGGAAAACTTTATGAAACAATGGGAAAATATGCTGCAACATTTTAGAAGCTCATGGTATAATAGCGGAACGGTAAGAACAGAGTTTTGATTGATACGAAGGATTTGAGAGACTCCTTGTAATGATTGGTAATACCAATGGAAAATAGAGGAAGTAGTATTACTTTCAGATGGAAGCAAGAAGTTACAGAAGAATATAGATGGTTTCTAAATAATTATTGGCTTAGAGTGTTTTTAGATTGTAATTTGTGTTCGGTGTTTTTTGTTAATTGTTTTTTATTTTGATTTTGTTAGTGTGTATGTATTATGTTGTTATTGTTTATTATTGTTAGTCTTGTCTATGATTGTTGTTATTGTTTATTATTAATAATGTTTATTTTTAAAATAAAAATAAAAAAAATCAGGTTCAGGACTCAAAACAGTATGGCATTGAATCAGCCCAGAAGCAGTTGGGTAGCTAATCAAATTGAGGCAATTAGATGGATCACTAATCAAATATGGAAGCCTTCCTTTGACTCTTCATTGTTTTAAATGCTGTGATGGGTTTTAAACTTCTTCAGACTTCTCTCAGGCTTTCTTCTTGCATTGTTTTATTTATACTTCTAAAATGTTGATGGTTTTAATTATCTTTTTTAAGCCCTGAAACATAGCATATAAGAACTTCAAATTATACAAAGATGCCAAAAGTTATTACAGTCTTAACCCACCTAGTAATAGGAGTTCGTAAGTAAATTTATAACACAAAAGACAAAACAACAAACCGTGTAAAAAAAACACTATAAGAAAACCAAGATACAAGAGGCAGCAAGAGGCAAAACAATGAAGTACTCGGAGCCAAGCTAAAACTCTCAGCAAAAGAAGACAGTGAGTATATTTAAAACTAGAATGAGAATCATGCAACCCTCCAAATGTTGCTGGACTGTAACTCCCAGCAGACTCCTTACTGCCAGCAGACTCCTTATTGTCAATAGTAAGGAGTGCTGAGCACTGCAGCTCAACATCTGGAGATTTGCATGATTACCCACCCCAACTCAAAATTATTATTTTTAATCTTTTGGCTCTATGATGGCAAAAATCTCATCTTTCATCATGTCACTGCTATTCCAACTTTCTATGGAACACAAAAGTGGGCAGTTGTGGTTGTCTAAATATTCTTGAACTGCAGCTCTCATCAGCCGACCAATATTGCCAGTAACGAGGGATGATGAGATTTGCAGTGTGACAACATCTGGAATGCTACAGCTGTTCCAACTGGTGTAATAACGAAGCCACATCAGGTGACAGTGTTGCTGGGGGTTTGTGGTTGCCTCATTCTGTTTTTTGCTGCTGTATCCACATTGCTCTCTGACATCCTGACCTGCTTTTCAGCACAGTGCCTCAGGTGACATCAGCACAGAAGCCACTACTTCTCTTGCAAAGACTGATGTGGTATGAAAAATAATATTCACAAAACATTCTATAGAACTGCAATGCAACTTGAGATGCCACAACGCCACATCCTACTGTAGTATCTCATATGTCACTAACAAGGACTTTTGCAGCACAACAATGCAACTTGTCTGTAGGCACCATTTCCACTTTATTAATATTTAACACAGCACTTGTAGGTTGGCAGCATATATCATTATCATGAAAGCAAAACATATGATCGTCTCCTTGGATGACCAGAAATGATAAATACAGAAACCACCCAAAGTATATGGGGGTGGGGGGATAAAAATCTAAAAAAGAATATTTACTATAAAAAATGTGTATACTATTTTTAAGCATAGACACTCTTTTTCAGCACTTTTTTTCTACTGAAGTAAGAAATTATTTAAATATAGAGGAAGAGGAGTATTATTACCTATGATATACCTTGTCTTACTCCTGACAGTGGGACTCAAGGCAGCTAGCAGGATTAAAATGGAACAAATTAAAACATCCATGAAAGTATACAACTTAAAAAAAGAATTAAACGATTTATAAAGTTAAAACAATTACCTGTTAAAAATACCAATATTAAAAAATTAAATAGATTGAAAACATTAAAACTATATCACCTTAAAAGCTTCACAGTATCACAAGCCCTCGCGGAGTATAATAGTTAAAGGTTTCTTATATGGAATAAGCTTATTATCTGCAGCTATAGAAGGAAAGACCTGGACAAATGGATTCAAACTCTCCCTCATTAGAGGTTTTTAACCAATGGATGGCCATTGTTGCTGAGCAGCTAGAACATATGAAGTACAAAATGAGAACATCTGAAGACAAGTGGTGGATGAGACCATAGGCCATCGCTGCACTACACTGTTAGAGAGCTATTATTCCACTTTCAACATCCTATGGAATCCTGAGGTTGGCAAGTTAGGGAGAGGCATTTAAAATTCTCATCCAGAGAGCATTTTGGCCTCAATAAACTACAAACCCAGACTTCCACAGGATGTTGAAAGTGGAATAATAACACTATAACAGTACAGAGTGGAAATAACCTATAGACCTCATTAAGTCCAATCTTCTGTTTGCACAGCAGCAAATCAGTTGTTTATGGGAATCCCACCAGAAAACTGCGAGTGCAACTCCCATCCACTTTACACTTTGGAATGCTGCAAACAAGAACAACAACAAAAGGCTGGTGGAAGCACACAAGTTCAAAGTTTCCAATAAAGCGAGATTTTTCTTCATGAAAGTTTTGGTTCCTAAATGCCATAAAGGGTCTTTATAGTTGTACTGAACATATTTAGGGACATAAGACTGGAAGAAAGCTGTGGAAGTGTGGGTTACTCTTACAACTTGGCTAATAAAGATCATGTAAATAGAAGACTCTCTACTAGAAAACTCCTTCAATTACAGTGCTTTGAGAAGGGATGAAGAATTTCTTTAAACACTCTATAAAATAACACAGAACACAGCAATCAAGAAATGATTTTTGAATGCCTTTTCTTAAAAGACTTGTAACTATACATTATATTGTTTTTTTATTCTTTTTATACAATAGACTTGTGACTTAATCACAAAATAACATTTAGAACAAATGACAAAACATTCAAAAAGAAGAGATATAGCAGTAATGGAGGATTTCAGCTACCCTTATATTTGTTGGAAGTCAAACTCTGCCAAGAATGGAAAGTCCAACACGTTCCTCACTTACTGTGTTGACAATCTCATTGTTAGAAGATGGAGGAGGTGACAAGGGGATTGATTTGTCTTGGATCTTATCCCAACCAACAGGGTAGAACTGGTCAAGGGGGTAGATATAGTCAAACTCACATTCCAGTCTTTAAGAAGTCTGATTTATTAAATGAAATCCCAAGCTGAGAAATGATCAAAGGGAAGTGAGTCCATGATGGATGGCAGTTTCTAAAAAGTAAGATATGGAAGGCAAAATTACAAACAATCCCAATAACAAGGAAAAGATGGCAAAAAAAAAAAAAAGCTAATGCAATTCCAGGCAGAATACACAGGAGTATAGTGTCCAGATCAAGGGAAGTAATAGTACCGCTCTATTCTGTTTTGGTCTGACCTCAGTTGGAATATTGTGTCCAGTTCTGGGAACTACAGCTCACAAAGAATAGTGAGAAGCTGGAACACGTCCAGAGGAAGGCAAGCAAGATGGTTAAAGGTCTGGAAACCTCTTCTATCAGTAATGCCTAGAGAGTTGGATACAGACATCCTGAAGGAGAGAAGACTGTGTGTTATAGAATCAGCAATTCTGAATATCTGAAGGGAGGTCATGTAGAACATGGCGCAAGCTTGCTTTCTGCTACTCCAGAGACTAGAACATGAACTAATGGATTCAAATTCCAAGAAAAGAGATTCTATCTAAACATTAGGAGAAGCTCCAATAAATTGTAAATTAGCTTTATTTTTCCTGTGGTTCTGGTTTAGTGATCACTCTCCTTTATGTTCACTGGAGCTAAATACAGCAGTCCTTTTAAAAGAGCCCACTTCTCAGCCTCTCTTGGGAGTATTTCATCTCTTGGAGATTTCCTGCACTTTCAACCCATCCAACTCAACAATTCTATGATTCTACTATAAGTAAAAGCAGTCCACTTAGAACAGAAGTGGGAACCATGTGGGCCTCCAGATATTGTTGGATTGCAAGTACTGGCAGCCATAGCTAGCACAGCCAATGGTAGAAGCAATCCAACAACTTCTGGAGGGCTCCATGATATAGATGAATAAATTCTATAAGAATACAGGGCTTTATATTAGAGAAGAGGGAGAAACAGGGAGAAGAAGCTCTGCTCAAAACAATCAGAAGGACAAACTCCCGAACATTCAAATTTAAAAAAATAAAAACAAAGCAGAAAGTACCATTACTCAAGTGATACCATGCCGCCATATATCTTTTTCTGTATACTTCTAATCCAGTAACAGAATCCATTTTACAAAGAGCGGGGACTGCTTTTCTTCCTATCCTTCCATAGAACAGGAATGTGCAATCTGAAGACCTAGGGCCTCATTTTTATAATAAAGGAGATTTAATACTTAAGACTTCAGTGTTTTTCAGAAACACCTGTATCAAATTATCTTACAAGGACAAGTTTGACAAAGTTTCTCATCAGGTTGGGAGAAAGCAATATCCCATGACAGAGAAATGTTTGAAGGTAAGACCAAACCAAGACAAACTGCAGTTAGTCTTAATCATGGTTTACTAAAATAAGCCAACTTCAAACTTCACGAAGCTATCTTGTTTCAGGACGTCATATGAAGATTTATCACTGTTTACGGTTCAAACAAAAGACTAAAGCTTGGTATGGTACTTTGTAAAAGTAATTAATTCCATTAATCTCATAGTATTCTCTTTAAAATTGTTACACTACTCATGAAAGGGAGCAATGCCTTATGTTGCTCATTAGTAACATCACACTAGTCATTTTACAGGACTGGGGCAGGCACAGTTAGCTGTTATCTTAATTAATGTATGGCCAGAGGGGGAAGGTTGTCTATTCTTTAACTATTAAACAAGGATCTAGTGCCATAAGGTGGCACAAGACTCTGCTACTTGCTTCCATTTGAAAATAATCACCAGAACAGCACTTCCAGAAGATAGCCTATACTGCTTTGCCACCCTGAAACTAGACTTCTGGCAACCGTATATACAATTAAAGAAACAAGGAACATTCCCTCCAGCCACCAAAGAAGAATTATAAAATATTGCTGACTTCTTTTCCAAGCCAACATTGCTGCAAAAAAAATAAAAAAATAAAAATGCTGTTACTCCCCTCATTAGCCCCAGAAGTAACTCACTATGGGAAACGGCTATTATTAACAATTTACTTTCAAGCGCTACACAGTACTACACTGTGATTAATTGAGAATGGAAGCAAAAGCTTCCCAGCTCCTCCTTGCAGCCATGCTGGAAGATAATGGAAAATGAGCATACAAGTTCAATGCTCATTCACTTAACAATAAGCCATTGTTTACTGTTGCATCCAAATGCAACCACTGTTTATTGTTATATCTAAATGCAACCCCTGGCTATTCTACTATTTATGAGCCAGTAGCCCTTCTTTTGGTGGTGGAAAAAAAGGAGGTTTGAGCAGCATAAGGTATAGATGACCTCCTTCTGGTTAATTTGTTATATGCTTGACATATGCAGACAAAAGTTACTTGAAACGGATGACTGCCTTTTCTAAATGGCTGAAATGGTCCAGGTAATTGAACTCCCACTCCTTGCATATTCTATAAAAACATATGTTACACACCCTGTAATCCAAGTTAGAGAGAAGTGCTGGCTGTTTGATTTTTTAATGAGGCACGTCTAAAAGCAGCTACAGCTTGTCAAATAAAATTTCCAGTTATTAATTTATTACCAGCTAAGAAAATCTATGAAGCAGAATGATCCTAGCAAGCTGGACTAACACTACAAAGAACATGGTACCATTTGTCCCATTGTCAAAGGAATGTGCAGGCTCCCATCACCTCTGTTACAACATCTCTTGTTTGCCAAAGGCTTGAAATAGTTGGCCATCAAGGAACAGTATCCATATGCTGCTATAACGTGCAATGAAAAAGATGTTCAATAAGTATATGTGCATACCTCCATTAACAAAGCTCTGTCAAAGATGCTTCTTTTTACAAAGTCTTTTTATGTGTGCTTAGCCTGCAACTTTCCTCCTCATCCTCCATTTACCTGGAAGTTTTTTAGCAGCATACACACTGGGAAGATGGTGAAGACTGGAAAAGCAAAGACCTACAATGCTGGTTTTCAGCAGTGTGTCTACACTAAACAAGGTAATAAAACTTGAGTTGGGATAGAGTGAGATTCTATTTTAGCTGACCCTATTGTAGCTGCTACAATAGCAGGGTAAACAGTAGATGCCTCCTGAATCCTTACAGAGCTGTGTGATCAGCAAAACAGAGAGAAAATGAGAGAGCAGATAAATCTGCCTCATCAGCTCTGCACAACATATTAAAAGCACAGATCTATAAGTGCAGCCACCAACATGGAAATCATAAGAAAAGTGGAGGCTGGAGAAAGGGAAAAATACCTCTGGATGTATTGAGAAGAAGCTTTCAAGTGGTCTATAGAAGGTTGAAAATGTTTTTGTTTACTTGTGCAGGGCTTCCCCAACTTTATTGTTTCATTTTTCATGAGGATATTGCTAGTATTGAATAAAAGTTTGCTGAAACACATTAAACAGCTCTTCTTCTTTATGGTGGACATATCTTTCCTTATTACTTTTATGTTAGTGCTGCCTCTGGTACCAAATTTTCCATTAAAGAAGTAATGCCCCGGAACACACCTCCTTTGTTAACTGAGGTGCACGTGCATAGGAGACCGCTGTATGGCAAGTATAAACAGCTCTCTTGGGGTGAAGGGACTGCACTTGAATTCCCATAACCCGCTGAAGTCCACCTGGCCCCTCCCAAAACTGCAAACCCCAAGATTCCATAGGATGTTGAAAGTGGAATCAGAGCGCTATAACAGCCTAGTGCGGAAATGGCTGAAGGCACACAATAACAGGTGTGAATGGGCCCCAGGTTTTTGTGTTGCCACCATTTTTCTCTTTTTGCCAGTTAAGGGAAAAGATGGCTTGGAATTTGTTTGTACTTCTACAGTGTTTTTCTTAATGCATGGGATTTATTTCAAGAGCTAGAACAAACCTGCAGTCATTCAGCTGTTTTTTTAAAAAAAAAATGATTAATTCCTTTAAACACTTGCAATAATCTGCCATATTAGCATATTTCATCTCAATGGTATTTAAATTGCACAATCACTGTTTGGACTTTGCCCTGGCAGAAAGAAAAGAAAAGCTAGAATGCTGAATGCAGACTTGCAAAAACACTATGTGGTATGTGCTTTAAGCTTTATGACGTGCACCTGGAAAACCCCATAGAGGAATTTAAAAGGAAGACAAAATTTCCTTGACTCCTGCTTTATCTAAAGTTATTCTGACATCTGTGAGGTTCAGTGAGGTTCATTCAGGAGGCTGACTGATACCTATACCACATTTGTTAGGATTGTTATCTCATCTCTCACAAGTGGCCTCTTTGGTGGCAATAGCGGCCTCCCAACAACATGTTTTGATGCTGAGCAGGCAGGTGCACTAGTAGCCAGTGGCAACAAAAGATCGTTAAGCCACAAAGCACCCTTTGTGGAGCCTGCCATTTTAATTCCTCCACAATGCCCCTGTAAGATTGAGATAGTGTTGCTTGGGAGACATACTGTGCCAGGGCCCGAAAGGCATTGTGGGAGAATTTAAAAGGAGGGAATCAACCACAGCCAGACAAGTTCCAGCACTGAAAGGACGGCTAGGCCCACTTGGCTGCAGCTGGCATTTTGGGTCAATAGCTGAGTGAGGCCACTGGAAATTGTTTTTTTTTTTATAGAATAATCTTTATTTAAATTTTCGTTATACATTAAAATCACACAGCAACCAAATCATCTAAATTTCCATTGGTACATTTTCTTCCAGTAGTGAAAAATACCTACTCACATATACACTTTCCATTCACTCAATAAAACCTCATTCTTATTCGCAACTGCACTCCACTACTCTCTACTCAGCTTCATTTCATTTGTCCCATTCTTTCTTCCCATTTTCTTTACACTCAATTCACTCTTCCTTATGTTTACTTCCCCACATCATCTAGTCCCATTATTCTAGTATATTTCTAAGTTTCTCTTCTTTATTTCCCCCTCGGGGGTATATCCTTTGATTTTTATATTTTATTTGTCCCTTTTCTATCATACATTGTCTTGTGTCTCTTAACTTCTTGTCGGCTTTTTCTATGTACTGCTTCGCACCCTCTCATTCATCATTAGATCTGAGAGTCTCTGTCCCTTAATCCTCATTCTTTTGTCCCTCCTTTATAATATATTCATCTACTACTTTCCAATCTTCCTCATGTCGTCTTTGCATTCTGCCTTGTACCATCCCTGTTAGCCTATCCATTTCTTTGAATTCTACCACCCTCATCTATTTGCGGAGGATTTGTATTTTTCCATTTCTTTGCATAAGTTAGTCTTGCTGCCGTTACCATATATAAAGTCACTTTCCAATATTTATTTCTTTTTCTATTCTTTGCATCATATTTAATAAGAATAATTCTGGTGTTAGCGGCAGGTCTATTTGCAAAATTTCCAGAAAATTTTCATGAATTTTTTTCCAAAACGTTTTCGCCCTTCCACATATCCACCATAGGTGGAAATAAGTACCGTTCTCTTTACAGCATTGCCACTGGAAATTGTTTGATGGGCCACATGTCCATCTGCATCCCCAAATAATCTGATGTCTTCTGGTGTAGTGGAGGATGCTGCCCCACTACTAATGAAGATGCTGCCCCACTACTAATGAAGAAATATTCAACTGCCAGTCCAGTTGGTATTTGTACATGGAATGAGAGGGATGCCATGTTGATCTTCACTTTGGACAGCAAATGTCTCGGAGCAGACTTTATCACAGGGCATGAAAATGGGGAGAGAGAGGACTAGTGGGGGGCCCTGTTGGGAGTGTTGGGCAGCATCTACCTGAGGATGCAAGCTAATGATACCTGGCCAAGTTCTTACATGTCATCCTCTCCAAAGCTCAGAAAAGATACTTTTTCAACTACAAACTCCAATATCCTCCAACCAACACGGCTAGGGATTCTGAGAGTTCTAGTCCATAAAAGTATCTTTTCCAAGCTTCAATCTTGTTATATATGTAGACTGGGCATGACACAAGTTTTCTTTCTAGTCCTTAGAAAGCTGGATTTTCTTTTGAGCTTTAAGCAAATGTGTGACACAATCGTGCTCTGTCTCCCGGTGGAATGCCTTTCCCCACAGAAAATGAAATGGAAAGTGTTGATTCATAAGCTAGAATACAAAGCAAAACAAATCAATAAATCTGGAACTACAAAAGCCAACTCTGATGTGAAAAAAGAAAACAGCCATCTCATACATACACTTCTGGGAGTGTTTTGCTTTGTTTCCCATTGCAATATTAGTCCTTTACACCCTCCTAATCCCTGTATCACATATCCTATAAGAAAACCAGCCTTGTAATACGACAAGTTGCCCCTGCATTCCAGTGAAGTACTTTGTTAGATAAGTGTGATGTTATTCAATTACCAGAAATATCAAGGCAGCACAAGCACCTGCTCATAAGTGCTAACTCTGGCTTCACTTCCGAAGATAGGTTTGCCCAAGACATCTTGCTGCCTGAGCTGAGAGACAAGGGAGAATCTCACCTTCCACCCATTATTGCACCTCATAACCAGCTGCCACTGATAGCATGATTGTTCCTTTATTTGCCATGAATCTCCTCTTAAAACTGTACTAGCATTACATCTTCTAGTACAGATTGTGCAGTCTCGACTAAACAATGTGTGGGGACAAAATAAGGGCATGGCCTTTCACCACAATGAATTTTCCTCCACTCCCCAAACTGCAGGAACTTGAAACTTCAGTCAAACACTTAGAAATATAGTTTAGGTATCCAAAGAAAAACAGATGGCTAAGTTATCAATAATGCAAACACAGCAAATCTAAGAGTTCTAACTGTGTATGATTTTCAATGTCTCACTCTCTCCAGGCTAGAAATTTAGAGACTAAAGAAAAAGTTCATTTCCTATTCCCCCTTCCCACTGCTGTATCAGCCAAAATAAGATGGAAATAGCTTAAGCTACCAGTGTCTTGCTCACACAAGTCACTTTTGTCTAACTCTTTTTAAAAAAAAATTAGGGTGGTAATACAGAAAGAAATATAGAAACAGAAGAGAGACATCAAAGAATCCATAACAAAAGAAAACCCTACCAAGGGAAGGTAAACACCATATTGAAAGCCATAAGATCTGAAGGATCTTATCTCTCTCTCAGTTCTGCTACCATACCAGGCTCGCCTGGTAAGGACACATGAGAGAGAAAGAGAGGGAGGGAGGGGGAGAGAGGGACTTCTCTGCTCCCATCTTCTGGAACTCCCTTCCACAGGAGACTAGGCTGGTTCCCTCCCTACTTTCCTTTTGCTGGCAGGCAAAAACATTTCTTCTCAAGCAGGATTTTAATGTGTGAGCAGGGGAGCTTTTTATTGATCAAGCTGCTTTTAAAAAATTGTTGTAGGTTTTTATAATTTTACATGTTCTTAATGTTTTTAATTTTAAAAAAATGTTTTTAACTTTTTTTGGAAGTTATCTTGGGTCCCACTCTGGGAGGAAGGCAGCATTATAAATGTGATAAATAAACAAACAAACAAACACAGAAAATATGAGGTCTAAATGTGAACAATTTCTAGTGTTTCCCTCTGTTCCAGAGGGATATTCTATTCTATTCTATTCTATTTCACCATAGCTATACTTTTGGTTAAGCAGTACTTCATTTTGCTTGTCCCGAATCTCACACCTTTCAGCTTCACTGGATGGCCCCGGCTTCTAGTACAGGCTGAGCATCCCTTATCCAAAAATCCAAAATACCCCCAGTCTAAAACTTTTGAAAAGCAGAACCCAGTCTTCTTCCTATAGGGAACATGAGGGAATTATGGAGGTTTGCTTAGGGCCACAAATGTGGGTGGTCCCAAGTGAGCCTTCATAATAATTTCCCCATCTTCCTCACAGGAAGAAGGCAAGAGGAAAAGAACTAGACCAAAGAATGGACCCCACATCAAAAAACAGTAAAATATTTAAAATATTGTCTAAAATTATTTTCAGGCAATGTGTATATGTATGAAACAGGAATGAATTTCATGTTTAGACTTGGGTCCCACCTCCAAGATATTTCATTTTGCATGTGCAAATATTCCAGAATCCAAAATCTGAAACACAAGCATTTCAAATAAGGGATAAAAAAAATCACTACAGGTTGAGTATGTTTTTGATCCTTACTGGTTTTAATAACTTGCAGGTAACCTTGAGTCCCAGTATCGAGGAAAAGGCACGATACTGAATAATTATAGTGATAAACAAGAGAAAGGGGAAAAACTTCTTTAGATCCATTTACTCCACATTAGGCATAATTTCATACATTTCTATCATGTAACATTTTTTCTAAACCCCCAAACACTGCCTGTTATTATAATTTCATATACTGTAGATTAGGGACACTGGAAGATGTAGTCTAGCAGCATCTTGAGGGCTATACAATTTCTGCCCCTTTTGTAGGGGAAATGGTCCAACTTGCTGCTCATTTTCCTTGCTCTTTTGTACATTTCCAACTATTGAAGCATTTTACTCTGCCTACTCAGATGCTAGCAACAGGACTCATCTGAAAAAAAAAAACACCTGCAAGTAAGAGGCCATTCACTTGGTTTGATCCTTTAAGTTTACTTTAATCCTTTCCATTCAGTTTGATTATTTTCTCTCTGTTAACCACAGAGATGTTTGTCTTCCTGTATGTGCTACAGTCTCAGTTAAATTTCTCCTCATGGCTATCAGTCTTTAGGCAGAGTAACATTAATTTTCTGATTTGTCTTTTTACACAGGGGGTGAGCAAAATGTAGCCTTCTGGGTCAGAAGTTATTGGAATACAATTCCCAGCATTTCTCACCATTGACTACACTGGCTACGGCTACTGGAATTTGTAGTCTGACAGCATCCAGGAGGGCTACATTTTGCCCACCTTTTCACACCATGGGTTGGATCAATACTTAGCCATACTTCAAGCAGACCTATTAAAATCAGTGGGACTTAAGTCAGTTACAATCAACAGAGGTCGCACTGATTTCAGTGTGTCTGCTTTAAGTAAGAATGAGTGTGGATCTAAACCCTTGTATACTACATTTCATATGAGGGGTGGGGTGGGAAGCACTGAGCGTATCAATATTTTTAAAAACTGAATTATTTTTATTATTAAAATCAGCCTTAGGTTAAGCAACACAATGACTAACTAAGTCAAATATTAAAACAGAACATTAATAATGTTGTTCGTCCCTGATCTTATTTTTAAAACTGCTTAAAATAACCTACGGAATATTTCTGTATTCATTCACTCTTTTTCTCTCTCTCTAAGCACACATGCATACACACACACCTTGGTTTCTCTTTTCAGCACTGTCAGTTTCAAAGCTTGAGCACTCATTCCTTCTTTTTATAAATTTGTGTCAAAAACCATCCCTTCAACTTTTCACAAAATTTTTACAACTGCAGTCTGCGCTGGATTGCTGTTAGAAGCCCAAGAAAAGGTCACTTCTTAACAGATTGAAGTCTTAGGTATACAACACACAAGATTAATTATTTCAGACTTTCTCCTTGTCTGTCATAACACTAGAGCCTAGAATTATCCAATAAAATCAAAATGGAAATGTTGTACAGGAAAAATAAAAAACCAGATCAAGGAATCTGCTACTACAAAAAAGTAATGTGATGTCCCCAACTTCAAACAGTTTTCAAGTGGGATTTCATGTACAGATAGAAAGTAATCCTATCTACAAGCCACATTTGCTCTAAATCAGTGCTTCTCAGGCTATCTCATGTGTGGGACTGGAAATTATTGTCTTCCTGTGTGCCAAAGACCAGCACTAAATTTTGCCCAGTGGATATAGCGTTTCTTTCCTGGAAATTCACCACCAAGAGACCAACACTCCTGGTTGACCACTGAATAGCACTGCTCTAAATGATCTCTAGTATCAAAAGCTGTATGTTTCTCAGTATCAGTTTGTTACCCTGATTTCTGGGGTCCCGTGGGAGACACCTCAATGTGCTCCAAATAATAGGGAATGGGAATTAACTAGAGCACAAGCTAGAGCAATGCAAGAGGCAGGGCAACGTAGCAAGACCTTTTACCCAATGTTTACGGGGTCAGGCCAAGTCACAAACCAAGCAAAAATAAATTATAATTGTTTTTTTTTATTTTAAAAGACAGTCACTGCGCACTTACACACTCACTCACACAGACCTAAGAGAGTAAAAGGGGGGGGGTTTGATAGAGGATTTTGAGAGGGATTTTCAGGGGAAATACTACACCTGATCCTGTAGCCCGGGTAGCCAGAAGAAAGTCAGTTGGAGCGGAGATCTCGGCACATGGAAGCTGAGGGGAAGGCTTGCCAAACGGAGCAGCAGCAAAGCTGGATGAAAGCCAGGAGCGTGATCCGAAGAAGCGCTCAAAATCAGGGGTTCTTATAGGGGAAAATGTGCCTGTAGGGTAGTCCGTTCCCAGGGAAAACAATGGGCTTTGGGTTGGAGACAACGCCTCCGAAAGGTCAATATTTAGCATGATTGGATTTTCACGGCGCTGTCAATAGTGCAGACAGTATGCAAATTGGGAGTGATTGACAGTTGGCTATTCAGGAGCGCTAATCTCATCAAGCTGCCTGTTTGGGGCAGAGACTCTTTTGTATGCCTCGTGCATACATAATGTAGTTTTAAAGTGTACTTGCCTGGAGGTCTCCTGAAGCTGCATTCTGGCAAATTACTGGCCTGCCTTGTATTTTCAGTCTGTTTGGCCGTGTCCGTGTATGCTTGTCCGGGGGCCTCGCAAGCACGCGGAGGGGAGCCGTTTGGAATGGCCAATCTTTAGATATTAAATAATAAGCCTTGGGTTTGGACTATAAACCACAGTAACAAGTTGCTGAAAAAGATGGAATGGAAGAGTACCAATGTGCTCGTGGTGTCCTTATGGGCTTTCCCTTAAGGAACTGTCTGGACATTGTGGGAAAAGAATGCTACAGTAGGCAGGCCTCGTGTTTCATTTTATGTTCACTACTGCAGAATCAGTGCAACAGGTTCAAGAAGCCCATGATAAAAATATTTGTTGTCTCCTTGTAAGTTCATAAAAATTGGTAATTTACACACATGCATGCATGCATGCACATACTTTGTATTATTTGTCCTCCATCTCCAACAATTTAGGGACAGGTCCTATTCATCACCTTAAATTCCCTTCTAGTACAAAAATCGATTAATTTTACATACAATATTAATTGGGTTCAGGCACATGCTATACATCCCACTTTTCTCTTTCAAATGTAGCATGAGCATTTTACTTAATTGCTTTATCCATTTTGTTGTTCCCAGGACACATCCAAACATGAGATGACTTTATCTGCAAGTGTCTCATGCCAGTAAACCTCTTAAATGCACAATAAAAACAGCCAAGATAGCTTTTCTTTTTAACTTGGTAAAAATGGAAAGAAGATGCTCATCCCCTGTTGTTGCTTCAGGAAAAAATATTTGTAAAAGCTCACACCACTGGCTATGCTGACTAGGGATTATGGGAATTGCAAATCTTACAATATCTACAATATGTCCTCTATCCAATCCCTTCCCTCTGTGGCAGAGAGTTAAACTGTATGCTGTGTCAAATGCACGGCACCATTGGCACTAACGATGACTGGGGGCAGTGTATGAGTGTGAAAATTTCTTGTGGAGGGAAGCTGGTGGTGAATGTCATTTCTCAAACAAACATACAAACAAACCCTGGCTTCTCCCTCTACCTTCATGTGATGAGCTTGATTCAGACTAACTCCCAAAGTACTTACTTTAAGGGGGGAAAAGATACATTTGTTACATTCTATGCAGTTGTTTGCATTCTGTGCAGTATCTAGCTTAAATTGCTCAGCAAAGAAAGAGAAGGCTTCCAGACAGGCACCAGAGGCTATAACCCTATACCATTATCTGGAAGTAAATCCCATTGAGTTCTATGCCTTTTTAACATTTCATGGCACTACATATCTTGCTTTTCTTTGCTTATTTTTCTTCAAAAAGGTTTAAAAGATCACAAGCCCACCTAACTGCAAAAACCTGGTCTGAAAGACATCTCCATGATGTCTTCTTATATCCTATTTCAGCTAAATGAGAATTCTGAAAATTCCACCTCCAACATACACATGCAATCTATCAACCAAAAATTCAGATTGTTCCTTTCAGTTCATGGCATCTAAAAATCCCTCCATTTTTTCTTTCATATGAAGATTTCATTCTGTATCAAACAAATGAATAGCATGTTGAGGAAGGCTGAAATCACATTTCAGACATAAGCCTCACTAGGTAACCTAGCATGAGTGGTGGTTATCCAGTTGCTCCCACGTCCCTGGGGTGGTAAATCTACACTAGGTTTTAGTTTGAATTTTAAAAGAACTACCCAAGGTGCCAAATCCTATTCCTAAATAGGTTCAAGGCCCTGGATAGTTCCTTTAGAGTTCAGGCTAAAGCCTGGATCAGATTCATGACCCTACTGGCACAGGAACTGGCAGACACACTTGACATGATCAGTCTCATGGGTTTTATATAAGAAGAAATTTAAGAAGCTATAGAAAACACTGGGAAGACTGAAAGGAGTTACAGAGTTTGCTAGTAACACCGAAGCCACAAAGGCCAGAGATATCTAATTCCACAAACGACTACTTAATAGGGAAACACGTGAAATAAGTGAAACACGAAAAGTTATTTAAACAACTAAAGCAATTCAAGATCAAAAGATCATGGGAAAAAATATGATTCTGGATATGGGCTATTTTAAGTGGGCATTCCTGCACCCCTCCCAACCTACTTGTTAAGCCATATGGAAATATTTTGCTATATAAACAAATACACAGGAAAATTTGTCCTAGGATCTAGAAATGAAGCAGAAGGGTGGCTGACTGAATTTTGCAAGGTCAACAGTTTGCTCTTCAAGCAGCCAAAGAGGTGAGTGCATACACAGACATCACCTGATGGCCAATATAGAAACTAAACAGACTACACAATTGAAAGAGATAGCATCAGAACCCTGAATGCAACTGTTCAGTGACTTCTGAGCAGAGACAAAGAGAATTATTACAGTAATCAGTGCAGGGAAATAGAAGATGACAACAAAAAAAGAAAAACAAGAGACCTCTTCCACAAGATCTGAGAAATCAGAGGGAAGTTTAAACCAAGAGTGGGGATGCTATATGATAGAAAAGGAACACATTACAGCATCAAGTACAAACAAAAAGACAATGAAAATAATACACTGAAGAACTATATAAAAGAGATGAAAGGATGACAGATTTATTCAAGGAAGAACCATTTGAAGATGAACCCACAATTTTAGAAAATGCAGTGGAAGTTGCATACAGAGTACTTGGGAGGAATAAGTCACCAGGAACAGATGGCATTCCAACAGAGTTGCTTCAAGCAACAGAGCTAGAATCCACTCAAGTTCTAATTAAAATCTGTCAAAAAAATATGAAAAACAAAACAATGGCCCACACTTTCAAAATAATTCCAGTCCCCAAGAAAGGGAACACCAGGGATTGTAGTAACCACAGGACCATTGCAATAAGCTCCCACGCAAGCAGGATAGTTGAGGATAGGGTGACTTGGAAGTCTGTTGACTTGGCAACAGTTAACAACAACAACAACAAATCCAATGGGACTCCTCCCAGATCAGTACAAATAAGACTGCAGCCTAAATCAATGGGACTCAAGTATATTTAACTTGGATAATGGCCACAAAAGTGAAACAAAATGGTATTTTTCCACGGTGCTCATAGTAGATGCACCACAGCAGTCCCTCATACATCCCCAAGAAAGGAAAAAAAACCTATTCTAGGAATTTTACAGAATTACCAACTAGATGTACACACAACAAAACAATGTTATTGATGTCTTGCTGTTGTTGTGTGCTTTCAAGTTGCTTCTGACTTATGGCAACCCTAAGGCAAATCTATAACAGGATTTCCTTGGCAAGACTTGTTCAAAGGGGTTTCTTCCAACGCCTCTCTCTGAGAGAGTGTAACTTGCTTGAGGTCACTCAGTGGGTTTCTGTGGCTGAGCAGGGATTCGAACTCTGGTTTCCAGAGTCACAGTCCAACATTCAAACCACTACACCAACACTGGCTCTCAGATATCTACTCAGAAGCAAACTGCATTGGATTTAATGGGGTTTACTTCCATTTAACTGTTTACAGTAGTGGTGAGCAACTGCACTGGATCAGGGAGAAGGAATTTCTGTCCCCTGGACCCTCTGAAAACCACACAGAATGTCAAAAAATAAAAATAAAATTCAAAGTAGCCACAAGTCCACTTCTGGTTTTGGAAGACAGGCCTTTTTAATTTTAAATAATGCAAGGGTGCCCTACAACCTATTTAAAATGTAAATTGTCACTCCTTAAGGTTTCAAGGACAGACAATTCACTTTTCCTATTCAACCCAGGGAATCTAGGCGATTCAAGGTCTGTAAAAACAACCCTGTGAGGATGTAATGTGGTCCACAACCACATTCTTCCCATTGCTGGTGAATAGGATGGCAGCCTTATGCATATTGTTCTGTCTGAAAAAGCAGAAAATGTCATACTACATATTTCCAAAATATTTTTAAGATTGATTTAATAGTGAACTGATACAGAACATGACCAGATTTATGTTTAATGTGGTGGGGTAACTGGAATCATCAGGGCTTGGAAAAGCTACCATTTGGACTACAACTCCCATAAACCACCAACAGCATGGTCATTGGCCATATTTGCTAGGGAAGTCTGAGAGCTGTAGTCTAAAAATATTGCTATAAGGTGTAGAAGCAATAGTAACCCTATATAGGTGTTTGCCTGCTTCTGTGTAAGGAGAAAGTGAGACTGGGAGACAGTTGTACATAGAAGCCTCAGCTCTGAATGTCTCTATAGGCTCAGGAGCATTCCAGATCTCCTAATGCATTGTATTTTGAGTGTGATGATCTATATAGATTTACATAATTTTGCACATCTCATAATCATAATCAAGCTTTGAGATGCTTCTGGGTGCATGGAGAATCCTCGGGAATATTCATACCTCATCTCTTATTGTTTTTTTAAAACTTTGTCTTCCAATTAATTTTACTTTTAACTCTATAGGTTGATTTAACTGGTCTTTAAATTAAGGCATAGATCCTACATTGCATTCCTTCCTACATAAATGTGTGAAACTTCATAAACATAGTTAAGGAATCAACCCCCCCCCCACAGAACCCACCTTAAACTCAAGAGATGTATTCCATGCAATGTAGGTCTGACACACAGGTGAGTCGGGCGTTTCAGAATGATGTGCCTAGGCCCCAAGCTCATTGCACCAAGGCCTGAGGGCGGCTACTCACATAATTCTGAAGTGCTCCGCTTGACTGTGCCACAGGCCTCAGACACACAGAGTAGCTCTCTTGAGTTTAAGGTGGGCTCCAGGGTATATTTATAGTCATGGCAACAGTACCACAATTCTGAATACACAGCGTAGGTGATTACTGAGCTGTTACGAATCCGTAACAGCAATGCAGGATGCCAGCCAACATATACCAATGTCCCCTATGTTTTTTTCCTGATGTTCTATATGCTTTCAATCGGTACTAGTTTTAATAATTAACCTTGAGTCCCATTATTGGGAAAAAGGCAGGATATACAATGGACCCCCTTCTCAAGAAACCACTGCATGCACAAATGTGAGGCTGCACAAAGCATCCCATTATAGTCAATGGACACCGCAGGCATGCACCCGTGCTGCCATGGGCACTCACACATTGCATCCATTAACTATAACGGGATGTGACGCTTCGCATTTTTTGTTTTATGTGGTGGTTCCTGGAACATAACCCCTGTATATACAGAAGGTGCACTGCAAATAAATAGAACAACAACAACACTAATGACGCTTGCATAGGCAGGCAAACATCAACGTATCCCTAGTGAATCTGTAGAGTAATTCTCTACAATGAAGTGAACATCAGGAACAGAACTTAGAAAAATAATCTTTTGGACTAAAACCCCCAAAGTCCCACAGCCAACACGGGACTTCTGGGTTATAGCTTCTTGCACCAAAAAAGGGAATTCTTCTGAGCTCTTAACAAGAGCCAAGCCCCAGAAAACCTGTCAGAGAAGAAAAAACATGCAATTTGGAAAGGTATCAACCCTCTCTTTGGTGCTTGGCTCCTTCCCATCATTCACTTAGGAAACATCTTTCTGTTCAATATTTTTTTCGGTGATGTTATACAGTCAAAACATCATTACCCACAATCATGATGGTGGTCACAGTAGGTGAGGGGAAGCCCCACAATAAGCACATAAACCTTTGCTGTCTTTGTTTTCCCATGCCTGAACAAAGAATTTCGAAAACTGTCTTCCTCCTTGCAAGAATTTTTTTTTCAAAATTCAAAAGTTTTGTTTTGTTTTGTTTTTTTGCAAAAAAAAAAACCATACAAACAACAAGCTATATTCAATCTTCTGCACAAAAATAATGTTTGTAGGCAAAAGATGCACAAACTGGTTTTTCACAAAAGAATATGACAAAATGAGAAAAAAATCTGCGTGGTTGACCAATTTTTCGACAACGTTTCTTGATGCGTTGCGATACTTTTTTTCTCATCCAGAATGAGATTATTTGAAAGTATTCTTTATCTCTCTACCCTAAAGCTTTGCAGAAGTACAAAACAATCCTGGGATGAGGAAGGAGGAAAGCAAAGGAAACATACACAATCATACCAGAGAAAAACAGCCCGGTGAGGACTGAATAGCATGGTCAGTGACTGCATGTCGGTTGACATTTAGGGAGAAAGCAGACTTTAAAAAAACAAGTGGAAGGGGTGTGGGATCAGCAGCACCCCACACTCCAACACTTTGTCGCTCTTTCTGCTTGCATTCTCCATCCGAGCCTTCTTGTTTCCCTTCTTCCCTCCTCCCACACAGTCACTGCACTATTTCACAAGCAACAGTCCACTATTTAGGCCATCTTGGTCTGTGCCAAAGAACAATCATCCTGCATTAAATATTCCTTGCAGAATTATACCAAATAAATCATTTTCAAGCACTTTATCAAATTGTTGCTGATCTCTTTAAACTGATGCTATCACAAATTCCAAAGCACAAAAATCCTGCTGACCAAAGTCTTATTCTTTATTAGAGTTATTAATGTCTTCAACCTAGACATCACCAGCTACATTACCTCAAATGGATTTTTTGGGAAACTTGCTATCCAAAGTGCAGCTGTATTCTTCTGTCCCTAACATCCCAAATTGCAAGGTATATATCACTGAAAGCAGTGGAAGAGAACCAATAGCTACATTTGTAGGCCTTTCAAAACTCATTTCATGCAACTGATGTCACTGGAGTGACTGCCAGTTTACAGCATAGTAGAGGCCCCTTCCCATATGGCAAACAGGCCACAAAGATAAATCAATGCCAGTCATATTCTTGTTAAGTACAATGTACCAGTATTTTCATAAGTATAATATATTATGAGACTTCACAGGACAGCCAGTACAGTACACGTTTTCATGAAGCAGGTCCCAAGTTGAACACACACACACACATACGGGCATCTGAAGTTTTTTAAAAGAGGACAAACCTCTTGGTGATGGAATAGATTTATTGCTGCCAGCTGGCTTTCATCTCAGCGGGTAGTAAATCCACTCCAGCTTTTTGTCTGAATTTTAAAGGAATCCTAGTCCCAAAAGAGGTTCAGCACCTTGGAGAGCTCTACTAAACCGTAGTAAATTCACTGACCCACTGACATAGAAGTTACCAGCTGCCACTGGGAGAAACTTAACAGCGAATTCTGGCTAGATGTAGGGGTATAGAACAGCTTCCTAAAGAAAACCTGAAAAGATTACTCTTTCAGTGCAGACTCCTCCACACAGCATGGCTAGTGACCACGTCACTGAGAAGTCAGGAACCTCCACTCCAAAGTGTAAATTTTCCAAGCTCTGTTCTAAAGACCTTCAATGTCTTTTTTGATCTAAGTTTTACAAGCCAGCTGTTTTGCCCTCAGAGCCAGGGCCTGATCATATTATACATTTTTTTCCTGAACAATGCATGGAGAAAAAAGGCTTTCCCTCACTACCATGTAAAGTAAATTCCCACACATCTGGGATTGTAGAGGCAGAACTTTCAATCACTTTGCACTCTGGCATCTCTCTAGAAATAAAGCACTTTGAACACATGCATAGACTCCAAATTTAAGTGCATAGCTTCCAGAGCAACAATAGCTCTGCTATTAAACAAAGTGAGGCAATGGCCCCAGTCACCCTATATGATACAGATAGGATCAATCTGCACAAGTAATTCTTCATGGGTACATGATACAAAAAAGAATGACAGATATAAAGCATGCATAAACAAACCCACGGGACACTCTGTACATTATAACAAAGAATGCAGTTCTTTGGATTTAGAGGCTCCATATCTTCAGCCCCAAAGGAAGAAGAGGCAGGAGGCAAAGTAATATGCATTACATTTGCTCTGCCTACTCATCTAAAATAAAATGTTCTTTTAAAGCCAGATCTGTATATGTGCAAGAGAACAATGCATTGTAATGCATGTCAGTGAGGAGTCTGCCATTTGCTCCTCTGCCTCAAGCAGAAAAATACCTTGAATTAACTCCAGTTAGAAAACAAAGTTGTGTCAAAATCTTTCAAAGCAGCTCCTTCCCAGATCACAGAGTGACAAGAGGGAGTGAGATGGAGAACATTCCCACATTGCACGATGCAAAGCTTTATATGCATAAGTCAGTTCTGTACCTAAGTGACCCAAGCCAGATCCAAAGTATCTCTTAACTCCTTTCCTGCTGCTTCTTGTTACGGGACCTACCAATGCTGCAGTCTGTTATCAGCTCTCATAATTGTCTTGCTGAGAGAGCCACTGTTTACCAGTTACAATCATGCGTAACTGATCTCTCACTATTGTGCCCCACCTGTTACCAGCTCTGGCACAATTCTCTTGCAAATAAGAGTCTATTATCCATCACCTGCTGCTGACCTTCTCTACCTGTCTTAACTGCTTTGATCAGAAGAAGCACACCAGGTCCTGCTTGTTACTCGGTTCCTTGACTGTCTATTGTTGCTCAGGAGGCAGTACTTCTTCATGGGCCACAGCCAATAAGGAACAAAACAAAAGGAGGAAGAAAAAAAATCTTCCCAGCAGCAACAGCATAAAAGAGCAAGAGAAATGTGCAGACACATTTGAGCATAAACTACTACATCTTTCTTGGGATTCCTAAATATGTACTCCCGGAAGGTCATTTTCTTCCTTCTGCTTTGAATGTCAATATAATAGGAGTCATTAAGCAAAAGACAAACCTAGTCTCTAAAAAAGGACTGCTAGATTTGTATTCAGAGGCAAAACAAGAGCACGTGCAAACAGGACTTCTTAGCAAGCCACTCTGAGAGGTGGAGTTAGAGAGGCTTACTCTCCCCCTAAAAACTCTCTTCTCAAAATAGCCAGCTAGCAAGAAGGGACCGCTAGCCAAGCGCCAGGGCTACACCTCACATTTTGCAATCTGAGGAAGAAGAGTAAATGGCTCTGACAAATCACACCACAAGTCAAGGCACACAGTACCTGAACCTATTCAAGTTACTTTGGCACCTGAGACTAGTCTCCCCTCCCCCCGCAACATATATCTCTCCTCCCTGTCACTCTGAACAACAATAAGGAGGGGGAAGAGGAATCAATAGTAATAATATTCCTAAATTAAACACAGGACAAACTTCAATAACATCACAACTCAGCTGCCTGAGGGACCGGCCTCACTTTGCAACAGGCAACGATATTGGCCACGAAATGACAGCGATAACAACGAAATACACCATGAAACCAACAACATCCCAGAATCAGCTGCCTGAGGCGCCTGCCTCACTTTATCCCACGGTAGAGCTGGCCCTACCAAGGGCTGTGAAAGAGCTGAGCCAGGGAATCTCTCTGTACTCGCTAACCCTAACTTCCTTGCCTGGTCCGCTGCAGGCTCAGTCCAGGGTCCGTCCTCCCCTCCCCCTGCCCCCCAAAACAGCTGGCCCAGACTCCCGCCCTGGCCGTGAATCCCACCGGGGCCCCGGCGGGCTGAGCCTCGAGAGCGCGCCGGCGATCTTACCTGACCCGGTTGTCGGTGAACTTGCTCTGCTGGGCCTGGTTCAAGTAAATGGTGCGGGCTGCTGCCTCCTCCTGGTCCGCGGAGGACGTGGCCCCGGACATGGCATCATCCGTCTTCTTGTAGCCCGAAGAGGAGCAAATGGGTCCTGTCAGCCGCCGCCGCCGCCGCCGCCGCCGCGAGGAGGTGAGCGGGAAGAAGAGAGGAGGAAAAGAGGGGAGCCAGCCGTCAGTCGCGGGGAGAGACAGCGCCCGACAAGGGAGGGAGGGAGGGAGGGAGGGGACGGCACCCTCCCGCCACCCAGGGCGCCGACCCCGCCGCCCGGCCTCTCCGTGGAGAGAGCCCACGCCCCCACCCCACCCGGAGCGCCCGTCTCCCAGGCAGCCTCCGCTCCTCCGCCAAGGGGTCGGCGGGGAAGGGCCGAGGAGGGGGCGCTCACTCAGAGCGGCGGCAGAGCCAGCCTCCCGGCTGCTTTTTCCAGCTCTGCCTCGCCTCTGTCTTCCGTTGCCCCCTCACCACCCACCCCCGCGTGCCGCCAGCCCTCGTGCGCGCGCGCAAAAGAGGCGCGAGGAGGAGGAGGAGGAGAAGCGCGCCCGGCCGGCCGGCTGGCAGGCGGGCGGGCGGGCTGGGAGGGCTGGGAAGGGCGGCCGGGGGGGTGGGCGGCCGGGCGGGGGCCGGAGAGCGAGCGCAGCGCAGACCTGGCCGCGCGGGCGCGCTCCTCGCTCGCTCGCGACGAGCCGGCTTCGGAATAAACAACAATCAAAGTTCCAGCTGAAGGGAGCCGCGAGCCCCGTCGCCGCCACGGCCGCCGGGCTGGGATGAGCCCGCCCACTTATAGGGATTGGCAGCCCGACGGGGGGGAGGAGGAGGAGGAGGAGGAGGGCGAGCGCGCTCGCTCAGCTCACGCGGCGGCTGGGGCAGGGCTTTGCTTTCACGGGTGGGCGTCGAGTGGGAAAGAAAGCACGTGCCGGACGGACCCTCGGTTGTGGGGTGGCGGCGCTGAGAGGGAAAGAAGGAGGGGGACGCGCCCGGGATCCTGGCGAGGAGTAAAAGGAGACAAAAAATGGGCACATGGCAGATGGGCGAGGTTTGTGGCGAAAGGAGAGCCGCGTTCCCAGTATTCCGGTTAAACGGCATCTAATCAGTCACTCGAGATCCCACAGGGAAAGGATTCCAGCCTGGCGGATGCCGTGACGGCAGGGCCGCCCAAGGCATTTTGCTGCCTGTGGCAGAGCAACAAGTGGCGTCCCCCCGACCCCCAAGTCGCTACTGCTTAAGCCAGCCAGATGCCTTTGGCGCATGAAGCAGAAAATCCCACAACAACGAAGTTAGTGTTCTGTGCAGAGCTTGGGGAGAGGTGGGACTGAACGATTACTTTAAAGATGAGCTTGGAAAGTTACTCTTCAGAAGAATGAGCATGATGACATGCTGAAGCCGTCTGAAACGCAGCAATGCTCAGTTATGAATGGTTTCTTCGTATCATAATGTTTATTTTTCTTAAATGTAATTTTCCACGTTCTGCTTTTCTGACACTGAAAATCTGCTGCCTGAGGTAGCCTGAGGCAGGTGGCAGGGCCGGTCCGGAGCTGCAATGTGGCCAAAGACAGGGTGTTGCTTTTGTCCAGAAGATATGATCTGCAGCCACTTCAAGCACAGCAATAGTACCCTGAGCTTACTTTACATGCCTGAATTTGGGGAGGGAGGCTTGTTTGTATGACTGCATTGTGGCAAGCCAGCTGTGCTGCATCTAAGGGGCCCTCCTATTTGTTTCCCCTCAAAGTCCTACCCAACTGCACCAGTGAAACAGAAGACAGTTAAACTTTTATCATACAGATCATTTCCGCACTAGCCTGTTATAGAGCTATTATTCCACTTTCAACATCTATGGAATCCTGAAGTTTGCAGCTAACCTGCAAACCCCAGGATTCCATAGGATCCTGACAGTGGAATAATTGCACTATTATAGACTAGTGCAGAAATGGCCACAATCCAATGGATACCAGGGCAGCTGTATGTATTTTTTTTTAATACTGGCTTAACCTTAATGTTCCATCTGAGGTGCAGGGCTGGCCCAGCACATTGAACTGCCTGAGGCCAAGGATAAATGAGAAACAGCGTGGTGTATTGGTTAGAGTAGGAGTTAGGTTGGGACTTGGGTGATCCAACTTCTGATCCACACTATATTTTTTTATTAAAAAAAAATCTCAGCGGGGTGACTTCAGGCAAGTTGTTTCTCCCAGCCTACCTCACAGGGTTGTTGTGGGGATAACATAAGCAGAGGAGAACCATGACGCCACCTTGAGCTCATTGGAGGAAATGCAGAATATTAATAGAACTAATATATTGCATTGTCTGTGCAGAGACACCATGGCCAAAACCTGAAGAAGTTGCTTCTTTGGATTATAATTCCCAGAATTTCCCAGCCAGCTAGGCTAACTATAGTCCAAAGTCTGTAGTCAAAGAAGTAATGTTTCCAATCTGTGGGCACAGACAAACATTTGACAGCACCTCTGTCTCTGCCATTATTCTCTGCATCCTCCTTCAGCTTTTAATCAGATTCTGCTGGTATTTAAATGTATTTTGCACACTCAGACAAATGTCAGCCTGTCTGACCCATCTGCCCATTCGTCTCTCTTCATTCCGGCAATCAAGCTTTCCTTGCCACTAGATCTCTGTGGAGGGAAAACCTCCATCTACCCATTCAGCAGTTCAAGGGACATGGCAGCCTTCCCCTTTCTGGTACTTCCTCCTATATATGTGCTAGACTACAATTCTGACCATCCTCATTTGGCATGGGGAAACTACATTTTTGAGATGATAGGAAATGCAGTTCAACACATGTGTTTGACTCTAGATAGGAGAAGGCTGGCATACAGCATCTGCCAAAAAAAGAAAAATATGCTGTCTTAAAATGTATACTGTGGCTATCACTGATACCACTAACTCCTCCAAATATATTTTTAAAGGTCATGTTCTTCACTAAGGGCGTTTCAAACAAGAATGATATTTAAACAGTCAAGAGGAAATGACGGACAATAGGCAAGAGAGAGCAAGGTACTTATTATTATTCAGATGATGATGATGATGATGATGATGATGATTAGTTACAGCTAACCCTCCACATTCACTAGAGTTAGAGTGCAAGACCTGTGCAAAAGTGGAAAAACTACAAATATCAAAGTGTGTGTGTGTGTGTGTTTGTGTGTGAAGGGGACCAAGGCATGGTAAGCAAAAGGTTTGCATCCAGGGTCCAACCCAGGTCAGGGAAAGGAGTAGGGAAAAGAGGGTGAGTTGGCATGGTGGCCCTATACTTCCTTGGGTACATGAGGGACATCGAGAGAGGGTTTATGGTGCTGAGAAATCAAGTTGTGATCCATCCTTAGCTGGTCAGGTAGCAGCTGGCAGAGGAGGAAGAGGACCAGAGGCAGGTTTTTAAAGGGCTGCACAGCCTGATTGGAGCCACTGAGAGGGCAAGTTCCCCCAGAAAAGAAGTGCTTGAGGTGGTGAGGGCAAGAGTTGGAGAAACTCACAAATAATCAAATCTGTGAAAGTGATACTCACAAATGTGAAGCGCCAACTGTACAGTACTACAACCATTCAGTGACTAAAGCTGAATTCAACCACTAAAGTACTCCTTGCCACGCAAGTGCAAAATAATTAATTCCTTGAGCCACAGTTAAGTCAATGAGAGAGGTTGCTCTTTTGGCTTTAGCAGATTTTGGAAGAAGCTCAAGAATGGAGAGGCCATGTCAGCCAGGGAACATACCTGGGGACATGGAAGCTTTAGGACAAAGGTGGGAATGATGCAACACTCCAAATGTTGTCGGACCACAACTCCCACAATCCCTTGACACTGGCCATGCTAGGTAGGGCTGCTGGATTCGCAGTCCAACATTTAGAGGGCCTCATGACTCCATCATTATTTTAGAACAGGGGAGGAGAAGATGCAGCACCCAAGTTGTTTTTGAGTAGGAGTGGGATGAATCCAGAATTTTCTGAATCCGAATCCCTGGAAGGTTCTGGGAATCCACGAATCTTGAATCTTTCGAATCCTTTTTTTAAAAAAGAGTTTAAAAAGCAAGGGAAAGAAGAATAATCTTGGGCAAGACTTGTTCTCTTAGTCTTAGCAAAAGCCTAGGCAAAGGCAAATCTCCCTCTGAAGAAATCTGGCCAGGACAATTGTCATAGTTTTCCCTCAGGATCTCCCTAGACTGAAAATGTCATGAAGGCCCTTTGTACACAGGCAGGAAAATGTGGATTAATCCCACATTTTCCTGCCTGTGTAAACAGGAGCACTACAGTACAGAGCTAATCCAGGTCAAAACTGGATTTTCTTTGTATAGCTCCTTCTGGCATCCTAGGGTTTGTAGTGTGATGATGAACCAGCATACTTTGGCAGAGAAGGCTGTGACACCTTGTAAAACTAGAAACCCCAAAATTGTGTCTGAAAGAGCTTTGCAAGGGAGCTATGCAAAGGAATGTTTCATCTGTCCTTGAAATCTCAAGCCTGTAGCCTCCAGTCAAGTGCTGAACTTAAATATGAAATGTTCAGTTTAAATGTTCAATTTAAACATCTTAGAATACAACCCTAGATGTAATTTGTGAAATTATTAGTGAAGGCCATTATTACTCCAAGGGAAAAATTCACCTACTTGCCATCTCCCCTTGTGTGTCTAGTCTCCCAAATTTTCAGGCGTCCTGGTCTCCTAGGTTTTCAGGTGTCCCAGTCTCCCAGGTTTTTAGGCATCCCAGTCTCCAACGAACTGTTTAGGTGGCGGATTCGAAAGATTCGGTTTGCCTGTTTTGGCAGAGGGATTCGGATTCCCAAATCTTGAATCCCTGCCAAGGATTCGAGGATTCGGTTGGCCTATCGCTATTTTTGAGTTTCACCCCACCAAAAATTGTTTGCTTGTTTGTTCCACTCCTAGTTCCCCCTGCATGCCCTCTGGAGTATTCTGCATGTCTCTTAGGGTCTGGGAAACATTTTTCAAGGCCTTCTGGTTTACTTCCTGGGTTTAAAAATCCTTCTTCTTCCAGGGGGACATGGCAAAAACTCTTGCCCATGCCTCTCAAGATGAGACAAAGATGTTTGCCCAAGGTTTAGAGTCAAGCTCAGCTTTAATCAAGCATTTTAGCCCCAGATATTGTACCCAGGACCTTATGCATTCAAAGCATGTGCGGTATCATTAAGCTAAGATTTATATGGAAAAAGGCTCTTGCACCTTGGGGAAAAGTGGGCACAGCCACACACATATATCAGTTTTATCTAGCAGTTCATTCTACAGCCGTTGTTTCCATGGAAATCCAGTAAGTCACTCTGGTCAGAAACCGAAGATTTTGTACACGCACCAAGGTTTTTCTATAAAGACTCCCTTGTTTATAGCTCCTTACACTGCATACAAGGCTTGCTCTTTGATTTCCTTCATGTTTTGCAGTGTTCACGGAACAGGGGAATGTATATGCAGTTACTACACACAGAAGCCAGTAACTATGATATCAGCTTGAGTACATCCATCTGATTTCAGAAATTCTCTCTGAAATTCTGGAGAGCTGTTACTTACCCAGAGTTGGCAATACTAGTTTAGTTGGATCAATGGTCTGATTCAGTAAAAGGAAGCTTCCTATGGTCTAATGCATAACTGTAAAGATGACAGAGCCACCTTCTTCAATCTGGTGTCCTTCTGATATGCCTATTATGCCAAAGTGGGGATAATAGAGGCTGTAGTCCAGTGCATCTGATATGTGCTAGGTAGGAGAAGACTTCTCACAGAAAATTATGAACAGATACAGCCAAAATTTTACACATGAAAAGATGAGTGAAGGTTACTTGCAATCCTATACACACTGACCAGAGAGTAGATCATATTGAATTTAACATCAGACTAGAGGAAATGTATACAAGATTATGCTGGAAATATATTTGTGCTTTGAAACCTCAGACCTGATTCGCAATGCCTTGTGAATGCTAGTGCCTTGTTTAATAAAAACATGTGCAGTGATTTACCTATGAAAACTATAGTGACCATCTGTAACTTTGTGTCACTATTGAGAAAACCAAATAAAGGAGATTTATTATCAATATATTTTAAGGATTGTAAATAAAATGTAACCATGAAAATTCCTTAATCTTACTCTCTTTATATTGAAACCCATGTATCTGGCAGCCTGAAGGCACTACATCCTGTCTGATCTCAGAAGCTAAGCAGGGTCAACCTTGGAAGGGAGACTGCCAGGAAATACCAGGTGCTGTAGACTATCATTTCAGAGGAAGGATCTGGTGAAACCACCTCCTTGCCTGAGAAAACCTATGAAGTGCATGGGATCATCATAAGTCAACAGAAGATTTCAAAGTATATATATGAGAGGGAGAGGGTAACATGACACCTCTATAACTCATGGGGCATTTTGTCTGATTGCAGTAAAAAGGAGGGCATTTTGTATTTCTTAAAGAATTAACACTAAACTAAGATGTCTTCAAATGAGGCACCAAAGCAATTTATTATATTGCCCTTCCTTCAAGTCACTTTTGCATGTTGCTAACAGGGGCAGTTTTAAAGGGAGGGGTCACATGCTGAGCGCCATCTGAAACATGTTTACCACTGGTCCTATGACAACATGTAATAAAGCAATCCTATGAGGACTGCCAAATCCAAAGCTCTGCTAGGCTCCCATTACCAGGGCAGAAGTGGGGGCACTCTGCTTTCCTTTCTGTTTGCATTCTCAAAAAGAATTCTTCCCTGTTCCAAATGCATGTCAAAGAAAAAGCAGAACTGTGGAACAGAGAACAGAAGATCAGTGCATCATCTACATGACATCTCTTCAAATATTCAAAGATGGCTATTGTATCACCTCTAGACCTTCTCTTCTCCAAGCTAAACATACACAGGTCCCTAAGTCAATCCTTGCAGGGCTTCATTTCCCAATTTTTACCATCTGGGTTACCTTCCGTTGGGCATGTTACAGCTTGTCTATATATTTCTTGAACTGTGGTGCCCAGAACTGCACACAGCACTCCAGCTAGGGAGTAGAATAGGAGGAAATACTACTTTCCTCAACCTGGACCCTATAATCTTATTTATGCAGCCTAAAATTGCAGAATGCCAGCAGAAAAAGAGATCTGGGGAAATCCTACAACCTTTGATACACCTTCCCAATGATCAAAGGCCTAAATCTAATTGTTAATACCAACTAGTATAGTTCAAGTAAGTCAACAGAACTTAAATGTTAAGTTCCCATTGATTCAAAGGGTCTTCTCTAGTTGGAACTAACAGCTGGATTTGCCATCTGTGGGAATGATGTGGCCCTGCAGACGTTGTTGAACTGCAGCTCACATAAAGGAATATTGGAAACTGCAGTCCAAGAACCTCTGGAGGGGCACATGATTCTTGACCCTGATTTAGGCCATAGGACTGCACGGTTACAGGAGAGTTTAGGGTGGGGGAAACACTTTCTTGGACCACCAGAATCTCTCAGTCATTTACTGGTGTACAAGGTACATCTTTTGCCAAAGGAATAAGAATTCTTGCTTATTGTTACGTACAAATTGCCCCAATGGCAATTACACTACAGCATGAATGAAGGGGGAAGATGCAAAAACATTCACTGAACAAATTGCTATAATAATTAATGGTAAATTGTTATGTGACAATGGCCCATTAATAGCACGCAAATAAACATACAGCTTCTTGGAGGAAGATGTTCCATTGAATTCAGGGAGAGATATTTTCTAAGCTCAGCCTCAGAGTTACTGTTTATAAGCAGATGTGCTTCATTCCCAGTTGGATGGAGAAACAATATTTTAAACTTTAAAATTAAAAGGAATTGAGAAGAAGAAATGCAATGTGTCACACTGTTTCAAATGGGCCAGATGTCACTACACAACTCTCTCTCTCTCTCTCTCTCTCTCTCTGTCACACACACACACACACACACACACACACACACACACGGAGAATAGTGAGACTATGTATAACAAACCTGGACCAAAACAAATAGTGAATATTTTTCAGTTCTCTGGAGAATGCAACTACTGTAGTAGCTCTCTGGATGCCTTTTAAATATTTTGATATATAGATTTATGCAATCTCCTTAACTTTCTAGGAGCCCAGAACATATAGTTTCTTGCTACGAATTTTTGCATTATTTTTATTTTTGGCATATACAGTCTGAAACAAAGAACAGCAGTATACATTCTAACACAAAAGAACCAAGCTGAAAATTTATCACGCTTCAGTAATATTTTTCTACAGGACAGTTTGCATATTCCCTTCAGTGCCTTCGTTCATTTGATAGACTTAGCCAAGAGGGAAATAAAAGAAAGAAAAACATTAATAATGTCATAGCTCTGGAGCAAATTTGGATTGGTCTTCTAAGTGCCACCCATATGTATGTGCCTTCAAGTCGCCTGCCATGTATGCTTGTGTGTTTGTGTCTGTGTTAAAAGAAGTATAGAGGACTTCAGTAACTTCCCCAACAGTATGTGTCAGTCTCATTTTTGCTGCTGGTTTGAACATCTATGGCATTTGCCCCTTTCTGAACTGTTAGAGTGAAAAATTGGTTACAAAAAGGAAAAACTGCAAGCAGTAAATTACAATAGAGACAACAATTAGCTTGAAAGACCTATTATTAGAAATTGGCGTCTTCTAGAAGTCCTTCACCAAAGGAGCACCAAGTCAAACAAAGAAAAGACTAGAAAAAGAACTGCATGGGGAGCAGCAAAGCAACTGGCAGTTTTGCTAGTCTGGGGGAGGCATGGGTCTTGAGCCCTCAAACTTAAGCTAAACAAAAGGATATTTTAGAAGATTTAATACCATAAGGCAATCATTTTCAGGGAGGACTGCAGCTAATCCTCATCCCAAGCTGCTGCATGCATGCACGCATCTGGCAAATAAGGTTGGTGAGAGAAAATCTTCCATTAGTGCCAGTGGAGGTCTCCCCCTCCCCTTCTCCAAGCCTAACAGCCATCTTGAAGAAGGGATTTTCAGTGTGGGCACAGCTGGGGCAGTCAGCATGGGGAATTAATTGCTGAGCACTGCCAACTGGCCAATTTTAAATCTATCCTAATAGTTATTTTTAACTGTGTATCTACAGAGAGAAATTATCGTATGTCATGTGTCACAGCTTATAATATTCAAGCAAATGACAACTATATAAATATTACAACAACACATAAACAAATGGCAATTATAAATTCTTTCAGTCAGCCAGTATGTAATATGCAACAACAGCAACAACAATAACAATAATAAAAATATTGTTTTATTTCTTACCTGCCTCTGTCCAAGGCTAGAGGCTGAGTACAAAATAAAATACAACTAAGACCATTTCCGCACTAGACTGTTATAGTGCTATTGTTCCACTTTCAACATCCTATGGAATTCTGGGATCTGCAGTTTAGGGAGGGGCCTTTGAGGCTGACAAAAAGGTCCTCAGGGTGACCGTTACCAGTCTATACCTGGCTGATTTGAGTAAATGGCCTCCAGAGGACCTGAGTGTATGGGATGGATTGTATGGGAGGAGACGATCCTGCAGGTAACAGAAACAATCTGTCAGCAGTACAACAAGTCAATGTATAACACTAGGGTAGGGTCACCATAAGGTGGAGTTGACTTGAAGGCACGTAACAACAGCAACCATACTGATGACCCAGAATGCAATTAAAAAAATACAGCTAATGGACGGAACTCAACAGCCAATACAACTAATATAACTGCTCAGTCAAATGCATTACCCACACCCCTGTGAAGCAATCAAGGATATATCATTGCCAAGATGTGGTGGATCCCTCTGGTTAGCTTAAGCTCCATTCCTTTTAGGATTAGGCATTCATGAAGGAACCCAGCATAAATCAAATCAAAGTGAAAGGAAAATGTGCAGCTTAATAACCGCTCTTTAATCATCTACCACATGACTTCATGCTGTATTTATTGAATGGAGAAAGAGAAAGAAAAGATTCCAATTAAATAATTTGGTTTGAGCAGGCCTGCAAGATCCTGAAGAGCTTTGAAACAGTCACATACACAGGAGAACAGGACTCCTGCACCTTTCAAAGGATGGGCCAGGCAGTGCGAAAACATTTCAGAAAGGGCAGTGCTCCTATCAAAAGAACAGTAGACCTGCCCTCCCTTATGTCTGATCTCTGAGTCTCAGCTTTGCCTGCCTTCCACCAGCCTAAAAAGACACAAGACACAAGACACAGCCCAGGACTATGCAAACCAGCCCAGGAGTGGTCTTTGCAAGGGCTTACTGGTGGATACACATTTGTAAGAGGAAGAAACAATGATTTGACAAACATTCCAAAGCCTAAGAAATTTACGTTTAGCATCTACAATTCCCAGAATTATAAGAACTGGAGTCAAAAAACAAACAAAAAAACCCACCTCTTCCAAACTCTAGTTAATAATCAAGGAGAACCAGTTTCTTGAAATGGCCCCTACTTCCTCTTCATTTCTCCTCATCATCTTGCATCTTTTTCAGCATATTAATTTAGGAGTAAGGATGTAAAGTTTCAGTTAATCGATTCTCACACATGCAAATGAAAAATTTCAAAAATTTTGTCCTTGCTTGGCAAGATGACAGGAATTTGAGTGCATTTTCCAATGATTTTCCACCCTCCCAGACAAAACATCTTTTTGTGCAAAAAAATTTTTTACCAACCCCCCCAGAAAATCAAACTTGTTCTAATATGTGAAAACTCATTTCAAAATGTGAAACATACCAATGTGTCTTTTAATTTGCCAAAACAAAATGTGTGACATTTTGAAGCAAATTGTGTGACAATTCTTTACATCTCTAGGTATAAATTCCACTGAACATAATATGTATTACTGCATGTTGGAAAATAAACATGCTGCCCAATGAAGCATTGTCTATACTTCATTCTCCCATCTACTATTAAAACAATGGGGCTTTAGACAGTAAGGGTTCCCTACATGCCTTTATCCTCTACGTAATGTCTCTAGAATTTTCCCCATTTGCTCAATTACCAACTGCAATACGTGGTGATCAAAGTGTCCATGCATCCAAGCAACCACTTCATGTGACCAGAGAACCTTCTCAGTGGGTCTGCAACCACATAAAAGACCTTCTCTCTCTCTGGCCATGTTTGCACTAGACTGTTACAGTGCAATTATTCCACTTTCAACATCCTATGGAATCCTGGGACCCTTCCCCAAACTGCAAAACCCAGGATTCCATAGGATGTTGAAAGTGGAATAATTGCACTGTAACAGTCTAGTGTGGACATGGCCCCCTCTCTCTCTCTCTCTCTCTCTCCCCCTCCCCCCCTCTCTCCCCCTCTCTCTTTTATCTGTTCCTCTCTCAGGATGGTGAGTGCCAGTTCTGCTGAACTGCCCTTTTACTTGAAACTCTCTTGAAGGTAGCCAAGGCCTAGACAATGTATGTATTTATGTTTTGAATGTACTTTTCAATGTAGCCAGTAAAGTTTTCATTAGTTAAGTAACTTGCATATTGCCTGTCAGCTTTATTTTATCAAAGCTAGTCAAAGAGATATAAGAGATTCCATTTCTTTTACTTGTGAACTCTGCTACAGGAGACAGAGTAAACTGAACCAGTCTTCACCTTTCCGCCCCAAATGGGCTAACACTCCAGGAATCTAGCCCTAATCCAACACTGTATCATGTATCTTTAGACCACACCAAAGGCCCTCTTTAAGATTATGACTTTCAATTAATGCCAGCCAACAGATATGAGAAGCAGACACCTGCTTTTGCTTAATGACTTTCCATTGAAATCACAAGGCACTCCTGGACCAGCCAGGTAGCCTCTGAAAACTTAGGACATTTGGGCAATATGTACACAGCTTGCAAGGCACTTCTGTACAGCAGGGGAAGGAACTCCCCTGCTTGTGGGTCTAATTTGGTGCCAGAGGACCCTTCCTCAAAGCTTCCTGCCCTCCCAATTAGACAAGGAAGCAGTGCAGATAGGAAGTGCCTGTGTCTCACTGCTCAGAGAAGCCTAGAAATGGTATCATGGCAGAAATAAGGCTCCAGATTACATCAGTGGAGAGGCAGAATTTGAATGAGTAGAGTCATTTCCATTTATATTATATTATATTCCATTTATATTATCTAGCTTGACTGGGTCCATGGGAGAACCTAAAATTCCTCCCAACACCGGCTATGCATCTTATTTAGAAAATAAGTCCTACTATATTGAGTGGGTCCCTTGTAAGCACATTTCGAATAGCAACGTTAAATAACAAAACATATCCTCTAACTGTCCCAATTTGGCAGGGGTAGCCCTGATTAATACTTTGTTGTCCCACTTTGTCAGGTACTTCTGAAATGTCCTGGCTTCTCTCTCCTCCTCCCACTTTTCCCCTTGTCCCCAACTTACTTCAACTGCTGCAAAATGAGTTCCAAGTGCAAAAGCATTTTATACTCAGCTCAGCAGGGTTGCAGGGAAAGGAGAGGAAGGAACAGAGCCTTGTCCTTTCCAGTAGGCTCAGGCAAAAACAAACTGCTGCAGCCTCTCCTAGCTTGCAAGTTCTTCCTCATCTTGACCACACTCTGATATTGCTTGGCCACACATGTCCCAGTTTTCATCTCTGAAATGTTGAAAGTTATGATGCTGTTATGCCCCTTATTCAGTTTTAAACTGAACTGAAAATATTGATCTTCAACTAGACTAACATAGGGTTAGTATTTCCAGTGTACTGTAGCATTATCACCCACCCTTAAGGGAGGTGTTAAAGGCAAATGGGCAGGCCATGTTGATTAACTTCTGCTCAGGTGGCAAGCCCACAGGGAGGTTTAACCCCAGTTAATGCAGGCAAAAGCTATGCCCTTGAAAACATTTACCTCCAAAGGGAAAATACATATCTAGGAGTAGGTAAATGTGACCGCTGTCAGTTTGGATTTGACAGATTGCTGCTGAAGCGGCAGTCTTTTACCGCAAAATGGGCCTGTAATCATTCCTGGCCTGCTGATGCCTCAACCACCACTTAAGACATTTTGGTAGGCACAAGCAATAAAATGGACCTTTAGCAGGAAGCAGGACAAAAATCTATTTAGCATTCAGGAAGGAAATTCTTATGCCATAATGACCAAAGCACACAATCGTATAAGAAAAAGCAGGAAGGACAACGTTTGCAATTGACTTTTTAACTCACTCACATTTAGATGCAAAAGTTTGCAAAATAAAGGAAATACACAAAGTATTGACTGAAGCGTTTAATGAGAGACTCATATTTCAAATTAACTGCTCCCACCATACACATACACATTTCTTAGGCTGTTTAGAATTACAGAATCCTAAGAGTTGGTAGGGACTCAAAGGGCCATCTATTCCAGCCCCTTGCCATGAAGGAATAAATTGCTAAAGCACTCTGCAGAATTTAGCTTGTGAAGAAAAAAATAACTGTCCCTATTATGTAGTAACTTTTTCAATCTCTGCCTTTGGCATGCTGAATAATTGACTTGTTTGAATAACTTTGATTTGCTGAAAGAGACTTTCTTGAGTTACATGCCATGTTCCTTCTTCGCTTGTGGCAGGGTGTAATTTGGATGATGTGAATTACTCAGTGAGCAAGAATTTTGATAGACAGTATAGAAGTGAACAAACATGCAGACAATCTTAGGTTAAATTTGGCTGGATGCCTTTGCACCTGCACCTGTTACTAGGGCATACAATGGGACTATGGTAGCCATAGAATGCTATTTTGGGTGAAAACTGGCCAACTGGCCTGAAAGTATACAGGCAAGAATCCAACCATCAGGGAGTCAGACTGCTGCTGAATTCCCACTGCCTTCAGCCTACATGGGAATCGTTATATCCCATTGCCATGTCCTTGGTGAGTGTTGGGCCCATTGAGATGGACACCAGTCATATGGGCATTCCCGCCACCCGCGTTTGAATCAGATGAGTCTGCCTGTGAATTAGCCATGCTCCTTGAAGAGGATCCTGTTCAATGCCTCCACTGCCTTGTGTACACAAGTATGACATGGTTACATCAAGGAAGGAAAAAGGGAAATTATTCTTATCTCCACCATAAAACATAAGAGTTACTGAGGTCACATGAGGTGTATATTGGGCTTGAAAGAAGACTTCATCTCATGAGTCTAAAGCTTTGTAAGGCTTGTCCTTGAGGACCCACCAACACAACTGATAGTTTCTTGGTTTGCCCTCCAGACCCACATGGCATTCTGTTAGCATTTAGGGCTAGCATTTAAGGCTAGTGGTATCCATACAGCCATTCTTATGCAGTAAGATATTCCCAGGACATTCTTCTAGTCTGTTGGCTATACAATTTTAGCCTTTTTGGTAGGGCAGCCCAGTTATAGGACTGCACTGGAAGAAAGTTGTGCAGATACATGGACTGCCAAAATGACTAAGCAATGGGCCCTAGAGCAAATCAAGCCTGAACTCTCTCTAGAAGCCAAAATGAGTAAACTGAGGCTATTGCACTTTGGCTATATCATAAGATGACACAACTCAGCATAAAATATAATAAGTCACTTTGGGAGAAAAGTGGGATATAAATCAAATCAAGTAAATAAATAAAGTGGGAAGCAGTAGGAAAAGAAGAAGACGTTAGAATTGGGTCAACTAAATCAAGGAAGCCACAACCCTGAGTGTGCCAGACCTCAGCAGGGCTGTTGATAACAGGGTGTCTCATTCATTGGGGCACCATAAATGGAAGCTGGCCTGATGGCAATTAACAACACAACAATATAAAATGAGTAACCAACGTTAATCTCTTTGGAATCCCATTGGTGAATGGGTGAATTACTAATGAGACTAATTAATGGGTTGCCAATACTTTCTCTTTTCCCCTTTCCTATGCTTTTAACTGATGCATGATGTAAGAAATTTCACTGGTAATGTTTTCCATAATGGAGAGGCAAGAAAAAGCAAGGGCTACATTTGATGAATGTTTATATCTTATGTGTTATTAAAAGTCCCAGGGGGCTGCCACAAAGGTATGTGGCAATCCTATTAGAATTTATTATTTGTTTCATTTATTGGTATAGAGGATCCATCCTTTCTTGAAAAATGATGATGGTGATGATGGTGATGATTTATTACCTCTATTTATACCCTACCTTTTCCCAAACCCAGTATTCAAAATAGTTTAAAAATTAAAACAAGTACATCATAGTCAGAACATACCAAAAAAGCAATATTAAAGTGGAATTAAAGTACCAACAACACTTAAAAACAATTTCCAAAATGGATTGTCATTAAGTGCACATTGCCTCAATGTTAGCTACATTATACAGTATGACTAAAGCAGCCAAGAGAAGCAAAAACATTCATTCACCATACTGTTAGAATGGTGGTTAATCATGATTTTTTTCCATGGGTGCATCCTATTAATGGCATGTGGGAAGAAGTTCTATTGAACTCAATGAGAGATACTTATGCTCAGCTATGCATAAGACTGTAGTGTGAATCTATTCCAGACAGAGAGCCTAAATCCAGGATCAGAGAAATCATTTTTCCCAAGGTCTGCAATGATAGAAAGCATATACAAAAGAATTTCTAAGTTAAGAAGCAAAGAAGATCTATCATTAGGATCTTCTTCACATTTTTTTAAATATTGACTTTTCATTTACTTGATTTAGCACATTTACATACATCCTTTCAAAGACAATTATTAGGTGGAGGAATCAGACTGAGACTATGGTCATAGGAGAGAACTGACCCTTTCCATCCATCATAGTTTCTTGGTCAAAATCCTTCCCTGGAACTATGTGCTAGGGGCAGTGGGGGGAATGGATCTTGCATAACACCTGTAAGGTTTCCTCTGCAAGGCTAACAGTAGCTTACAGTGTGTGATAAAAGATTTAATACCCTTTTCTGATAACAAAAACCCAATCAGATTCATACCTCTCCTTCACCTGCTGAGGGCATCTATATCTTTAACTAACAGGAGAAGCTGAGCACAAAATCACACAAATCACATTTTGATATGTCTCAAGGCTCACAGCAAATACAGAAAACTCAGGCAAGATAACTGTATAATTTAGACATCTTTTTAAAACTCCTACGTATGGGCATCTGGAAACCCCAAGGGCAATCTGTGCTGCAGTACACACTACAATTGTTCAGGTGAAAGAAGAAGTGGTATTTCTGCAGCAAATCAGTTTAGAGTGAAAGTAATACATGTAGCTGCCAGTTTTTAAAACAATCACCATAGCTTTGGTTTCAACGGCTTGACACAGACCCTGGGTTAGATTTAGGAGCTTCCTTACTGGGAGCCAAGAGCTCTGTTTACAGAAGGGTCCTCTGCCCAATTTTGGAGCATCTCCCTCCTGCACCAGAACTCACCTCATTCATTGGAGTCCCTAAATCCTCTGGGTAGGATTTTCAGGGTGCTAGAGAGTTTGTCAAGGAGAGGAGAAGGAGGGAAGTCTACATTCTACCAGCCCTACTGCAAGTACATAAATTTCAATCTAATATACATATAACAGTATTTATCATCATGCCACAAAGTCTGAAGCTCAAACTGATAGCAAGAGCACAACAAGAAGTCAGGTCTGTTGTTTCCAGTCCTTTTGTAACTCCAATAATATACATGTCCCCAGGTGTAAGTCTGTTTGTGGAACATTTCACTTAGGTTTGGAATGACAGCCAGCATGGTTTTAGTGCTGGGCTAGGACACTGGGACACCATAGAAAGTCAATGGCTGACCTTGGGCAAGTCACACTCTCTCAAAGGAAGAAAAGAGCAAACTCCTTCTGAACAAATTATGCCAAGAAAACCCTGTGATAGGTTCATCTTAAGGTCTCCATAAGTCAGATGTGGCTTGAAGGCAAACAACAATAACAATAACAGGTTTTCAATATGATGTGTACATGTGTTTCAAGACATGTATATCTGAAGGTACTGCTTCCATACTTGGTCCATTTGCTATGGACACTACTGGTGTAAATCCATTAGAGGCAAGGTGGTGTTGTGATTAGAGCGTTGGGACTTGCACGATCCAGGTTCTAGCCCTCACAGAGCCATGAAACTAAATGGATAAACTAAGGATGCACATCAGCTTGAGTTCATTGAAAGAGAGGCAAAATGTGAATGGAGTTAATAAATAAATAAATAAATAAATAAATGCTTATTGTGTTTCTTGTGCAAAATGTGACGCTGCACTAATGTGACGGAAATAAAATGAAAGGCAACCACAGATATTAATGGGAAGCAGATGCTTGAAAATTAGCAACGCCAAAAGCAGTCGAAGGATAATGGTATTACTAGATGAATAATGCAATGTCCTGCCACAGCCACCAATGTAAATCTGGTTTGCACGCATGTGAGCAAAAAAACAAATCTTTCATAAATTCAATTAATATGACTCTACTTGAAACCATACACAGAATAGCATGCCCTCATCAAAACAGCCTCATAATTAAAAAAAAATTAAGTAGAGAAGATTAAAAAGACACAAAAAAGAAATTAAACAGGCAGGACTGATTATAATAATTATGTGAGCAATACTCAGCCACAACAATCCAAATATGTGCACAAATACGTAAGTACAGCAGAGGGAAGGAGGAAAGGAATGCAAGAAACAAGTTTGTTAAGAGTATGAAAAGTTGAAGAATCATCTAAACCAAAAGTGAAAGCAATCACAGCCAAAGAAAAACTGGGGGCTGGACCTGTAGAAAATACCATATTATGTTCATAGCACATACACTTGAATGCTCACAAATCAATTCCCAAATGTCACTAGCTTACAACAGTTTATAATGGATTTCATAGAAATACTTATGTACATTTATTTGTTGGAGGTTCTTTTATTAAGAAACAGGCAAGTAAACCTACAGCTGTTCTAGGATTAAAAGAAAAGCCAAAGTGAAAGATATATAAAAAGTCATGTCCAAGGTCACACAAAAAACATTTTGCTGCTGGTTCCTGCACAAAGAGAAGGGGCAGTTCAAGCATAATGCACCAAAATCTTGTATTGGTCTCCTATGAAATAAAGTCATAGTGAGTTCAATGGGATTTGCTCCAAGATAAGTGTGACCTGGACAAAGGGTAAAATAAAGCAGGACTCTGACAATTGACAAGATAAAGACTGTAATCCTCTTGGTGATTTCAGCTAACCACTAGCTTATCTCAACATAAGTCCTTTTTTTTTTTCTGGACGTTGCACAAGGAGGTATCGAGTTTCCTTGGCTGTTCAATAGGGGACAGACAGCTTCCTCATGCAGTTCTCCCTCTTTGCTACTGATAAGCCATCAGAGAGTGCCCTGGCACAATTTGGTTGTTGCTGTGTGGCCAGGGAAGAAGAGGCAGCTTTTCCCCCTGTTCGGGGGAAAGGTGAAAGCTGGCCCTTCTTCACTGGCTGTAAAGTGGCAACTGGACAGCCCTTGAAACCCCAGCGCCACAGACCTCTCCCCGGGGTGGCAGAGCTGGGCCAGCTCCTCCTTGATAGCCAAGAAAGAAGAAGGTCATCCACTGGTCATTTGACCAGTGAAAGTATACAGGCAGAGTTTTACTCTCCACCAGCAGCCAAGTAGAATCTTGGGCCAAAATTTGTTTGCTGCTTCTTCTCTTTTTTTTATAACTAGTCTGTGCAAACATTTCCAGGTGAACAACCCACCACATCTCCTCTCTCCATCGCTGACTTTAATTTGAGCTAAGGTTTCTTAGGGCTCAAGCCATAAATTGTTTTTACTGCTAGACCTCAGCCCATAAATATGAGAAGAAATGGTCTCTGGGTATTAGTAAAGTGCTTTTCCACACCTCATAAATAGCTTTGTATAATTCACAGCTCCAACAGTCCATAAAAAAGTCACTTCTGGCCTGTTTTCTTCTGAGGAACCTACAGCTTCTATTGAAAGCCAGTGTGGCATAGTTGTTTGAGCATTGGACTGTGACTCTGGAGACCTGGGGTCAAATCCCTGCTTGCCCATGGAAACCCATTGGGTGACCTTGGGCAAGTCACACTCTCTCAGAAAGAGGCAAAGGCAAAATCCCCTTTGAACAAATCTTGCCAAGGAAACCCTGTAATGCTGGAGACCAGGGTTCAGATCCTTCATTGGCCATGGAAACCCAGTCTTCCTCCAATGTTATAATCAATTATAGAGGAGCAAGCAGGTACCTGTGCAGAGCTGACTATACAACATACCTATGAAGGTATGTACAACATACCTATTCCTCCCCTGTCTTCCCCAGAACTGCTGCTTGTTTTGAAGATCTCAGGCCCTGGCTGGAGTAGTTCTGATTCCTACATTGTTTGTCCCTTTCCATCTTGGTCCAGGAAAGAAGCCCTAGTTGAGGATTGTAAAACAGTTAATGAGGGAGCAGTGAGATGCATACCGTAGCACATCTATGTAATGGCAACTGGTGCTTATGTGTTGTCATCCCCTTCCGTAATAGCAGCAGCACAAGAGTGTTTGGTGAGGGAATTGGCACACCTCCAGCTCTGTTGGTGCTGCCTCATTTATTCTCACTGAATATTCATTCGGTCTGCCTAGGCAGCAAACACTCATCAGCTGCTGGAAGCAACTTCTATCACTCACTCTGTGGGCATGACACCCAAGCCAGCTCAGAGACTGTGCTCTGCTTTCTGGACACTTGGAACTGGATCCTGACTATGTGTTTGCAAGTCCCTCTGCCTGTCTTGGTTTTCCTGGCTACTGATCAATTCCTTGGCTTCTTGACCTGTGGACTGCTAATTACTCATAGGGCTTGCCTTCTCTCCAAGTGAATTATGACACCTGTGCAGCTAAAAACCTGCTGCAGGTTTAACCTGAAATTTAAAGATGTTGTTCAAGGTACTGAACCTACTTTGGGGATAGGATTTGGCACCTTGACAAGCTCCTTGAAGTCTGTGCTAAAAGCCAGAGCTGATTCATGAACCCATCGACATGGAATCTACCAGACACCGCTATATGTTGTGGTAGTTATTATGTGCCTTCAAGCCAGGTCTCACACCTACTCTATTGCAGGGTTTTCTTGGCAATATTTATTCAGAAGAGGCAGTGGCAGAGCTTGGAGTGCATGGAGGGGAGCGGGAGGGGTGTGTGGCCACGGTGTGCAGGGGTGTGGCCACAGGACATGGGGCCATGGCTGTGGTGCACGGAGGGGCATGGGGGCATGGCTACAAGCCGGGATGCCCAAAAACATTGCCACCAGGGGTGAACTGCCCTCATCACACCCCCATTGCTATGCAACTGACAAGAGGTCTGTCCTTGTCCTCCTCATAGGCTGAGTGGGTGTAACTAGTTTCTTCATCAGGCAAAGATGATTTTAAAAGCATACAGAAGGAAATGGCAATCTCAGAGTCAGGTAGATTCCATGAGATGTTGTCATGAAATGGTTCACTCCCCATCTCCTTTTCTGGTTGATACCAGGGACATTATTTTCACTGTTCCAATATTCTGTAAGGATATCACATAAACTTTCTCGTACATTTTCCCTCCTCCTAACTTGTGAACCATTTAGTAAGCAAATTATTTCTAACAGTCCAAATCTCACCAAATCTTACCAGGAAAAAGAAGAAGGAGAAGGAGAAGGAGATCATATCATCATCATCATCATCATCATCATCATCATCATCATCATCATCATCATTATTATTATTTCAGCTGCAAATCTATTGGCTGCACAGATATATGGTTCATCCTACAATTTTAACAATACCTCTGTGCAGCTGGTTTGGGCTTTATTGGGGGAGTTGGGAGAAGTTGGCCAGAAAGTAAAAGCATCATTACTTCTCCATGCCTCTGCTACCTCTCTTTGGCACAGCTTTGAGGCCTATGGCCCACAGTTCCCTGAAAGAAGATTAAAGGTTTCTTTACACCCTAACCGGCTTCTCCAAAGCTTTGTCCTTACAGCTTTAACATTCTCTTGCAACTTCATTAAAAAGCACAAAAGAGCCACTGCTGAAAAGACATTTACCTAAAGTCACGAATCTCTTCCAGCAGAGACAGTATCAGTACCATGATGTTCAGCGTGTTTTGGGCACAGCAAGACAATGGAAACAGCACCAGTCCTGCAAAGGCTTCTGCAGCATTGGGGGGTGGGGTGGGGGAGATCTTGAGGCTGATTAAAATGATCCCTGTAGTAAGCTGCAGAATGGATGTTCCCTGTGGTAAGCTCCAGAATAGATGCTTCCAACTGTTCTACTTTTGATTTACAAATGGGAATGGATTTGCAGGAATGTGCGTGCATGTGTGCACATATGCACACACACACAAGCACAATAGGTTTATATTCCATAAGCAAAGATGTATGGTTCTGTCTGCTACTAGAACTGCTGCTCTTCTCTAGCAGAACTGTAACTATCTTTGGGGGCGGGGATGAGACCACTGCCCTCTTAGATAAGAATTACTTTTATTTTTTTAGTTATTTCATTTATATCCCACCTTTCTCCTATATAGAACTGTCTGCCCTAATGAATTTTTCCTTCAGTTCTCAATGCAGTTAGCATTGCAGTAACTGACATCTTTGGTTGAACAATTAGAAATACAGTTTCAGCATCCAAAGGAAGGGGGCAGGCACAGTGACCAAATGACTGTAAACACATAAAAATATAAACATTTCCGGTGTGAATGACTTCCTGTTTGTCACTGTCTGAAATACAAGAAATTTGGGGACTGAAGGAAAAATTCATAATTAGAGAAGCAAAATTCTTCTTTGGAGGAGGTAATGCCCTTATTCCCTATCCTCCCTGATTTTGCCCCCTTTTAAACTCAGTTTTCTCTATCAGGCCCCTGTTCTGAGGTAAATAGGGCCACGATTTTCTCTGTCAGATGTAAAAATATCATTTGGGGCCTCTTCAAGCAATCAGCATAGCTTGGGCTACACATATTTGGGCTACACTTCATTTTTCTAAATGGCAGTGAGGTATTTAAGTCTTTTGCTCCAAGTCTCAAGACAAGTTTCAAGTCTCAAGTCAAGTCTCAAGTCCTTGAAGATACTTTCAAGTCAAGTCTCAAGTCTGGAAGCCAACTTTATACCCCAAACAAAATCCCAGAATTATTGGAGAGAGAGAAATAAATTCAGTTTTAACGATTTAAGCAGAGTCGGCTCTCCACATTTGCAATTTTGCCATCTGCAGCTTTGGAAGTGGGGAATAGGATCTTATCTTACCCCCCGTTACTGAAGATTCAAATGATTTAGAAGGAAGGATCCTTCCTCCTCAAGCCTGTTACTTAACACATTTGCTGTTTCCCTCTGAGAAATGCACCCTGCACTCTGGGGGAGAGTCTTGTCTTTTCCTGTTAGGAAACGTTTTAAAAGGCTCCTCTAATATGCAGCAGGGACAGGCTGCTGCGCAGACCTCAAGACTGCCTCAAGCCCCTTGCCTAACCTGTTTGCTTTTCCCCTCTGAGAAATGCACCCACACTTTGGGCTTCAGACAGACTGTCAAGTCACCAGTAGGCAAAAAGAGATGGAAGCATTGTTCAAAGTCATAAGGTTTCTGGATGAATGTGTTATGTTACTGAACCAAGGGCCTCAGCTCAGTCATTAAAAATATACACCTCTCAAGTCAAGTTGAGTCAGTGCATCATTTATGGCCAAACTGAGTTCGAGTCGAGTAAATGAAGTGACTTAAGTCCGACTTGAGTCCCAGTCTATCAACTAGAGTCTACATCACTGCTAAATGGTCCATATGTATCCAAACTATGTGGAAATAACTTTCTGTCCAGAAGTACTTGATTGGTACCCTAAACAAAGGGAGGGCTCCCTTCCATCACTACTTCCATCACTGCTTTAGAGATACACCTCTTGCCTCCATTCCTAAGAGGAGACCACAGATTCTAGGAACTGGTTACATATTGCAATCTACTATTTACTTAGAACTAGTTACTCATAGACAACCAGCATCCTGCAGTGGTTTAATGCGTCCTGGACACCAGGATTCAATTCTCCACTGAGTGACCTTGAGTGTGTCACAAACTCTCAGCCCCCAAAAAACTATCATAGGTTTGCCTTAGGATTGCCATAATTTGGAAATGACTTGAAGGTATACAACAACAACATTACTCATAATCACTTTTCCAATAACAAAGATTAAAGTTTGTAGCTTACTGAAGAATAACTTCATTCATTATGCAGTATAACTCAGTTGGGAGTTAAACTCAATAGGAGGGGGAGTTGGATTTGATGGCCATTGTGGTCTTTTCCAACTCTATGATTCTATATTTTCTGTTACTTGTATAGTTATGGGAATGTAATCTAGTTAAATAGTGGGGAAGGAATAGCACAGGTTTCCAGTGTTGGCTTGTATTATATTTATGCTGCTGCCTAATGTTTTGAGGAGAGTGCATTCTGCACCACAGACCAGCAGTTTATAGTATTCCCATAGGTTTTTTTTCAGAGAAGTAACTTAAAAGGTAAAAATTTTAGTGACAACCACCCCTTTCTGTAAATGTTTATTGCCACTTTTCAAAATCACCACAGTCATGGACATGGTAGCATCCTTAGAGGACACATGTGCTCAACTAAATAGTGCCAGCAGAATACATGATGCCAAGACTTCTCTGAAACAGAAAAAGACAAAATATCAACGCTAAACATACGGTAACTCTAGCAGCCATTAAGGCCTAGCCGGCTACAGCAGTGGGGTCATCATCCAGTTATTAAAAATATTCAGCAAAGATGTTGGCATAAGGCAGTACACTTGTTTGTTCTCTTAACATCTGCATAATGTATGAGAGATATCATAATACAAATAAGTGAATTCTCAAAGAACATTGCTTGTCTTTTACATGGTAGCACTCCGAAGTCAAATTAAGTCCATCTATTGGTCGCCTTCATTCCATCGTGCCATACAGTATAGCCTTTATTTTCTGTCCATCACAACTAGTCTGTGATGGACCTTTCTGTGATAAGTATAAACATAGTGTGTTATGTAAGGAAGTTTGGCAAAAAGCCTCCCAAAGCTTGCGCGGGATATCATTGGAAATCCAGGTAAAAATTTTTTTAAAAAAAAACAAATCCAAGTACCTCACATTGTCTCACATTGTATATCTCTTATTGAATGAATTGTTATTGTGAAGTTTTGGTTGGTTTTTCAGTCCTTTTTTTGAAAAAGAATACTCCTCATATAAAAATTTGCCTGATGTTAATATTGTTTTTGTTCCATTGCTAGTTGCCTTTGTTCCATTTCTTTATTCTCCTAGGCCTATTAAATCTTTGCTATATCAACCCCTATGAGATCTCTTGGGTTTTCACTACTACTTTATTTCATGCTTGGTTCTAGCTTCATATTTTTATCACATTTTAGTGTGTTAGCTTTATACTGTATTTTCATTATCTCGGCTTATTCTGTGTGCCTTCAAGTTGCCTGTTTCCTTATGGTGACCCCATGAATTTTATAGGGCTTTCTTAGGCAAGGAATACTCAGTAAGTGTTTTTTACAGTTCCTTTCTCTGAATATAGCCTACAGTACCTGGTATTCATTGGTGGTCTCCCATCTAAGTACTAACCAGAAGTGACCATGCTTAGCTTCTAAGATCAGATGAGATCTGGTATCTTTAGGGTATTTGTCATACTGACCTAGTATTATTGTATTTGTAGGTATTTCCTTATTTTTTAAATTTTGTTTTGCATTATTGTTTTATTTGAAGATAGCTGTATAATGCTCAGAGAACCTGTTTTATTGGTGTCTCATATATATAGAGAGAGAGAGAGAGAGATTGAGAGAGAGAGAGAGCGGGGGGAGGAGGGAGGGAGAGAGAGACTACTGAAGATTTCAGGACCCAGCAGTCTAGACCTATAGTGCTTTCCTCCCTAAGATGATAAAAACTCAATTAACAGCTTCAGCCGAAGCAGTTTTTAACCTTGCCCTTGTGTGCAAATGCCTACTATGTGATACTTCCTGAAAACAAATTTCTTAAAATTAGGCCAGGAGTTCTAACATTTGATTTTATTCAGATGACATGTTTTTATTGGAAAATCCTGACCACGCAAATGGGTCAAAAAATAGAGTAAAGCTCAGAGCTGGCCCAATACATTTTGTTGCCTGAGGCAAAGAACAAGAGGGGACTTTCCATTTAGTATACAGAAGAATCTTACTTTGATATTGGAGAGGGATAGTGTCCAATGGTGCATCTGTGGGCTCCGTCCACTAACGCTTCATTTCCCCTGCCTCCAGCATCAGCTGCTTCATGTACATTATTTGAGAAGAGAAATCACAGCATGCTTGCAGATTTCTTGCTCTTGACATTGGTTTAAGAGAAAAACACCAAAGTTTGAAGCAAGAGAAGACTGGCTAGATTTCCAATGAAATCAATGAACATAACTCAATCAAATGGGCAATGAAACATAACTACATTTATTAAAGCACTAAGTATATCTTTTTCTTTTCTTTTATAATTAAGCTAGAATTATTATTAATTACTTACTTGAAATTACTAAATACTAATTATTATGGTAGATTTAGAGTTATGATAAAATAAACAGTAAGCAGGAAGATTAATCTTTTTATTACTTTGCAGTTTAATGGCTAGGGGTTACTGTTAGATTATCATTCGCTACTGGCAACTGGGGTGAGAACCACTTTTAATTAGGTATGAGTTTAGTAGTTTGTAGTTTCTTTGTGTATAGTTTATCGCAATTGTTTCTTGTAGTTTTTGTTTGAAGCTATATGTATGTGTATTTTTTTGTCTTTTTCTCTTTTTTATTATTCAATAAAAATCATTTTTAAAAATAGACAATGAAATGAACGAAGGTAGTCAAATGAAAACAAATGGGAAAATACACTAAAAATTTCCCTTGTTCACCTACAATTACTGTGGCCAGTTTACCATATGCATACTCTATGCCCCCAAGAAACAAAATCTGGAGTTGATGTAAAGCTAAGCACTTTCCAGTGTAAAGCACAAATCTATTCTGTATTCAGCATCTTACTACATTTCAAGTTGTATTTCAACAAAGTACACCAGTTTAAGGATGAAGAACAAATTGGAAGGGTGGGGTTAGGTAAATTATATAAACCAAGTTATCGCTTTTAAGCAAAAGTCTACATTTATTTAATAGGAATAAACCAAACTTGAAGAACTGGAGTGTCTAATAATTGAAATAAAACTTTGATTTTACTTGAAGCTCTCTAGCTGCTTACTTTGCTCCCTGAATATTGTTTAGCTCAGAGTACTGGGTGCAAAACCATAAATGAATGTATCTAGGACATTTGGAGACCATTATTTAACATCAGGTCAGCACACATGAATCACTTGTGTCACAGTTCTTGCATACACAATAGATCATGCAGCTAGCAAGCAAAAGGCAGAGTGTTAGAGCAGGGCAGCTTGTGGATTCAGCAGAGGGAGTAATGGACGCTTTACTCCAGTTTTGGAGCAGCTGCTTCTGTTAAGTGTTATAATAAATGTCTAGCAATGGGATTCAGATTTTTCACATGCGTAGGATCATTAACATGGTAAGCACACATTTCAATTGCAGAGAATCTGGAAACTAGCACACAGTGCCACCTTTAGTCTAAGCAAGAGGATGGTCAGTGTTCATGCTTGGCCCATCGGCTGCCCTTGTTAGTACTGCAATCATCAGTTAAGAAATGCTTGGGTTTAATTGTATACAAAACTGATATTAATGGCCTAAAGCAAACCAGAACATCTGGAGAACATGAGCTAAATCTTAGGAGAAACATCTTAATGGTAAGAGGTGATTGTTATCTTAAGGAAATGAAAGGCTCTTTTTTTGCAGAGGATGTTGAAACAGATGCTGGGTAGCCATCTGTTAAAGATGTTCTCTAGCTGCATCTTCCAGTGTGGATTTTGTATTGAGCAAGGGTTTGGAACAGATGACGGGTGAAGCCTTTTCCAACTTTAGAATTCTAAGAGTCAATAATTCTAAGTCAAATAAATAAATAAATTATCATAAATCACAATAAAAGCATAAATAAAAGCCTTCCCTGACAGGCCTCCGAAAATTTAAATTTGGTGACATAAGGATTTATATCTTTCAAAAAAGTGTTCTCTTAATTTTTTCTAGGGAAAGGTTCCAACATTTAGGAATGGAAAAGCTGACCCAGGAATACTTGTCTTGTGGAAAGAAACAGGAAACCAACAGTTAAAAAGGTAGCGAGAACTGGATCCCCCTGTCCCTGACCATGCTGGCTGGGGATTCTGGGGATTACAGTCTGAAAAAATGTAACTTTCCCTCAAATTCTGTAAAGTGGACTAAATGAAGAAAAAACTAGCATGACTTCACATGGGCTAACCGGGCAAAATGTTTTTGTATTGCCTTGGTTTTCCTTCAGAAAAACAACCTGACACTGTGACTGTGACATGGTATGTCTCATTCCCTAGGAGGTCAAAGGACTAGCAAGGACTAAGGAAATGTCGTTTACCTGAAAAGAAGCTTCACATGGTCAACTGATGCCTAGGCTACAGTTAAATCCTCTACTGACTTTGTTAGCTTGATGGATCTAAGTAAAGACTTAGAAACTGTTGCAAACTATATTACAGTGTACAAGCACAAGGCTTCCATTCTCTTCAGTTTTTTTCCCTTCCTCCATAATTGTTCAGAGAGCAAGACAATGCACAAACATTGTACTGGGTTGGCCCATGCAAAGCCATATTAGTTTCCCTTCAGATATGGGAAGTGTTGGTTCTCGACAGATTATGACCCAGTGTCAAATAAGGCAGTGAAATCTAATATTAACACTGTGAATGGGGTCTGGAAGCAAACTGGCAACTAGTGAAACTAGTGCAAATCTTTTAGGAGACATGTAATAGCATCACACATTCACTGAGGCTTCCCACTTCTCTTTGGTGATAGTCCCACTTTGAGTTCATGACTATCATTATTACTGTGAATCTCTGTAATGGTAATATGCCAGTAAAACTATGGGATTTATAGTTACTATTCCTTTACTGGATCAATGGCACTATCTAGATGGGACTAGCTATAGAATTTTGGCCAACGTTAGCATTTCTCTAAGCTGTCTTGGGTCCACACTAGAAGAAAGGCAGGAGATTGATTGATTGATTGATTGATTGATTGATTAACTGAGACTGGTCAGGAACTCTGTACCTTGTTCCACATCTATTTCTCTCAAAGACAATGGTGCTCAACAGAGGTATAGAAGGTTGTTTCAAAGAGATGGCAAACTGCACCAAAAATGTTTCCTTAATGATAATGACATGACTTTTGATAGTCACAAAATTGCATCAGCAAAAGTGAAGGTAGGTTTTTATATTATGTCCAGCTTGCAATGAGAGAGCCTTCAGAATGTTTCCATCCATGTTAATAAAGTAATAATAAACATACCTGGGGAAAGAGATAAATGGTATCAGGCAGGGGAGGGGGTAGCTGCAGCCACATGAGATCAGCAGGTTTCCCTTGCAAAAAAAGTTGCATCTCCTGAAATTCTCTGTTCCACAAAATTATGGAGCCCCATCTTCTCAGGTGACCACCCTAAGCAAAAGCCAGAGCGCAAGAAGAGATTCTTTTGCTGTGGCTACTTGCATTGCTGATAAGGCAAGCTGCTTAATTTAAAGTTTGGATTTTGTACTGGGAAATGGCTCATCTTTTCAGCTTAAGAAAAAAACTCCTGCTCTTCAGCATTTTCCTCTGTTACCATATTTGCTGGCATATAAGACACATCCATGTATAAGACGCACCCCATTTATACACTGGCAAATACTATCTGTCTGTGTATAAGACACACCGGCATATAAGATGCACCGCATTTTCAATCAGTATTTTTCGGGAGAAAAAGTATGTCTTATACACCAGCAAATACAGTATTTTCAATGTGTTTACCATCTGAAAGTGCAGCAAGGAATTATGAGTGGTCACAGAGCACAGTTTAAGAACCAGAGAGCCTGGAGAGTAAGAGAGAACCCTGCTGCATAAAATAGATCTATTGATGCTATTCAGCACAGCAAAATAAGTTAATGCTTTGCATTTGGTCTGATTGCCACACTGTTATGAAACAAGAATATAAGTGGAAGGAAAGAACAATTAAATGTCATTCCTTTAGGTTCTTTTGAGTCATTACAAAAATAATCAATAAGTTTTTGAAAAACTTAAAGGTTTTTTTTCCTGGGCTAATGTTGTAAAATGAGAAATCATTTCACCTTTAACACACACACACACACACACACACACACACACACACACACACACACACTCAGTGGTTTGGAAAGCATGTGAAGCATTTAAGTAGGGCCAACCAAGAAGGTGATAAACTTCCTCCAGCAGGGTGCACTGCCAAATTCAATAGCAGTGAAAATCTTGAGCGGGATCCATGGCTGTGTTTAAAGACTATTTAAAGGTCAGCCCCTGAAGGAACAGGATTTATGCTTACTGTTAAGCAACTGATCCAGTGCAACTACTCTACGTGGGACAAGCAATCACACTTAGGCCGATGTTAGCATTTCTCTTAGGCCATTTCCACACTAGGCTGATATAGCGTGATGATTCCACTTTCAACATCCAATGGAATCCTGGGGTTTGCAGTTTTGGGAGGGGCCAACCGTAGGATGTTGAAAGTGGAATCATCGCGCTATAACAGCCTAGTGTGGAAATGGCCTAAGATTAGTCAGAAACACATTACACAACCTCCTTACTTCACACCTACTTCTTTCAAAGAGGATAGTGTTCAGCAGAGGTATATGAAATTATTACAGAGAAATTTACTCTAGAAAAGATTAATAAAAGCAAAAAAATGGATTGTACCTTACCAAATTCCCCAGCCATGATGGCTAGTGGCCACAGCAACTGGGGGTATCTGGGAGCTGTAGTCCAAAAAAAGTAACTTTCCCAACATTTGATGGGATAGGATAACCAGATGTATAGGGGAGATGGATTCCTAAAATTTTAACAGTTGTGAAAAAGATGAACACTGAGCAGGCATAGTTTGCATATGGCAGATATTTGCTATTAATGAAAATAAAACAAACAGGCACATATCACATCACTTTTAGCTCAGATCTATATCCGGTTTCCATGGCTGTCAAATTTTATTTGGGATGACCAATTTATTAAATCAAACTATTGCTATATATGGGTTTTTATCCAAGTCATTATTGGGACCGGATGGTCCTAAAGGATGCTTATCAGCTATGGTCACTTTAAATGTCAATAAATGTGTCCCTGTAAAAGCTGCATATAAGGCAGCAGATGTAGCATTGCTTCTCCCTTCCAGACAGGCAAAAGGCTTCATCTGTCATATTTCCATCTGTCATGAAGTTGTTAAACCTAGGCTAGAACTCTTTACTTCCTGTCATCTAGCATAAAGCAACGAAAAGCACAGCATCAATAGCAGAAAACAAAAATGCAATGACTTTTCAGTTCAAATAAATGAGAATTGCAAAACAGTCAGTTACAACAGAATGTCCTTCAGACTCCAGATATTTTCTCCATGTTTTTCCAGGCTCTCATTTTGTCATATTTGAGCATCAATGCTTCCCCACCACCACCAACAAAACTGAGAGTACAGGTAACAACCTGGATGAAGTACCTCTGTCTCCATAGTCTTATCCCAAGTTCTGCCAGAAATGAAGACAATGGCTTTACCAGATTCATGAGATGCAAAAGACTCCTTTCTAGTGTAGTGTCCATCATCCTATCATGATAAGAGATGTGGGAACATAAAAAGAGTCATGTTGGATCAGACCAAAGGCCTATCTAGTTCAACATTCTGTTTAAACAGTTGCTATCATTTTGCCAGTGGGAAACCTGACAGAAGGACATCTGAGCAACTGTACTCTCAGGCTGACATTTCTCATTGACAAATATACAGAGATAGACTGGGGTGATCCACAGCCATCCTGATTAGCAGGTATAGATGTCTCATGAACGATTGAAAAAGGAAATGTCCCTTTCAGATTCAAGGTAGCTTCCTACTAGCGGTGGAGCTAACAGCACAACATTGTTGATCTATGGTCTTAAAAGACCTTTCCAGCCAGCTTAAACAAGTTTTCCTTGCTACAGATGGGAAGCCTGCAGCTAACAAGGAAAAAAAGTGCTGGGGGAGGGAGGGGGAGTCTAGGAACCTCTTTAAAACAAACAGATCTATTTCAGCAAGAATTTTCATGGATATCAGCCCACTTCTTCAGATAGCTTGATAGAGTAATATTAAACTACAGGTTTTTAAAGTTAGTTGCACAGGAGTGGGACAGAATGTAATAGGATATAGAAAGATGTAAATTGTGACTTTGGCCATGAATCTTCAAAGTATGTGAGATGATATAGGTCTTTCAAATAGCAGGCAGTAGTCTTTAAAGTGGTCTCTTCATAGCACTGATGTGTGAAAGCAGTAAATCCACAAGTCAGTTCCCTTGGAGTCAAAACCTTCTCAGGGAGATTCATTTTGTTATATGAGCAGTTGTGAGGACTCATATATAAATGTTGTAGCCTTCCGTTAATGTATATGTAGTGTGCCTTCCTCCAGGGATCTGTCCAAGGACCTGATTCTGTTTCTGCTTTATCAGACTTTCCTGGCTGAGAGCTCTTTCTGTCCAAAACATGTTTCAGGAAGGAGTGCTTCACGTATAGATTTCTACATTTGGGAATGCTTTTCGGGGAAGAGCTGGGAACCCTCACCTCTATGTGAAATGTAGGCCAGATAAGGTTTACCACTTTGGCTTCTGTCTGTGAAAACAAGGCCATAGAAAATCACCAGGAATGTCCAGGGCACATTTACCCTGTAACACATTCTTGTTATAGTTTACTTCCCTATATGCATGTATCATCTTTTTCATCAAGGAGCTTTAGTCATATAGGGATTCAACTTGTATTAGATGGGGTTACAGTTCCCTTGAAGATTCAGGTTTGCTGTTTGGTTGTACTCCTGGGCTTGGCTTTAAGCCTAGAGGCCCAACTTTGGCCAGGAAAGCTTTTGTACATTTAAAATGTGTGTGTGCTAGCTGTGCCTGTTCCTTGAGATGTCAGATCTGGCCACAGTGGAACATGTCTTAACATGCTCTACATGGGGCTGCCTTTGAAAAGTGTTTGAAAACTTCAGATAGAATGAAGAGCGGCAGCCAAGTTGTTAAACAGAACAGGTTACAGAGACCATATTACTTCCCTGTTACAACAGCTCCACTGGCTGCCAGTTTCTGGGCACAATTCAAAGTGTTGGTTAAGACCTATAATGGCTCATACTGCTCAGGTCCAGACTGTATCTTCCTATATGAGTCTGCTTGGACCCTGAAATCATCAGGAGGGTCCCATCTCTCAGTCTTACCACCATCACAAGCATGGTTGGAGAGAACATGAGGGAGGGACCTCTAGGTGTCTTTCCCTAGACTCTGGAACTCCCTTCCCAAGAAGGCCAGAATGGCCCCCTCCTTGCCGTCCTTCCACAGCAAGCAAAGATCTTTTAATTCCAATGGCTTTTAAAAGAGAAAGTTTTTAAAAGAATGAGCTAAAGGCTGCTGTACTGTTTTAAACTGAATTGTTCTAAACTGAATTGTTTTAATTGCTTTTTATCTTTTAATAATACTTCATCTTTTCAGGTGCAGCTTTAAATCAGTTTAATATTGTCAATAACTTAATTCCACTTTAATGTTCCCTTTTTAAAATGCATTTAGCTGTATTGTTTTTTAAATTTTAAGGTGCCTTGAGTCCCAATTCTGGGAGAAAGGCGGAATACTACAGATGATGATGATGATGATGATGATGGGTGTTACAGTTCAGGATGGTTTTTCTCATAACCATTCAAACAATCCTAATGTGTGAGAACAAAGTAAGACATAACTGAGGAAAGATGTTGTTTCTAACTATCCCATCTCCTTAATCCTCGTGGCAGGAAGCCCGTTGGGACTGTCATTTAGAATGCTGCTATGGGCACAAAGTAATATTTCTTTACATATACTATTAACTCTTGCTGTTAAGTCTGTATGACTGAAGTTCTGGTTCTAATAAAGGGGAAAAAAGGAAGAAGAGATGAAAACTCACATCTTCCACCCCTTGCCACACAATCAATTCTTGAGGTGAATTCAAATGATTAGGTGACACACCTTTATTAGGAGGCATCTGTTATTAGGAAAGGATGGCTCAATCTATTTCCAGTCCATGCCAGTTTTGCAGTTTTGCATGTCTTCATTCATACATCTGTTCCATCATCTTTCTTTCTTACATTTTTTTAAAAAGCACTAACATTTTATTTAAGTGACATTTAAATAAATATTTGTAATATATTTCATCTTCATGTATGCACTTCTAAATATATTATTCTAAAATGTGCATTCTGGCATGTTTTTGTTTATTTACTATGAAAAACTACATCATAACATTTGGAGACATGAACCAGAAGATGAAGCCTAACTGCCTTCGGAGCTTAGAAAAATTACTTTTGCTCTACAACCCCCTATGGCAATGATGCCTGGGAAATTCTGGAAGTCACAGTCTAAAAAAGTAACTTTTCTTAGCTACACCTGCATTTCAATCTGGGTATAAGTCTATGAAGTGTAGATTAGGTCACTTAACTTTGAAATGCAGGTTGGATAAATTTCTCAAGCATCTTTAGCTGTTATTTATGAGAGAGGTGCCTATCTCTGACCTTTGACTAAATAAAGAACTGATTATCCACTTGGATACCTAGTTATCCAAATGGATAAATAAATAAATCCATTCCATGCATCCGCATTATTAATTAGAGGGGTGGAATTGTGAGCAATGATACCCTTAACCATGGATTTGATAGCCTATAAGTACCCACCCCCTCTTCTGACTACAATAGTATGCATCAAATTTTTAACTGGCTGCCACATGGCTCCCAATCTTCTGTAACTTGAAAACCCAAAATGCTGTGGAGCTGTTAGTGTTTATGAGCATTTTATGCTCAATGCAGCTGCCTCATAAATTATTTTGGAGACATGATAAAGAGTCGCAGCCTGCATTTTATTTTATTTTACTAGTTTATGGTGAATGAGAAACAAAGCATGATGGAGCCAGTACTGGAATGAAAACCCATCCAAGCAGGCAAAGGGATCCACTGGGATTCATACTCTTATTCCACTCAACAGCTGGCAAGCTTCTTTACTTCTTCTTGAGCCAGTTGCATAACCAAAAGTTCCCCAATGTATTACAGATAGCAATCTGAATTTTATACAACCCAGCTTCCAACTACCGTACAAATCATTCTGGAAGAGAGTTTTTTAGCTTGGTAGATGACTAGCTCATTGCCAGCAGTTGTTCAGAGCCTAAGATCCATTTTCATTGTTTTTGTCTGATGCTAATTTTTGCTTTTTGTTGTTGCTGACAACTTCAATAGATGGAAAGGAAGGGAAAAACAAGTCAGCTTGGAAGAAGAGCTGATTTCTCTAGACATGGCTTCCCTCCTTAGGCTGTATTCTGAATCAGACACAAGATGTGAATCTGACATAGTCAATTTTGTTGGGAAAAAAAGTGACAACTGAAGCACCTAATTTATTAACTCCCATAAACAATTAGTTCATATCTTGAGCCTTTCCTAAATACCCTAAAGGCACCAGATCCCATCTGACTCAGGAAGCTAAGCAGGGTCAACCCTGGTTAGTATTTGGATGAGTGACTTCCAGGGAATATCAGGTGCTGTTGGCTATATTTCAGAGGAATAAGGAGTTAGCCAGTGTGGGATGCTTACTGAGGAGAAGAAAAGGAGAAACATTCTGCATATGCTCAGATCACCCTTCCAGCAAACATCATATCCCCTAAGCCACAGTTGTCACTGAAAACTGAGGCCCGTTCACACTAACAGAATCATAGCACTACTATTCCACTCTTAAGTACAATGGTTCCATCCTATGGAATCCTGGGACTGGCACTTTAGGGAGGAGTTTCTTGGAAGCCAAGCAGAATCAGCCCTGGTTAGTACTTGGATGGGAGACTGCCAACAAATACCAGGTGCTGTAGGCTATCTTTAAGAGGAACGAACTGACAACACCACCTCTGAGTATTCCTTGGTTATGAAAACTCTATGAAATGCATGGGGCCACCATAAGTCAAAAAGTGACTTGAAAGCACATACACTCACTATATCTTGAAATTATAGAACCACTATCCATTTGCAAAATTTTCAATGGTAACATTTAGCAGCATGAAACTGCAATGTAAACCATGCTTAAGACTGTAACTTTTCATTGCTAATTATGCTTAATTGACAGAAAGATAAATGAATCTGGAGCTAAGCTCCTAACATCAGAAATAATGAGTATACTGGAAGGTTAATTTGACACTTCTATTCAGATACACACAGGCCACTGGCAGGCGGTATTAAATCCACTGTGTCCATGTTCCTACTTTTTGCTAAACATGAGGTCTTTTTAAACAGAGATTGGGTGGGTATGTTTTGGGGTGCTCTAGCTGGGTATTCCTGCACAGCAAGGAGTTGAACTACATGGCTGTTGTGGTCCCTTCCAGATCTAAAATTCTACAGTCTTATGAATCATACCCCTACCAAACATTTACTGCTAAAGGAAATGGTCCATTTATTTCTCCTAGTGAATCATTAATGGAATTAATTGCTATAGGACAGTCTTCCTCTACCTGGCAATCTCCAGATGTCTTGGAGGTTTCCAACATCTCTGGCAAGCAATTTGAGCAATTTAGCAATTTGAGAAGGCTGCTTCATACCCATGAAACCCCTTTCCTTTGCTGAGAGTAGTTTAGGAACTGTTTTTTTAACATTTAAGTAAATTAATTGCTATAGGAGCTTGTCAACATGCAAGCATGGCTACTTGAGACAGCCTTTTTTAAAAAAGGCTCTTTAGCTATGCCTTGCCATTTCAAAAATTTTCAAGAATATTAACCATGAATCATATATCAATATTGGTACAAATGAGAGAAAATACATTGAAAGTCATACATAAATGCTCTTACAATCCACTTAAATTACACAGTATTAACAATGGAATATCAAAATTACGTTGCAGAAAGTGTGGCAGGAATAGGGGATTGGACATACATGTGACTAACATGTCCTAAGATATGAAGATTCTGGGATGACATCCTATCAATAGATAAGTTGAATAATAGGGGCATAGGGGGGCATTGCATTATTAATGATTTCTTTATATGAAAATGAGAATAAAGATTCACCAAATAAAGAACTTATATCTCTTATGTTATGAACAGCAAGGTTAGAAATAATAAAAACTTGGAAAAAATTAGAGAAGCGAGGAATTATGAATTATGAAATACTTAAACGGGATATGGGCAATAACTCTTTCAGAAAAATTAACTTATAAATTAAGATTAGCAAAAGGAAATATAAAAGAAGATCATTCTGTGATTGTATGAAAAACATTTTTTAGCTTTATGAGTCACCACCACATGTTCAAGTGAAATTCTGGGTTAATAATTAGATAAATATTACATAACAATATGCAATGAAATAGAACAAATTATTGTTGCAAGAGGTATGACGCAGCAGGATGTTATTGTAAGTTGTCATGAATTGTGTATTATTATGAGGGAAAGAGGTATGAGCTCCTTTGGAACAACAGGGAAACTTGTAATAGTGATATTGTAATAGTGCAAATTGTTTAATAAATATAAAGTTTAAAAATTTTTAAAAGGAAAAGAAAAAAGAATATTAATCATGGATTGATTTTAATTAATTTTTAATAAATCATTCCTTTTAGCAATGAAACTTCCCACCAGCAACACCAAATGTTCAATGTGAACATACTTCATATTGTTATTAAAAAACTGGGCAAGGCTTTTCTATTGCAGTGAGATTCTTCACACCATTTCCAAGCGAGGCTCCTCTCTTGCTTTATACTGAGCTGACCCAAGACTTTTTGCTACCTTAAGCAAAGGACAAAATGGCACCTCCCTTTACTTCAGGAATGAAACTGACTGGATTGGCAGGTGAACCATACTTTCAGCACAGTTCTGGTTTCAGGCAGGTAAGTCTCAGCTACAAGTTCATGTAGTTCAAATGAGCGTGAGCAAAGCCTTGCACAGCCAGCAGACAGGTTGCACGGAGAGAATTCAAAATCAGGATCCAGAAAACAGGGCCAAAATCACAATAAAATCCTATCAGAAAGCCAGGAAAGAAAAGTGCAGGGGCCCAAAGGCAAAGTCCATTTTCAGCTGGACTGTAACTGGATCCCAGCATAGGAAGACCAATGGGGTATAGACATAATGCTCTCCACAGCTTCTGCAGCCTCAGACTGATGTTTTTATCCAGGGACTGCTGGCATCACACACATGCAATCCCTAACAAGCTTCTAATAGGAGCTTCCTCACAAAGAATGTTTTACTCCTGAGGAAGTCATCTGCTGTAGCCAAGTACTTCTTCTAGGATTATAATGGATCTGGTCCACTGCCATTATGGGATGAGAGGGCTTTGAGGTAGCTCTGGCTCTGCCAAGTTCTCTTTATCTTGCAAGAAGAGTTCCTGACCCATCCCTTCTTAGGGTCTAGGCTCCTCCTGGAACCCAGGCTGTGCTAGTTAATACTGGGGACTGCTATCTGGGGGGCTCTGGGTCCTCACCTGAAGAATGGTCTTCCAGAAGAAGATATGACAAACACTGACAAATGGGATAGGGCCCTCCATTTCTGAGGACACCAGGACATTTTAGGAGGTGCAGGATAGGCTGTGTGGCACATAGTCACTATTCTCCAAGAGAAGGAAATGGTTAGAGGTCTCAAGAGGAAGAGCAGGAGGTTCACTTGTTGTTAGCCTGTCTCCCAACACCTGCCACCTAAGACAGTCATCTCACTCTGCTTAATGGTAGGGTCAGCTCTGGCTTCATAACATATCCATCATGTTGAAACTTCAGAAGCAGTATCAGCATAAGTATAAACTCAGAAACTCTCTTCACTTCACCTAAATAAATTCTTACACTGTGTTTGAGTGAAATTCCTCATGGACATCTTTTCAGAGAACCACAGATTCATGATGCTGTCATGAGTTTTCTCTTATTCAACATCAAAAAGGCTGCAGGTGCCAATGGTTCATTATTTATACCTGCTCAGTACAGCCTTAGCCAAGAAATGTCATTTATTGAATAAGGACACAGTGGTGCTGGCAATGGGAAATAATTATCTCATAGGTATAGGATTTCCTTAGGAGGTCACTCGCTCAAAAACTGTCTCTTTTATGTCATCATTTCTAGAGTAACCCAACTATAGAAAAACCAGAGAGGCTAATGAAAAGAAGACCAGTAGTATTCAAAGATTTAGCTATGTATCCTGTTTTAGCATGAAAAACTATAGAGGAATCCTGCAGCACCTTTGAGACTGAGAAAAACAAATTATTCATATAAGCTTTTCTGGATATCCAATCCAATCCGTTGAATTGGAATAGGGCCCACAAAAGTTTATGCGAGATTCTTTTTCTCAGTTAATCTCAAAGGTGCTACAGGACTCCGTTTTATCTTTCTAAAACAAAGACTAGTTTGCCATCCTTTCCATATTCACATAGCACACTGAAGCAAAAACTGAACTGTGAAATTAATCAGTTCCAGGCCAAGCACATTTTAGGATAGGGTAACATTTGGGCAAATGGCAATATATAGAATGTCTTCTTTTGAGTCATGTTTGTATATGTCAACATCCATAGGCATCAAACAGTATCTGTGGCAAATTGGCAAAAATCATGTTGGTATGCTGAAAAATACAGAAAAGATACATACAGATCCTGCAAAAACTTCATCTCACATCCAGCTCAGATCATGAAAATCTCCATCCACTGTTCATCCCCTGATCACCAGTCTTCTATAGTAAATATGGATTGCATTATGAGCAAAAGAAGCAGCTATACTAACTGTACATGTCTGCACTTAGCTAACTCCCAGCACGTTTATTCATGTAAGCGTGACCTTTTATCCTTTAAAAAGAGGTGAAGAACTTTTGACTCTTCAGACATGTTTGCACACATTTCCCGTCAGCGCCATAAGCATAAAAGACTGTGAGAATTTTATTCTGAAACAAGTGGATGGTCAGAGATTCTCCCCCACCTCTGCTTTAAGTGAGTTACTACCTGATTTAAAGAATGCAGAACATCAGTTGGACACAGATGAAAAGCTATAGATGAAGAATTATTGATGTCAGAATAATTTAAATATAAAGTCAGTTAAGGCCTCAGCATAAATACCTGAAACCCTATCAATTTCAGGATTCAAAGTATGACAAAGCTTAGATTCAACACAGTATCCTCTGAACGACTCAAGAATTTAGAATCCTATTGGTGCAAAACATTAGCAGTTGGACTTTTTCAGGCTTGCACAACAGCTATGAGGAGAGGCTCTGCCAAAATCTACCAACCCTGATCAGCCTATTTCTTCAAAGCCTTTTTTTTTTCTTATGGCCCCTGTACTGTGGAGTTTTCCTCCTGCCGCTACTGCACACATGCAGTACAGCAACTGGATTCCAGGAAAAGGACACATTCACCTGATTGAAAAGTCTCAGAACTTGTTTCTGTGTATTGGGTTAAAATAAACTGACCTTGGGAGCTGGCATAAACAGTATTTGATCATACTGAGAGCTGACAGAAAATGTTCTGGGATAAACAAACCATGTACGGATCTCCAAAATACAATCAGAGAGAACAGGAACAAAATCTGGAATTTCTGGTCTTTCTACTCAGTCTGGATTGATCCAAAAACTAATCAGAGTGTGCAGACTCTTCCTATCACACAGCATTCCTACTTCAGTATAATGGCAATTCTCTACCAGTTAGGGCTGTACTACGTGCTAAAGTTGTGATGTCAGCTATAAATGCAAAATGCTTCAAAACTAATGTTCATTTACAACTGCTATGCATACCTGATCTCATCAGGTGACAAGCTCCTCTTCCTTCCCTCAACCAGTTAACATTCTTTCCTCTCTGTGTATTTACTTATTAACCTTACTATGGTTAAAATTTGAATTTCAGTAAGAGTCACAGTATAATTTACTGCAGAGAGGGGGCCCAAAATAAAGCTTGTATATCTCCAAAGGCTGGCAGGCTCTTTCTGTGTCTTTATTTAGAAACAAAATCCATGACCTTGTAAATGCCCAGTGGCAAACTGAGTGTAATTAGAATGAATACTTCAGTATGTGATCATTTTAAATTAAGAAGTACACCCCCACTGATTTGTACTAATTTCCACACATGGAGAATATTGGGTTAAGAGTGCTAAAGAATCTTAAGAATCCAATGCAATGGCAAATCCAAACTCTTTACTCAACAGCGAAGAACGGACCTCCAGGAAAATATTTGTTTCCTCATGTTATTAAATGTCAGATACCAACAGAAAGTGTACTATATTCCCTGTATTAATTAAAAACAATTATTAGATTTTTTATAATGTTTTGTATGGCACTTGGCACAGAAAACATTTCCTTCTGAGTAATTTTTTTAAAAAAATAAGTAAAACACAAATATCAGTCATGCAGCTATATGGTATACATTGGAAGGGATTTAAGGCAGGCATGACAGCATGAGGGCTTCCATATATTGTTGGACTACATCATCTATCATCCCTTACTATTGGATATGCTAAGGCTGATGGGCATTAAAGTCCAGCAACATTTAGAATGTCGCACATTCCCTACTTTGATTTAAGGAAACAACAGGACTTCTGCGCTCTTCTTTTGACTTTCAATAGCAAATAAGAATAGTAAATAAGAATATTCACAAGCTATATTCAGTCACTGGCCTTTCACAAGATTAGCATCGTGTGATGAGACAGAGCAGGACTACATTCACTAGCCTTTCCCATTCTATTCTACCCCCACTGCCTACTCTGTTGTCATCTGTATATTGATGATAGCTGGTGTCTGTTGCATGCTTACTGGTGCTTCACTGTTCAGTTTAGAAACCAGATGATGCAAAATGTACAAGTTGATGTGAGTGACAATTAATTTTTTCCTGAATGTTCCAGGGATCATTACCATATTCATGACAATTAGCTACAACTGTTTCTTTCTTTTCTGGAAAGTTGCCATGGAGAAGCAGCCAATGGCACAGAGACCAGTCCATGGACCACCATTTTGAGTATCATTGCTGCCAGGTTCTAATCATATGCAAAGCCCACATTGTCTGAAGGGACTCCCCATCTAAAGACTCACCTTACCAGAGCATGGAAAAGTGATTTTTCAATTACAAAAAAAAGTGTTCAAATCAGGTCACAGAATCCCTCACCATTGGCCATGCTGTTTGGGTTTGTAGGAGCTGAGGTACAAAATATCTGGAAGACTAAACACTGAGAATCACAGCTTTTCAACACATTTATTGAGGTAAGAACTGTCACCTACACAGGAAGTTGGCAAGACAATTTGGTCTACAGCAGGGATGGCGAATGTGTGGCTCTCCCAGTGTTGCAGGGACAGCTGCTCCTCTCAGTCCTAGCTGGCATAGCAAGTAGTGAAGACAGTTTGTTGCTATGTGCCTTTGAGTCAACCATGACTGGTGATATCTGGGACATGAGGGCTCACATCTCCACTCAGCCATGGAAACCTACCAGGTGACCTTGGAAAGGTCACAGACTCTTGGCCTCAGAGGAAGGTAATGGCAAACTCTTTCAAAACAAATCTTAACAAGAAGATATCTTGGCAAGCAAATGTCATGATGGGGTCACTTTTAGGGTCACAAGAAGTCATAAATGTCTTGAAGGCACACAACAACAATAACAATATGATTTAGGTCAATACTCCCACTCTCTATTAGGATTTTAATTAAATTTAATTTAGTTTGGTGTTTGTTAGATTTGTACCCTCTATTCTCATTTTATGTCTTCTTTTCTTCTTTTCTTTTCTTTTCTTTTCTTTTCTTTTCTTTTCTTTTCTTTTCTTTTCTTTTCTTTTCTTTCTTCTTGATTCCACCACTTTCTTTTCTTTTCCTCACTTGTGTTGCCTTTTGCCCCCTTGCTTTCTCTTCCAGCCATTTATCAGTAATCGCTTTGTTCTTAAGGACCTGCTATACCTGCTACTCTCTTCTATTTTAATCTCTCCTCTGCAACCTATAATTAGCTCTCACATTCAGAACCTGGCCCTTGATCCTTTAATTGGCTTTTTCAAACTCTTTGATCCATCTGTATCTTCCCCTGTGCCAAACCATTTTCTGTTTAAGGGCCAGATAAGCACAGTCTTTTAATGTATATGTTTACTCCTTGATCAGAGGTTGTTGATGGATTATTTGCCCCTCAGTTAGGTTTCTGTTCTTCAATAGAACACTGAAAAATGGCTAAGTGATAAGTCAGTCATACACCCAAGAATCTGATGCTTGGCACTTCAGGTTTTTAAAACTATAATCTTTCAGAAATGGATAGGAGTAGGAACTTAAAATATTACTTTTCTGCTGAAGAATGTGATGGTGATAACTAGGAACTTAGGAGAAAAATCTCTCTGTCTTGATTTAGCTGATCCTTCTTGCCTCTCTAACTAACTAATCCACTCCTCTAACTAACACAGTTCTGTTTGAGGATACATAACCAGAGAATTGACTCATGGCTAAATCGTCTTAAGGCAGTCTTCTGCAGTTAATTTCTTGATCTACCATTTCAAGTTTTAACCTTTGCCAAATGACATAGAGCAACTATGGCATGGCATGAACAGCCCAACACAGAATCACGCACAGCCTTCTTGGTGGCCACTCTCAGAGCGTGCTACTCTCTTCCAAGTGAGGCTAAGTAGCCTACTCCATGCTCTCCTTCTGCAGGCAAAGATCTTTCTGTGCAGGCAGACCTTCAGCAATTGACTGTCTACAATGGCCAGAAGTTATAAAACGAATGTGTTGGGCCTTTTAATATTTTACTGCTTACTTATTATTAGCATGGCATTTTCAAAACATTTTAATTGGCATTTTAATAAATTAATTAACGAGTATAATTTATTGTGTTTTTTTTGGAACTTGTTTTAATTACGTTGGAAACCATCTCGCATCCTAATAAATAAATATACAGCTGGAAGTGTAGTTACAGGGGTGAGGGAAGACAAAATGAGAGCACTGATTCAGCTCCCCGCCCCATAAGAATACTACCTCCTAAAATCAAAGTTTCTTTGAGTCTCCACAAGTCTACCATTACTGTAAATGAAAGCTGGTTGAGCATTTACAAATCTAAAGAAAATAGACAGCACCAAGGGAAAGAGAACACAGCAAATAAGACTTCTATTAAGAGCTGTTTAACAGAGCAATTAATAGAAAATCAATGTTTTTAAAGAAAGTGCCCACATAGATGAAAAGCCCCTTTTAATACAACCCAGCTTGACTTTGGAAGGCCTGCCTAAATATTAGTGCTTGATTATTAAGTGGCTGTTGCAGGAGAACCTTTTTAAGGGTGGTGTTACATTTTTATCTGCAGAACCTGGGCCTTCCATAGTTGGAAGAGAAAGAAGCTTCTCATATAGTTAGTTAGACCAAGGCCATTTCCACACAACACTCTTATAGCGCGATTATTCCACTTTCAACATCCTATGGAATCCTGGGGTTTGCAGTTTAGGGAGGGGCCTTGCGGCCGCAAGGCCCCTCCCTAAACTGCAAACCCCAGGATTCCATAGGATGTTGAAAGTGGAATAATCGCGCTATAAGAGTGTCGTGCGGAAATGACCATAGTGCTATTGTTCTCCTTTCAACCAATGTTGTAGACTCGAGTCGACTGGGACTCAAGTCGGACTTAGGTCACTTCAATGACTCGACTCGGACTCAACACTGCAATAAATGAGGCACTGATTCCACTGGACTGGAGACTTGCATATTTTTAGTGACTGACTTGATGCCCTTGGTTCAGTAACATAAAATACATTACTCCAGAAACCTTAGGACTTTGAACAACACCTCCATCTCTTTTTGCCTACTGGTCACATGAGAATCTGACTCCAGCCCAAAGTGTGGGTGCATTTCTCGGAGGGGAACAGCAAAGGTGTTAGGCGATGGGCTTGAGGAGGAAGGATCTTTCCTTCTAAAGCTTTTGAAGCTTCAGTAATGGGGAGTAAGAAGGATCCTATTCCCCACTTCTGAAACTGCAGATTCTTTTATGCCCGTCAGCAAAAAAACATCCAGCTTCAGGAAGCGGGGCTAAGAAAGATCCTATTCCCCACTTCCGAAGGTGAAGACGGCAAAATCACAAATTTGGAGGGCCTACTCTGGTTAAATTGTTAAAACTGACTTTTTTCAACTTTGCCCAGAAATTCTGGAATATAGGCTGGGGTATAAAATTGGGTCCTGGGCTTGAGACTTGACTTGAAAGTATCTTCAAGGATTTGAGACTTGGAGTAAAAGACTTAAATACATCACTGCTTTCAACATCCTATGGAGTCCTGGGCTTTGCAGTTTAGAGAGGGGCATTCAGAATTCTCAACCAGAGAGCTCTTTGGCCTCAGTAAAATAAAAAACCCAGAATTCCACAAGAAGTTGAAAGTGGAATAATAGCGCTATAACAGTGTAGTGTGGAAATGGCCCAAGATTTTACTTTGCTTACCTTTCTCTATGGCTGCAAGAGGTGGCTGGTTTTCACCTCTGGATTTCACTTAGGCTTTGGGTGACTACCCCTTTCCAATAGCCCTGGAACAGAATAGTCCAGTGCAATATTCTCTCTAAGGCATAATGGCAATTAGTTAAAGATACCTTCCCTTTCATCTGTTTTTGTGTGTGTATGTGCTTTCAAGTTGCCTGTTAATTTATGGCAACCCTGTGATTTTCTTTGGCAAGGAATATTCAATGGTAAGTTGTCATTTCCTTCCTCTGAAATATAGTCCAGAGCACTGGATATTCTGAGTTCCTTTGTTCATTGTCTCTTATTCCATCACTCCCCTTCACTTTTCTTCTCCAAGAGAAACAAGTGAATGAAAATGGAGGAAGAGATACAAAGATAAAAAAGCACAAAGAGAACCATCTCATCTTCTGGTTCACACCGAGAATCTATTTTTAAATGTTCCCAGGAAAGGAAGTGAGAGCTGCCCATAGAAATCAATGGAGAAATCCAAGATTTTAATGCACCGAGGATGTGGTACCAGGATGTCCACAGTTTCCAAAACAAAATAAAGCAAACGCCAAAGGTTATGGGGGGGGGGGAAGAAACATTTAGGGTGAATACATTTAAATCCAGTTGCTAGTCCCAACCCATTCAGTCAGTGGGATTAACATAGATGCTGACTTAACATCTGCCAATTGATTCAGTGAGTCCGGTTTCATTAGAAGCAGCAGTTGGATTTTGTCCTTAAAAACAAACTGCTGATGCAGATTCCAAAGGAAATGCAGTTAACTGTCTTTACATGGTAAATGGAAGGATAGTAGTTGGAAAAGGGTGATTCATGACGGCCCTGCAGTGTAGTTTACACTAAAGTCTGTGGGTTAGGCTCTTTTGCAAGAAAGTTGCAGTATGTCCCTCTGAATGTTGGGATTTGAACTGAAGCTGAGGTAACAGTACTTTTAAAATAACAGTAACAGTTTGTAACAGTGCTTCTAAAGCAGTGGTTCTCAACCTGTGGGTCCCCAGATGTTTTTTGGACGTCAGCTCCCAGAAACCCTGAGCATTGACCATAGTGGCTGGGGCTTCTGGGACCTGAAGTCCACAAACATCTGGGGACCCACAGGTTGAGAACCATTGTTCTAAAGCTATATGATATGGCAAGCTCACAATGTTTTCTGCCAGTATTCCAAGGAGCAGTATCATCCTTATGCCATATTGTCATTACTGTATTTGCGTAGTTTCCTCAAAACTCACTGCAGTCCAGCAGCTGATGCCTCACAGATCAGCAATGGTCTTCTTTGCCCAGCACTGGGTTACAACAATCCTGCAGTGTTATCCACTGTATTTATCATGATGTTGCAGGTTGGGCTAACAGAGCAGAATATAGCACATTGTACTGTATTATACGCTAAAGGCACCAGATCCTGTCTGATCCTGGAAACTAAGGAGGGTCAGCCCTGGTTAATACTTGGGTGGGAGACCACCAATGAATACAAAATGCTGTGGGTTATGTTACCAGGAAGGAACTGCCAACCACTTCCAAGTATTCCCTGCCTAACAAAACCCTATGAAATTCATGGGGTTGCCATAAGTTGACAGGTGACCTGAAGGCACATACAGACATAGCTCAGTTCACTATTATACATCTGTTGCAGGCTGGTGGTGGCTGTGTTGAGAGAAAGTAGCTTACACTAATCCACTGTTAACATGGGAGTTCAGAGGTGAGACTCATTTGGATTCCCCATCCAAAAGGCACCCTGTCAGTCAAGGCACAGTTGTAAAAGGCACAGTTGTAAAAGATTTCTGCATCTAAAACCACAGCTACCACAGGGTCATTTTACTAAAGCTGCTCTTTCAGGCTCTTCCTTCTGCATGTACTCCACTGCGCCGAAAAGCTGCACCACTGATCTGCATGAAAACTAAATGCAATTTCATATGCTATCTATCTATCTATCCATCCATCCATCCATCCATCCATCCATCCATCCACCCACCCACCCACTCAAAAGTCAGTAGCAATGAGGGCTTCCCTGTCAGTGGAAAAGTGAATTGACTATGGATTGTAATCCAGACTTTAAAGGAGGATCCAAAATGCTAGATCTATTTAGGTTAGACACCTTGGGTAGCTCTTTCAAAGTTCAGACTAAGGCCATTTCCATACTAGCCTGTTACAGTGCTATTATTCCACTTTCAGCATCCTATGGAATCCTGGGGTTTGCAGTTTCCTATGGAATCGTGCAAACCCCAGGATTCCATAGGATGTTGAATGTGGAATAATAGCACTATAACAGGCTAGTGCAGAAATGGCCTAAAACCTACAGTGAGTTCATTGTTCCACTACTATTAAAAAAAAAAAACCAGCAGCAGCTGCTAATACAGATATTTACACCTGAAGTACAGCAGAGACATCTCTTGATACTAAGTTTGACTGTTAAGCCCCGTCAGCTCCAAAGCATAGAAGTGATACATTGCAACATTTTGTTGTTTCTTTTAGTCTAATCCTATAATTATCTCTCCCATTCAGAAATACAAAGACTGTAAGTCCAGCGCAATACATATATAAGTGCAGATCTCTGAAAGCATTCCATGCCATCAAAGAAGGTTCAACCAGGCTTTGGCAGTGTGATAGCAGCATAATGTGTATGGGTTCTGCTGTGTTATAAATGTAATGAATGCCACCCCAGCACTGCCGCTTGAGTTTGCTGTATCCTTCATAAATCCATTCAGCCTACATTTTCAGCAGATCAATTTGTTTGTGTGGATTAGTTCGTGGGTGACCTGGTTTTGATTACTTAACCTATTTAGCAGTGATTCCAGATTACTCAAAATTGGGAGTTTTCCACTGTGGCTATCACAATATCCTGCACAATATGGGGCCATGGCCATCTTTCTTATACAATCCTGTACAAACAAGATCCTCTTTTGTGTGCTGTTTGTATAAGGTGGTCATACATGCCACCTTATACATGCCATACTGCTGGTATTAATTCCAGAGGGAAGACCATCATCATAGACTAAGGGTAGGGAAGGTGTGGCCCATCAAATGTTATTGGACTACAACTCCCATAAGCCTCAAACAGCATAGCAGTGGTGAGGGACAGTGAGAAGGTGCTACGAGTTCCCCATCCCTTCTGCACAGTGTTGGGATGCAATCAAGTGCTTGCTGTCAGAAGCAAACTGCAGCTGGAATGTGTTAATCAATAGGGGAAGTGGGGAAACATTGCTTCTGTCTTTGGGCATGGTGCTGGAAGGATTTCATCTTCTCTCAGTTCTATGACTTGCACATGTCAAAGCTAACCTGATAAAATGTGTAAAAGCATTTGCCAGAAATACCCTATGTAGGACAAGCAGAAGAAACAGACATAAAATCTGACATCAAACATGGCAGTTGTTACTGCAGTAGTTAGCCCTACCCCGGGGTCTACAATTTGATATTAAATGATATCCCCACGTGCCTGAGAGGGTCCCCTGGATGAGGCAGGCATGGCCGAATAGCCGAAATCAGGAAAAACCCGGTCAAGCCAGTAAATAATTTATCACATAGCCCTAGGAGCCCTCCAGACATGCACACTTTAAATCACACAAAGGGTCCTCTGCCCTGAGAAACCAGCTTGACAGGATTAGCGCTCCTGACAAATGGCCCATCAAGCAAGGACAATTTGCAAAATCAAAATCAAACCAATCAGCCCAGGAACTTTGACATTTTGGAGCTTTGTTCTCCTAATCATGCAAAAGACATGAACATTTTGGAGCTTTGTTTTAGCTCCTCAACCTATTGTTCTCCCCGGGAAAGGATTAGCCCTCCAGGTACATTTTCCCCTATAAAAAGACCTGGTTTTTTGAGCGGCTCCTTGGATCGCTCCGGTTTACTCTCGGCTCCACACCACTCCGTCCGGCTATCCCCTCAGCCATCCACGTGCTGAGCCTCTTCTCTCGCTCTGCAGCTGTCTTGGACTTCGGACTTCAGGACCAGGTGCAGTATACCCCGACAATAACCCTCCAAAATCCCCTATCAGATTTCCTCTCTTTTATTGCTCGCTAGCTCTTGTGTGAATGAGTGCATAAGTGCAAATGTGTGAAAGGACTCATTTTTAATAAAATTATTTTATTAGATAATTTTGCTTGGTTTTTGGCTCGGCCTGACCCTGCAAAAATTGGATTATAAGATCTCATGAGGTTGCCCTGCCTCTCGTAGTCATATTGCTTGTACTTTGGCTAGTTCTCATTCTCCATTGATTGTAGCATATTGAGGTGTTCCCCTCAGGACCCCAGAAATCAGGATAACACAGTATTCGAAAAAACAGAGGCTTCACGCTTCAGTCTACTCAAACACTTTGTCAAGGACCTTAAGATAACCATTCTGAAGCAAAGGAACTTCCAAGATGGATTGCAAAGCAAAAGAGATGACTAAAAATTTATTAAGAGATTCAGCTCCAATCCCTGTGGCCTGACCAGGGACAGAGGAATTTTATGTCTATGTGTTAATGAGGTTCCCAATGCAAGAATATCCATATACAACCCTATATGTCTTGTTAAGGGCACTGTAAATTATCGTTAATGGCAGTTTATAATGATTGATGGCAATTAACAACAGCAAGAATGATCACTGTCTTTACTTTCTGCACTTCATTTCCCCTTATACTCACTGTTTACAATCCCCTCCTCCAGCCGTGTGTACATATAAATGTATACTGTAAGGCAATATATCCAGTGTCTGCTGAAGTAGACTGTAGTTTGTGAAAGTTTATGCGGTACTGAATGTGTTCATCTTTTTGCTGCCACAAGGCTCTTTGTTGTTCTTCCTGCCACGCACTTGTGTGGAAATTCAGAGACCTTGCCCAGCTCCCCTACTACAATACAGAAGCTATGTGGGAGAAAGGTTAAGAATTAACAGTATAAAACATTTAATAACAGCATTTGCAATCCCTCCCAAAGGCTCAGCAGACAAAAGGTTAAGCTACCGAACAAATGTAGACAGAGAAGAAAAGTTAATATATGCTGACCAAAAGGGCAAGCAAATCCGATTCATCACCGGGGCCAGAGGAGACAGCGACTAGTGTTGATGTTCCATCAGTGATGTCTGAACAGCTTTACAGAGTCTTTGAGTTGTAAACTACTTGCTTTTGTATGCTGCCCTTTCTGTGCTGCAGAAAAGGTCACTGTTATGCTTTCCACATATAGAGACTGGCTTCTTCTGTGCTGCTCATTCAGCAGGTAAGGGTCAGGAACCAACAATACACTGGTCTGGGGGAGACCCAAGGAAACGTATGCTGCTCTAGGAATGGGTGACAAGTTTATATCTGTTCAGTTTTTATACACATTTATCACAATTTCCAAATCTCTTCATATACAGAATGGAAAGGATATGAAATTTTTAAAAAATCTGAATATGGGTGAGACCAAAACTGATGGATTTTCATCCATTCAAGCCTAGGGCTTTAAGTACTGAACTCACAGAAATCTGGGTTTGAATCTCATGTCAGTGATGAATTAGGGTTGCCACTTCTTTTTTTCTGAGAGGCTCCTCATCTTTAACATCCACACGGCAGGCACATACATACAGTACAGTCCATTCCATGCTGAGAGCGGCTGTAGCTACTGAATTTGGTGGGTGCAGTTGTAAGATGTTTTATGTTGTATGACAGGGTGTGAATCTTAAAGCCACCCTAGATAAGGCTGGATTGCAGCTCCCAGCATTCTTCACCCTTGGCTATGCTGACTAGGTCTGATGGGCTCCAACATTATCTCAAGGGCTGCATGATTTCCATCTCTTGTATGTGGAGGGACCATAGCTCATTGATACAGAAAATAAATGTTTTTTAGGCAGACAGTCTCAGGTTTGGTATCAAGCATCTCTAGTGAAAGGGATCAGAGCAAGAGCAAAGGATGGAAAGGACCTCTCTCAATCCACGCTTACAGAATACCACACCAAGTTGTAAGGGATCAGGAATAAGACTGCTTCTTTTTTTTTATTTTCCCAGTACTGGATGCAGTCCACTGAAATTTGAAATGTTAAAAAAACTGAATATGGGTGAGAACAAAACTGATGGATCCTCAGCCATTCAAGCCTAGGGCTTTAAGTACTGAACTCACAGAAGTCTCCCACTTCCTGAAAGGTCACCATGCCAGCTTGCATGGATTGTTGAAGGCAAGAGCAGAGCTTAGGAAAGTTACATTTTTGGACTATATGTCCCCAAACCCCTTAGACTGCATGGCTCATGGTCAGTATGGCCAGTGGTTCCTCAAAAGTAACATTTCAAATTTCCGCACAAGAGTTTACCCAAAGAGATTCATGGCAGGCAGACAAGATAACGGAAGTATTTATGTACATATATGTATAGGTTTAGTGTGGTGAATTTTAGAGTTGCCACCTTTTTTAGTTCCCTGAAGTAGTTCCCTGAAGTAGCTGTAGTTTCCTGAAACTGTGTCCGGATAAATGCTGATTTAACAGCTGATGCTTTGCCTTTTGCTGAGGCTAATTTGCTCAGACAAGCTGCCTTACCTGTTTAATTTCTCCATGAAAGGTGCTGTAAAAGACAGGGGAGCATAGGCAGCAGAAAAACGAACAGACAAAAAAGCCTGGCAGGCCAATGACTGTTTGGACTTTTTGATGGAGGGTCTCTGTTGATTTCTCCTGTTGGTGTAACTGGAATGAAATGTGCCTACATTTCTCTGGACCAGCAGTGGCAATTTTATAGGGAATTCATGTATCATTCTCTAACTAATGCATCTGTCAATGAAAAATCTTCCAAGCCATGCTCAACTCTATTATGTAGCTGGGTAATGGTTTCCCCCCTTAGCTGGCACCTCAGTAACTGTGTAGAGTAACTAATATATGACAGTGCAAGAGATGGCAAAAAAGAAAAAAAAGCCCTCATCTTCTCAGGGCGAACAAGCAAAAGAACAGAAAAAGACCATAATGTTTTTAGAAATATGAGTCAGAGGCACTCTGGAAGCCAGAGGATGTTTCTACATCACAAATGAGGAATGAGTAGCCATGTGGATGTTGTTAGATTGCAACTCCTATCTGCCCTAACCAGGAAAGACAGTAGTAAGGGATGCTGCGAGTTGCAGTTCGCCAACATCTGTAGTGGGGGCACATAGTCTCCATTACTACCCTAAATCAAGACCTTGGACAACAGCTCCCAGAATCCAGCAGCAAGCACAGCCACTGGATGAAGGGTACTGACATCCAACAAAGTATTTTTTCCCCCAATTTCAACCTAGAGTGAACTTTGACAGTAACCCAAGCTTTCTCCTGGAGCACAGGAAGCCTTCTGATAACTAAGGCAACTTTTCACTTGCTCATATAAGCCCACAGAGATGAAAGACTAGCCCTGCTGGGAAGAACAGATAGCTAATGTTCTCCCCTTAGTGTTCCCCTAAGGAAACATGGCCCTGTACCATCATGTCTAACATTTATAGATTAATTCAGCAAACCTAGAAAAAGGATACTGTAATTACTGCTCTGGTACAACAGTATTCTGTCTCCTGTTGGACTGAGATCACAAAGGCTTGTAACAGCATTCCTTTATTTGGATCGATATTAATGGCGCGAACATTTGACCTCTAATTTTTTGCAGGCCTCAATGATGTTTTTGAGAAGTGGAGGAAGAAAAGCACTTTGTAATGGACTAGTTTGATATTGACAGTAGCTTATTTTTGGTGAACTTAAAAAGAGCCAGGAAGGAGAAGACGGGTGTCTTTGCTGTCTGTGGCCTTAACAGAAAGGAGACATCAGCATCTTAGAGAATAATTTAAATCTAAATCAATTTAGTTTCTCTTCAGATGGCCATTTGAATTTGGGGAACCAAAACCAGGCTAAACAATTTTGGGTGGATCTGGGAGCATTTTCTATTTGTTCGAGTGGCTTTTTGTGGCTTCTCACCAAAATTCAGTGGTGCTATTTACTGCCACATTTTCAACAGTGAGGTTGGGAGAGAGCTTGGAGAGTGCAAATGTTCCCTTAGAAAGATACATGTTGTCTGTGGTCCACCTATTGTCCACTAAAGAATGTACTATGGTCCAGAAATACAAGTGGCCCTCCATGTTCACTAGGGTTATGGGCACAGGACACCCACAGAAGTGGAAAAAACACAAAGATCAAAAAGGTGTGTATGTGTGTCTCTGGGAAAGAGGCCAAGGCATGGTAGGGAGAATGGGCACCCAGAGTCCAAACCAAGTAGGGAAAAGGAAAGGAGAAAGGGGTGAGTTGCTATGATGACCCTGTACATCCTCTCTCTTGCTCTTCTCTTTTCTTGGGTGTGTGGGGGGCATCAGGACAGGGTTTGTGGTGCTGAGAAATCAGGTTGTGAGTCGTCCTTAGCTAGCCAGCCAGCAGCTGGTGGAGGAGGAGGAGGACCAAAGGCAGGTTTTTAAAGGGCTGCACAAGCCTGATCAGAGCCATTGAGAGAGAAGGTTCCCGTGGAAAAGAAGCGCTTGAGGTGGGGGGGGCACGCAGGGGCTGGAGAAACTTGCAATTAATCCAGTCCATGAAAGTGAAACCCACAAATGTAGAGAGTCAATTGTATATGAAAACTTGATCCCTCTACTGCATTCTGGTAGAACAAGAAGCACATGTTAATTCTCTGGGTGCCAGATTTTAAAAAGAGGAAGGAGGCTGGAAAGGTGAAATCTGGGTATGTTAAGACTGGAGGAGAGAAAAATAAGGAGAGACATGATAGTGGTCTTGTGATATTTGATGGGCTGTCATGTAGAAGATGGAATAGACTTTTTTTTCAATACTCTTAACAGGAGGGCTAGACTCACAGGAGCCTGTCTGGGTCTTACAATGTTGGGGGAAATCTTTCTGTCAGTCCTACCACCACCACAAGCTCATCTGGTGAGGATGCATGAGAGAGAGGGCCTTTCTACTTTACACTATTATACTGCTATTATTTCACTTTCAACATCCTATGGAATTCTGGAGTTTGAGTTGACTGAGGCCAAAGAGCTCTCTGGCTGAGAATTCTAAGTGCCCCTCCCTAAACTGCAGAGCCCAGGATTCCATAGGATGTTGAAAGTGGAATAATAGCACTATAGTAGTCTAGTACAGAAATGCCTAAGGTCTACTCAGTGCCTTCTCCTCGGCTTTGGACCTCCTTCCCACAGGAAGCTTGGTTGTCCCCCTCTCTGCTTAATTTCTGCTAGCAGACAAAGACATTTTTATTTATGCAGGCCTGTGGCTTTTAATCTTTTGTGACAGAAAGGTCTTTTAATGGGGAGAACTGTGGTTTTATCTTTTTAACATGATTTAAATATGTTTTAAATGCTTTTAAGTTAGGGACCTTTCTGCGCTACACTGTTATAATGCTATTATTCCACTTTCAACATCCTATGGAATCTGGGGTTTGCAGTTTAGGGAGGGGGATTTTGAATACTCAGACAAATTGCTCTTGGGTCTCAGCAGACTACAATCCCAGGATTCCATAGGATGTAAAAAGTGAAATAATAGAACTATAACAGTTTAGTGCAGAAAGGGCCTTAGTGTTTTAATTGGATTGTTCATTTAATTTTTTTCCAGCATTGGTACTATATATTGTTTTAGCTGTATTTTGTTTCGGCTTGTACTATGCTGGGTCCCATGTTGGCAGAATTGAGGGATATTAATTAATTAAGTAATTGATGAAGGCTTTGTGGTCAGGACTGCAGTGGAAGCAAAGGATTATGGTCCTCATCTCATGTTATCGTTCTGATCCAGCTCACTCACTTGTGCACAACACACAACAACAGTTAATTGCTTTATAAAAATCAGTGATGCAAATCCAAACTATTGATAGTGACTTCAGTCTTAGTGGAGTCATGAATCCACTTTGGCTTTTAGTCTGAATTGTAAAAGAACTATCCAAAATGTTTAACTTTACCCTGAGATTAGGAAGAATGTGTAGGACAGTGCCTTTAAAGTTCAGTCTAAAACCAGGAGTGGATTAATTGTCCCAATGACATTGGAGCTAGAAGGTCCAGAAGTCAACTGAAAGGTGTTTCTAAGACACCAGTCACATAGTGGAACAGTCAGACCATCCTTGGATGCCTCATTGACAATGGGCAATTTATGCATCTCAAAAAGAAAAATACATATATAATAAAGATTAGTACAATACCTGATGTGCATGACCACAGATTTAAGATTTTACCACTAACTGTATAAACCACTGCCACTCAAAGTAGCCCTCATGAACCAGTACTGCTCCATGAGCCATCAGTTGTCTGTCTGTGGTGAGTTTCTGGGAAGTTAAAAAAAAAAAAAGCTATAGCTAAGGGACACCGAAGGTCCCTGACATATTAGGGGGGGAAAACCATGCTGATCCACCACATCAGATAGCTGAGAAGCACTGACATTAAAAGTCTTGATTAGTTCCAAACAGATATAGTTTGCACGGATAGCTATGCTTATTTAGAAAATAGATGAGTCAGAATCCTGGAAATTGGATTTAAATCTATGCTTCCAATTAGTCCCTTTTCTAAGTGATTGAAAAATCATTGGTCTTGACTTAACCTTCATGAACTAGGATCCTGAAAAAACAAACAAACAAACTTTCCATCCTGTGACTTATAGGAAATTATGGATTCCTAAGATAATTCCATTTTATTGCAAGATATAAGTATGTTATGTGTCCAAAGGGGTGAGATTCCCATGTTGGCAGTCAAACATACACATCTATGCTTTTTTTAAAAAAAAATATACCAAGGGTATCATGTGAGGCAGGATTTTCCCCTTTCCATTTTTCCTTTCTGTTTTTCTGTTCACCCATGCTAGATATGGGGTTGTGGAAGCAGCTGTTATTTACCTTCCTGTTATGAGCAGACAAACAGAGCTACAGTGGACCTGGTTTGTATAGAATCCTGCTGTTTCCCAGTTCGAACGTTTATTGATTTACTTCAGAGAACCAAAAGTCTGTGTTTCTCCAGCCCTCCCTCGCTGTCCTCCCAGTGTTCTTTAAAAAAAAAATCCATTTCCCCCCTGCTCACATTCCGAGCAGCTCGAGGGGGAGGCAACTTTGCTGTCTCCTCTTTGTGGAGGGACCACGTCACCAGTGCAATCATTGTCATGCTGCCTGCCAGGGAGGGGGTCAGGCCAGGCGGGACCTTTAAACAGCAGCTCCACCTCCCCTGCCAGCCTCTTCTTTGTTGCTGGTGAACCACCCTCCTGCCCTCGTTTGTAGTGTAAGCTTGTTGGTTGCTTTGGAGCTGGGTAGGAATTTTTCCCCCAATAAAGGGTTGTTGCTGTTTTTTGCCTATCATGCATTGCAGCAAGGGACTGGGCAATTGGCTTTCAGGGTGCTGTCTTAAACAGTCAAATAGGTCTCCTGGCAAGTGAAGGTGGAGGCATTAAGGCACAAGCTGGTGTAGGATATGCCTCTAGAACTCACTCTCCTGGTCAACAGGCAGGGGGTGAAGGGTGAAGAAGGAAGGCATCCTTGGGATGGGCCCACATATTTTATGCCCTCACTTCTGGGCTCTGTGGCAGGGGGTGGGCTTTTCATGGGGCACGCCTTCCAGAGGGGGTCACCAAGGTGGCAACCCAGGATCAGGGGTTTGCCCTCAGGACCAGGTATTTTGCTATCGTGCAGACCCCTTGTGAGGTCAAGATCAATGTCAATGTCAAATTGAATGTCATGTCCAAGGTCAAGGTCAAGTTCCTATCTAAATATGCAATAAATAATAAAATTGCCCATAGTTTATCCCAAGTCCTATCGTGTGGTCTCTTCATTTTGGCAGCAAAAAAAAAAAAAAAAATTCTAGCTAGACAGAGGAGAAGGAAGAAAATGGCACTGATGGGCATAAAAAGACTTTATAAAAAAGTGCTTCTTTGATCATGGGGGTATGCCACTGAGGGTTTTTTCCACTTAGGTATGCCTGTAACAAAAACAAATAAACAAACAAATAATGAAGGCAGATCAACCAATAAACTTCTGTGCAACTTGCAGTACCTCAGAAAAAATTCTTTCTGACTCCCAATTGTTAAACAGTAACAATAACAGAATGATCCTTTTCCACCTAAATTAGGCAGCTGAAATGAAGCAAACTTAATAGTAAGCAAGAATGGGCTTTTATGTCCTACTTATGGACTTCCCTTAGGCGTCTAGTTTTCCACTGCGCAAACAGAATAGTGGAATAGGTAGGCCTTTGGATTGATTCAGTTTTCCTATGTACTTAACTCCAGATTAGTTTAAAAAGTATTCAGTTGCATCACGTACATTTTAGGAATATTAACTAATTACAGGGCTAGATCTGGAGGGGAGTGGGAAGAGAGAATTTTAGCTGCCCCCAGTATGCCAGAGTGGGAATCATGTGATCCTCCAGGTGTTTTTTGGACTGAAGATCCCAGAAGCCCCAGTCAGTATAGCCAACAGTGAGGAATGCTGGGACCAGAAAAGCATCTGGACGCACAGTTCTCACCCCTCTAACACAGATACTGATCTAAATTCAGTTGGTAGCCCTGAGTAGAAGAGACCTATTGATTCAGTGGAACTCAGAAGTGTTAGTGTACCCAATTCCCACTGAGTCAACAGATCTCTTCTAGCTAGGGCTAACAGTTGTTTTTTGGCTGCTGCATAAAAACTGGACTGACGCAAGAAGATGGTAAGTTCCAATGCAGCTTGTACGCTATTGTTTTTCAGTGACCTTGCAGATATGGTTCTAGTGAGCAGATGTCATCAGCACATTGCAGTTCTTCCCTGACATGTAACATACATAGCATATAACAAATAACACAATTCTATTGGAAAGCCTTCCCAAATGAATTGATAAATTCAGATTGATTCCCTATCATGCCTTATGTCATCTCTAGAGGGCAGAGGGAGGTGGCAGCCTCCCTGTGAAAAATTTATGTCTTCTCTTTTGTCTTCTTGTCTGGTAAGCACATAACAAACAAACACACACATGTGCATACTCTCAGAATATTTTATATACTAGCCCTGTCTCCTACAATGCAGAACTTGGAAGTAGGTAACTACGAATAACTAGTTGCTTGTAATCAATTCCTTTTCTCAGTAACAAAGGTATAGCCTCACTGCATTACAACCATAACTCAGTGAGAGATACCTTCACTATTTTTCTAATGTAACTTTTAAAGTTACTTTTGTAGTTAACACTGCTGTAGCCTCGCTAAATGGTAGAGGAAGGATATCACAGAGTTCAAGTCCAGGCTGCTGTTGTTCTTCAGGACCTGTTGTGGGTGCTGAAGCAACAGCAGAAGCAGAGGACGGTGTGTTCTGTACCACAGGCTAGTGACCTGTAGCATTCTGTGTTTTTAAAAAGAAACTACAAGGAATTATTTAATTTTTTTTTTATAAAAAGGAAAGGAAAGCAGCAGTACTTTCGAAAAGAGTAATTCTAATGGTCACTAACTACTTCTGGAGAGCCTAGAAACTATAAGTACAAACAATTTTTTTTTTTTAAAAAAAAGTAACCTTCCAACTCTACTAAAATGTTTAGCTGGAGATAAGATGCAAGTAGAATTCCTAATGCTCAAAAGTACTGACAGAATTATAGCTCAGTGTTACAACTTGCAAGCTTTGTTGTATGTATGCAATATTAGGCTTAAATGTTTCTATTTAAGAAATTGGTATAAATGGGACCTTTCTGTTATATGCTTAATTGTTCTACATGCACAAGTTATGGGGGGAGGTTCCACTGTATGTGTGGAAGGGAAAGTTAACTTTCCATCCTCAGCTGTAACCTTCCTAACCCCTTGAAAGGCAATTATGCCTAGGAAAAAAGATCCTGTTTGCACAAATGGATGCCCTCCCTGATGAAGAATGCCTTGGACCAGATCCAAGACATCATAAATAGCGGGTTTTCCATCTCTTATCTTAAGCCTAATTTCTCAAATTGTGGGTGTGGGTATAATGAACAAAGGTGGTCCAACTAAGGCTGGCAAAATCTGCCAAAAACATTTGGTAGAATTCCTCCTTTCCTCACTTCCAGATTCACTACAAGCTGGCTCCATGCAATTGTTTTAAATAATTAAAATTGCTTAATAATCTTGAAATCTATAATTTCTCATTCATTTATTTTGGATTTTAAAGCCATTCACAATCTGTGGGTCTATGATATAGCTTACTTAGCTTGTGTATCAATCCTAGGAACATAGGAATCTGCCCCACACTGAGGCAAACAACTGATTCATCTATCCTAGCACAGTCAACACACTGACTGGCCACAGGAACTTCCCAGAATTTCAGATTCACATCAACAGAGATGGATGGCTCTAAAACGAGTGAGACAGTGAGTGAACTCCATGTTTTAGTCCAGACTGAAAAGAGTTGCTCAAGGTGTTGAAATCTAACATTGAAACAGGTTCAGAACCTTGGATACCTCCTTTGAAGCTATCTAAAAGCCAGAGTGAATTCACTACTCCACTGACCTGGGAGCCACCAACTGTCACTAAACACAACAGATGCAGTTTGACTCTAAGATCCCTAGAGGAGAGAGCAATGGAGCAATTAATATAATAATATAATATAATATAATATAATATAATATAATATAATATAAATGCTTTTTTTCAGTTCTGGGACTTAATGCAGCCTACAAAAGTTAAAACAGATACAGCTAAAAGTACACAGCATGCAAAAGTAAAAACAGAATTAAACTATCAGTAAATTGTATTAAAATAGGGTTGCATTAAAATTAAACTGTGAACTGTCAGCAACTAATACAGACACTGCAACACAAGATTAAAGGTCTAAGAGCAATCTGTTTTCAAAGGCCTGCTGAAGCACCCGTCTACAGAAGGATAACAAAGCGGACACCAGTCTGGCCTTTCCAGGAAGGTGAGACCCAACTTTGTCACAGATATGGTGTGTGTTGTGAAGAAGAAGAAACTAAAGTAAAGCTGAGGAAGGCTTGCTTGGGCTAGCCCAGGGTACAAAAAAACCAGGCCTGCTTTCTTGCTCCTTCACTAGAGAGCAGTGCCCCTTTATAACGTTTATTATCACATCCTGGCTCCAATCCCTTTGTAATACTTATTATCACCTCCTGGCTCACTCCCCACTCATCTTCACACCCTTGCATTCCTTGAAACCCACAACCTTTGTGGATAAAGGACAAAGCTGAATAATGGTTACTCCAAAAGGAATGGATAACCTGTGGTGGTGTGCACTTAAAACTGAAGAAAATATTCTGTGGAGATTGTACTTATGGCAAAATAGAATGAAATCTTTATCAAAAGGATCACCAAGGGAAAAGGTATTGAGGAACTGAGAACATTCAACCAAAATAACTTTTTCTTAAAGATATTTAACTAATTGCTTCAGAACACCTCAGTGTAACAAAGCATTCACGCATGCTCCTATGGCCATCCCAGCACAAAGATCTGTTTTCCCTTCACGGTTTCACCTGCTGATCCCTTTCAGAGGTGGTTTGGTTACTTCTCTGCCCTGCACCAGGCTAACCCACTTCCAAAAACAAACCCTTTGGTTAACTGGATGCTCTGACTTAGAGTTTTCTCTATAATTCTCACTGAAGGAAGACAGCTTCTAACCCACATTCCCTGTATATATGTTGTCTGCTGTCACCCACACAGCCCTTCCCTCTGGCCAAGGCTGGGTTTCCTTCAGCCAGAGCGCCAACTAAATTAGTTCACTCTCTGTTTCAACTCTGCTCTGCTAGCCATATCCCCAGGCTTCATCACAGAAGGGATTTCTGGAGCCTGGAGGGCAGCCCTAGAGAAAGCTCTCCCTAGTGTTTCCAGCAGGTGCGCCTGGGAAGGAGGTGAGATTTGTGGGAATGGCCTCCCTAAAGATCTTAGAACATGAGTAATGTGGGAGAACATGGCCCTTCAGATAATCTGACTTGAGCCCCACAGGGTTTGACAGGTCACAATCAACATCAGCATTTAGTGGAGCTGTTGCAATAAGGGAAAATGCACCGTTGAAAGTGGAACAAAATACAATATATCAAATGATGCAAAATTGTTGTTGTGTGCCTTCACGTTCTTTCTGACTTATGATGACCCTAAGGTGAACCTATCATGGGGTTTTCTGGGGCTGAGTGTGTGACACATCCAAGGTTACCCATTGGGGTTCCATGGCCAAATGGAAAACCTAACCCTAGTCTCCAGGGTTGTAGTCCAGTGCTCAAACCGCTACTCTACACTGGCTCTCATATTAACATATTAAACATGGAAGGTAAAGTTTAAAACATTCAAAAAATTGTAAGAGCTAAAGGATCTCAAACAGTAGGTATTTTGATTGAAATATTCTTTTGTCGGAACATAACACCTAAACTCAATGAACTCAGTATAAGGCCAGTATAGTGGGCAAAGTATTTGACTTGTACTGGGAAGACCCAGAATCAACTTTCCATTCAACCATGAAACCCGCTGGTGAGTTTGGGCCAGTCACTTCTAGTCAGCCTGACCTACCTCGCAGAGTTGTTGTGAAGCTCACAATGAGGAAGTGGAGAACCATATACACATGCTTCTTAGAAGAAAGGCAGGACAGATACGTAATCTAATATATAAAAGTCAAAGTTTGTTTGTCTGTGTCAGGAGAAGACCTCATATGATTGACTGCCTGAAAAGATTCCATGGAATCCTGGGATTTGCAGTTTGGCGGGGGACCTTAAGAATTCTCAGCCAGAAAATAGGCCAGTTGCTATGGAAATGAGGCCTTGCAGCAAGGAGGAGGGCAGTGTATTTCCTTCAGAAAACCAACCTCTGTAAGTTAATAACTCTGAATACAGATTGGATTGGAGAATATGGGGAAAAGTTACAGGTACTAGACAAGACAGTTTGGGGAATTAGGGACACAGGATCTCAAATCTTTCTAACAAGGATTACCTATGAGAAAATAAAACCCCGGGCAATGTATATACACTAGTAAACAAATAAATTGTGGGTGGGTTTATTTGGAGAGCATGGGATTTGAAGCCCTTGTTACCAACATGAACTCCATCCAGGATAAAGGTCTTGAATAAGAACACATAGAAGACACAGACAGACACTCAGCTGGACTGCCCTAATTCTTTGTTATGCTGCTCATGGACCTAGATGCGCACCTGGCAATCAAACCAGAGTTTGAGGAAGTTACTTTTTCATAGCAGTTCCCCAGAACCCCACAGCCAAGGGGAATGGCTGTGGGATTCCTGGAGCTGTCATTCAAAAAAGTAACTTCCTCAAGTCATGCAAAAAGTAACTTCCACAATGTCTGAAACCAAGACCAAGAGTAAATGGCTTTTTTTAAAAAAAAAATTAGCATGCAGGTTGTTTGTTTAAAGGTGAAAAGGCCCATGAAAGGGTTGATAAATATGGGGATGGCAGCAGAGTCTGAAACCTTCCCTCCCATGCTACAGGTCTTGGGGAAAACTGCTCCTCTGAAAATGAGGGAAGAGTAAAAATCCCCTTACTATGAATATCTTGATTCTGTATTCAAATCTCCACACTCCACATTCTCTGTGTTTCCCTCCCTCTCTCACACACACAGACCCCAAGGAATTTTTAAGTAGTCCTTGTAAGTCCAGACTTCCAGGCTTAGCTTTTGGACACCCTGAAGAGACAGATGGACATATACAATTTTATCAGCGATTCCCTCCCCTCTTTCAATGCCTTTTTGCAAGTTTACTCCTCCAACATAAACAAATAAATCCCCAAACAAACCCAGATCAGTTGTGTTTTTAACCATTTTTTCTAAGCTTTGATAAGAGCTCCAGGGATTTTTCTTTTTTGTATTCAAGTATTTTCTAGTTGTGGACAGGATTACAAACTGTGCTAGCTTATTTGCCTCTGTACACATACAGTCAGTCCCCCACATTTGCAGATTTCACTTTTGTGGATTTGATTATTCATGGCTTATTTGCTGTCACCTCTGCTGCCTCCCTGTGCCATTTTTAATGGGGACTGCAAGCCTTGTGAGACTGAGAAAGTGCGAAAAAGGCTAGTAAGTCCCTATTAAAAATAGTGTGGCACAGCAGTGGGGGATGGTAGTAAGCCCCATAGTCACCCACTTCTGCCTTGTGAAAGAACCCTGATGCCCCAAAGGAACATGGTGAGTTGAATATGGTGATCCTAGTTTGTTTTGTGTGTTAAGTATGGTTTGGGAGGACCTAGTCATTCATGTTTTTTTTCACTTTCAGGGGGGTCCTGTGCCTCTAATCCTAGCAAATGTGGAGGCATGACTGTATTTGCAGCTCTGTACTGAGTCCCCTGCCCTTTTTTACAAAACACTTTCAACACAATCTGAATGTCAGGATTGTACCGAGACAGTTTCACTCCAGAACCTTCCAAATAGACATCCCCTAACAATTTATTTTAAAATGCCATAACGTGCACACACACAGATGCCATTTCCACGTTACACTCTTGTAGTGCTATTATTCACTTTCAACATCCTATGGAATCCTGGGGTTTGCAGTGTAGAGAGGGGCTTCAAAGCAAACCCCAAGATTCCACAGGATGTTGAAAGTGGAGTAATAGCGCTATAAGAGTGTGGAAATTGCAAACCCCCGGATTCCATAGGATGTTGAAAGTTGAATCATAGCGCTATAAGACTGTAATGCGGAAAGGCCCAGAGAGAGGCACATAGATCCTGCAGCTAACATCTCGCCTAGCCCCTGGCAGCGGGCAATCCAGCAGCAGGCCCAGTCAGGAGCCAAATTTTCCCTCCGCCCACCATGCCCCCCCCTCGGAGCACTAAAATCGAATCTGGGAAACGATCGATCCAGGCGGAAGGGGCCCTCGCTCCCCGGCTCCGATCGCCTTCGCCCGCTCCGCCCGCTCCTTTCAAAGCCTCCTTGGCTCCCTTCCTGAAAGCCCGCTGAAGAGCACACATACACGCACCAAAAATTAAACGATTTTTGTCCTTTGAGAAACTATACATTGCCGTGGCGAGGAGAAGGGGGCGTAACGCTGCCCTCAAGGGCTCCTACGGCCCTCCTATAGGAGGGATGCAGGCCGCTTCCGCCCGCCTCCGCCCTGCCTTCACCCGATACACGATGGGCGCGCCCCCCGGGAATGGAACCGAAACGATCGCGCGCTGGCTCGGCGTTGGTCTCCGAAGAGAGCAGGGGAGGAGGAAGAGGGTTCGGGGGCTTGGGGAGCCGGGAGGGCTCCTGGGAGTGCGATCGATCCGCCCGCCCTTCCCCGCTCGCCTCGTACTCTCCGATCCCGTCCTCCGCCCCCCGCGGAAAAGAGTCCGTCGCCGCAGCCGCCCTTACCAGCCGCCGAGTGGATCTTGGTTTTCCTGGGCAGGGACATCTTCAGCGCCTTGTCCAGCCCGCCGCGGTTCGGCATGGCTGAGGAGGGAGGCAGGCAGGCAGGCAGGCAGGCAGGCAGGGAGGGAGGGAGGGAGGGAGGCGCCCTCGATCGCGGCGCCGCCGAGGAAGGAGCTCAAGGGGGCGGCGGCGGCGGCGGCGGCCCCACCAGCCGCAGCCGCCCCGCCATCCACTTCGCTGCGGCGCTCGCTTGCTCGCACGCAACACACACACGCACACGCACACACACACGGTGGGCGGGCGCGGCGGCGGCGGCTGGCGGTGTCTCTCGTGCCCCCACTGCGGCTTCGGCCTGCCTCCCCCTCCCCGGGACTGCGGGAGCCGCTCAGCCCCCGGCTCAGCCCGACCTTGGCCTCGGCTCTTCGCCCGGGGCGGCGGAGGAAGGGCGTTGGGGAGGGAAAGAGGGGAGGAAATCCCTGGGGCCGGAAAGTGAAGGGGGTCTGATCCCTCGGCGGCAACGCAAACAGGAGCTAGCGATAATCTGATGTGACTGTGCGTGCGTGTAACCATTTCCGCACCAGGCGGTTATAGTGCAATTATTCCACTTTCAACATCCTATGGAATCCTGGGGTTCGCAGGATGTTAAAAGTGGAATAATTGCACTATAGCAAGCTAATGCGAAAATGGCCTAAGGGGTCTTCTGGGATCGGAGGCGCGCCTCCGAGGGGGGAGGCGGCTTGTTCTTGCCGGCTCCGGCTGGAGCCAAGCGGAGGCGATCCAAGCCTGGAGGAGGAGGAGGAGGAAGAGGAAGAAGATCGGGCCGTAGAGACTGGGACCTCTTAGCGATTCCCGTAGGGCTGCGGGAGGGGACACCGATGGGTGCACCCGGGGGACGGCTAAGGTCCCTTTCTGCTGCCGCTGAGGTCCTAAGAGGCACGTTTTGGATTCCGGCCGGCTGGACAGCCAGGTCCAGGCTTCTAGATTGGGATAGTCAGATACTCGTTAGGAAGAAGGAGTCCTCCCCCAGCATTACCCGGGTGTTGGCAGTTTGGGCACAGCCAAGCGCCCTAGGGAGTAAGCCCTAGGGTCCCAACTCGGCAAAAGCAGCCAAAGGGGGAGGGCGCTTCCGAGGATGGCTTCGTCCCCTTTCGAGAGCTAGGGAAGTAAAAGGAGTCGGCCGCAGGGAACAACAGGGTGGCCCGCCCTCTCTCGGGAAGGGAAAGTCCAGGATTACCTAACTGCAGGCCTGGCTCCATGATCACTGACTCTTCCAAGGCACGTCGAGTCCCGGATTTCGGAGGCAATCCCTCTCCTCCCGTCCGCCGCTGCGCTCCAGAACCGACGCGATCTGGTCTAAAACGCCCCGAGTCCAATAACGTCTCGGTTCAGGGGAACCGGATCTGTCTTTTTTTTTGATCCGAGCAGGTGAGGAGCAGGCCACGCTGGAAATGAGAAGACTTGTTCCAACTTTTTACCGTTCCAAGTAAAAGCAAAGCGCAACCGTGTTGTCTTCAGGGTTTCCCAAGTGGAAACAGATGGTAAGATCGTCAGCAGTACCAAACAAGTCTGCCTGTATGCAGGCTGAGTGCCCGCAGTGGCTTTTTTTTTAAAGTGTGCAGTTGGAAACAAAATGTGTAGTTGGGATGAGATGTGCAGTTGGAATACTTACAATGTGCAATTAGGAAAATGGGCAGGAAAATAGGTGCCTTAATCTTATTGTTTATTAAATGACAAGCACAGTAGGCACACAGTTTAGCATCAGAGTTAAAAATACTGTATTAAAACATCTTCCTTTGAGTTAGAACCGTCTCCTTTTTTATCTTCATGGTTGGCAGGAAACACTTTGTCACATCATTGAAAAAGCCCTAGAAGTAGTCTTGCTTTTGTGCCTTATGTTCGTCTTCCACCGTACATCACTTTTTCCGAATGTGGGGAGATTTGTGTAGTTGACAGATGTGCTTCAAAATATCCATGCTGTATTCCAGCCTCATAGCCATGAGAGATCATTGGAACCCTGAATCCACTCTGTTTTTAGTCCAAAAGTTAAAGGGGCCCTCCAGTAGGCTGAATGCTATTTCCAACTAAGGTCTTTTAAAGTTCGGAGTAATGCACTGAGTAGATTTACTGCACAACGGGCATTGGAGACACCAGTCTTCACTGCTGATAGCACACTTCACAAATGGGTGCAATGGATCTCCATACTGAGCGTTTGAGTCCAGCACTGTCAGGATAGCAATAGACTTTAGGCTTGTGCAGGGAAAAATCTCTGCTGTGTTACACAGGTTGAAAGACAAGGGGTAGTAAACAAAAAGACTGAGAACTGTGAACTTTCATTCAGCCCAGTGGTCTGGCTCCATTGTCAAAGAGAGCTTGTTAACCATCCAATGGGAAATAGACCTAAATGCTTGGTCAAGTGTGATCTGTGTAACTGACTGCAGAATTTTTACCATCTATCTCAGATGCTTTAGAAAAGAGATGCATGTCTTCCTAAGCCACCTCTCTTCCATCAAGGAACTTAAATGTGGCAGACCTGTGGTTTCCAAGTGGCCTCTCATACATTTGAAGCTGACTCAAGATTTTTTGGATATCACCCCTCTTCCATCCAAGTCAAGGCAGGCAGAGGAAGCAGAAGAGATCCCACAGCCATGACCTTCACAGCAGGGGCACTTAGCAATCTGTTGTCAGAGGCAGCTGCCTCACTCTGTCCAATGATAGGGCTGTCCTTGCACCCAAGTACTGACCAAACACAGACCGGCTTAGCTTCACCAAGGTTGCTACACTATTTGCCCTAAAACTCTTCCCTCCCCATCAGCAACCCACCCATCTACCCCAAGTTACTCTCTCTCATGGCAATTTGTTTTAAAAGCCCAATTACTACACAGGAGGTGGTACCAAGGAGGGGATGCCACAGATGGAACTGTGAGCTAGAGATTTCCCATCAGGCAAGATAAAGTGGAAAAGATTCTTCCACTGCAGAAGACAGTGGCATTGTGGAGAAGATGGAGATACATTTGCTTTTTCTTCTTCTGTTTCTGAGAGAGGCCAAATGAAGCACTTCTGATAAAGAGCTAACAAGAAGGTACAAGGGCAACAGGGACATGTTTTTGTAACTGGCCTCAGAGACTGGTGTTCAATATACTTTGCATACTCCAAACTTGCTTGCCCCCCCCCCCCGCTTTTGTCTGGCAGCTTTTGTAGGAGAGGGTTTGGGACTGATGTCCACATTACCCCCATTTTTGCAGAGCTTAGAAATGTTACTTTTGGGAGCCACAGTTATAGGAGTCCCCTAGCCAGCATGATCCAAGACCTACATTTTTGAAGGCACCAGTTGCCCCTACATTTTTTTTCAGTGTTTAAGGATTTTTATTAAAGCAAGAATTTACGGTGTACATGAATGGCGTGGCGTGTGGATGGATGGGTGAAAATGGGATGTATGCATGGCCTTGGCCTTGCTCACCACGGTCAAAAGTTAACCATGAAAGATTTCAGCCCTCAAGAGTGGACTATTCTAAAATAATGACTTGAGTGACTGACACATTTCCTCCCTACCTACTTCAGTGCAGTCTACAGCCAAGCCAGCTCACAAATTGTGGCACCTTCTGTGAACGTGGTGCCCTTCTAGTGGTTGAACTGCATGTGACTATGGGATGATGGAGATTGCAGTCCAAAATGTCTGGAGAACAACAGGTTGTGGAAAATGGCACCATGGCAGGCTCATTTGTGTTTGGGATTTGGATTTGTTTTTGATTATTTGCAAAATGGTGGATGATTACATCCATTCACTTTTGTGAATACTATCAAAAGCTTGTAAGATTATTCAAATTAGACTTATTGTTTAACCAAGGAGGTTATTATAGCCATAGCAACATCAAAAGATCGCATATTAAATGAACTGAAATCAGTGCTTCCCCACGCAGAGAGTTTAGACAGCAGTTATCATAGCAAATGTAGTATTTTACAGTCTATCACATATGTCTTTAGAATTGGTCTGCTGCCTATCCCTGCGAATTTAATGACTCTAAAAGTAACACATTTGTATACATCTTTCCAAAGATATTTCTTCTTAAAATTTTATTTTGGACATGTGGCAGCTATCCCCTTAAATATTTTTAATTGCATATGTTATCCAGCAAAATAGACAGTGTTCTTTTCTGCATATCATGCATCATGCTTTTAAAGATGACATGGATATTTTCTGGTATTATGCCCTCAAGGAATTACAGTTTGCATTCTTAAAGGCAAAAAGACAGATCATCAAGATTAATAGAGTGGCTTACTCCAGTTTGGTACTCTCCAGATCTATCAAACCACAGCTAGACTTTAGGAAACTTATCAGGTTTTCTTTCACATTTTTTTGAACCCGAAAGTTCTTTCTACTCCTGAAACAAAATCCTCCTGAAATTTGTGCTGGTGAATTCCCATAGGTACAGCTTTTCACTGCATGGAAACGACGATATTGTACCAGCCTGCTTTGCAGCTGTTAAAAATGGGGACCCTCATTTATTGATTCAGTGGCTCTGTCCTAGCTGAGATTTACCATTAGACTTAGGGCTAGGGCTGATGGGAGAGGCACACATTGCCCACCAATGCTGTAAGCTAACGGTGGTCCAGGTACCATTGTTCCTTTAATGAAAAGCTCCTGCCACTTTCAGAAACTCCATTTTATCCTTTATGAGGACTAGCTTTCTGACCTACAAAAGTAAAGGAGAGTACTCCAACAAGAATGAGGCTTGGACTTCTTTCTCCTGGGTAGAACAGCTTGAATCCTGTTTACTACCCTACTAATTAACCTTTGCTTCTTGTCAGTACATCTCCAGAAAAACATCCATCTAGCTGACCTGATAGAGGTCTGCAAAATCAGACAAAGGCCCTTTAACATTCCAGTCAACTGTTCTGGGGATGAGGAGCTAACCACACTACAGATGTTTTCAGCCTATATAAGGCTCCCTTGGGCTTTAGTTTCCTAATGAGACACTATGCTCCAAGTGTCCTAGTACAGGGATCGTATGACCTGAAGGCAGTTTACCACTTTTTTTTTTTGGCAGTTTTATCCATGTGTAATTCTCCTTCAAGCCAAGGTACAAGAGATGTTGTTTTCTTTTTTTAAAAAAAAAGAAGAAAAATAAAGGATTTTTTAAACAGTGATTTCCAGATATTTCTGGTTTGGGGTGGGGATGATGCAGTGGAAAATTGACCTCCAAAGTTACTCTTCTCCCATCATAGTAAGAGATAACATTACCCAGCAGGACTCATTTGATCTTACTCAAGCTCAGGCTTTCACCTGCCTGGACCGTACCTGCTGTGCTTTGACTTACTTATCTCAACTGGACTTTACTTAATCTGATCTCGGCTGCTTTGACTCAGCTCCTATGGCTGGATATGACCTGCTTGACCTGACCTTGCCTACAGTATCTGGCCCTGCCTGCATGACGGGATTTACCTGCTTCAGTCCATCAGATGCTACCCACTTGCCCTGAGTTACCTGAAGAAAAAGACAGTGCCAAAACTTTGAATTGTCCAAGCTTTTTTCTAAGCACTTCCATGACTTATTACAAAGTCATTATGCTGTCCGTTGCTTGTGTGAGTTGTTCTTCTAGTATTTACACAGGCAGTAGTGGGACATCACTGCCTCTTGTACTTTTTTCAGTTCACGTTCTATCGCGTACACAAGCCTAAATTAGACACACTTAATCCCATTTCAATCAATGGACAACTTTGTTATGGGCAACTTCAGCCCCATTAATCCCATTCGGTCCCTAAAAGTCTAAGTTTGGACATCTGGATCCAACTCAAGAACTTTTAATTGCTCACTGGGACAAGAAGGGAAGATCCGATTACATGAAAACGAATTCCCCTGCTTGCATCCTTTTCGTTACTATCTTTAAGTAACATTAACAATCTAGGTTTAGTTCAGATTTCAGTTATATGCAAAATGAAACTAAATTAATGATTGGGTGAAAGAGTTAAAAGCACTTACCGCCTGGCTGTCATGTGAGATGATGCAGAATTATAAAGATCCAATCTCCAGACTATAGTTTGGAAAAATTACGTTTTTGGACTATAACTCCTAAAATCCTCCAGTAGTTTAGCCACTGGTTGTGCTGGCTGGGGGATTATGAGAGCTGTACTCCAAGAAAGTAATACTTCAGCTTGTAGCTGTGTTAATTTATGGCAGCAAACACAGCAGAGTCTTCCTGTGTTGTACCAAAAGTTCTAATGAATTTATCTTATCTTAAATTTTTGGGAACTAAAATCTACTTTGTTAGATGCACTATGAAGGGTTCAATCTATTTCTAAACAAATCTGCAAGTTCTCCTGCCCTCCCTGTTTCACGGAGCATATTTGGCAGGTGTTTCTGAAACCGTTCCAAAAATAAATTCTTGCTGCATAATGCAGAGTCACTCTAGGTCTTCAGCATTTCTGTACTCTGGAACACCATGATCACGTGCAGTTACTCATAAGGGTCACATTGTTTCAAAATGAAAATCTGCAGGTAGCATTCTTTTCAAGGGAGAATCACAGGAAGATTGAATTAGCAGAATTGATCTGTTTTTCTGAAAAAGTGGAATCAGATATCTTCCATATAAGAAGATATGGAAAGGATGATTTCTCATATTGAAACACCAGTGATAACATCAGCAGGATGTATTACTGATCTTGGATTAAATCAGTCTTTTTCTCATGCCACTTGCAAGATATTAGTGAATGAAATGTTTGCCTCTTGGTTGGAGATTATTCTCAACAGAGGGCAAACAATGCCAACTAATTAAAACCAAACTGGTTATTGGTTATTGTTCTCATTTGTTTCAAGACAGGAGGAAACCGTTTGGCATGTAGTTCTGAATAGGCATGACCAGAAGAGAAATTATTTAGGATCCAATTTAGAGTGTTCATCATAATAATATTCTGCGATAGATTCTAAATGGACTATCCTCAGACATTCGGAATCTACTGTACAGATTGGTGGACTTGACATTTCTAATGTTCAGAGCTGATTTCTAAAGTTCAGAATTCAGAAAAATGACTTTTGGAGACTATAGTCAGCTCTCCACATTTGCTAGGATTATGGGCACAAGACCCCTGTAAAAAGTGGAAAAATTGCAAATATTAAAATGTGTGTCTGTGGAAAGGAGCCAAGGCGTAGCGGGGAAACTGGGCACCCGAGGTCCAAACCAGGTCAGGAAAAGAAGAGAGAAAGAGAATGAGTTAACATGGTGGCCCTATACTTCTTCTCTCTTGCCCATCTCTTTCTTTGGGTGTGTGTGGAGGCATCAGGAAAGAATTTGTGGTATTGAGAAATCAGGCTGTGAACTGTCCTTAGATCAGTGGTTCTCAACCTGTGGGTCTCCAGATGTTTGTGGACTTCAGCTCCCAGAAGCCCCAGCCACTATGGTCAATGCTCAGGGCTTCTGGGAGCTGAAGTCCACAAATATCTGGGGACCCACGGGTTGAGAACCACTGCCTTAGATGGTCAGGCACCAGCTGGTAGAAGAGAGGGAGGAACAGAGATAGGTTTTTAAAGGCTTGTGCAGCCTGATTGGAGCTGCTGAGAGGGAAGTTTCTCCTGGTAAAGAAGCATCTGAAGTAAGGGGGCAGAGGCTGGAGAAATTTGCAAGTAATCAAATCTATGAAGTGAAACCCACAAATGTGGAGGGCTAATTGTAGACCCAGAACCTCTATCCAATTGTTTGTATTTATTTCTTCAGACTATCTTCCTTTTCATGCAGATCCCAAGCTGACCTACAACAGAGATTAAAACATATTACAGCCAAAATTGATCACACAGTATTTTTTTAAAAAAAAAACTCTGAAAAACAATGGCTGGGAGTTGTAGGAACTCATTCTGAAAGACATCTCAGAATTGTCTAAAAAGAGAGACAGGAGAGCTGTCTTGTAAAAAAAAGCCTTCCTTCCACCAAACCAGTGATCAAGTGGAGAGCTCAACTGAACTAAATACAAAATATTTTGCATCTTACTTCAACTCTTTATCATTTATTATTTATTAAGTGCCTACAATACACTTCCCTCAGCTGGCTGGAAGTTGCAGGGGTGACTTTGTTTGCAAGATTTCTTGCCTTTTAATTGCAATGTTCAGAGCACTTAAGGCAGTGGCAGCTGGTGGCTTCCATGTCACCATGGTGATGGTTGTGCTCTGGGTTTTAGTCCAAAGTTTAAAGGCACTATTGAAGGTGTTGAACCTACTTTGAGGACAGAGTTTGGCACCTTGGAAAACTCCTTGTGCTCTGTGCTCCTATCTATTTAGAGCTGTTTTCTGGAACACAGACACCAGAGGTCAGTATAGACAAAGAGCAGGACATACCAACTACCCTAATGTTGTTTGTAAAATGCAATAAACATTTGCACTTCCAAAACTTCTTTTAAAGTTCAACCTAAAATCCACAGCAAATTCACTGCCGCACTGCTATGGAAGCACTGACTTACAGTCTATATATACAGACCCCTGTATATATATTTCTATATATACAAGCAGAACATATAGGCAACAAGCAAAATCCCAAGGCAGCAAAACTGCTGATTCTGCCTTAGATTCCTAAAGAGCAATGAATGAGCAGATCTTGATGAATCTCAGTTGGAGCTAACTCCATTTATAATTCCTGTTTTCCTGAGTCATCTTTCCACCAATTAGTTGAAGAACAGGACCCTCAAAGTATGTAAAAATTTCCAGCTTCTTACTTCAATCATCAGATGCCACAAAACAACAACATTGTGATACACTCATTCACAGTAATCAATAAATCTGAGATAGTGAAATACAATTATGAACTGTAAAGTACTGTATACTATAGTAAATGAGGTGGTGCTTTAAAAGTAATAAAGCTAAATGAATGGTTGAATATTGGAAAACATATGTATATACATGTATAGGAAATAAAATATGTGGCTTGTGTGTTTGTAATGGCAGGACCTCACCTACACATTCTTTTCTACTGCAAGAAAAGGGGAGGCATTCCAAATACACAGAGACTTCGATCTTGAGTTACTTTTTTACAAGTGGAAAGAATCCTACCATTCATGCAAGGAATTCCAAACCAGTGAACCCGTGGGGGTGTCTGCTTGAAGAAGCACAAGGAGGCAATTTTTGTCAGTTGCAATACAGATGGCGGCACCGCCTCCCATGCTGTTTCAGAGTGTTTCTCAAATCCCCAAGAACAGATTATTAGAGTGAACTTCAGTAACAGTGATATGCCATCTATCTCATCAGTAGGAACTTTCTGGGAGCAGAGTTCTGCTCAAGGGAAGTTCCTTCTAATTTGATTACTTGCTATCAACATGTGTGTGCACATCCACATATGGATGTATCTCTTTCTTATGTGCACACACCCTGAAAATCATTTCAGAAGTTCTGGTCCTCTGCACTCCTATTTATTCGAAGTTGTCTTCTGGAAGACAGACACTAGAGGTCAGTAGAGACAAAGAACAAGAGATATCAGTTACCCTTGTGTTCTTAAAAAATGCAGTAAATATTTGCATTTCTAAAACAGAGCTGAGGAATTCCATACAGCAATGTGAATCAAGCCTCTGTTTTTGGCTAGTGTTGGAAGGGTGAAACAAGCAGTAACCCCACAGGTAATTCAAGAGAAGAGTAGTTCTATTTGGATTCAGTTTGGCCTGCTGTTTTAAAAAGAAAATGCTCTTCTTCCTAGTACTGAGTGAAAATGGTTTGTGATTCATTGCTTTAAGATTCATTGATTTAAATTCTACTTTTCCTTAATCAACCACCAATCTTTGATACTAAACCACTAATGAAAAGTATTGACTAGCTCCTTAAGATGATAGTCAAAGTCTGATTTAACATTCACAGAAAAAGTCCATGAAACCCTTTTTCTGGAAATCCAACCAGTATAGAACTTCAGAAAGTGGCTTATGTTTCATTTTATGTCTCTTAAAACAAGAGAAAAGAAAGAAGAACTGCATAATCCCAACAGTTCTTCTGCAGCTGGTTGAAAAGTGAGGATAACCTCAGTCTGTGCATGGAAGGAGCTTCCCCTGTAGGGTCCAGTGAAGCAAACTTGCTGTGCTATGTGTTCATCTGCAGGGCTGGCCTGCTGCTTGTATGTTGGGCTGTGGCACATGTGTTTCAAAGAGTGCTCTATATTTTAATTTTTGAAAGACACCTATTTTTAAAAGTCCAGCAATAAATTCTAATCATGACAATTTTGATAGTAGTTATAGTAATGGAGAGGAAATAGTTTTTTGAAATGTAATGATCATCAGTGCAAGATGCAGGTTTTAAACCAAAGAAAGACAAGCAAATCAAGGCCATTTCCACACTACACTGTTATAGTGCTATTATTCCACTTTCAACATCCTGTGGAATTCTGGGGTGTATTGAAGCCAAAACAGCTCTCTGGCTGAGAATTCTAAATGCCCTTTCCTGAACTGCAAATCCTAGGATTCCTCAGGATGTTGAAAGTGGGATAATAGCATTATAACAATGTAGTGTGGAAATGGCCCAAGGTGATAAAGAGGCATTCATTCTAGTACTTTAGAGGTAGAAATCATATGCCCCTCCAGATATTTGATTGCAATTTCTAGGATTTTTCACAATTGGCTATAATATCTAGGACTGTTGGGCACTGCAGTCCCAGAATATCTGGAGAACCATGATTCTCACTCTTGCTTTAGTATTTGGTAGTTCAAATACATTATCTTTACAATCTGTTAATAAACCTCTAAAGTAAACACACTATGAGGAAGGTTAATTTGGCACCCACTTCATTATACTACAACTGGCAAGCAAAAACCTTTTATTTATGCAGCCTTTGGGCAATTGACCTCAATTGTTACAGAAGAAACTTTTAACTGAATGGGTGCATTCTCTTTTCTTGATGAGTTTTAAATTGCATTTTAAAAATATTTTACATTCAAATTTATGCTGTAATTGTAATTGTGTTTTTCATCATGTTTATTGTGAGCTGACTTCAGTTCCACTTCTTTAGGAAATGTGGGCTATACAATCCATCTTGTCTCATATTATGTATTATGGAGTGGACAAGTTCCAGAAAGTAACCACCACTCAGGTCTGTTCCACTGAAAAGAAGTTCACTTCTTGTTTTCCTAAAAACTTTGTTTTCAATCAAAATTACATGGAGGAGCACGTATTTTGTTTTACAGAAGCTTCTTGTTGGTAGGCATCTTCTGGAGTACAATTCTAATTTTCAATGGGAAAAAAAAACAAGATGGGGTAAAGATTTTGGGGATGGAACAACTGGGAAGAGGGCTGCACGCTGGCAACCTCTGGTGTGTGGGAAAAGTGTGGCTATGAAGTAACTGTTTTTCTTAACTCATCTGTTGATGCATGGCAGTGGAGCAAGTTGAAGCAGGACTCACAACTTTGCCATATGTCCATACATGTTGAAGGAGTGAGCATTCTTTGTGGTACAAAATATTCATTCATTTCTGTGGATATCTTTCAAAATAACCTGGATATACTGCAAATACCCAGTATAAAAATATACCATTAAATACCAAAGCCAGAATCATCCATGCAATGGTATTTCTGGTTTCTGTGTATGGTTGCGAAAGCTGGACATTGAAGAAAGATGACAGGCAATGTGGTGCTGGAGGGGGGTTCTACAGATACCATGGACTGCTACAAACATGAATGAATGCTAGAACAAATTAGGCCAAAACAGTCCCTAAAAGCTAAGATGATAAAACTGAGGCTATTGTACTTTGGCATATCATGCAATGAGGTGATTCATTGGAACAGACAATAATGCTTAGTAAAGCGAAAGGGAGTAAGAAAAGAAGACCACACTCGTTGGGTTAATGTAACCAAGGAAGTCAAGGCCATGACCCAAGCAGCACAGCTGATGACCAGGGAGTCTCTCATTCATAGGGTTGCTCTAAATTGGAAGTCAACTGGAAGGGAAATAACAGCAATGTACTGCGTACTAGTTAACTATTCATTGGGGGAGTGGACACTTAAAGACAAATCACTTCACACCTCTTTGATATATCTTTTTGCCCATTCAGCATGCCATTTTACCTTCATTATAATGAAGACAGCAGAGCAGTATCTTGCATTTGTTTTTCTGAGCCTTCAAGAATCTGGTCTATTTACTGTATGCAAAGCTGCAGAGAATATCCCTCCAGGGCAATTGCAGCACCATGGATAGTTCCTCTGCATTGAAAGCACTGGAGGATCCTTGACTGACAGTAAGCCAAGATTCAGACGAACAGTTAGATTTAATGAATTTCTTCTGCACACCTAGTTGTGTTTAAATGCATATTTCATAGAACTCTCTTAGCTTAATAGCATTATTCTTGAATGTGCTGTGAACTAGCATTGCACAACATGGAGGATAAATCTCTTTGTGGCTAGTGGCCATGAAAATTAAACAGAGGTTCAAAATACCATGCACATTGTGACATTAGGTCCTGAGAACAACCATGAGGACAGCTGTTGCCTTCATGTCCTGCTTCTCAGAGACATCCACATGTGCACTGTTGGAAACAGGATTCCAAACCAGCCCTTTGCTCCGATAAAGCAAGACTCTTCTGAAGTTCTTAACACATTTATGTAAAATTGCACTGTCCTGTGCAGTAATCTAGTGTAATTAATGTGTATTATGTAGATATGCACTTTGGACAAGGATGGACATGTGAAAAATTAGACAAAGTTTCCATACTTTTAGCATTTAGGTGAACAAAGGAATTTTAGCAGGTGTAGCATACAAACATTACCTGAGAAAATTCTCTTGTACATAGCTGTTAAATATGCAGGAACTCTGCCCTCTTTTTCATGTGACCACCCTCCTTAGAACAAAAGGCCAGAGCAGATGACCACTGCACTCCTCTTCACAACTAGACTTTACACTGTGCTCTTTTGTACGTCCAGTACTTTGGACCTAAGGACCCCTGAGCAGAAAGAAAGCAACCCCCAGCACTGTTCCAGCACTGTCTCACTTTAGCTTTCACAATCATTCATGCAATATTAATATTGGTTGGTTCTAGAATATGGCAGTTCTTGGGCTTCTGCTTGCATTAGTAGTTGCACTGGGCAAAATAAACTTTGACATATAATGTTGTTAATAAATTATCTAGTCTAGCAAGCTGCCTTATACCATTGGACCATCTGACTAATATTGTCTACACCAGCCTTTTCCAGCCCACTGCCCTCCAGATGTGTTGGACCACAGCTTCCCTTCACCATGCTAGCTAGTGATGGGAATTCTAGTGGCTGGTCTATACAGACTGGCAGAAACTCTCCATGATTTCAGACATATCACTTTGGCATTCCTACCTGAAGATGCCCAGAAATGAACCTAGTACCATTTGGGAGGATAAAAGGTGCTCAATTGCTGAACTATGGTCTTTCCCTTCTGTCTAAGATGTAAAATTGCTTCATATAAATGAAAATCACTATCTCTCTGTCAGATCCAATTATAAATAGCTCTGGGTAGAAGTCAGCAAGGGCTGTTTCTGTATACTTCTGATTTAAATTGGGTCAAATAAAGTGGGCCATGCCCACATAGTGGTTGGAAAGTCCTTAAAAACCTTAAAAGTTTCAACAGCAATTAAATTTTCAAGGAAGCATGCTTAAGACCAGTGGTGGAAATGATAAACCTTTCAGAAGATGCTGGACTGCTTCACAGCCAATGGTAAGGAATCTTGGGAGTTGGAGTTCTATGTTATCTGGTGAGCTGCATGATTCCAATCACTGCTTAAGACCACAGTGTGAATTGTTACTCTAATCTACAACTGGATTTGAGATACAAGTACAGTTGTATTGTACTATGGTCCTTGCAATGGTCCATAGTTAAAATGGCCATTTAAAAATACTCTTCTTATCCCTATCTCAGAGAGGCAGCTTAAAGACAGCAAGGCTTGCACCTAATGGCTGGGACAGAATCAATTCTTGAGCATCCAGACTAAAGGTGAAAGAGATGAGCCATCTGTTAATCTAGCTCAGAGGTGGATTAGAGTCACAAATAGTTACAAGGAAGGAACTTTTAATAGTGCTTTTGTTTGCACAGATCTTGGATGGTCATATAAATAAGTAACCAGACGCTAAGGTTGCAGTGGTCATGTTGGAGATTCTGAAGCCATTCAGCCACATTTCTAGAGAGTTAGTTTTCTGAGAACTCCAGTGTGTGCATGTGAGCTTGGGTGAAGTATGAAAAGAGGAATACAAAGCCTCATTCAATCTATTTTTTTTTCACTAAGCATTGAAACTATGACTTCTGTAGTGTGTCAAATTAGTGTTTGCTTTTTTCATGGAATAACAGAGGTAAGTCAGATCTTTGCAACATGGCCAGCAACCATTTCATTTATTCCCTAAAGCAGGATGCATTAGTGGAGTTCAGTTCCACTCTTTCTTGGCTATGTGAATTGGGGGTAATGAGAGCCGTAGTTAAAGATATCTAGAAGGGACTAGGTTACATTAGCCTGGTACAGATAATATTAGCTAGATGGACCATTGGTATCAGATAGCTTCCTATAGTCCAAGGGAAAAATGTGGCACAAAATTCAAAGGTTTCTTTCATATGCACAATCTTTAATACAAGCAGAAGGACAAGACCACCTATGTCAATACATTCAGTCCATTTGGATGCAGGCATAGCATAGCATGGGCACAGCCTATCCTTCTCTTCTCCATAGGGCAGAGATAGGCAATCATTTTGGTCTAGGGGTTGAATTCCTATTCGGAAAGGACCTCATAAGTATATTCCAGCAGTGAGTACAGCTAAGGGCATAAGTTAGGCAAACCCACATATGCTATCTATTTGGATATTTCCCCTATTTAAATATATAAAGCGGAGCTGAATACACAATGCTTATCTACTGTGGGTTTAGCCTCAGGGAAACATCTTCCAATTATGCAAAGCATAACTCAGTTTTATGCATATCTCATAAGCCACAGTGCAACACGGTTTCCTAGGCCATAAATAGTTTCTTACTTCCAACTGCTGATTGGAGATAATAGCAAAAGAAGCTTGTGGACTGGATGACAAACCCTTACAAGCCATTTCTGGCTCATTGGCTAGAGATTCCCCACTTCTGGTTTAGTTACAAACCAAATAGTTTGTTACAGTAACAATTTTGGAATTATGCTTGTTCAAGAAATAAATACATTTCCAAAAGCAAAACTGGATTTGAATCTTCTTATTTAAATTGAAACCAACTCATCTTCCTAAAGTCAGTATTGCTGGAAGTATGGTATTTAAAGAACTGTCTCATGTTATACCCTATTAAGAACTGCACAAGTCCTGTTAAAACCAGTAAAAAGAGAAAGCATGTATTTCCTGTATTCTTCAGATTTTGGACTTTTTTTTTTAAAAAATAATAATAATAGCAACTAACAGAAAGTATATTTGTATTAGGGAAAGTGTTAAGGAAATGATACTAAGGAAGTTTATGTCAAAGTGAGTCCCGCTCCACTGAAATTTGTGGGATATATAGCAATATTGGCAGGTTGGGAGGGAGGGTTTTGTTTTTAAATCTTTACGTTTGGACTAGGAAGAACAAATGCCTCTCAGTCATTTGTTCAAAGTTGAAGCAGCTGGAGAACCTTCCTTTCAAAGAAGTGGTACTTGTTTGGGGCAGATTGAATATGATCCACTAAACTGATTGTCTTGCAGTTACTACTGACGTAGTACATATTACTCTTTTAGGCCTTCTCACTGTGATACCCTATAATTTGGATAACATTGTTGGATTATTTAGGAATGCTTGACTGCAGAGGATTATGCCTGTTGGACACCTGGTTTTGACAGCCTTTCTTTTAAGTATCAGTTCAGTCATAGACAACTAAAATTGAACACAATTAGCCTACGTGGTCTGAGAGCATTTTATAAAGAAAAAAATACATCATGAAAACCACACCATGAAACCCCCAAACACTTAGACCAGAGGCTAGCAACAGAAAGCTCATGGCCCACAGGCTCCTTGTGGTTCTGTGGTAGGGGAAAGTCCCCAGAAGCTTTATCACCACAAATTCTTTATTCAGGAAAAAAAAAAAGAGGAATCATCCTTTTTTTATTAAACAGGTTTTTTGAAGACTAGAAATGGACTTCTATTTTCAATTTCAGTTTGGAAACAGTGGTATTTACTCTTTGACTTGTTGAATTTGCTAATCCCTTGTCTAGACCCTCCGGACAGTGTTACAAAAAGGGAGATACTACAGAACTGCAGGTTTAGGGTACAGAATAAAAATAAACTCTTTGGTGTTCAGAACACTTTAGCAGGTCAGCACAGATGCTGTTACCAGTGGTTATGGGCATGTTCTTTGATACATGACAAAGCAAGTTTATGTATCTTTGTCACTCTTGTGTGCCTTCAAGTTGCTTCTGTCTTATGTCGACCTTCAGGCAAAACTATCACAGGGCTTTCTCAGCAAGATTTATTCAGAGTGGTTTTGCCTTTTCCTCCCTCTGAGGCTGAGAGAATGTGATTAAGATTACCCAGTGGGTTTCCATGGCCAAGGGGGATTTGAACCTTGCTCCCCAAAGTCCAGGGTTCAAACCACTGCACCATGAAGAAAGCAAAGAAATGGGAAACAAAGCATTCACACAAGATTGAGATGGTGAAGGATCAGTGCTCCTATAGATATCAGAATTGTATGATGTGTAGCTATGTTTGTCAGACATTGATTTCTCAGCCATTTGACAGATCAAACTCCTCTTGAAGCCAGGAATGTTTTCATATGCAAGACAGGAAAATGAGTCCCAAGATAGGTATGGATTGTCTCTTGTTCACTACTGGAACCAAAGTGTATGGATAATGAACAGAGGAACTACATGGCCATACTCCCATTCTGTATGCTTTTTCCTTCCATTGGCAGCTATTGCATAGAAAAACAAGTTGTTTACCTGTAACTGTTGTTCTTCAAGTGGTCATCTGTGCCTTCATACATGTGAGTTTTGCCACCCATTTTTGTGAGGCACAGAGACCAGGTTACTTATCAGTATGTGGTTCTTTGAGTGGTCATCTGTGCCTTCACACACATATGGGCATAAAAACCCATTTGTGCGAAACACATACACCATCAAGAGGAAACTATTTTTAAAAACCCATTGCATTACAAAGCAGCACAAAGCCAAAATTTCAGTACTCATGACCAAACTTCTCCAGTAATAGAATCAGCAGATCACTTTCTGATGAGCTAGCCAACATATTCCTCCCATTCCCTATTCTCTTATAAACTGGTACAACCCATCTTGAAATTTGATGAAAAAACATGTATTTTCAGCTCATGTGCAAGGAATGAAAATTACTATAAAGTCTTGACAGACTACCTGCCAAAGAAGCAGGAAAGGTGCTGCATTTTTAACTTTAGCTGTGCTGGATGGAGCTGCTGGGAGCGGTTGCAGTTCAACAATAGTGTAAGAGATTTTAGAAAGAGATTTTAAACCCTTTCAAGTAACAGCAACTCTTGACTGCTAGCCCACTCCTGCTGAAGCCAAATACGCACAGGATCTAATTCAATTTTAAATAGACTTATTCAGAAAAGGACAGAAAAAAATAGGCAAATAATTTTACAAATATCATTGTAACTCCAAAGTGCAGTAAAACATGCAGCAAAATATTGCCATCAGTAGAGGCTAGCAATGGGTGGTTTTCTGGAATTATGCCTATATTTCAAAAGTCTCAAGTGACTGCACACATTGCTCCTTGAACTATGGGATTTATTATTTCTAATCTGCTCTGTAAACGTGATGATCATGTGAAAACCTAAATAAGGATCAGCGTGCTGCTGCTTGCAGATAGCATTCCTCAGAAAAAAATGGGTGCTCCCTCTTGTGGTTGCTTTACTTTTCTACAAACCCCATTTTCCCAGGTAAACATTTCCCACCCGTTGTGAAACTAAGTTGATGCCAGCTTCCATACTTTCCATCCTGAACCTCCTTGAGCCTAGACATACTCAACACCCAAGCATTTGGGCAAAATAGATACCAAGGACTGTCTATGTATGTGCCTTCACACATCAGGACTAAATTTTGAATAGCTGTTGCCTTTGTGCTTGTTCCTTCCATAATATATTTAGGCTTATCAATTCTCCAATCAAAATAGATTAAAAGTTTATAGATGATATTAAACATCTGGGGCCACCAATGCTATAAGGCAGCAGCCTGCTTGCCTTTGAGCTATAAGAATGGAATTGAATTAGAGATGCAGCCTAAGAGATAACACAACACTAAGGGGGCAATATGACATTAGTTGGTAGTATTTTTTATTTACAAGCCATTGCTGTCTCCTTTATGGCATATGAAGCTGCACTGCATTTTAACTGAAAACATATGAAGGCTTCATATGCAAGATACTCAAGGTATAACCAGTGGTTTCAAAAAGGCTTCATTTTTGCAGCTACTGCACATAAAAGCAAAGACTGGGAGACCAGGAACTGCCATTGACTTGTGAGCCTTTCCTTCCTTCTGGTCCTCCCCAACTAACCGAGCATGTGGAAGTGGGAAACAGAGGGCTTTATTATCAAAATGAATTTATAGCAGCAGTTGCAGAGGAATGGTAGAACATACTCCGTACATGTAGATGCTCCCAGGTTTAAATCACAGGATGTGCAATTAAAAGCAGTGGTGGGCATATGTGGAACTCCAGCTACTGTCAAGACTACCACTCAGCAGCCTTAGCCAGCACAACCTTAGGTGAGTAACGCTGGGAATAACAGTCGAACAACATCTGGAGACCCATATGTCCTGTATCCCTAAAGGATCTTAGATAATTGGGCTAGGAAACTGGGTTAGATGGCCTCAAATAACTGCTGGCAAAGTACAATACTATGCTCAGTGCTCAGTATGAGGCAAATCACTGGTTTATGTGGTGGCTGCTCACTTCTGGGTGGCTGCCAAGAAGATGTGATAATCTAAGGCTGTTTGGCAGCCTAAGTTTCCTTCAAGGCAGCTTGGTATTATTTTGGCATGATGACTGTAACTGAAAATGTTTGTCTGGAGAAAAGGATTTTACATTTCTTGATGCTGTGAGGGAAGGAAGGTGGCATTATAAAAGGTCATGAAAATATAATTGACCACTCTGCTATGACTCTTTAAGGTAAGTATGGATTGCTTTTAGTCAGGAGTGGAAACAATGTTTTGCCTACCCCCACTGCACAAAGATGCACTATAAGATACCTTTAAACAATGAAGCTATCAAAAGTATATGGGCAGATACAACATGATCTACATTGTCTTTATATTCCATGTACAGACTAACTGCCCAGAACCTAATGTTCATATTAGAGTGTTCTGGGCTCAAGAAAAGATTACCTACATAGAAAAGATGGACAGTGATGCAAATTGGATTTTTATGGCCATGGAAGGGTACATATTAGGAATTCTGGATCTGCAAGGACCCTATAACTTGGGAATTTTTTTGCACTATTTCTGTTGTAGCCACTACAGGCAGGTAAATAGATGTGTATTTTAAAATATTTATAACTTGCCAGCTATAGAAGTAGGGAGGCCAGAAATATTAAATTTATTGTCAACATTCAGTATCAAAAAGTCTCCTCACAAGGAAGATAAACTTCAATTTACTTCTGTAGCTTCTATTTATGTCAAGTGTTCATATTTACATAACCAAAGTATTCATAAGAGTTCATGCAAATTTATGAGAAATAAATGCTGGTTGTTAAATCACTTACTGTGGTGATCCATGGAGCAGAATGACTTGAAAGTTTGCAGCCAGAAAGAAATAAGCATTGCAGACTCCTTTAGAAATGAAATTTCCAGCTTTTTAGTTGTCAGTATGTAAACAACACTAGACATCAGTTCCAGTTTTGCAGTTTTATTCTTCTGTCAGGTATTGGTATATGCCTTAAAAAGGCCATGTACATAGCTGTTTTGGTATTTTACAGAAAGTATACACACTCCTTCAACATTTTACTCCATTTGATGTCCAAGGAGCTCCCTTTTTAAAATGAACAGAATTATGTATCCCTTTTGTATGTGGTCCAGAAAAGACAGTCTTGCAATCAACTGTTAAGAAAACCAAAACATAAATCATGCATGCTGCAGGAAAGTTCTTTAAACATGGCTTCTGTCTTCAAACTACAAACTCCTCAGAATGTTTATTAAACTGGATTAAACAACTTAAATAGTTCCTATGTTCTTCAAACAATTCCCGAAGTAAAGATATAGGTGGCAAATGTTGATTAATAGTTCTTCACACTAACCTCCTGGCTGAATGTATTGAAACATTAACTGCTCTAAATCACATCAATGAGTATAATTTAACTTTATCCCTGAACTTCATACATGTTAAAAATTAAAGTGTTTACAGTAAGCCATGTATGAAACATGCAAAAGCTGCCTACAAAATACTTAACTAAAACCAAATGTGTAGGGTATACCATAAAAATATACACCATGTAGTAAAACCAAGCAGGCCAAATAACTTAATAACCTTCTTTCAGGGACTAAGGTTTCTAGTTTTATTTGCAACACGAAAAGGGCATTGCTAATAGAACAAATAGCCAGTAACAAAAAGCTATTTGACCACTGCACAAAATAAGCTGAAACTTCAATAAAGTTTGAACAATAAGGAAAAAAGTCATTAAATGTCTATAATACACAAGTGCTTTCCATAAGAAAATTATATAGAAAAATAGACTTAAGATGGTAATTTGACATTTATCCTTTCCTTGCACTTAAATACAGATGTTTTTACTGCCAAATAATCAGATTTCCCCCCTATTTTAAACATATTTAAAACAGCCCTCTCTTTTCTTATTGGAAGGTATTAAAAACAGCCCAGAGGATTTATCTATTTCCCACAATATTAAGTAACTACAGGTTGCCGACAAATTGGGCAAGTGGAATTTTCAGAAAGCCAGCGATCAATACAATGAAAGTGAAACTCATGCATACACGGCAACTGCCTTAGCTTATTTCCAACAACATATTCGTTAATGCACACACTACATGTCTTACTCATTTCGCTCTCTTCTACACTGACAGTCCCATAATTCCGAGTAGACAGACTATCAATTTGCTCTTTGGTTAATCCCCTCAAGTGGCCGTTAGCATCTTCTTGTAACAAAAGATAGGGCACAAGTCGAAGGATGGGAAGTGTTCCATTTTCAACAAAACTGTTTGCATCTTGAATCTGTCTGCTGTCTTGTGATTCACTGCCTTGACTGTAGTGTTGTGTAGCATCCATTTCGCCATCCCATTCTCTGCTACCTTGTTCATCAGGTCTGCTTCTAAGTGAAGTTCCTGTAAATTCACTGATATTGCTTAGATTATTCATGTCAGACAGCTGTGACTGCATATCTAATAAATTCTGACTACTCCTCTGCGTGTCAGATTCTGATTCTGTGTCTATTAAAGAACTTAGCTCTCCAAAGCCTGTCATAATTTGCCTTAGAATTGATCTAAGAGCTGTGGCTGAAGATTCCCCAAGTCCAGTTTCTGATATTCTACGAAGAGGTATCCGTATGGTGCTAACGTATGTTCGTATACCTGCACGTTCAGATCGTGAAACAGTCCGACGAAATCCCCCACCATCACTGTCAAAAGTAACTGAATTGTCTGTCATGCCGGCTCTTGAGCGGGTTCTAGTAGCAATACTGTCCTGATTTCTATTTTCTCCAGGACGAATCCTCCTCACCTGAAGGTCTAATGTTATAGTAGGATGCCTTCTAGGTCCAGCTGTGACTCTAGTAGATTCTTCCTCTTCCAAAGTTATACCCGATGATGGTGTCTGTCCCCCTCCTTGCTCTGGAAGAGACTGAGCTATATGTGTCCCACTAGACTGTCTGTGGGTCTGTTCTACATTCCCGTCTGGCCTCCCTTCCAAGAGAGACTGGACCTGGCTAGTAAAAGTTGACCTTAGTCTTAAAACATTTGGCCTTTGCCTTGTAGCCCTTCGAATTCTATCTTGAGTTCTCCCTCTGTGAAGCCTCACTGATGCAACACTGCGTGATCTTCTTTGTCTGATAATATTGTGCTCATTATCATCTAAAAAGACGTGGTGTCCTACAAAGCTTGTTGAGTTTCTGTTTCTATTTCTGAGCCTGCCTGAGAAGAGCTGAGATGTTTCTGCAGTGTTTCGTGTCACTGAACTGCTAACATTTGCAAGTCCTGATGATGTAAGGGTACTGCCAACAGCAGCTCTCAGTGTTTGGCTCCTGGTTCGGCTGGCTACTGGGCTGTCTGGTATCAGAGACCTATTTACAGTATGTGCTCTGTTACTATGGCCATGCAAGAAGCCACTGAATTCTTCACTGGTAGCATCATCACTGTTATGTTCATGATTTATATTTATTTCAAGACTAAACCGGAATTCACCATTATTTGGGTTTGCCTGGCTTACAGCCCTCCAAGTCTGGTTTCCACTCTGTCCGCTACGGGTGGAATTTCCTGAATGATGGAATCTGTGCAGCCATTCTAGCAGAGACTCACTGGTCGAATTTTCCCCAAGAGTCTGTGAATCTGAAAGCAGTTCAAAATGACACACACAAAATACATTTTTCAGGATATACACTAAAACTCCATGGAACAACAAATGCTGCAACAATACTAAAGTTGAATCTCTTACATGTATTTTTTCATTGTGATTACTATCAAGGGTTTAGGAAAGACCTAATATTCCCAGTTGTTCAGCTTTCCCCTGGGCACTCTGCTGAATCTCTTTTAACTATTTTGTTCAGAGGATCCAACAAAATGCTTGTAGAGCAGACAGCTAAGTTTATAAATTTGGCATTTCTTACTAGATGATCAATGACAGAACAATGTTAACTATATTTAATGTACAACTGATTTTTTATGTTTTAATACTTAGACATTTTATTATGTGATGTATGCTTTTCTATCAAAGGTTCCTTTAATCTGAGGATTTTAGGGTCTATTTCACTGCAAATAAAGGCAATCAATATTTTTCAAGAATTACGGTTTTACTTGGACAGTTGTCAACCTGACAATCTGAAAATCACAACAGACAATGACACAGACAATCTGTCACTGTGTGACGATTGAGGCTTCTATCATCACACAGTCATGTATCACAGTTAAAGCTGTTATTCTGTCACCCACGAGGCTTCACAAATGCTGTTAAATCTAAAAAGCCAACCTCCTAATACAAGAATGTTGCAATGCTGAAAGCAGCAAATATGCATTGCTGTTTATGAAGGTGAAACCTAACCTGAGGTACTGGTCTTCCCCAACATCAATATTTCTTGGCCATCCAAGAGCTACATATAATTTCTATATCCATTCTTCATAACAAAATTAGTTCTATTTTCTACTGTAGACACAGAAAAACTGTGTAAAGGATGACTGGGAAGGGGGAAAAGGAGTACCTGGACCAGCATCAAAGTTAGGTGGCAATGACTCATTGAAATTCACTGAAGGAAAAAGGTGGCATTTTAAAACATTTTAAGTCCAAGATGTTTTAAATTTAAACCTTCCTCAGGGTGTCTCTTGGGATTTCAATTCCTGTCTTATAAGAATTACATTGTAATAGAATAGGAAATCTAAAAGATAAAACAAGGAATCTAAAGGAATGCCCCAAATAAAAACTGAATTTAAAATGTTTTGGGCCTGAACGAACATATGAAATGTACCTGGAGGTCTTCTTCCTTATAAAAACTAGTACTGGAAACCACATTTATCCCAGTCCCAGCAGAGGTGATGGCTGAGGACCTTGTTGGTAGAAATCAGATCCAGGTAAGTTTGTTGGTACTACATACACCCCACCGCAGTTGTTCCTTTCCATCTAGAGGTTGGAAAAGTTACTCTTTGGATTAGAACTCCCAAATTCTCCTAGCCAGAATGACCACTAACTATGATGGGAGTTATAGTTTATAAAGTAACTTTTCCAACCTCTGGTTGCATTACCAACTATTGGCTCCAGAATTGGCACAGAGATTCTTGACCTTAAACTAACTGCATTAATACAAATGCTAGCCAACCTCATTTTACTAGGCTTAGCATTTAACAACTTTTTATAGCACATCTGTAAGCTGCCTAAAAATATCTGTTGCTAGACAATTTAATAAATCAAAATCATTTGTTGATTTTAGCAGCTCATAGCTTATGATACCGGAGCCTGTGAATTTAAGATCGCAATCCTGTGCGTGCTTTTCCAGAAGCCCTATTAAACACTGTGATGTATTTCTAATGAAAATATGCACAGAATTTCACTATAGTTCTTCACACAACACCCTTACTGAAAAATTAGCCCATCAGATAAAATTATACTGCTCAAATGTAGGTAGTCTTTGAAGGAAAAGAACTAGAGACTGTACGATCCGGGAACCATCTGTAACAACCACACACACAGTTTGCAGACAACCTTCAGGAGTCCTCCAATATCTGTGAGTTAGACCCATGTCTGACCATTCATATTTTCATTTCTTCTTCTCCTGACCAGTAACTTATAACATGCAAAACCCCCCCCCCAAAAAACCACACACACACACACACACACCAAACCAATTTCAGAAGAAGGCCTAAAGCTTCTGAATTACTAAGCACTTGTAACAGAGCTTCTGCACATTCCAGTTTCAATCAAACGACACTATGGAGAAAAAGCACTTTATAACTCAGATTTCACAACTTATCTCCATTCTTGGTAGCCACAGATTTCTATTGATGAGGAAAGATATACTAAAAGTACCTCTGAATACAGGCAAAGTGTCTTTCCTTTTCCACCAAGTCCAGCCTTATCTTTTCACATAATTAAAAAAGAGGGACTAATGGCATGGATAATGTTACTTATAAGCCTAGTTCCAGCAAGTTTGTTCACTCTTCACCAAGTTCTCTGGGAAATGTATACACAAGAAAATGTCAAAAAGTCCTTGCCAAAAATCCATCTACAATACTTCTTAACTTCTTTATTGTATCTCTACATCATTAGACTATTCTACTTTATTTCCTTCCTTAGGCCAGTGGTTCTCAACCTGTGGGTCCCCAGATGTTTGTGGACTTCAGCTCCCAGAAGCCCTGAGCATTGACCATAGTGGCTGGGGCTTCTGGGAGCTGAAGTCCTCAAACATCTGGGGACCCACAGGTTGAGAACCACTGCCTTAGGCCATGTTTGTTGACTCTAGCAAATCTTGTTTTGCTAAAATATGTGCAGAACATGTATCTCCAAGAAATTATATTGGTATTGTTTTATTAGGATGCTAACTTACATCCAACTGTATTTCCTTCCCAGCCTCTATTTTCTGGGTCAGATTGGGATGCCAAATGCTCTTTTGCACCGTGCAACCGTTGCTGCAGTTCATCTGCTGTTACTTCTCCTGAAACAGTTTACAAGAAGTTGCCAAATTTATTCAGTTCTTAACAAGAAAAAGGAATTTTTAAGTAATAAAAGCAATGCAGGAGAAAATCTGGAATGTCAAGATTGGAGCAAATGCTCAAATGTGCATCAGAAACAAAAGGCAAATTAAGAAACTATAGTGCAGTAAGTCGCCAGAATTCCAAATTCCAAAATACTTATATGAAACACCCTTAGGATCAGGAATAAATTTAAGAAATTAAACTGAAATCAAGTATTTTTTTGTTGCATTTCATGTAAATCTAGATATTATCCTAAGTCAAAATATAAAATAAAAAGGACAGCTAGTAATTTTGGAATAGCAATACAACTAAACTTACTATTCATTTCCCAAATGTATAAAGAAGTTATGTTTTTCTAACTGTTACCTCTTCTATTAACCACATTTCTTATGGGAAATGGTAGATAAGGTGGTGGATAAAAACACTAAATATAAATTATATTGTATCAGTATTAGAACTATATAAAATTTCATTCAGAAGTATATTTGATTCTCAGGTACCATCAGTCAAGTCTTACCTGGAGTCCCAAGAAGGTTGCGATCTCTCATTAATCTGTAGTCTTCATCACTTAGTTCATTAATGAATTGGTAATAGGCTTCCTCTCTGTTAAGGCGTTCCTGTTGCCACTGTCTCTCACCATCATCACTATGGCTTTGAGCTACAGTCTGCCCACCACTTGCCCCTGAGCAAGACCTAGAACAGTCCATTCTAGGAAGACCAGACTGCTGCAAGATGGAAAGACAAATCAAGTAAGTTACACGGACTAATGGTTCCAACTGCTATCCATCTGGTCTCCTATCAACTGTACTGCTAATTACTTTCTACTAGCATGTCTAAGGCTGTGAATTGTGACATCAAGGGGCCCTGACATATTTCCTCCGTAATACCCACTAAACACAGTGTAACTTATTTGCATATAGGATATTACAGCAACTTTTGGCTTTATGTTAGATTTTAGTGCTGAAGGTCAAGATGCAACTTTCCAAGTTAAAGTTCACAAAATCCAAGGTAATAAAGCTGAAGCCATTATGCTATTAGTATTTATAGTATAATTATGCATGACATGATATTCCATTAAGTGCATGGAAAGTTCATTTGGGTCCATATCTCTTACAATGAACATTATTTTTGTGTGCCTTGAAGTCATTTCTGACTTATGGCCATCCCAAAGTGAATCAATCATGGGGTCTTCTTGGCAGAATTTGTTCAAAGGGGGTTTGCTTATGCTATCCTCTGAGGCTGAGAGATTGTGACTTGCCCAAGGTCACCTAGCGGGTCTCCATGGCTGACCAGGACTCCAGGTGTCCTAGCCCAACATTCAGACCACTATACCGAATCACTATTGTCACATAAAGGTTAGCCAACATGCTATCCTCCAAGAGAAAACTGGAATGATTAGATGAGCTATAAATGCCCTTTCTACAATGTGCAGACTGGGTTTACACATGTAGATACATCAAGGAGTGGTGAGTCTTCTACACTAAGCAAATGATGTGGCCAGCACCCATTTCCAAACAGTATGCCCAGACTGAGGAGGTAAAACATTGGGTTTAGACTAAAGCACACAATACTGAATGGAGGAAAGAAATCAGCCCTTTAAATTACTATTACTAACTTGTGATATGATTAGTGTTCAGGCACCAAAAGCCAAAGCAGTAGCCTGGAAGTTGATATGAATGAAGAATCAAAGGTAATTGGCAAAAAAAGTTCTCACATATTTTTTTTCCTTTTACCTCAGCGCTTTTAAAAGGATGAAATGTCAAGGTTTTCTAACAAGGTGTGATGTTGAAAGTCTTCTTTGACACTTTAGGCATCTTGTCCTTTCAGTGCTCATCAAACAGGCAGGCTTGAGTTGGACACTATATAAATCCTGTGTGAGAATACAGAAGTAACATGGTAATAAACTGCAAAGCGATTAGATGGCGCAAAAGCAACAATCCACTCTCATAACCATACACTGCCACTTTCTCCCTCGGAACATCTATGGGCCCGCTTTCGTTAAAGGTCTATTTCTTTAATTAGACAGAAAGAAAGTTCAACAATTGCATCTGACCATGTGGGCTGCAGTTCACATAACTTAACTCTGAAGTTAAGTCTTTAAGGTGCCACAAGCGCCTAGGATTTTTTTTTTCCTGTAAAGATTGACACATAGCAGTTTCAATATCTGAACATTTTTAAAGCAAGGACAAGCAGGTAGATCCATTTAGTTCCTGTCTTTCCTCCTCCCCTAGTTTTAATGTAGGGAATTCTGCCATTAAAGAGCAAGATTAGGGTGATTAAGGAAGACAATCTGGGAAGTTTTCAAAAATCTTGTTAATACTCATGACCACACAATGCTTGTTAATAAAGCCACATCTTCTACAAATTTGCCACCCCTTTGTTGTGTGACATATTCTGTGGATGATCCTGGGCAATGCTAACCCGGATGTGAACTCTCTTTTCCACCTGCTATTGAAAAATCAAACTCCACGGGTAGACATTTTAGTCTATAAGTCAAAATGGAAGGGAAAAGGGGGTGTCTTGGGATACCTCTCACACACTAACAGACTGATTGTGCCGTAAGCTCTTCTGCAGACTCAATCTTTTCCTGCCCTTCCTCTGCACGCCATTACCTGACCGAGTCTCCCTGAGTCTTGGCTGGAGGCGCTGACCTCCTCCCTCCACGTCAGGCCACATTGGAATCCTCAGGAGGAGGGGCGAGAAGGAGTGATTGACACAACTCCCAGCCACCCGTCTGCTGGGAAGACGGGATATGACCAATCACAGTTCTCAACCAGTAACCACTAAAGCATATTAGGCCGGAGCAGGTGTGCGCATAGAACAGCCGACGGTTGCTCGGCGACCGAAGCTTCAGGAGAACGGACTCCGCGGCGGCGTTCACGAAGTCTCCTTTCTCCCAGGCGTCTAGAAATAAAGATTCTCCTAAAAGCCGGATGTCTCTAACGTAAATGCCTTCGGCGCTGCCCTCCACGGTGGCCGGCATGAAACTAACAGTCTCAGTCAGCGGTAGGGCGCCGAGGTGCAGCCGCAGTGCCGGACCGCCGGGTTCCGGTGCTTCGGCTTCACAGTTCCGCGCCGCAAGGCGCAGGCGCGAGCGCGCATCCTCCTCACGCGGCGTGCGCTGAGGGAAGGCGTCCCTCGGGGGTTTGTTCGCTGAGGCGACGCGAGGAGGTGGTGCGGGTGCGTGAGCTCCGCCTACCTTCTCTTAAGGTGGAGTGAGGCTCACGTTCAGAGGAGTGTGGAAGTTTATGGCCGTTTCCACACTGGACTGTTATATATATTATACTGCTATTATTTCAACGTCCTGTGGAATCCTGGGGTTTGCAGCCTCAAAGGCCCCTCCCTAAGTTGCAAAGCCCAGGATTCCCATAGGATGTTGAAGGTGGAAGGATGGCAGTGTAATAGTCCAATGTGGAAATGGCCAACGTGTCGCCTCTTACAGAGGAGAAGGAAAGGGAAAGTGTTGTATCTTGATGTACAAACCACGGCTTTTTTCACGCCACAACCGTATCTTTTTAGACTCCCCAGGCAAAATCCTGCAGCTGTAATCCGAAACAGTTGCCCCGCCCCTTCAGGTGGGAAGCCGTTAACGCTCTCATGCGGTTCTTTTCGTGCCAAGGAAGCGAAATTGCCCCTTCACGAAAATCCACCGATCCGCTGCAGCTGCAACAGCAGCGGCTGTGCGATTGGGCCGTATTGGTGAGAAATGCGGTCTTGGACCGGATGGACCCTGCAATTAATGTCTTTTCACGTCCGCGGAGGATTAACGACAGCGTTACGGAGGGAGACTGGCAGACTTCGAGTATAACTAGGTGCCTTCACTGCCCTTTGGAAAATTCATATAAAGTGACCATAGAGGGCAGCAGATCTCAAACTGCCATCGGTCATATAGACATTAAGCCCCGATAAACGGAAAGTCATTATTCAAATCCGCCAAAATAATAATCACAATGTAATTATGATAGTGTGTTATATGAGATGGTTATAAAACCCATAATTATCCTGCAACCTTTCCTTAACTCTTCTGCATGGCAGAAGTTCCATTTTGGACAGAGGGCAACACATACTGAGAGGTTCAAAGGATTCCTCTTAGATTCAAAAGCAAGGTATTTTTAAGGGAATTCGTTCTTTTTCTGTGCCACACAGTTATATAAATGTTAACAGCCACCCTGTCTTCCTAGCTTCTTTCACATCAAAGTAATAGTCCCTTTTCATGAGAGAGATTTTGTTGCATGTATCTTCAAATGTTTCAGATGCACCAGATTTTGTACAAAACCAAGTTTATTATTTAGTGATTAACCAATGTGAAATATAGCCAATTCACATGACAGCTAATTTAGTCCTCATCCATAATAATGACTTCTTTGTGTGTTCACCCTTTCAAAACACAGAGGCAATGAAAGTGGTTGCCTCAGTGACCATAAAGGAAAAAGGGGAGCTGCAGAAATCCCTTATTATCAATATACTTGGCATAATAAAGAATGCAAAAACAGACATCCCTACAAAAAGATACACAATCTAGTTTAAAAAGGAATATGGTGAAGGAAGCACTAATAGAAGTCTAATCGCAATGATTTGTATCCCAATGACAGTAAACTTATTAAATCAAAGAGAACTTGGTAAATCCACACTTGTGCAATTTTTATTTAGTCAATAGATCTACTTTACCTAGGACCATCAACTGAATTTAGGCCATAGTTGTCACTGAATATGAATTAATGTTATTGCCTACCAATGCCTCTGTTGGTGCCAAGTGGGACTTGATCTCACAGTTGGTGATAAACTCCAGAAAAAATGTTACAGTACCAACCCTATCATGGACCTAAAATATAAGTTCCGCATGGGCTATCTTGGGTAGTCTATGCGGTTGTGGATGAGCTCTGAATCAGCCTGAAAAGATCCTCAATTTTGGCCAAAGGGACTTCTCCCACCCTGCCTCAGCGAGAAGGCAGTCAAATGCTTTTCTGACATGAGCGAGGAGAAGAATAGTTTACTGTGAAAGGGAGCGGTTATATAGATTTGGGATGACAATGATCTCATAGAGCATGCAGCACATGTGCAACAATATTGAGAATATTTGCTTTCCTAGAAGTAGAATTCTGATACATAGTTGATAATACAGTAACTTCTGGTTAACAATCAGCAATGAACCTTGATTCACACATGTGTTTGTTCAGCAGTGAAGTATATGCAATATTCTTACAGAAAGAGTGCTGGGAACTGATGCTGAGAACCTAGGAATTTGCCAAGTAATGTCAGCATAATTTTAAGTAGGACATGGGGCTAACCACAGGAACAACTCTCAAAGTTGACTAGAATTCAAAATGGAGGATTTTAGCTAAACAAATGCAAAAAGACAAAGAGAGTTTCTTTAGCTTAGACATTTAAGCAGGCAATATCTTCTGTGAATTAAACTGTCTAGGGCAGTGTATCTCCTGACAGCCCTGCAGAGTAGACCAGGGAAAAAGATGGGAAACACTGTCCATTTTGTCTGCAGTCTTTCACTGCTAACACCTCGACACCAAGATGTTCTTAAATAAACATCACACACACACTAGTGGAATTTATGCAGGTCAGCTGTGACACAGAATTACTACGACAGAAAGATATAACATTGTAACAAAAACATTTAATGACTGACCACCCCACTGAAAAGAATCTTTGTTTTTTCCAAAAAAGGGGCCTCTCAACTGGGTGGTTAGGTAGATTTATTGAAGTTTATTACACTACACTAAACAGTAATTTTTCAAGTGGAAGCTAGTCTCGTGTGGCTTTACGATTCAATTTTTCCAACTTAGGGGTTAAAAAATAAAACATCAGCAACGGAGAAAACCCTTGTTCCTTGGCCAGCTGTCATCTAGTGCAGGGACACACAACGTTGCCCCTCCGCCGAGACTATTTTTGGACCACAACTTCCACAATCCCACTCAATGGCTGACCTGTGAGGGCCATCTCTCTCATGAGTCCACCCTTCCTTTCCATACAGCTACCCTTGAGGATGTGTTCCCATGGAGATGGAGGGGCAGCCACAAAACCCGACGACTTCGGTTCCCACCGCGCTCCCCTTCCCTTGTGTGTGGTGAGCCTCGACTCCCACTCCCAGAATGCAACCCGTCTTCAAAGTGCTTCAAACTTAGCCCCCCCCCAAGCTCCAGCTCCCATCGGGCACCGCAGCCCCGTGCAGTAAGATCTTTGATTACAGCTTCCAAGGGGTCCGTCCCACAGGTCGTCCTCCTAGGGCCATTTCCGCACTAGCCGGCTATAATGCTGTTATTCCACTTTCGACATCCTATGGAATCCTGGGGTTTGCAGTTTAGGGAGGCTAAACTGCAAACCCCAGGCTTCCATAGGATGTCGAAAGTGGAATAAGAGCACCATAGCAGGCTAGCGCGGAAATGGCCCAGCTCCGTTTTTAAAAAACTACATTTCCCATCTCTCCTGCGGGCGGCTGAGGCGCGGCCCACGCTGGGGGAATGGTAAACGAGGGGGCGTCGCCTAAGCGCCGGCTGGGTTCCACGTGGTGCCGAGCTCTCTAGGACTACCGAAGGGGCGGCTGGGGAGGGAGGGAAAAAAGAGGGGAGGGGAGGTTTTACGACGCTGCTCTTCTTTTGCAGCACTGTGAGCAAGCGCGGCGGCCGTATTCCGAGGAGCGAGATACCGGCTCTTGTGCAGCTTGCCTGCTGGGGTCTTCAGCCGGCTGAGGGAAGAAGAAGGACGAGGACTGAGGAGGAAAGCGGCCGCGGCACCAGCAGCCTCCGCGTCCCCCGGCCCGCCTGCATCGCCTCGTCCTCCTGCCCAGCGCCGCAGCCTCCTCTTCCTCCGTCTCCCCCGCACCTGGATGGTCGGCGTCGCGGCGGCGGCGGCGGCGGCGGCGGGGCCTCCTCCTCCTCCTCCTCCTCCCTGGTGCCTGCGGCGGGCGGGGGCTCCGCAGGGCGGGGTGTCGTCTGAGGCGGCGGCGGGTCCGGGGCTCTGAATGAAGATGGACTATGACTTCAAGGTGAAGCTGACCGGGGAGCGGGAGCGAGTGGAGGACCTCTTCGAGTACGAGGGCTGCAAGGTGGGGAGGGGAACCTACGGGCATGTCTACAAGGCCAAGCGGAAAGACGGGTGAGTAGTGCGGGGGGCAGCGGCGGGCCGCTGGGGACGAAGGTGGCCCAGAGTGGTCCCGTCACCCGGCGGGCTGGAGGCCGCCTCCGCCCCACCAGCACGCGCGCCGCCGCCGGCATGCTCTGCGTCCCCCTCTAACGTGTTCCTTTCCTTCTTTCCTCCCCGAGCGCGCCGTCCCTTGGCTGGGTCTGGGTGCTGTGCTCCCCGCGTCCACTGAGAGCCACCCTGCCACGCTGTCGCGGCCTCGCGGTGGGCGGCTCGCGTGCCAGAGCGCCGCGAGTGCATGGCCCTTTCCGCACTACACTGTTGTACTGCCGGCATTCCACTTTCGGCATCCTGTGATTCTGGGGTTTGTAGTTCACTGAGGCCAGCGAGCTCTCTGGTGAGGGTTCTAAATGCCCCTCCCTAGACGGCAAACCCGAGGATTCCGCAGGGCGTTGAAAGTGGAATAATAGCACGTATAACAGTGTAGTGGAGAAATGGCCTGGGTGTGTGTCGACGGGCATTGGGCAGGCGCCTTCTCTTCTCCGTTCTCCCTTCTTTCTGCTGTGCGAGAACGGTTCAGTCCGAGCAACCCTGTTAGGCCTGCTACAGCAAGTCGGTGGGTGTTTAGCTTCTAATGGCACCTGAAAGTAGGGAGGAGAAACTTCTGGAGTCCCAGGCGTTGCCTTACTTGTCAGCTCTAACTAACATAGCTATTGGAACAGGAAGGTGGGAGTTGCAGTCCAGTAACATTGGGAGAACCACCCAGGCCCTAGAGGCTAACAAGCATATTGAGGTAACTGTGTTCCAAAATCAGTATCAGATTGCCAGAAAGCAGAAAGTGCACAAAATTGTGTGCTAGCTTTGAAGATTTCTTCATCAGGGAAGCAGTTTTAAAAGGCTTTGGAAGAAAAGAGAAGATGGGGGACTGTGGAAGACCAAAAAGCAAACAAAGCCAAAATGGACTTAAATTTTTGACATTCTCTTCTTATCTTGAGTCTTGGGGGAGAAAGGACGTAAGATATAGCTTCAGATGTATAGTCTCTGTTCTCTTTCACAGGTCAGCAACATTCTGTATATGCAGTTCTGAACTTGCTTATGCCACAACCTTTAGAAAACAAAAAGCTGCCTTTATTACAAGTTAAATTTATTACAAGTTAAATTGTTTTGTCCATTTGTTTCAGCTGACAAGTCTTGGATATAGAGAGAAGTCTCTCCCCTAACATACTGGCTGAATCTTTTCAGTAGCAGTTGCAGGGATAGGACCTGATACATTTGTATGCAAAACCCATGCTTTGCTGTGAGTTCCACATCTTTCCTGTGCAGGACAGCCTGATCTTCTGTGTTATATCTCACCAACTCTTGCAGCTTATTTTCTTTTTCTTTACATGACATGTTACCTTTTCGTATTATCTATATTACGTTCCCCCTGCTTACTAGTTTTGTTTTGCTACGTTCTTTCTCGTTACCATATGCTTAATTACTAATTGTGTGCTTCCCTCTACATCTCTTGCAAAGCTGTTGGCAGTGTACTCAGATGTACTCACACTGGCTTTCACCTTCTTGGCTTTAATCTGCATTTGTCTTTTAGTGTGCTGTAGTGCTAAGTTTAATAGTTACCATCTACTAGTTGCTTCTCATTTCCACTCCCAGCAGTATTACAATTCAGAATTGTTTTTCTGCTTGCAAATATCTGTGAAAGAGTGGATAGTGAGGTCATCCTAACAAGATGAATGCTATTTAAAGTATCTCTAGAACAGTGGTTCTCAACCTGTGGGTCCCCAGATGTTCGTGGACTTCAGCTCCCAGAAGGCCCAGCCACTATGGTCAATGCTCAGGGCTTCTGGGAGCTGAAGTTCACAAACATCTGGGGACCCACAGGTTGAGAACCACTGCTCTAGAACATGCCCTGTCTCTTGCTATTTATCTTTTAACTGTGGTTATGTGTATTGTTTCCCCGCTAATAGTGACTGTTGTCTCTTGTTTCACATTCTTGAGTTCACATTCTTGAGTAACTGTTATTTTCTTCCTAGTGGCTTTTTAAAATATTTCTCATCTCACAGAGTACACAGCATCCCATTATTCTGAATCCTTCAAGTGTCAGTCAACACGCATTAGTTTGTAGAAATCTTCTTGTGTAATCTATTGCAAGAACAGTCTCCCAGCTGACTGAATTACGCTTCACAAAATCCAGACTTGCAAAAGTACATTGGATTTCCATGATTTGCTACCTTTTTCTCTTCCTTGGTAGCTGCTCCTTTTGTCACAGTGTGTTTGTGTATGTGCGTTTTCAGAAATGCATGCATCTGATTTTGATAACAAAAATAATGGAGGGAAAAAATGGAATCAGAACAATAACTTTCCACATAATATGGTTGGAAAAGATAACTGATAGTTGTAACTTATGTTACCTAGTAGACTAGAATTTTTTAATCTAGAAAACTCAATTGTGTATTACTTAATACATTTTGTATTTCCTATGAGAAGTGAGTATTCTAGGTGTTTCACAATATTTTAATAATATATTCTAGGTGTTTAGCTTAGTTTCACAGATGGGGTTTACGTTAGTCTTTGTTATAATATATCATATTTTTTATTTATATAGCTTTGTCCATTTTTATGTATTTGAGAAAAGTATTGCCTGTACTGTAAACTTTTCAGATTCTATTGGTGCATGTCTTGAAGCTCACTAGGTCTATCTTGTACGTAGGTATTTGAAATCTGCAACTCATGATGGTCAGTGAAATGTTTCAACTCAATTGTCATCTCCACTCAGTATACGCATTGTCCCTTAATAACTTTATGGTATCAGGTATTGATTTCTTAGTGGACATACTTTCTTTAAAGCGTGATTCAGCATTATAACTAAAATTGCTTTCTTTTCATTATTAGGAATCTTCTTTGTGCATTTCATGTTCTTTGTGTATACATAAATATTGACTTTCCTGGTATGAAACTCTGGTTTCGTTTACCAGTTTCAGTAAGTGTAACATTTCTGTTATAATTTGTGTTTTTGATGTTTGAAACTAGTTCACATAACAGATTTTATGAAAGCAGTCTTCATTTCGAACAGACTAAAAAGGGAGAAATTACCTGAATAAATCTTTAGGGTTGTATCCAGTTGGTGTCTCTGCTCCAGAATAAAATTTTATCAGTCTACTGGAAAAGGAGGTAGTTTTCAGATATTAACCCCTGCCTTTGACCACTTCCCCATTTGTTCTGAGGATTGGAGCACCCTTTAGAACAGCTTGGAGTGTGACATAAGGGCAACGGTAACAGCTGAAAATTGTCTTTATCTGTGATCTGCTGAACCAGCAGAAGTTCCCAAAAGCCTTCTGTCAAAAAAGGAATGCCAAATTGTGCAATATTTTTTCAGTACCCATACTCTGTACCCTAACTTGCCACATAGTTACTGAAATTTTTTTTCCTGGTTTTTCTCTTTTTGATGACTAGAAGCATTTTCTAACTTGTAACACTAGGATGAAGACCTGTTAACTATGTGTATAATCTTAAATACTGTTATGTTCTTGAACCACTTTAGTTTCCAATTTGCTTATTTCTAAAATTATGACTATTTACCCTAAACCAAGACTTCCCTTGTTTTTTAAAAATAGATTGCTCTGTCATATGACAGTCAGATCCTGCTGATGGAAAATTCTTGATCCTCATTCTTTTCTAAAGAGGCAAAGAGGTAACAAATGTGAGTTAGAAAAGGAGGGCAACTTGTATTTCTGGAAACTTGAACCGCTTTGAATCCTGGATTTGGGGGAAAGATGGAGTGTTAGTAAAGTTAGGAATCACTTGTGAATGTGAATTTTAAAAAAGATTTAATCAGCCCTATCTGTCTGTCTATGCGCTCTCTCTCACACACATACACACTCTTTCTCATAAAGGTGCATAGCCGGAAAATTTTTTATTAGCCTCCTATGAGTATAGTATCCTGTATGTAAGAGAAGACAAGTAAAATCCATCTTCTGCCTGCGTAGAAATGGAGAGGGGCAATCTTAAAAAACTTCAAACCAGTGTACCACCCTAAGTGCATCCAGTGTTATCTGACTTTTGAGGCTAAGCAGAGTTGGGTTGATTAGTACTTGGAGAGGAAAGACTACTATAGCTCTCTTACCACAGGTAGCAAAGAATCCTGCTTGAATCCCTGGAGGGCTGCTGCCAGTCAGAGTTGACAACAGTGGGATAGAGAAAGTGTATCAAGTAGCTTCCTGTGTTTACAAGTAGATATGCGGAGGAAGAAACTGAGAACCCCTCGCTCCTCTCTCAACCATGTGGAGGAGCATTTTGTTTATATTTTTTTAGATATTGCACAGAGACCAAGTGGGCTGTCAGAGGAGGAATCGCCTTTTTACCTCATGAAATTTGAAATCACCTATGGCTGCAAGGTGTGGTGCTAATTCCAAGACTACTTTTAATAAATACCATGATTTTTCAAGGCAGAAGGTTTCCCAAAATCTAGAAAGTCTTTCTAAATGACAATATGTTACAGCCTTGTTTTCTCTTTTTTACATAGATTATGTTGTTCATTAAGGTAAAAGTGAATCTTCTTTCCTGATCTATTTCTTTGTGGAAACTGTCTTGGCTGCTGATTCATGATCTGTAGAATGACTGCTGCTTGTCCTGGATTTTCCTGCCTTATGTATTAGTCATGATACTTTACTGAGCCATTTTAAAGTAGTGGTTCTCAGTCTTTGGCTCTCCAGGTATTTTGGACTTCAGCCCCCACAGTCTTTGACTATTGGCCAAGCTGGCTGGGGTTTGTGGGAAATGAAATACAAAACACCTGGAGAACAGAGTTTGAGAAACATTGCTTTGGAGCACCGGGAGTTAAGAAGCTTTTTTCTTGTCTTGCAGAGCAGTTTCAGATTATGATGCTAAGAAACTGTTATTACCCTTCAGGAAAAAGGACCCATCTAATCTCCCACTTTTTAAAATATGTACATGGAACAAGCATCTAGAGTATGATGATCAGGACAACAGCTTACTAAATTCTCAATTATGAACTGCCACTTACTGTGATAAAGTTTTATATAAATTAGTTGTACCCATCCAGTTGTGTGATAGGAGTTGCCCTAGATTTTTGATATCATATGCTAATTCATTTCCAGAGTTAAAAAAGAAACTTTGTTTGCATTATGACAGTCTATTTAGCCCTAATTTATTTCCATTTTCTCTTTGAAAATCTGTGGGTGCTCTGATTGTCTAATTTTAGCTGTGCATTGATCAGAAGAACAGAAGGGAGGGTGGGAGCATACTACTTCTGCATGCCACCACAGTTCAGTCAGCTTCAGGTTTACCAGAAAGAAAGTTACCCAGATGAACTGAAGGATATGCCCTCAAACAGAGAATTACCAGTATAATCACTGCATCAGACAGTCAATCGTGAAAATGAAATGCAAAGTACAAATGGTGGAAAATTCAGTCTAGAGTGTCTACTTTTCCCCACCCTGGGCTTTGTGAGATCTACTGTATTCTTATGTACTCAACAAGTTCTTACTGTAAGATTAGCCATTAACCTTATTATAATAAAGGTAACGTCTAGTTGTAAAAATTCAGTTCTTTCTAATAATCACAATATATAACTTAATAATCTTTTCTTCACCACTAATAGCAGCATAAAATTTCACTTGTACCAACTTAGCTTGAAAGCTTCTTTTCAGTATTCCAGAGAGTTTAACAACTGGCAGCTCACTCTTTATTCATTTAGTATCTGATCATTACTTTCATTACTGATTATAATGAAAGCTTCAGTTGTCTCTTTTGAAACTGTTTATCCACAATTCTGCTTAACAGTCGTGTACTCTTCAGAGTACTCTTTCAAGATGGATTGATTTAAATCACCAAGCAAAAATTTCAGTCAGTCTTCCCATTTATACTAGTACACAATTTTAAAGCATTTTTAGTCTTCAGCACAGAATGCCTTGCAATATTAACAAAGCACTCCCACTGAAAGACTTGCAATCTAAAATGCATGACACCAAAGGAAAGGCGATTGAGTGGGAGGAGGGCAAAACTAATTCTGGCCAAGTTCACCTAATGTTAGACCGTTGATCTAAGAGACCAAAGCACAAGGTGTTGGACTTTCTTGGTACTCATGTCCTGAGATAGCCGCAGTCTGGAAGTGGAACCTTAATAGAGGAGAGAGGCATTCTGTTACCGCCATTGCTGAAAAAGTCATCCCTGAATCCCTGTATAATGGATAACTATTGCTCAGTGACCTACCTACCATTTCAGGGCAAGGTGATGGAGCATGTGGTGGCCTCCCAGCTCCAGAGGTTTCTGGATGAAATAGATTATCTAGATCCATTCTGTCTAGTTTCCAGCTTGGCTATAGGACTGAGATAGCTTTGGTTGTCTTAGTGGATGACCCACACATGGAAGTGGACAGGGGGAATGTGTCCCTGTTGGTTCTGCTGGACCTCATGGAATTCAGTACCAGTATCTTTCTGGGGCACCTTGCTGGGATGGAACTTAGAGGAACTTGCAATAATTCCATTTGTTCCTAGAGGGCTGAACCCAGATGGAGGTATTTGGGGACACCTGTTTGATGCCCAGCTGTTGGCCTATGGGGTCGCTCAGGGTTGTGTTTTGTTCCCCATGCTATTTAGTATAGTCATGAAACTGCTGGGAGAGGTAGTCTAGAGTTTTGAGTGCAGTACCATCAGTATGTAGATGATATTACCACTCTTTTCCATCCCAATCCAAGGAGGCTGCTCTGGCCTTAAACCAGTGTCTGTCATCAGTAATGGACTGGATGAGAGCAAACTGAACCTAGACAAGACAGAGGTACCCCTGATCAGTCAGAAGGCACATCAGAGAATAGGGATTCAGCTGTGCTAGATGGGGTTATACTCCCCTCGAAGACACAGGTTTGCAGTTTGGGTGTGCTCTTTGACTCAGCCTTGTACCTGATATGTACTGTTTATATGTTTTTATAATTGTTTCAATGTGTAAGCTGCTTTGAGGCCCAATTTTGGGCAAAAAGTGGGATACAAATAAAGATAATGATGATTATAATGATGTAGAAATGGATTAACATACAAATTTCAGTATAAGTATTATGATATTTTATATTGTATTCTTTATTAAATCAAGCAGATGTGTGACTGCTGTGTTTCAGAACTTAATATAAGTTAAATTCATGAGCAAAAAGATCACCCATGAATGTGTAACATGTTAAAACCAGAAAATTCTAGTGAAATTGAATTTTGCGTTGCCTTTAGTGAAAAGATGATTACTCTAGTAGTTTTGTGGCTTTTCTCTTCTGTCAAATGCATGCAGTGAAACTTTTGTTTCCGATCATATTTCTTGATAGTTTTAAAACAGAGAAGCTTGTTTCATCTAAAAGGAAGTGTGGAGGAAGTTGCACTTTGGAAAGTGGTATGAAGAGAGGTAGAAGGAGTAACAATTTATGTGACCACATCCTGAGAGAACATCTTTAGTTAGTGTTATAATGCACAATCACTATAAACCATCTCGAATGGTTGCCTTTTTATATGATAAGGAATATTATTATGGTTGAGGTATTAAATTTGAAAATCTAATATCTCTTTGTGTCAGACTTTCCAACAATATGTTTATGTCTTTCTGTCTGTGGTAATATCTCACAAAGGCAACAGCTAGTATAGCCAGTGTAGTAAATTGGCAAATGTGTTAAACATCAGCAGACAGAGGCAGATTCAAATCTCCATTTAGCCACAAAGTTTACTGAGTGAGCGGTCCAGTCATTATTTCTGTCAAATTCACTTATAGAGGCCCTTTCCACACGGGGGACGGGGAAACGGGGCAGCGCACGCAAGGGCGGAGCTTACCTGGAAGCAGGTTGCTCTGTCCCTGTGGGGAGCGCGCGTTCGCCACTCCACATGCTGGCAAATTTCGGTGGCGCCCAAAATGGCGGCCGGCGACTTCCGGCGGCACTCCGCCAATCAGGGCAGCGTGCCAGTCGGAAGCCCGCCCCTGGGCAGCTCTGCAGGGATGCACTAGCACGTCCCTGCAGTTTCAAACGGGGTGCTGCAATGGGTTAGCGCGCTCGCGTTTTTTAAAAACCACATGAAATGTGGTTTTTAAAAAATGTGCCGCACCACCCCTTGCGGCCACGCGAGGGCGGTTTGAGGTGTGGAACCTCCACTTTTCAAACCGCCCTAGCGCACTCCACGGTGTGGACGACCTCCAGGTGAGGTCGCCCTAAGCTGTTTTTTTTACCCCGTGTGGAAAGGGCCAAAGTTGTGGTTCAGCTCAAACTGGAAACTGGATATACTGCTTTGAGCTGCTTGGAGGAAGGACAGGATAAAAATGGATAAACAGAGTTTTACATTTGGGTATTTTTGGACTTCCCTCAAAAGTCTTAGCTCTGCTGTAGCTGCCCTTATGCAACACAGAAGTCAGGGATCAAGGTTCAGTGTGCTCCAGAGTCTCCAGTGAATGAGGATCAGTTGAATCTTTGTCTTCTTGGATTGCCCCCTTTCTTTGTGGAACACAATTCATTTCTAGCTTTTGTGGATCTCAAAAGTTACTCAAAGAGGTGCATTAGGTTTTCTTTCAACAGTGGTTCTTAACATTGTTCCCACATAGTTAAGATACAATTATTTTTAAAAAAACAATAATTAAAAATATCAACAGTCTTTGTATGGCATGAAGTATTCCAGGTAGTTGCCTAAATTTAGCGTTGATAGTCTTATGCAGTTGCTTGTATACAGAATCAGACTCAGAATCCTGGGAACTGTGCCTTATGTGTTGTGGGAGAGAAGGCAGGTTTGTAGTCTACAGGATAGCTGGTGATCTCAGAAACCACATACCTGAACCAAATACAGTTGTTGGCTAAAAAGGTAAACACCCATGAATGCAGGTTGTTACTTAGCTCACAATAGGAAAACCGGTTTTTTTTCTTAAAAAAGAAAATACATTCAGCTACAGAATCTTATATATTTCTGCTCATTATTTCTCATTCAAGTTCTGCATTAAGAATTGTATTCTTGGTTTTAAGGTAAAAGAAGTACTTTGTATTCCTCTAGATGATAATACACTGCAATTCTCATTATCCATAGTTGAATAAAGTGGTTGCACTGGTTGGAGTTGCTGTCCAGAAACACCTGGAGCACTACAAATTACTCACCTGTGCTGTAAAATACCTCTTTAATCCTTTATGAGAAAGCACATGCTTAATTGACTCCCACTGAAATCAGTGCAAATTGAATGTTTTAAGCATGGCTCATTTCTTTGGTTGTCTACTGAAAAGTATTATGTAAAAAACCAACAATTTGGATCCAGACATGGTCTCTCTCTCTCTGTCTTTTTTAATCTGGCAGCAGCTTCTGTCAGTGGAAAAAAGACAAGTGATTTTCACAAATTTGTCTTTTTGCCTGCAGTTGTCTGTCAATTTCTCTGTATTCTTCAGGGTCCCATCAAGCTTCAAGCAGAGTTCTTGGGCATCAGTTGGAAAAAAAGTTGCCTTTCCTCACTGCCTCTTCTACAGAGTGGATTCTGTTCATAGGAAACGTAGTTCTAAACCACTGTTTACATTGGGGTGAAATGCTAGTATATGTTATAAAGTATAAGCAAAGAAACAGGCTTGTAGGCACAATTTCTTTACTTTGAGGTTAACTGACAAACAATTAAGAACTCTGTGCTGCCTCGATAGGACTGATGGATATGAACCAGATCCTGAATAATGACCATATCCACGTAGCCTTGTCAATACCGTGGCATCTCCCAGACTGCTCGCTAGACTTCAGTGAGAGAAAATTACCCTGTTTGCTTGAGTTAATTCCTTTACCTTGGCTTCTGAAAAAAGAAGTGCTTGATTAATCTTTGTAGCAACTGATCAGCTCTGAGGCCCAATTTAAATGTTGCTGCAGAGAATACTAAGACACAAGAGGTGAGAACATAAAAAAGAAGACCCTCCTAATTTTTTTTAAAAAATAGAAGTATCACAGAATTTATGATATTCTTGATATTATACCAGACAGAAGCTTCAGCAGTTTGATTTACCGTGGATGCAGTTGCTACTACTGTTTTGACTATTGCCTCATTTGAACTCGGCCCTCACGCAGCATATATTTAGCTCATTGGTGTCCTCTGCATCAAACATGTTCTGCTTCAGCATAATGAAATGACTTGATTTGAAGAAGTCACTGGACATGTACAGTATGGCACAAATTCTTATGCAACTGTCATTCATATAAAATAGACCTGATTGTGTATGGTGATCACATTTGGATCATAGTTTATTACATGTAAATGTACACATACCCTCCCTTCTTTTTCTTCATTGCAACTCAAATGAGTTCGCTTTCATTTTTACTTGACTACTGACAAGATAGGAATACCTCTATTAACAAAGACGATGTGTTCTGGGACTTTACAGAAATTTTGGTACTGGGGTACAAATATGGAAAGGTGAGGGGCAGATTGCTACACCAGAGAAAAGAAGAACAGCTCATCATGTTTTCGCAAACTGTATTCAAAATTAACATCTTACATGAAAAACAAACAAGTAAGCTCTGCAGAATTAAACAAAAACATTTTGAACCCACATAATAACACATGAAAGTTTCTTCCAAAATGCATCCCAGAATGATTTTTTTCTTTCACTTTGTTGTGTTTTCCATTTTGGTGTGAAACTACATATCTTTGCTTTTTCAGCATGCCATCTGGTGAAGCAGGCTAATCTGTTTTCCCCTTTTCTATCTGTTTTGCTGTTCACTTATGCTCACTAAGTGATTCTGGAGGTGGCTGTTTACCTTGCCTGTTGTATGTAAGAGCATACACTTGTAGTAGGATCACCTAGACTTCTGGATGAAACTTTATTGCATTGTTTCTTGCAGACATGCTATTACCACCTAACGCTGAAAGTCTTTCTTCAACCCTCTTTCACCATCCTCTCAGTGCCAGTGCTGCAAAAAACCCTTCCAGCTAGATTGGCTGAGCTCCCATTAGAAAAAAAGAACTTTGTAAAAACAAACTTCTTTGTCAGAGGTTTTATTAACTGAGTTATGACTGTATACTTAATGCTTGTTTGAAACAGGGAACCTTTACCTTGAACAGTCAACCTTGAAATTGTGGCCAGAATAATCCGCAAATTAAATTCTTTTCACATGTTAGCTGTACACTTAAAAGATGCTGATTTTGAAATAACCAGGATGTAGCATAATAAGAGAGAGAAAAAATGGGTTGTGATCTGATATTTTTAAAGGTGTGACACAGTTTTGTTGTAAATTATTGTTCCAGATCTTTAAAGTATTTTCTTTTTATATGTATGTATTGCTATGGATTTGGAAGGGGACGATGACTCTCTGGTGGTAGCCCCATTGTTTGTAGCAGTTCCCCTTAAAGAATTTCTGATAAGGTTGCTACCAATCAGGGGAAGAAAAATCTTGTGATGTGCACCAGTCTGTTGGATAGTGGGCCCCTTCCTTCAGTCCAGCTTTAGGGAGAAAAAGATGCTGTGGATTTCTTGCCCCAGAGATGCAGATCTTAAGAAAAGTGTTACAAGTTGTAGCTTTGCAACTACGCAGTCATGTATGATTGATTTTAAAGCAACACAGATATTTGGCTCTATGAATAGAGTTTATTTGGAGGGAGAAAGAAAGAAAACAAGTGAAGGCAACAACCATAAACACAAAATTCCTAATGTAAGTCTAACAAGTAGTTATGTATTGCTGACTTGAATAGGGACTTGAGTTTCTGAGTATTTCCAACATTTATGGAAGAGCATGGGATCTGAGCAAGGACGGGGCCTTCTGTGTCTCAGTGATACAATTCCATCAGGTGTCATGCCCTGCCTTGGAGACCCAGACAGTAAGGAGGAGGTTTCTGAATCTGGGGTGGAAGTTTGCACAGAAGTTTGTTCAGTGGAGAATAACAACCAACAGCAGGGCCTGAGCAGGGGAAACAAGTATCAGAAGATGAAGCAACACAGACTCCTACCTTGTTGGAGAGATGACGCCAGAAAGAAGGTCTCAGGCGTTCAGCTTGTTTAAGTAACAAATGGGCTTTAATGAGGGAACACCTGTGGCAATATCATTAGCCTATAAAAGGCAAAAGCTGGCTTATCTCCTCAGGGTTAACAACTGATCTCCCTAATGGTTGATGTTTTTATCATGATTTCCTGAATCCTGATGCTCATTCAGATTTGCCTTTGTGGATTTGTTTGCTTTGGGACTTTGCATTCTTGACTTGAACTTTGTTTGGACTCCTTCTGCTCTTGCTGCTGTGAGTAAGCTCTGCCCTCCTGATTTGCTAGTTGGCTGCCTGGTCTGCCTGGGACATGACATCAGGTGACAGGACATGAGGAGCTGCTACAATGTCTTCCTTTCCAGGGATGAAAAGATAGACATCGTTGCCAATGTGTTCTTGAGTGGTTGGCAGATGGAGAAAACAGGCACTGCTGCTTTATCCTTTGTCTCTTTGGTGAGTCAGTGGGTGAGATGCTGCCACCACATATGCAGTCTACCACAACACAATGTAGAGGAGGTTCATCCATTAAAAGATTTGTTGATGTGCTGACGTGCAGCTTTCTTTAGTGTGCCAGGAGCTAGAACCATATTTGTGCCATATTGTTGTTGTTGTAATTATATAGTTTCCTGAAAATGCACTGTGACTTGTGGACTGTTGGCTATCTGTGGAACACTGCTTTGAATAGCACTAGAATAGACCACTGATATCCCAGATGGATGGAATCTCAGTAATTCCTCCAAGAGTGAATTTTTCTCTGTTTGAAATGTAAGTGGTTTAGTCAGAAACTGGAGTTCTGTAACAATCTCAAACTTTCTTTTTAAAAGAAACAACATAGCTTTGGATGCATATTATAGAGCAAAAAGGTAAGTAAAGCCAGTTTGCGTGTTCTAATATGGTATCAGTCCACCAGATACATGAGATGATTCTGTTGAGCTACCATATGTACTCATGTGTCAGTTGACCTCATGTATAAGTTGAGAGCAGGTTTGTGGGCCAAAATTATGGATTTTGATATGACTCATGGATAAGTCAAGGGTCATTCCACAGAGAGGGGAAAGCGCTAGTACAGTGGTTCTCAACCTGTGGGTCCCCAGATGTTTGTGGACTTCAGCTCCCAGAAGCCCCAGCCACTATGGTCAATGCTCAGGGCTTCTGGGAGCTGAAGTCCAAAAACATCTGGGGACCCACAGGTTGAGAACCACTGCGCTAGTACTACCCCTGGTCGCAGCCATCATTTTCCCGCCCAGGCATTCAGAAAGGCGTTTCACTCCTCTACGCAAAAAAAGGATGGTTCTTTTTTTGATAAAAGTGAAGGTACAATATTAAATCTTTATCAAAAAAGGAACCATCCCTTTCTCTGAGGAGTGAGGCCAAAGGTGAAAGCTTAGTCTGTCCCAGAAGAACCCAAAAGAAACACCAACCCTCTCTGCTCTCTCAGTGCTCCTTAGAGGGGAGTTGTCAAAGAGCTGCTGCTGCTGCATTTTTCCTGCCCAGCTATTCAAAAAGGCCAGAAGTGGTACTGCAGTGGAGAGAGCAGAGGGGATCAGTGTTTCTTTTAGGTTCTCCCATTAAGTGCTTATCTTTTGCCACTCTATTCAGAGAAGGGGATGGTTCCTTTTTTGAGAAAAGTTAAGGTCCAGTACTTTCATTTCCCTGTGGATAAGTTTTTTTGAGTCCATTTTTGATTAAAATTTCTATACATGCGTATATACAGTACATCAGAACACTGCGGAGTTTTATACTTGTATCAGAGAGAAATGGAAAGTCCTGTAACATCAATTATCTACACAAAGAAAACAAAAGTTGCAGAAAATTTTGTAGTGTTTAGTAAAATGCCCTTTTCTTGGAGACTTGATTGACACTAGCTTTGGTTTCATACTGATGTCAAGTTAGAATATGGCTTTTTATTAAAAGTTTTGTGGCATGGGTTTAAATTGTTAATCTTTTATGTGTTTGGTAAAATTCTTCAGTATGTTCTAGTTTGTTTAAATTATTTTTATTACTTTTTAAATTGTTTTAATGGTTTAATTGATTTTACTTTTATTTTCTCTGGGGATCTCATGATACAGGGCAGCACATAAGTATTTTAATAAGTTTAATAAATAAATAAACAGATGTTCTTCTCTTAACATTTCCTATAATTTAGTGTCGTTCCAAAACTAGCAAAATGATTGCCAGCATTTTCAACTGTCTTTTGCAAGTTTTAAACCATCACATATTTGTTTATGGTAGATCAGTTTATGCATAGGGTATCCTCTGCCAATTTGTTCTTAATTATTGCTTGATTTGTGGAAGATGTTAGTGTTTCTACTACTTAGCACCAATATGTGCTGCAAGTACCATATTGGCAATAATTTTACAGTCTTGTTCTCCCTGTTCAGCAGAGCCAAAAGTAACTGACATCCAGTTGTGTCTTTAGCCTTCTTGCACTAGAATAACAGTCCTTGTGTTGTCTGAAGGTGGGGTGTTGTTTTTTTGATCCCAGTGAGATTTGCAGTGAACTGTGGGACCCATGTTCAAAGAAATGTTTGGATATGTAGAATCAGATGTGTTCCACCAAACGCGTAGAACATAAGGTGGAGTAAAAGTAAACTACAGTCAGATAAAATAGAAGAAACTATATATGCCCAGTATTGAGAGTATTTCTTGCCCACTGTGAGAATCTTACTGTACCCTTAAAGGTGTACCTGCTTCAACCAGAGTATGTACTTCTGCTTTGCTGAGTTATGGTTTGTTGGAAATGACATGGGGCATTTTTTGTCCCAAGACAGTACATTGGCTGGGACAAAAAAATGGTATCTCAGTGGTAAGAGTAAATAAATTTGTTGTAGCTATTTTTGATTGTAGGAAAAATCTGCACATAAAGGGAAGGAAAAGGTAGTCTTATGGCACTGTTGAGCCTATTTTGGCATAGAAAGTTAAACTGGTCTACAGAAAATATTCATTAGTAATAGAGGTGGCACAAGGCTACTTCCTTCCTTTATACTGAAACAGGCTTAACACAACTATCTCTTTGAACACTGTACCTGGCAAGTGCCTGAAACATGATGTTATTTTAGGTCTACTTCTCTTTAGATTCTGCAGTGCACTGTGACTGAGGAAAGTCCAAGCTAGTGCTATTTAAGTTTATGTCCACCAATGAAATTTAACAGTGCTACAAATCTATAAAGAGCAAATAGGAAACTGATGGTTTGAAGTCTGATGTAATAGTTAATGTCTGTCATACAGAATAACAGGTATGCTGTAAGACAAGTAAATGTCAAAGTCAGAGATTAGCTTGACAAAGAAATCCACAAATTCTTTTATTCATTAGATTAATTTGGTGGAAGTAAGCAGAGTCACACAAATGCATGCATATGACATTTAGGAATGTATGGGGATAGGTTCTTTATATAGTATAAAGTCATGTAAGTTGATACGTACATTGCTTTAGGATGCATTCCCTAGCCTTGGTCCTGAAATGCAAGATCTGGCATACAAAGCAGCTGGGAGAAATAAAGGAATACTTTTCCAATAACCAAGTTTACTGTGGCAGAATCTACATAGGTAAAATAGTGTATCTTTACCTCGACCCCGGTCCTGTTGGAATACACAACGTTCCTTTCATTCTGACATGAAAACTTTTATTTGATGCTTAGTGGCTTTAATGTGATTTTTTTTAAAAACAACCTCTAGTTTATTCCACTGTTTTGGGGGAGAATTATTAAAAAGTGAAAAACAACTTACGATTTGTCCCTCTAATTGAGATCAGGCTGGAATCACTGGAGTGGGTGAGGCCAGTTGATGGGTGGGGAATGGTTGGAAATGTGTCACCCAGGCTCTTGCTCATGTACAAAGGGCTGGAAGGGTGGGCACCATTTTTTTTTTTTTTTTATTTGTACTTTGGACATATGTGAAACTTTGAATCTTTGATCTTTGAATATTTGTTTGCCTTTAGATGTTCTTTTGAGTAGGATGATGGGAGGAATCTCAGGGGACAAGCATTATAAAACACTTTTCTGGGGGTAAGCATTATTGAATTCAGTAGAATTTACATCTGAGTAGACTTGTATAAGATTGCATCTATGCCATCAATCCTATACCTACTTTTCCTGGGAATTAAATTTTTAAAATGAGGGAACAAATTAGAAGGGGTGGAGACAACACATATGGCGGCTGAGGTAACTGCCCAGGTATGTACTTCACCCAGTGGGAGTACAAGTGGGGTGGTCCGAATGATGGCATACATACAAACATATGCATACATATCAGGAACAAAAATCCCCATGGCCACTGCAGTCATGTGACTGGACATAAACCAATACAGGAAACACAGGCACACAGTAGAAACGCCTCCTTGTACCAGTGTAACTACATGATGGGGGTCCTGTCTGGCTTTCCCAACTGATTTCAGTTTGGATTAAAACTGGTGCATGTGGCAGTAAAGAAGTCACACCAAAGCAGAATACTATGCAGTGGAGCTGGGATACAGTCCTCATGCAGATTCAGCATGTGTTGCTGCTCTTGTGCCATGTTCTACAATAGAAAAGACAAGTTTCCTTTTGTGTGCCATAATTTCTTGGAACACCAGAGTGTTGTATTTAAGACAAGTCTTTTGCGTAGTTAATCTACAGTATTCTACTTCAGCAGAAATTTGACACAAGATTTTTTTAAAAGCAAACTGATATTGAACCTTCTTTCCATCTTTATGATATATAATATCTCTTCTAACTTTTAGAGAAACATGGGTATGATGTGGTCTTTTGCAAAGGGATGTGGATTCATATTTTTGTGTACAGGTTATACTTCTGTGTGCATGTGTTTCCTCTAAGAGGAGATTGTGACAATGGCAGTGATAAGTATAGCACCTCACTTTTTCCCCAGGCTGGGATTCAAGTTACAATTTTTGTAAATAAATAAATAAATAAATGTAAAAGTTCTCATCACTAAAAGATGCAAAAGTTATAAGATGGCTAAACTATCAGTAGAGTTAAAGGCCACTTAAAAGCATATTTATTAAAAAACAAAGGGTACAGGTAGTACAGCATTTTTTAAAGCCCTTTCTCTACAAGCAGTTAATGGCCAATCTAGCCTCTCTAGCAAAAGGATTCCAGAGGCTGGGAGCAGCCACTGAAAATTTTCTCTTCCCTGTTTGCGTCACATAAACCTGTGAGGGCAATGGAGCCAAGACAAGGCCAACTCCTGAAGATCTCAAAACCTGGGGAGAAACGCAGTCCTTCATATACATTGGACTCTTCCCTTTATTTGGAATACAACAAGCTGTGAGTTAATAAAAAGATCTGTATAACTTGTTTAAATTTTTAAATATGTGGTTGGTCAAGGTGTTGTATTTCTGACATGGGAACTTCAAAAAAACATATTTCAGATATTCATTCTATATACAGGTGTGGGTCAGCAATCCAGAAGTGTATTTTCGGCTTCCTGGACCTGCCACATGCCATGCCAGCCCTGCTCTCATTGAAAGTGGAGATAAGTGAAAGACCACACTGGTTTTATAAATTCCCCTTTGGGTTCTTGTGTATCTAATGGAGGGGTGTGTGTGTGTGATATTTTAAAAGAGAAGCACAGATTTTCCATTTCTCACTTTTTTTTAATAGCCAGGAGATCCAGGAGTAACCCAATAGCTAAAGAGATATTTGAGGCTGGGTTGTGTGATTCTCACCCATGCTATATAAGGTCAAGCAATGATTTGCTTCTGTTTTTCTGTGTTGATGCAGCAGGTAAGATATCGAACTGATCAAATGTTCTGTTCAAGTGATGTACTTAGTGGAATAGACCTTGGATATGGGTTCAGCAATAGCTTTTTACAAAACCAGCAAATATATTTTCCTATACATGCCTGGTATCTTCACTCCAGACTAATTATCTGCAGTTGTAAATAGTGCACTTGGATTTTATTTTTTTAGAAAAATGCAATATTTGATGTCTTTTGTTGTTTTACAGGAAAGATGATAAAGATTATGCTCTAAAGCAAATAGAGGGTACTGGAATTTCTATGTCTGCATGCAGGGAAATAGCAGTAAGTAACTCTAATATTAAACTAATCCTTGTGGTACAGTTACTTAATTAGCTACTGTAATGAATGCACACTTTTATCTTCCATAAATTAAAGCACGTCTGAGCTACAAGAAGTAGCCTTAAATTTAAATGCACAGATGTTGGCCATGATGAGTAGCTTCTTAGTTGAAACAGTAACTGTTTTTATCTCAAAGGGTGTAGCAAGTCATAATTGTGGGTGTTAAGGACCACAGTAGTTTGCATTTGGACCTTAAAATGAGATTCCCAAAGTAAGCTCAGTAAGTACAGAACAAGACTGAGAATCCAAACAGTATGGACGTCTATCCTGAGAGATTTAGTTGTGAAATGAAAAGCTTAAATAGATGGTGAATTTCTTTACCAGCTATTTCAGTTTGACTCAGTAAAGATAAATATAACTGTAAGAAGTTATCAATTCTACCAACTGATTTGGTGTATCTTTGTAATTTATATTGTATGTCTTTGTAATTTATATTCAAGAATTAAAACTGTACTTGTGAAGTAAGTTTGTCACTTCTGTGTTTGACCAGGAGTGCATCTTTAACTGTTTTTGAGATAGGAACTATGAATGGATCAGGACTCTGGCAGAAAGGTGTTACTGCTCCCCTGCTTGTGCAGTTTTCCCAATGAGAATTGCCCACCATTCTGCAAAGTCATTGTTTGCTCTAGTGATGAAAAATCGGCATGTCTTTCTTCCTATGTTTTGTTGCAAGTAGCAGCCAGAAAGGAGTTCTGTAAGAGAGATGGTGCAGGAGGGGCAGAGGAAAAAAAACAAATCTTCCCCTCTTGCATCAGCCTGCATTCTGCTGTGTGGCTGGTCTTTAAGAGAATTGCAAATGGGAAACTGTCTTTCTGCTTGTATAATATATTTCAAAATTCAGAGTAACTTACATCTTTATGCTACTTTCAGTGAAGAAGAAATATTTCATATAATACTGGTCTTACAGTAACTATGTCTATACTTCACAAACCTTGCAAATTATCCTTTTTCAAGATCAGCGTTAAAGACACTCAGACTATGCAGTTTACCTTAAAGGTGGTCTAAAAGTTATCAACACTGTTTTTCAAAAGTCAGTTTTTAAAGGGGTTTCTAAAATGCATGTTACTCATGATTTTTCTTGTAGTGATCCTATTCAAGCTTTAAGTCACAGCCTCCAAACTGGTATGCATTCTCTTAGGACCAAATTAATGTTTCTGATGTGAGGATAGACATGGTAGTAATAAGCAAAAAGTGATTGGAAACCATACAACTGGCTTGTGGTATAAAAAACAATATGCATGTCATACTTTTCATGCAGCCTGTTAGGTAGAAAAGTAGCTGAATTTAATTCGAACAGTATTTCTCTTACTCGAGAGTGAGATGCTTCGCAGCTGGTCGGATTTTTGGGACTACTTTAACAACTGTCTTTGAAAACAACCCACACAAAGCAGCCAAGGAAGAGACAAACTTTTTTTTTTAAATTACTTATATAGGCAATAGTCTATTTGGTGCAAAAAGTTCAGTTTTTTGTTTTTTTTTTATTGTGGAACTTACTTGTAGAACTGACTTTATTATAGAGTTACTTTCATAATAACCATGTAAATGTAATCCTGCCTTCTGCATCCTAATAATGCACCTGAATTTGACCAAATTGTAGTCTGGTTTAAGATGTAAGCCATTTCTCAATTAAAATGAATCCCATGCTTCTTTCTTTTTCTTGTGGATTAAAAATGTTAAAGATAAACTTTGAGAAACAATTTTATTTATAGGACTTAAAATTATAAAAAGAAGTGTCAACTCTAATCTCTCACTTGCGTGGACACTTTTCTAATTGATGGTGTTTGTTTTACAGCTGCTGCGTGAGCTCAAGCATCCAAATGTAATTTCTCTGCAAAAAGTGTTTCTGTCTCACGCAGACAGAAAAGTGTGGCTTCTCTTTGATTATGCGGAACATGACCTCTGGGTAAGAAGAGCTTTCTGTTATTAGGTAGTCAGCTATAGGTATTGGCTAGAAATGGATGAAGTGGTGCTACATCAAAGTGTTCTTCTCTGAGACCTGTTGCAATGAGAGAAATGACTCAGATGACTCTGTCCCCTTCTCCATGTTACATAGTGTTCTTTTATTCTTCATCCTTTGAAATACATATTTGTCCTTGATTTAGGGCAGCTTCGTATATGTGCTTCAAACATGGCACTTGCTTTCTGAAAATCTGTCCTTTATCAGTCTCCCTTGCATGAATAATGTACTAAAACATTTATATTCTATGCTTTATCAGTGGGCTGGGTCCAGAAACCTGTCTAGCAGAGTTCTGCTTGTGCTGGAGAAAGGAAGCAAGAAAGTGGTTTTTGTCAATCCATTCTTCTCTCTCAGTCCCCTGTGCCTTCTGACAAGCTGTGCCAGAAGGTTGGAGAATTCTCTGGAAGTAGTATGAGAGGTACGGGGGAAGGAGAAAGGAGAAAGAAGGGGGAACTGTCAAGAATCCTTGACTCTTATTCTTGGTTGGAGAGCCTTTGCTGGATCTCGTTGCCTTCTGTGAGCAGAAGAAGTGCATCCTTTTGTTCAGTGATTACTCTAGATCTGACCAAATGATCTCAACACAGTTTTAAAAAATTTGAGAACAAGAAAAAAACCTCAGGTCACCTGACTGTGAAACATATGAAGGATGGTATTCCTCCATATAAACCTAACTGGTTTTAAGATATGTAGAACCGGACCCTTTGCTGAATTCCATCATTTTTAGAGGTATGTTTGATGGTGACACAGGAGAAGACCTTCTTGGTTGTTCTTGTTAGACTATGGAATGGGCTTCCCAGTGAGATTAAGGTAGCCCCCTTCCTGTTTTTCTTCTGCTGGCAGGCAAAGATCTTCATATTCAGACAGGCCTACAGTAACTAACTGGTCTACACTGAGGTGCTGTACTTTTAATGTTCTAATTACTGTGGCATTCTAAAGTGTTTTAATGCATGTATTAATTTTATAATTTGATATGTATAACTTACTTACTGTGATGTTTTGTTGCCCTGAAAGCACCAGATCCTGTCTGATCTTGGAAGCTAAGCAGGGCCAGCCCTCGTTAGTACTTGAATGAGAGACAGCCAATGAATACGAGGTGTTGTAAGCTATATTTCAGAGGAGGAAACTGGGAAAACCACCTCTGAGCTTTCCTTGAGTAACAAAACTCTATGAAATACATGGGGTTGTCATAAGGTGACAGGTGACTTGAGGGAACACGCACAAAGTGATCTTGCATTCCAACCTTGGGAGAAATGCAGAAGATAAACAACAGACAATATGAACAAAGCACACAGCAGATAAAGGCAAAATGAATAGAATTTAGGGGACTGATGGAGAATGTATGTGATGTTTGACTGTAATTTTGCAACATGCTTCTCTACTGGTTTTACTGGTTAGGACTGATGGGTGTCATGGTCTGACCACAGCTGAAAGATGCATTATGCTCATCCCTGATGTAGAGCATTTAAGGTATTAGAAACATTTTTAATACGTTCTTAGTATGCTCTTTTGTTTCTTTTGTAAAATACGGACATTCATGATGGTAAAAGTAGCTGAGTGTTGTCTTTGAATCCCAGCCAGAGTTCAGCTGGAGGATTACTTAGAGATGTTTCTCCTTCCTGAAAGTAGATGTTGAGCAGATTCTACAAATGTAGCTGCTGTTCCCTCTATACCTGGTTCACCATTGGATTGGCCACTGGTGCAGTGACATAAATGCCTCACAGAGCTTGGTTTCACCTAGGTACTGGCTTTATTTGGAGGAACCTCATTCAGATATCTCTCTGTTCACATTTGGTACTTGCCAGTTGCAGCAAAACAGACAGTAGTCTGATGTTACCTCTGGATGTTTTGTGTGTGTCCTTCCTCGGAAAGGCCTTGAGAAAAGTGAAGGCTGTTTGAAAGTACCAACAGAGCACTTCATGCAGTTACATCTTTCTTGCTTTGTTTTTTCAGTAGTGGGGACTTGAAAAATATAAATCTTAGGGGTCCAGTATAAAACTTTTAATCTCAGTAGACTTCTTCTGTGGTTTCACAGATCATAGTGGGAGGTGTTGGGTCTTTAGACAATACATACCCTGTGTCTGAAAATGTCAAAGAGTGTATGATCTCTGATGAATAGGGGCCATCATCAGGTCTTTAAAGTTTATCTGTTAGTAATTTCAAGTCAGGTTGTCAAGATGGTTTCAGGTCTAAGGGTCAATAGTACTTGTTAAGTGTTTTCTCTCCAGGCTTCTGCAACTACAAAGGAGGTTATTGCATATTTTAACTGGATAAATACGGGATGTCAGTTGACAGTGAAGCAGGCTAAAAACTGGATTAAATTGTTCTTTTCCAGTGTTAAGGTTGGAACTGTGTTGGTGCACTGTGCTGGTATAACTATGCTAGTGCAGGCAGTGGCAGCAAGATGGAAAAAGACCGTGAACTGGATGCAAATCTGTATGTGGAGTTCCTGACAAATCACATGTCAGATATATATGTAATCATTCTGGTGCGGCTCTTTCTTTTCTGTGCTTTATAGTAAGTAAAAGCATGAATAGAGAAATCAAACTGCATGTGCAGTATTACCCTCTGCTTCTCCAGTTTAACCCCAACCGTATTTCATAGTGGGTTTCAGTAGGAAGAGAATGGTAATATTAAACATGTGGTAGCTTTTAGTATATTAAAGGATAGATTAAACTTAAGAGGAGAAGACAATATGAATGTAAAGCATCTTGAATGACTGGAGCACCAAGTACAAACACTAACGAAAGGCTGCTGATTAATTCTTGTAGTAGAAAAGTAACATAACTCTTGTTTAAATTGCAAAGAATGCCATGTTGGCTATTGAATTCAGAGGAGGATATAGGTTGCTGATACATTATATCAAAATACTAGCACCCATGCTTATTATGAGTGTTTGTGTTTCTGTTTTTCAGCACATAATAAAGTTTCACAGAGCTTCTAAGGCAAACAAGAAGCCAGTTCAGTTACCTCGGGGAATGGTGAAATCTCTATTATATCAGATCCTAGATGGTATTCATTACCTACATGCTAACTGGGTGTTACACAGGGATTTGGTAAGTAGATCTACAGTGGGGATTAGAAATAGGTGTAAGGTTTATGCCCAGTGGTGGTGTTTCACACAGGATATTACATACTGAGGTACTAATGGCTCCCTTTTAATGTTGACTTGGTGCTACAAATATCTGGTAAATAAATGCTTTGTTTTGCATGAAGTATTTCAGTTGCCTGGCAAGGGAAATAACTTTTTCCAGTAGCTGTTTTTACATTGTTTGATAAAACAATATGAGACACAATAGAAAAAGTTAAGTGTTAGTGCATATTTGCTTCTCTGTCACATAAGTAATCTTTCTTTGCAATCTAAGTAGTCTTATTTCATAGGCATGCTTTGCTAGAGCAGATCAAAGTTTTTTTAGGCCATTCCTGTCATCAGTACTGGCTTGCAAGATCACTCTTACAAATTTACAAACAAGAACATGGTAGAGATAAGAATTTCCAGGTGAAATACAAGACAAGAGTTCCTCTACCTTTAATGTGACAAACAGCAGCGGCTGAAATTCTTCCTCTACGCAACTATGAAACACATAGGAGTTCTGTTTGTATTTCATCTGATACAATTGATAGAATAACCATCAATGACATAAGTATCATTGATGGTTATTCTATCAGTTGTATCAGATGAAATATCTTATCTTCAGCATCTAGAGATCAGGCTCTTGGCCATGCTTGATGTTCATTCACAGACCTCCCCCAATCCATAAATATGTATGATTTTGTATGAAAGCCACCAAAAATATAGCTCCTGCAATGTGAATGAATGGCCAGGCTTCTCTCCTTCCAGCCTTTATTTGCAGTATAAGAATGGCAATGAGGCCTTAGTTTAATGGTTGGTGGGGGCAGCTGATTATCCAGGGACCTTTTACTCACCGTCCATGTCATGAGCTCTGGACATACATTATCTCAGGATTGCTCCTATTTTTGAGAAGCCAGCTGAGGAAGCTATTAGAAAGGTCATTGGTGCTCATTTGTTGCCAAGTCATGCTGAATGTTTGAGTATGTGTGACAGCAATTGTAATTACTGGGATGGGGGTGCCACTGAGTAATTTTATCAATAGTTATAACATATTACTATAATTTAAAAAGATTTTATCTTCATTTATGAAGCAATGCTACAATATATAATTTATAGTATACACAGTTTATAGGGTAGCTGATACTGCAAATGGGGTTTTAGTTTTCCTTTGTATCATAGTGCATTTGAGTCAGAATATTGGGGATTTTCATCTAGGATAGTAGTCCTTGAAAAAGGACTTTATCATAGTTTATTTTTCTTTCATTGGTTTGCTCAGTGGCAGCTTTCTTTTCAGCAATTGTTAATGTTTTGCTGGACTAAAATATTTTGGAGTAAACAGTTGGGCTATATGCATTCAGTCTAGTTCAACTGTGGGTGTAGCAGCCATGCTTGGAAGTTCTTTGTAGACCACAAGATTTCTGTGCTCCTCTCTCCGTGTCTGGATATTGAGCCTGCTTTAGACCCTATGGTCTAAAAGTAATTGTGAGTTGTAAGTAGAGCAGACTCATTCATTCTATGGCAAGTCAACACTTACATAAGTCCCATTCATTCCATGGATCTGCTCTAATTGGTATTAACAATTGGATTTAATGTTATGTGTTTGACCCTTCAGCTTGTATGTTGCTTTGAGTGCTTACAAAAGCAGAAGAGCATTTCAAACTAAAAATTATCATATACCAGATTTGTTGATACTTATGAACATGAAATAACTGAATGTGTTGTTCTGATGCACAGTTCTTGTTATTTTAGCACATAGATTTCAAACTCAAGGGTACATTTTTTTAAATATATGTGCACAGCAGTTGTTTTGACCTTCATTGTTTGAGCAGAATAGAAAGGAGAGATCTATTTCTAAGAAAATGATCTTTTTTTTATTTTATGAAATTGTCCAAAGACAGGTTAACCAATGAAAATATATTCATGTTTGGAAAAATAGTCCAAACTGGGTTGCTTAAGAGATGGATAAATTTAGTAGTGCCTTTACACTGAATATTTACAAATAGAAGCAGCTGCTTCTGCTTAAGAGTGTTGGACTGTTGTGAAATAAGTTGGTAGATGCAGTTCATCTAAACACCACTTTGCATATGGCAAATATTGGAGTAAGAAGAAGAACAGGCTTTTTGAGGATGTTTGTTTACTGTGTTCATTCATATCTTGAAAAGCAAATGCCAAATATAGCTGTGAGTTTTTGATGTACGTGGCTAGTAAGATAGCTTGAAAGAATTGGTTGTGATACCTTTACTGTGGGTCACCAGCTTAGAACTTAATCTACTATATAAAAGTCAAAGTTTGTCTGTGAATTTGTCTGTTTGTCTGTTTCAGGTAGGCAAAGACCTCATACAGTTGGGTGAGTGAGGTGAGAAGACCTCATATGATTGGCTGGCTGTGAAGATTCTGTGAAATCTTGGGGTTGGCAGTTTAGGGAGGGGCCTTCAGAATTCTCAGCCGGAGAGCTCTTGGGTCTCAGGCCGGTTGCTATGGAGGTGAAGCCTACCATCCATAAGGATGCCAGAAAACATTTGGGAGGCATATGTGAGAAAAATTAAAGTGACATATACAACATAGCCCATTTCCACACTACAGTGTCATAGTACTATTATTCCACGTTCAACATCCTGTAGTTTAAGGAAGGGCGTTTAAAAATTCGTAACCAGAGAGGTCTTTGGCCTCAGTAAACTACAAATCCCAGAATTCCATAGGATGTTGAAAGTGGAATAATAGCACAATAACAGTGTAGTGCAGAAATGGCCATAGTTACAAGGTCTTCTCACGTCACACAGTAGATTGTATGGATTCCATATGTGAGGAATCTTAAAGTTGAAATGCAAAACAAAAAATGCTTCCAAAAAAAGTAAAGCCATTGCACAAATTCAACAAAGAAAAAAAAAAAGCCAGTACATCAGTGTCGCCAGGCAACACAGATTGGATTGGGAACTATGGGGAAAAGTTACAGGTACTGGAATAGGCCGGTTGCCATGGAGATCATGCCTAGCAGCAAGGAGGATGACAGTGCTTTCCTATAGGAACCCAACCTCTGTATGTTAACAACTACAAATACAGATTGGATTGGAGAATATGGGGATAAGCTATAGGTACTGGGATAGGCCAGTTGCTATGGCGACAAGGCATAGCAGCAATAAGGAGGACAGTGTACTCCCTCAGGAACCCAAACTGTGTATGTAAATAACTCTGAATACAGATTGCATTGGGAAATATGGAGTAACGTTACAGGAAATGGAGAAGACAGTTTGGTGAGTTCTTAAGAGGAAAATAAAATCCCAGGCAATCCTGGGTAAATATGTGCTGTAGTGCATATTTTGAGAGTGAACCCTACTGTCTACAGAAAGCAAATTCTGGATCCAGCCTGCTCTGCATTTGAACTTGCAAACTGGGATTTCTTTGTTAATTGGTGATTTGCAGAACATGCCTCAGAGATACTGGCCAGCAGCCATTTCTTCCCTAGCAGCAGTAGTCTTTCAGCTGATTCTGACTCTGTGTATTAAAGGATTATCATCATTTATTTATATAGCGCCATCAGTGTACATGGCCCTTACAATTTACAGTTTACAATTGTTAATTTGACAGTTCCTTGCCATCAGGTTTACAGTCTAAAAAGAAAACAGGAAAAAAGGATGGCAGTGGGGAAGGGGATTACATCCAGCAGCTGTTGGCCGCTGTTTTCTCCCTCAAGAGGCCACAGCAGTGGCTGCTGGGATTGCTATTGGGATTGAGGGAGGGCCTTTCTTCAGCTGTTGGAACTAGGCATGATGGTGCACATTTTTTGTACTGTATGTACTTTTTGTACTTGGGCACTAGATTTGTAGGAAAACTCACTTAGAGACACAGAGCTGGGCTGATAGAACTGGATTTCTTCATCTTATTATAGCAGTCCTTCCAGTATCCCAATAACTGTTGCAAGAAGATTTAAAGACCCTGCTGAGTGATGTGAGACATGGTGTAGAGGGAGAGCGTGAATCCCTGAAAATTGGGCAGAAGCACCTTTTGTGAGTGAATCCTGTCTATAGAAAGCAGGTTCTAGATCGAACCTGCTCTGTATATAAATTTATGAATACGAGTGCCTTTGCTATTTTTTTCCTGGATACGAGGTAATTCTTTGTTAATTGTCTGGTAGGATTTTGTTGGGTTTCTTCTCAAATTCTGGATTGAATTTTTTTTTTTTTGAAGTATGCTTCTTTGCAGGTACTGGCACTAAAAAAACCCAGAACCAAACCAAAAAACTAGTGCCTTCTTGCATTACTCAAGTAGTGTGACCATGGAATCAGCACATTCCCAAGAATGGTAATACACTGTAGTATTTATACATATATCATCAGTAAACCCCAAAGGAGATTAAGGATTGAATTACAAACACCCATGGCACACCCAATTATTGTTGAAAAGTAACTTCTTCTGAGCAGTACCATTTCTGTTTTTATGCTTGTACTTAACCTCATTTTAGTCACTTATTAATAATAATATTCAACATTCAGATTCTATACCATGAATTTACTTAAGATATTACATAAGATACATTTATCAATAATACAGATTTTCTTATTCAACTCTGCATTACCAGAATAGATCATGATGCTTAAAAGAGTTTTGAATAAGATTTTAAAATACTAATTTCTGATACAATAGAATATTACCATAGTGCATTTTCACTTCTCCTGCCCTATTATAAAGTACATCCTCTTAAGTCTGTTTGATGAAGCTTTCTGAATAAGGAAACATTCATAAGCACCTGTTAGCCAGGGAAGGGAGCTTGTTTCTTAACTGTGACCTAATGAAAGATAGAAAGGAATTTTGTGTAGTACCCTAATGTCTTGGTCTCCTGAAGAATCCAGTCCTGTATTTCTGGTCTCATTTGTGAACTCTAGCAGAAGCGAACGTAGGTACTAAACTTGTTAAGCTGCAGCTGTAGATTAGATTCAGAAATCTAAAGTGTTAGAAATTCAATGTAAAAGAATGAGTACAGATGTTACCCATTGCTAGGAAACCATACATTTGTGGAAATTTCTTCACAAACTAGTTTAAACCTAGGAGCTATTCACTGAAATAAGACTTATTTCAACCATATTTGTTCAATCACCATGCTGTCGTCTTACTTCAGAGTAGGGATGCCAATCGTTAGACCATAAGATGCATGAAGCCTTTTCCTGGAGCTCCACCTCTGCTCCTGTTGCTCCTATCTGTTGCCCAGTACAGAATTCAGTTTTTTGTTGTAGAATAATAATAATTTTTATACTATTAATCTGGCCCGTTCAGCTTTTATGTACTAGAAAATTAAATTAAATTTGTATTATATTACATAGAACAAACAAACTGTGTTTTTTGAGTACTTTTTGCAGAAGCTGTACTTAAATACAGAAATAAAAATAATTTTCCTGGAATGTAAATCTGCAGATATCCAGTTAACAGGCAAAATAGTCAAGCTGCTTTTTGGACCAAGGCTTAGAACTATATTTTCTGATGAGCTGACCAGAAACTAGTTCTTATGGTTTATTTATGCTTATTAAAATTGAGGCTTTAGTCTGACATGAGAAAAATACTTTTCTATAGCATTTGCTTAGTCCTGTGAAATGTAATTGCTGAGTGAATTTGTGACCTATTTCCTGTGAACTATAATCCCATATCAAAGTGACAGACTTGCATGCTAGACTATATGCTGATCTTAATATTCTTTGTTGCCTTGAGTTGTATGAATAAATTGAATAGCTCAACTTCTGGAATTGTTTTCAGAATATAAAAATATTCTTACAGAGAAGCTAGAGCTGAGCTAAAGCACTTGTCTCTGAACTACCTGGTTATGCAGAAAATATATATTTCTGTGCATGCATTGGAGTAGCAAGGTTCTGTCCCGGGCCCAGCGCTATTCAATATCTTCATCAATGACTTTGATGAAGGAGTAGAGGGCATGCTGATCAAATTTGCAGATGACACCAAATTGGGAGGGGTTGCTAATATCCCAGAGGACAGGATAAAATTTCAAAATGACTTTGACAGATTGGCGAACTGGGCCAAAGCTAACAAAATGAATTTCAACAGAGAGAAATGTAAGGTCCTACACTTAGGCAGAAAAAATGGTATGCAGAAATATAGGATGGGGGACACGTGGCTGGCTAACAGTACGTGTGAAAGGGATCTAGGAGTCTTAATAGACTACAAGCTGAACAGGAGTCAGCAGTGTGATGCGGCAGCCAAGAAAGCCAACGCAATTCTTGGTTGCATCAATAGGAGTATGGTGTTTAGATTGAGGGAGGTAATGGTACCACTCTATTCTGCATTGGTTAGACCTCATCTGGAATACTGTGTCCAGTTCTGAGCAACTCAATTCAAGAAGGATATTGACAAGCTGGAATGTGTCCAGAGGAGGGCGACTAAAATGGTGAAGGGCCTGGAAGCCACGCCCTATGAGGAACGGCTTAGGGAGCTGGGTGTGTTTAGTCTGCAGAAGAGAAGGTTAAGAGCGGACATGATAGCCATGTTTAAATATTTGAAGGGATGTCATGTTAAGGAGGGAGCAGGCTTGTTCTGTACCACTCCAGAGACTAGACAAGGAGCAATGGATTCAAGCTGCAGGAAAGGAGAGTCCACTTGAACCTCAGGAAGAACTTCTTGATGGTCAGAGCTGTCCGGCAGTGGAATGTGCTGCCTCGGAGTGTGGTAGGGTCTCCTTCTTTGGAGGTTTTTAAGCAAAGGCTGGATGAGAATACTTTGATGTGTGTTCCTGCATAGCAGGGAGTTGGACTGGATGGCCCTTGTGGCTGTCCAACTCTATGATTCTATGATTAAACTGTAGATGTGATTTTTTTCCATAAGCGCACTAGAGCGGGAGGGCAAGCTATCCTTAAATTCAGTTTTTAGTCCCAAGTGGAGGAGATCCATTGAATTAATGGGAATTTGGTACATTTATAGCTGCACAGAGTAGATTCACTGGATCTGCTCTAGTTGGGATTAACAATTTGATTTAAGCCATTATGTTCAGAAATTCGTATTTATGTGGATTTTTCTAATGGAGTTACCTGTACTCTTTGGGATGTTTAGTTTTTGTTGCTTTTAAAAATAGCTCTGTCCTTTGCAGCTAAGCTTTCTGCTTGTTATATCCAGTTTGGATTTTTACTGTTATATCATACTGTTTTCAGTGCAGTACGCATACTGCATTATCAGTAAACTCTTACATAGATTTACCTTTTATCTGAGCAGTCTGATGAATGTAAGAACACAAGAAGAAGCCATCGTAGATCAGTTCAAAGGCCTACATTCAACATTTTGTTCATACAGTGGCCAAATAGTTGCCTGTTGGAAGGTTGCCAACAAAACATAAATGAAATAATACCTTCCATCTCATGCTTCTCATCTGCTCGTATATATGCTATCTCTGATGCTAGAAGTAATATATAGTTGTCCTGACTACTAGCCATTGACAGCCCCATATTTTGTATGCCTTGGTGGCGCAGTGGTTAAATGCCAGTACTGCAACCACAAGGTTGTGAGTTCGATTCTGCCAGGTCGATAAAATGAGTACCCAGCTTGTTGGGGGCAATTAGCTAAAATACATTGTAAACCGCTTAGATAACACTAGTTGATAGGCAGTATAGAAATAAATGCTATTGCTATTGCTATTTGTGATCTTATCTAATCCCATTCTTAAAGCCATAACCACACCTTGTAACTGTATCACAGTTCAACTATGTGCTGTGGGGGGAAGCATTTTTCTTTTCTTTTATCAGTGCTGAATTATAGGTGTTTTGATGGTGGCCCTAGGTTCTAGACTTATCAGAAAACTTCTCCCTATTTACTTTCTCCACACTATGCCTAATGTTAATCACCTGTATCGTGTCTTCTTTCACATGCCCTCACTGACCTATAGTTTTCTGGAACTCCCTCATATATTCATTCTAGAGATATGTTACATATTTCTCTTAGAGGAGCAGCAGTTTCAAAACTCAGTTTTAATGATTTCTTGAGTGAATGCCATGTGGAGCTGGTGCTACTTTTTGCTTCAGATCCTCAATTTCCTAGAAACATTGCTTCAGGCATGGGTATTTCCTCTGTATCTTTAGCAGTGAAGACAGGTGAAAATAATTTATCTTCTCTGAAGTCACTTTATCTTCCTTCAGAACTTCTTTAATTTTGTTATTATCCATCATTGCTCCTGGTATGTTTCAAGAATTTTTCATTGATAACCATGATTACTGTAGGTAATATGCTACTCTTTCTATCGTCTCTAATTTTCTGCCTTTTTTTTCTTTGTGACACCTTGTCTTCTTTCTTGTTCTGTGAAGTATTGTGGAGGTGTCTAAGGAGGAAGGACACAATATTCCCCCAAACACATAGTTGGAAGTCTGGATAAGAGTACCTATATAGCAGTGTTTTGTGGCAGTTACCCCTCATTAATTCCTAAACAGAAACAAAGCTATGAGCAAAAAACAAAGGAAGACCTACTGTTTGTTTTGTATCTGGAGAAAACTGCTAGTTTACTCTGAAGCTGCTTTGTTCCCACTAGTATTTTCTGGATGAGCTGTGTTTGCATTTGGTCTTGCTTTATATTTTCTGTAAGGTGCCACAGGCATACAATACCTTGCTATGTGAGGAGGCCCTGGGTAACAAAGACTGCTTGGTATTGGCTAGGTGGTTCCAGCTTGAAGGTATTTTGAAATGCTGAATTAATTCTTTTTTAAAATGAGTATCTTCATCTATTTGTAATTTAATGTAATAGTTACTTAGCTTTCATTGCAACTGTATCTTTTTTATATAGAATTATTACATTTGGAGAATATTAGAAACAGCACTGTTTTTGTGGTGTCTCCATACTGGTGGAAATTTTTCCCCAAGGAATGTATACTTGGCGCCATCCTTACCTGTTTTGAAATTAGCACTGAAACATCTTTTTTTCACTGTTCTTATGAAAAGTGTTGCTTTGATGTTTTTGCTTGTTTCTTGCTGCTTTTTAATTTTTTTTTTACTCGATTTTTAAAACTGCTGCTTTGGTTTTATAACCTGTAGTGTTACCTTTCCATGTGAATTCCTTAGGAAGGATCAAAAATAGAAGTCATCACAAAGTCGATTAGAGATGTAATGCAAAATTTCCAGTAATAACCACATGAAAACATTTCATTCTAAAATCAGCAGTAAAATAACAGAGCAGTTAATATGATACTTTAAAGAATATGTGCCAACATCTTTTTCCATTTAAGAGCAGATTTTTAAAAAGCAGAAACTTTAGTGGGCATTTTAAAATGGTTAATGATGAAGTTGCGTATAATTCTTGTCGTGGAAATTCTATAGTAATGAGGCTACTGCTGCAAGAGAGCCCCACAAATGTAATGGATAGATACAGAAGGTTTTTCTGATAAACTCCTTTAGGTAATGTGATCCCAAGCTGTGTATGGCTTAGAACTCAATGGTAAGCACTTTCAGGTGGGCATGAAGGCACATTGAAAACCATCGCAGCTCATGGATAATTGGTATTATGTGCCTGGATTCTTGACTTACAAATAGGCAGCTGTATTCTGCAGCTGCTGAAGCTTGTGAAATGTCTCAAAAGACAACCCTTGGGAAACTTTACAGTATTCTAACACAGATATAACAGAGGTATAAATGGCTATCCAAATATTTGCATAGCTGGCAGATTAGTCCAAGCTGATATAAGGTGCTTGTGGTCACCAGTGGCACCTGTACTTCCAAAGGTAGTGGTAGGTCCAGCATAAATTGCAAATTGCACTCTTGATCCTTGTGGAGAGTATAACACCAGTTATATAATTTCTCCAGATCAATAGATCTGCCCATTCACAATACTTCCATCTTCCTAAGATTAATCTTCAATTTGTTTGTTCCCATCAGTTTGAAAATTGCATACAGACTTCCTTAACTTCCTAAGACCTAGTGGGTGGGAATGAGACGTAAAATTGGATGTTATGCATGTTATGCATGTTGAATATGTTAATCTTCCTCAGTGACTTGTAGAAGTTAAGAATCATGGGTGATAAGAAAAAGAAAAATCCTGAAGAAGCACCACAGAAGTTTGCCTTTCTGGAAGGGGCCAGAGCTGCCATGGCACTGTGTCTCCACTCCACCCCACCCTCAATATGGTTAAATGACCGAAATACTATTGTTGATTGTATTAAAGATCACAAAAATGTTTGTGACAACTGACAGGATTGTACTCCTTCCCACCTCCATTTACCACCTGGGTCATCCCAGAAGAACACTAACCCTGTCATCAGACCAAATGAGAAACACATCTGAACAAATAAATGCATGGAACTTCAGAATCTTTGATCAAACTTTATTTATTCATTTAAAGTCTGGTTAGCTTAGCATGATCTGAATTGTTGGGTGACTTATTTTTATTACTTTTAGTTGAATTCTGTATATATTCCCCAACATGGCTTTACTTTCAGAGGAGTTAGGTTACATGTCCAGCATCCTCCAGCATATCCGTGGTGGCTTTAAGAGAGCTGTAGTCCAATAATATCTGGGGGGCACCAGAGTGTGGGATACTGGCATGCACTGTGTTTGATAAGTCTCATATGGAAAGGAGGATGTTAAAATCTTTTATTTATTCTGCAGAACTGGATGCTTAGTCTGATCATAGATCTGACTGGAAAACATGCTGCTGATGGGCAGCGATAAGAATACTACATCTATGGTTAAATTGGAAAGATGAAAAGTATTTTTATCTGAAACAGGTTTGGAAGTTACTGCCAAAAAAATTGAAATCAGATAAACAAGATGGAATGAAAATTGGAAAATAAATGGGTTATCCTGGAAAACCAACTTGTTAGCTGATAAGATGCAGAAAGATTTAATAGTCCAAGGTGATACATTAGCTATGCAAGAGTGATTATTAAAACTTTGACTGACAAAATAATCTGATGATAGAAGGTGCTCCTAAGAGGTGGGAACACTTTCTTGTGTAATACAGAATCATCAATAAGCTCTTCTTGTGTATCTTTACGGATATATTAGCCTAACATAGTATACAGATGTTACAGAGCTTTGTGACATTGGTAATTACGGGAACAGGATCATACAAATTTAACTGAAATAATCACAGCGGCTTGCTTTCCTTCCATTAGTGGCTTGTGCCATTTATGGTTGTAGATGCAAGCTCATTTCTACTATTGAGGTGCCAAATAAGCGCTCTGTAACAACAACAACAACAATAATAATAAGTAGATATGAAGTTCTGGTCTTACTTATTTGAGAAGCCTTTTGTGATAATGGGGTTTCCCATTATCCAGGTTTCAGTGCTGAAGGGGGATAGTTCTCCCTTCAGGCATATAAAGGGTTAATGAACCATTAGGGTTAGCATCATAGTTCACGAGAGATAGTTGCTCAATCAGGGGGAGAAAGGTGAGAATCTTCGATGGAGGAGTTATAAAATCCTTGAGAGACCGTGTGGTAGAGAGGCAACAAAGAAACATCCTGGAGATGAAATCTATGCCAGTAGCAGGCTGCAGGCCCTAGGCCTCGCCCCCTGGCCTCACTCTTCTCTTAGACTGTCTAAGCCTCTGATCCCCAATGTGAGTAACTAGAATATTGATTAGTTAGTCGTGTTAGGGTATTTCTGTTTATTTTAGTACTATGGCTGGAATGACATAGATTGTCTGTAACTTGTAACTACTAAGTGGACCTGGAGGAAGGTGCCCTCATGTAAGTGATATCTCTGTTATCTATATTGCCTGTTCTTTGAATAAACATTTTACTGTTTCAAGAACTCTCAACTCTCCTATTTCCGTATGCCTCGGTTATATGCATAGATAGAATCCCTCTTTCCCAGAGGGGTTGGGGGAAGAAAAGAATCTCTAAGCTTAGAGACTGGTGGCTCCTTTGCAGTGTCCCACTGTGCTGCTAGATTGGGATTTGATGCAGTGGGTGGTGGCAGTATTAATTAATGAAATCTGGGAAATTTCCTGCTCCTATTCAAGGTCAGAAGTCAGTCTTGGGGAGCTGGGAATTGGCTCAGTTGTGACACCTTTTTATCTGTACCTTTGTTAAGAGGTGTATCTCAAGAGTTTAGCATTCAAACTTTAATGCTCAAAATGTTTTTCTGCTATTTGGATTTGATGGAAATGTTTGTATAGTCACTTGACATATAACCATTGGGGAGGGGAGAGAGAGGGAGAGAGAGAGAGATCTGGATTATGTCCAATTGAGTGGAAAATCTGAGCCCGTGTGGCCTCTTGGTATAGCTCTATCATTCATTTCTCACTATAAGTAATCCCATGATGTGATACTATGCTTTGCCAAGTGGGAATAGGGCTAATGATTGACATCATGTTTCAGCTAACCATTAGGAAAGGAAAAGCAAGTAGCTGATCCCATAATTGATTTGTCCTGACTTATTCAACTGCTTATAGAATCCATCTTTTAAGACTGGGTTTTACTCTAAAAACAATGCTTGGTTTCAAAACTTTCAAGTGATGTTTTACCCACAGTAAATCTTATTAACATGGGTGAAGGATACATACACTTATTTTACTCTGGAAACCCAAGAAAGTGAGGAGCCAGGACTGTGTATATGTACTGAAATGTGGTTTTACATATTAAATTAAATCATTTTTTTTGGACTAACAGTAGGTTCATTGAATAGTAATGTGGAAACATAATGAAGTATCTTAAATAGTTAATTTTTTGAAATATTAACAGTTTTATTAATCTTTCATTGGGCAGGCTGGTAATTTAATTGTAATATGAGTAGATTGATTTTAATACCATTAATTGATATGAGTAGATTGAATTTAATACCGTATCTAAGTCTGGTTCAGGATTTCATGTAACTATATTAATGTAAATATGTCATAACAGCAGCAGAAAATGTTGACAAGCAACAACTACTCAGTGTACATTTGTATATTTTAAGGGCAGAAGGTCAGATTGAAACAAGAAGTTGTATAAATACACAATTAATACAGTTACACCATATTGAAAAAGATAAAAAATTTATGTAAATTGTTCTTGGCTCTATGTCCTTGGTGTTTGGCACTATACAGCAAGCAAAGTGAAGATGAGTTACCATTTCAAAATAATCACTTAGATCAGTGGTTCTCAACCTGTGGGTCCCCAGATGTTTGTGGACTTCAGCTCCCAGAAGCCCTGAGCATTGACCATAGTGGCTGGGGCTTCTGGGAGCTGAAGTCCATGAACATCTGGGGACCCTCAGGTTGAGAACCACTGACTTAGATTAATATGAATTTTTATCTCTATTCTGAAATGAAAAAGAAATCTTAAGATTCACAGTAGTTTTGAAAAAATGCATTCAGAAAGAGAGAAAGTGATGGAGTGGGTGGGATTGCCCAAAGTGAATTAAAGAACAAAACATGAGAATGTGAATTCTCAGAAATACTCCCATTTATGTATCCAGTATTGGCAGCACACATGCATCTGGCAACAAAAAAAAAAGTTGGGTATTCAGTTTTTTGTGAAATATATCCACCTTCACTAGGGTTAGGGGTGCAGGAGCCCCACAAGTTGGAAAACTGCAAATATCAAAAAGTGTGTGCATGTCTGTGGGAAGGGGGCCAAGGCATGGTGGGGAGAGGAGGCACCCAAGGTCCATACCAGGTTAAAGAAAAGAGAGGGAAAGGGAAGGGGTTGACATGGTGGCTTCATGCTTCCTCTCTTTCGCCTGTTTCTTTCCTTGGGTGGGAGGGCACTGAGACATTGGGCTACAATCTATCCTTAGCTGACTAGGCAGTACCTAGGAGAGGAGGATGATTGGTGGGATTGTAAAGGGCTGCGTGGCCTGATCAGAGTCACCGGGAGGGAAAGTTGTTCTGCAAGAGAAGCTCCTGAGGTGGGGAGGGGGTAAGGGTTGGAGAATCTCACAAATAATCAAATCTGTGAAAGTTAAACCTGCAAATATGGAAGGCCAGCTACACTGATATTGCAAAATATTTCTGCAAAGTGTTTAGTTACGAGGTACCATCTTGTTTAGACCAGAGAGGGTGGTACATATTCTGCCCAGATTTGTTCATTATATGTTGTGCTAGTCATTGTTAGTGTTAGATGGTCATTTGATAATTTTAACTCTCTTCTAGCTAGAAACATGCTGAGATGGTATTTTAGCCTTCTTTCAACCTATCCAGAGTCATGCGTATTCTTTTTCAGATCTGTACTTTGATATTTATGTTCTCCTTGTAATTATATCAGTTTACATTTGTTCCTAACAAAGGTATTTTCATTCACACATCAAAGCCTCTTTGAAGTACTTTTATCTAGCATTTTATGATATCTGAAAGTAGTCAGTCACCTTCACTGTTGTCACAATATTTTGAGGGGGAAATGCTGTGTTTATTCATATGATAGGATACCTTAATGTGGTTGTACTCTGAACCATTGGTGGCATGTTTTCTTCAAAGACCAGTAGTAATTTTTTCTTAAAACTGGGTATGCTGGGTATGTTTTACTCTGCTGAAATACTATAATTAATTTTCATTTTCTGTAAGTTCATAAACTTAAAGGAAAATAGCAATAAAATATTGGTGTAGCCTTACAGCACTTTTGAAGGTAATTGTACACCCTGTTTATTTCTCACTTATAAGAATTTCCAAAACTAGATATTGATGAGGAAACTATGTTGTGCATACAGTGGAGATATAAAAAGATTATTGGACACGAGAAAAAGAAATACATGCAGTGAGCCTTTAAGATGCAAACAAGAATTTATGATTTTAAAAGGATCAGGAAAATGGTTATAAGAATAGAGTTACTGATATGTTCAGACTGAACTTTAAAGCAGAGATATTTGGCCTGATTTCAAAATAAACATCCAGTTTTGTAGAATTTCTGTGAAGATATCCAAAATATGTGGTAGATCATGTTCTCCGCTTGGCTAATGCAAGAGGTTGGAGAGGCAGGGAGAAATATTTTTCCATTGTGAACTTTGGATTGAAAACTTTCCTACTTATCTGAGTGAGAGGAGTTTTTGTAAGGAAGCTTTCTAAGAAGAAGAATTTAAAACTAGTAAGGATATTTATTTGGCTGCTTGTATGGCCTTACAGCAAACTAATAATTAATAGGCACTATCACTATAATCCACTGCATTCTGGTTTAAAATTAGAAAAATAAAGCTGCTAATTTCAGGGAAAATGTTTAGGTTTATCTTGGTATATGTATTGTATATTTATTTTTTTTCCACAGAAACCTGCTAATATTTTAGTTATGGGTGAAGGTCCTGAGCGAGGAAGAGTAAAAATTGGTATGTTTATATCTTTGATAAGTCCCAGTGTAGCATTTAAGATAGAATGTTCTTAAGGTTTCATTGCTAGGTTAATACTGTTAACTCTTGCTGGATCACAGATGAACTTCGTGAAATGAAGTTAAAGGGTGGACAAAAGTAAAATAGTGTGGCTGGATTGAGAAAAAGGGATAACCTAAAATTGCCCTCTCTTCCACTACGTGTCCATTTTGTATAAGTACAGAATAATATGTTGAAAAAAGTATTCAACAGTAAAAAGAACATTAGCAGCAATATTGTTCAGATAGATCAGGTCTTCAGCTATAGGAAGAATAAAAGAAATGCTCACAAGCATCAGTCACCAGAATTATACAAAACAACATCTTTTAAAATGGGGAAGAATGCATTAACACTGGACAGTTTTCTGTTGTGAGATTTCCCTTTATGCAGAAATTCCAGATTTGATAAAAAGGTTGTCTAAAAATAATTAAACCTAAAGTAATAGTAAATTCCACTTCATGGTATTGTGCCCAAACATGTCACTGCTACACATTAGTGTCCTAAGGACACTAATGTGTACACCAGGAGAAACCTAACGTATATCCTGGATTTTAAAAACTAACTTACCTAGAAGTCAATATTTACAGTTGTTTCTTTTCCATTCTTTCCAACTAATGTTCTGAAATGATCTGCTTTGCATAATTACCTTTTTTAAAATTGTTTAAGACTGTTGCTGAACAGTCACTAAAAGCAGAGGTTTGTTCTTCTTGCTGGCCCAGCACTGTTTCCTCTTTGAAGTCAATGACTGTTTGATCATTCAGTTCAAAAGGAATAGAATTCATCCAGTGTGGAGCACTTGACTACTTAAAGGTTTGTAAATGTGCAATGGTGCTAACCCTGATGGACTGAAATCCTCTTGTCAGCACAGCATGAATGGCAAAAGGGTAGGTCATTGGTGCATCTTGTGGTAGCCTATCCATGATTACTTAGAAATTGATTGCCCGCTCTCTTTACAAGAAATAGCTATTGACAATGTCCTGGAAAAAGTTTGCTTCCCAAAATGGTTGGATGTGAAATGGCTGGACATAAAAGAGCCACTCCTCTAGTCCTACTGATCCATCCAGTGCCAATAATGGCAAGATTGATTTCCAGAAGTATGGTAAAGTAGGAGTGGACTGTAGCACATCCTTTTGACCAGCAGTGGAATATATAGGGTACTTAGAACTTTGAAAGGAAGAAGTTGCGTACCAGACTAGAGTTGGGGTTGACTCTGCATCTAGTGATTCTGCCTTTTGCCCCACTAGCCGCAGTGACTATCAGCCATCGCTGCGATAAACCTGAAGACTTCTATTTTGATGGTCAGACAAAACATTTAGACTTCCACTGCTCACTTTCTTCAAATGTAGGTTGTTTTTTTTTCAAAAGCTCCCCTTTTTTCTCTATGAAGCCATAGAGGCTGTGTCAGTGTGTTTGTTTTTATCCATCAGCTAAATTTTATTTTTTCACTTTTAAAATGAAGAATAACAACATGTTAAATAGGTTTATGTAAAGAAACAAATGCTTTCAGCACGTAAAGCAAAGTGAACGGAGTTTATCTCTGGTGAAAATGTGAGGTCTAGACCTTTCTTTTTAAAAACATTTAAGCCTGATATTCTTAAAGCTTTCTCAGTTTTTTATAGACCCTACAGCTGCAACTTTAGACTTTCAGGTCTACTAGAATTTGTAGAATACGAGGCATTGTTTGCACCTATGTTGTTAAATAGCAATAAAAGTGAAATGCTTTAGTGCTGGTGTAATCTGTTGTTGTTTAAGAGTACAGGTGCAAACACAACTTGAGGTCTAATATGGTAAATTCTTCAAGTATATGAGAATTATTGGGACAAGAGGGTGCAGCAGAAAGGGGAATTCTTCCCTTCTTGGCCTGAAGGAAATTCAGGCATAATTGATAAGAGCTTTTATTGAAGGCACTGCTTGTATCAGTTTTCTGGGTTCATTGAGGTGAAAATATATCAGCTGTCATATTGCCTTGCTTTCTAAGAACTGAATTTTGTTCGCCAGATTATTTATCTGGCTTGTAAGAATTGAAAAATTTTTCAGCCAAATATTCACCTGCTTCATTTTTCCATATATATTTTTAAATTTTTATGCCATTTTCCAGTGGGTTGGACTCTTCTGAGGGCTAATCAGCACTGATTCAGAATACTGGTGAATTCTGATTAAGAGCTCATCTTAACTATGATGTAATAACGTTCTACTTTCTATGCAATGCTTTAAAACAAGCTCAAAAAGGAGCTCTTTAAAGTTACTCTGAGAAGCCATTCTACTACTGTTGTTACATCTGAGCTCATTCAATTCAGTTCATAGTAAGCAGCCTCTATTCTGATATTTAAAGTACCTTTCCCTCCTGTTTTTTCAGCTGACATGGGCTTTGCCCGACTATTTAATTCACCTTTGAAGCCTTTAGCTGATTTGGATCCAGTAGTTGTAACATTCTGGTATCGAGCTCCAGAATTATTGCTTGGAGCAAGACATTATACCAAAGCTATTGGTGAGTAATAAATGCGCATTAGTTTATTTGATTTATCAATATTACATTGTTAAAATTAGTTTTATTTCATACTAACTTGCTTGTCTGCTTTGTATATACAAAAAAAATCTAATCCTGGACTTTTTGAATTTTAGTAAAACACTCTGGTTTTTGGTATGAGGGACCTTCTGTAACCTTTATTGGTTGCCCAGATTTCATTATTTCTTTATGAAGAACATTACAAATAATTTTAGTGTTCCCACTTGCCAAAAATTCTGTTGAATTCAGAGAGGTACTTACTATTATAAGAAATGTCTCTAATGTTTTATGACCACAACTGACTTACATTACTAGTTAGTGACAGAAAAGCTTTTGACTTTGATCCAGATTTGTGAACAGAATGATATCCACACAAGGTAGCTTTGCCCAGTTTCCCTGGCTTTCCACACACAGCAGTAACAGCATACCCCCACACTGCTCTGGGAGGTTTCCAGAGGATCATGATTTGGGAATACTGGAGGGTGTGGACAGCATTGCAGCTGGGAAGAGCAAAGGGACAGCTTTCTTGTGCATGCATCATTCTGCTTTCACAAATCTGGAGCCAAAGTTTTGTATTTAAAGCCGAAATGACCGATCTGTTTTTCAGTGGCACTTGGGATGTGACCGGGGTGGTGGTGGCAAAATGAGTGCATTGCACCCTCCCCGAATTTTCTCGCCCACCAAAATTTTTCTTCATTCCCTAAATGTCTAGCATTGCAGAGTAAAACACTGAAAATCACTTAGAACTCTTGCATTTGCTGTTTGCAGTCCTTGGTAACTGTGCCTGGTCTTTTTCTTCGGACCCCTAAGCTGTATTTCTAAATACTTGACTGAAATTTTAAATTACTACAATGCTTGCAAGAATTATTTGGAGGAGGGTGCCCTTAATTGCCCACCCCATAATTGCACCCCTTGTTGCACTGAATGTTGCACTCAAATTATATGTTCTCCCCATTCCTTCAGCCTGATTTTGGGTACTCCTTCAACATTTTCTCTAGAAGTAACAGTGCAAAAGGTCTCATAAGCCAATTTAAAAAATATTTTTGTAACTGTTTGAAGTGCTTTGTCTTGTACAGTTTCACTGAGCAACTATGGGTTAGGAACGGGTACGCATGAGCCTCCAGATGTTTTTAAACTGCACCTTCCATGAGCTGGCTTGGTTTGATGACAGTTGTACAACAACATCCAGCAAATTACAGTTGCCCATCCCTATTTAACTGCTAGTATTAGAAAAAAACAATATTTTCTTTTTTTTTACCTTCTTCTATACTGATCATGTCCTCTTCAGTGTTCTCTTTCTTCTAAACTATCCTGTTCCCAAAACACTTTAGCTTTTGTTGTCATTAATATTTGTCATTATCATTTTGTTTTTCTTTCTCTGAAACTCTGGACAGATTTGAGATGGTGAGTTTGGGTAGGGTAAGAAGGGGATCCATTATGCATGGGATGTTGAATGTAGCCCAAAGGGTATGAATATAAACTTTTTATTACAGTGTTGAAATTCAGTTCACAAATTCTGTATTTTGTAGTGTTTGCACTCCAGCTTGTAAAAACATCTTTTTTTTAATTAATCAGACTTTTTAAAACCAATATGTCCTTCAAGACGACATAGAAAAACTAAAATACAAATATGAAATTCATGATAATCTATGTGTTACTCATCATTCTTTGGTCCTAAATGTTGTACTTCAGGTATATACGAAAGACACAGCAAAATGTACATTATTTATTGGAACTATCTTCACACTGCTTTTTAAGGTAGAGCTTCCCAACGCGGTCAAATAATAAAATTAAAAAATAGAAAAGACAGTTAATTAAAACAATATTTGAAATGAATAAAACAGAATAAGAGTCCTTTCCTCATTCTAACATCTACTTGAATTTATGTCCCAATGTTATCTTTGTTTCTTAACTGTATCTTGTTATTAGTTCCTACAATGCTTTGGCAATATACATGTTAGCATTATATTCCACTTCATTGTCATGGCAACATGTTGTGGAATCCTGGGGTTTGTAGCTTGCTTGAGGGACTAGTGTTCTCTAGCTGAGAATTCTGAATATCCTTCCCTTTCCTGCAAATCCCAGGTTTCCATAGGATGTTGCCATAGTAGTTAAAATACAATATAATACTATAATTATGTGGTGTGAGAGGATCCTTAGTAGTGGAAGGGAAATGTGGAATGTTATGACACTGGGACACAGGTGTGTTCAGCTAGAGTTAGGGTGAGCTGAGTACTTGACTGCCAGGAAAATCTCTCCTTTAGCAGAATATTTAGTTTGGCATAATTTTCTTTGACTTAACTAGAACCTCTGATCTTTTTAATACACATAGATATGCTAAAATCTTTAAAGATTAAGAAAAGAATTTAATCATGCAAATTGCATGTTAAGAAACTTTTTTTGTACTGAAGATGAGAAAAGAATATAAAAATTCTAATTTATAGTTATGTATGGAATTCTGATGTACTGTATAGGATTAAAGAGAATTTTGAAATAATATACAATTACAGTGGAAATGTTGCTCAGAAATGGATATGTTCAAATCATTTAAAAGGAGAGGAAAGTATCCATCAGAGTTGAAAATGGCTGTTTAAAGGCATTGCTAGGGATTTGAGTTCCAGAAAAATAGTCCACATAGTACTAATGAGCTTGTACTAGACTTTTGTGGTGCAGCTGTTTGTGATAGTGTTGGTTGGTTTGATAAAAACTCTAAACCAGGTCCTTACAAGTTATTTTGCTCTTGCTTTGATTGTAAGCAAAAGAGAGATTCATGGAATAGTGTAAACTGATAATATAGCAAATACTCCATCTGAAATAGGAAGTGATAAAATTAACGAGGTGGAAGATTCGAACTATTTATAAGAGTTTAAAAGAGCAATTCTCTCTGCTAAAGAAAGAGTTAAAAGAGCTGGAGTCAAACTAGAAAACAGTCTGGAAGCCATCTGAAGATAAGATTGGAAGGCTTCACAATCTATTTCTGGAGATGGGAGAATGATGCTCTGGAAGCAAGTATGTTTAATGCATGTAAACTCAGTGATTGAGGAAAACTGAAAGAGCTTACCATAAAGACAGAGAGTAAACAGAGGAACATGTGCTTTTCTGTAGTTAAAAATAATTAGCAGATATGGTAGACTTCTTAATAAATTAGTAGAGTGGTATTCCTCCAGATCTGAAGATGCAACATTCTAATATTGAACATGCTCATCATTTGATGGCATCTAGATCTAGGGATGTTCAAGGGACAAAATTATTTGTGAACATTACACAAAAAAGGGGAACATCTTAAAAAAACAGTGTATGTTCTTTGTAATACGGAATTTGGTAGAATTCTTTTTTCAGGATTTGTAGAGAGAATGCTACACATTTAGCAAGCAATAAAGCAGAAACTGAGAGAGCTGAAAACATTAAAACTGCAATCTCCATGGTCCATGAAAGATACGGAAGGAGAGAGTAGACTCAGAGCCATTGGTAGAGAACTGGAGAAGGAGAAATAAAGAACGAGATGACAGATATAGATACAGGTCTTCAGCTCAGCCAATTATTAGGGAGCTCTGACTGTATCCATGCTGATGGACATATTTTGCCTGAAACTTTAATAATAGTTAAGTCTAAAGAATTTCCTAATCAAGGTTGGTAAGGGGTCTAGAGCTTGATGATTTTTATGACACTGTTCAGTTGTGGGTTTTTTGTACACTTCCTTACTCTGACAGGTTATATATGACCTGATTAATGCTATAGTCAGTTAACAGAGAAGGAACTATTGGATTTAATAGAACATTTATTAAGGACTGAAATGTGCTAGGATTACTCATATGATTCTTTGTTTTGTTTTTTCACTATGTGTGGAGTGGGGGGGATTTTGGTGTTTCTAGTGAAAAGTCAGAGAACCTTTCAGTATTTTTCATCACTCTTATCAGTTTAAAGTGAGTGAAATTTGTAAAAGATTTATGTTTCTTAACAGCCAGTATGGAGATTTGTCATGTTGTATTCTCCTAATGTCTGTCAGTACCACTTATTATGCAAAAAACACTGGTTTAACTAAAGGTGATATTATAATGAGAGGAAATCAGAATACTGTGATGGAACCCCTGAATGGATCACTGATAATTTTGGAAAATGGGCTCAAGGGTAGGTATGACACAGATGTTTTTGGTACTTGTTTTCAAAACATTTTCTTAGACAAGTGAAGAATATATATGCCTGTTAATACTGACGGTACCTTTTCCCCAAATAGATTCTTCTCTTATTCTAGAACAGATTTCTTTTAGCCTTTATATCATTATAGGGTACAGTTTTTCATACCTGTTGTTGGTCAGATTTTTGTATCTGACCAATCACTAGACCTCCTGAAGCCCCAATATAGCATGTTAACAGACAGTTATTAAACATTAAGTATTCTAGTGACAGTCTAAGACACTGAAATTCTGTTTTAAATTTTTAATGAGAATCTCATATAGAAATGATGTGCATTTATGATGTCTGATGATTTTTACAGTTTATATATAAACTTTATATAAAAAAGAAATGTTTAAATAGTTCTTTTACTATACTAGTCCTAATTTTTTGTGGGCACTTTGTGGGGAACTGAAGGGGAGGCCTGGAGAACTGTTCTGCTGGATATATAGGATGGTGAACGTGGATGGTGATAGAGTTGTTGCAGTGCCATGTAATATCCTGCAACATCTTTGCCATGTTTGTTTTCTTGTCAGAGGATCTGCGCAGCTATACCTGCAACAAGGACAAACTGGTCGTACTGCTGAGCATGAAGGTACAGCAGCTTGAGACCTGTGTATCAGCACTTCAGCTTATCCTGGAGGATTCTCCTGGAAGGATAGAGCATGGGGGATACCTTTAGGGAGTGGGATGGTTCTTAAACACAAGAGGCAGATACTTGGAAAAATGTGACACACAAAAGCAGAACTATCAAGAACCACCTTACAAATTTGGAGGTACACAATTGATTCCAAGCTCTCCCTTTAATCAGTGATTTTGAGACACAGGAACAGGGCAACAGCCTAATTCCTCAGAAAGCATGGAAATAATCTTGGAGGATTCTATGGATGGAAGTGTTCCTGTCAATTCCCAGAGGAAGAAGAGATGTGTGGTGGTAGTGATTACCTGTTGAGAGGAATGAAGTAGTGGTATGCAGGTCAGATAAGATTTTTGAGAGGTGTTCTATCTCACAGGATTCTATCCATGATGTAACAGAGAGGCTGATAAGACTCATCAAGCCCACTGACCATTACACTTTCCTTGTGTTCCACATTGGAACTATGATATTGCAAGATACCACCTTCAACATATTGCAAGATACTGTAAAGGACCTTGGGGCACACATTATTTCATCTTTCCTTCCTGTTGAAGGACGTGGCCCAAGAAGTGGGAGAAGAATAGTAGAAGCGAACAACTGGCTCCACAGATGGTGTCATCAGGAAAGATTTGGCTTAGGACATGGTCTCCCTTTTCATGATGAAAGACTTCTTGCATGAGATGGGTTGTGCCTCACAGCAGTTGGTAAGAATGTATTTGCTAAGAGTCTTACAATGCTGAACAGGAGGGCTTTGGGTTGAGTTAAACATGGGAGGAAGACTCCAAATACTGGAGACAAATAGCCTCAATGATATGGGGAAATTGGGTCAATAGCACAGGAACCCAGCAGTGGGTAGAAAAAAAGACAGCTGTGGAGAATGGCCCATGGTCTTTGATGTCTCTAAACTAATCACAGAGCACAAGGGGGAAAATGAAATGAACTCCTAACATAGAAAAACAAATGTGATCTAATAGGCATCATTGAAACATCATGGAATAAATTGAATGATTGGAATGTAGTAATGGAGCAGTATAACCTATTCCAAACAAATAGACCAAACAGGATAGAAGGAGGAATCACATTATATGTCAAGGATATGCACATCTGTGAGAAGATCTATGACTTAAGGCATGGAGCACAGGTTGAGAGCATTTGGGTAAAAACTAAAGGTAAGAAACAGCCTCCCAGCCAAACTGAAGATGTGGGTGATGCCTTTTGAAAACAAATGGCCAAACATTCAAAAGAAAAAAAAAGATGTAGTGGTAATGGAAGACTTCAGCCACCCTGATAGTTGTTCAGTGTTATAAATATTTGCCAAGAATGTAAGGTCCAACAAATTCCTCACTAGCCTTGCAGACAAATTTCACTGTCCACAAAGTGAAGGAAGCAACAAGGGGATCAATTATTTTCATTTAATCCTAACTAGGAGAGATAAATTGGTCAATGGTGCAGAAGTAGTGGTATCTTGGGATTTTTTTATGCAGAGGAAGGGGCAGACACACAGCTCTGAACTCCAAGAAAGCTGATAGCCAGCACTTGTAAGCAGGATGTAAAAAAACTAAAGTTTAAACTGAGTTCAAGCTTACTAGAGAGATTAAAAATAATAAGCAAGGGGAAGAACAAGGAAGTGGTAGGGCCCCTGTAGGGAGACATGGTGAAATGCTAACAGAGGACAGAAAGAAGACCTAACTGTTCAATACTTTGTTTGCTTTAGTCTTCTCACAAATACAGTCATCCTTCCACATTCGCAAGGGTTAGGGCTACAGGACCCTGTGAAAGTGGAAAAACATAAATAACTCCCTCCCAAACCATACCTAGCACGCAAAAAAGTATGATCACCATATTCAACCCACCATGGATTCCTCTGAGGCATCAGGGTTCCTTCATAGGCAGAAGTGGGCGGCTAATGGGGCTTACTGCCATCTCCACTGCTGCCTCACACCATTTTTAATAAGCACTTACAAGCCTCATTCGCAGTTTCTCAGTCTCACAAGGCTTGCCGTCTCTTTTAAAAATGGCAGAGGGAGGCAGCTGAAGTGACAGCAAATAATCCATGAATAATCAAATCCGCAAAAGTGAAACCTGCAAATGTGGAGGGCTGACTGTAGTACATGATATCCTAACTTGTTGAAATAGAACAAAATGCAGTATGCACTGCAGTCTAGAATAGCTAAAGAGGTAGTAAAGAAACACCTAGCTACGGTAGATGAATTCAGGCATCCAGGATTGGATGAACTGCATCCAAGAATACTAAAAGAACTTGCAGAATTAATCTCAGAGGCACTATGAATAATCTTTGAGAATTCTTGGAAAACAGGAGAGTTCCCAGCAGATTGGAAGAGGACAAATGTTGTCCCCCTCTTCCAAAAGGAGCCAAACAATTGCTGACCAATCAGCTTGATGGTGATACCAGGAAAGTAATAATCAAGTAGTGAGTCTGTGCACATTGAAAAAGGAATGATTACTATGATTACTAAGAGCCAGCATGGGTTTCTCGAAAGCAAGTCATGCCAAACTATCTTTTTTTTGACAGACTTGCATCTTTTCTAGATATGGGGAGTGCTGCAGATGTAATATCTTGATTTCAATAAGGTTTTCGACAAGATGTCCCATGATATTCTTGCAGGCAAGTTGGTGGACTAGAAAGTGCTACTGTTAGGTGGGTTCATAGTTCATTGAGAGCCAACCTAGAGAATACTCACCAAGGTGGTGGTGGTTATCATCATCATCATCATCATCATCTATCTATTTATTTATTTATTTAGCCTCATCAGTGTACTTGGTAGTTTACAAGTAAAAGAACAACAAAGATCAGTCAGACCTGCCAAAGGCATAAAAACATGCATATATATATATATATACACACATACAAACACAGGGGAAAGAAGGAATAACACAAATATAACCATGCAATACAGTTGTAAAAATAAATTATTCAGACAAAAATACAAAAACCAATGCCAAATAGTACATGTAACCAAAATACACAAGATTATATAGAAATAAAAATAACAAAAAAAAAATGACAAATACATACAACCAAAATATTTGCTGTTATATAAAAGAACATAATACTACCTGTTCTTCTCTGCTGCTGGGCCTAAGCATAATGGAACTGTACCTGCCTATTCTCTTCCTCAAGCACCACAGCAGTTACAGTTAGGATGGAGAGAGGACCGACCTCTCATCAGCCGCTGGGCCTAGGCATGATGGTGGTTCTGTATTCTGAAGAGAAGTGACTGGGTGGGGGTGCCTCAGGGTTTTGCCTTGGACCTGGTGTTGTTCAGCATCTTTATAAATGGCTCAGATGATGAAACAGAAATCATGCTAATTGAATTTGCAGATAACACCAAATTTGTGGTGTCAGGTAGCTGATACTCCAGAAGACAGGATCAAAATTCAGAATGACTTTGGCAAGTTGGACAACTGGGACAAAACTAATAAAATGAATTTCAACAGGGATAAACGTAAGGTACTACAACTAGATAGGAAAGATGAAATAAATACAGGATGGATGACGCCTAGAGTGAAAACAGTGCATGTGAAAAGAATCTAGAGGTCTTAGTAGACCACAAGCTAAAAATGAGTCATTGGTATGATATGGTGGCCAAAAAAGCCAGTGCATTTCTGTGCTGCTTCAATAGAAGTATAGTGTCCAGATCAAGGGAAGTAGTACCACTCTGTTCTGCTTTGATCATACCTCACTTGTAATACTGTGTCCGTTCTGGCCACCGCAGTTCAAGAAAGATATCAACAAGCTGGAACCTTCCAAAGGAGGGCAACCACCATGATTAAAAGTATGGAAACCCAGCCTTATGAAGAATGACTTAGGGAGCTGGGTACATTTAGCTTGCAGAATAAAAGACTGAGTGGTGACATGATAGCCATCTTTAAATATCTGAAGGGATGTCATGTAGAAGATGAAGCAAGCTTATTTTCTTCTGCTCCAGAGACTAGATCATGAACCAGTGGATTCAAATTACAAGAAAGTGGATTCCACCTAAACATTAGGAAGAATTTTTTTACTGTAAGAGCTTTTTGAGAGGGAAATAGACTTTCTCAGAGTGGCGGACTCTTCTTCTTTGGAGATGTTTAAATAGAGGTTGGATGAGCCTTAGTTGCTTTAGTTGTGTATTCCTACATGGCATGGGGTTGGACTAGATGGCCTGTGCAGTCTCTGTGGTGACCTAGATGGTATTCCAGATGATTCTGTGTTCAAGGCAAGATTCTTGGGAATGCTATAATTGGGGTACTAATTGCACTCCTGAGAGAAAGTGCAATACAACATGAGTGTTACTTGGCATGGAGAATGACACAGAGAAAATGGGAAAAACAGGATCCCAGAACAACAAACAAATACAAGCCAAGCCCAGTGCACTGAATAATTTATAAATTTGTAAAATCTTAGAATGAATCAAAACTATTGCAAGTATGGTAATAAAGGCTCCAGGTTGTTGTGGACCACACTGCATTCCATACAAATGAATAAGATTGTACATACATTAAAGAATAAAGCAGGTTTCAAAACCTCTGATGTGCAAAAGTAAAATAAAATCTGACTACTACAAAAATCTCTGTTTCTGAAGGATAATTTGAATTGACTCAGTAAAATCTGCATTAGCCTACCCTCTACTACAGAGCCATCATGGTGTACTGGGTTGAGTGTTGCGCTATGACTCTGGAGACCAGAGTTCAAATCTCTGCTCAGAACCAACTGGGTGACCTTAGGCAAATCATACTCGGCCTCAGAGGAGGGCAAGGGCAAACCCTGTATACATCCACATCATCCAGGTTCTGTTTGTGATATTTAGGCAGATGCTTAATTCTGTAGTGTGTAATGAGCTTCATATTAGATCACTTGTGATATACACTTAATTCCTGTAAAGCATTGATTTTCTCTAGACTGTCCAAAATATCTATAGTGAACTTTATTACAGGATCTACATTGAAAGTCTGATGAAAATTACAGATTGAATATCTTCAGCTATAATGACACAGCTGAAAAATGTCTTCTGTCTTGTAAGATATTTTCCACTACTTTCTGAGTGGTGTAGATCAGTTATATGGCAGAAATGTAACTTGTACATGCTGAGAGATTTTTACCAGGAAGCACAGTCTCCTTTTCACTTGAGCCGTTATTGTAGAATAAAATGGTTTGCTTTTTTTTTTCTGAAATAGAAAGCCTTATAGAACAAGCACAAACATATCAGTTCCTAATATTACAGATTTTGATCAGTTGTGTCTGGATATGGCTGATAGACTCACAGGGCTGGTAAATAGATTGTGCAGCCTTTCTCTTAATAAAACCAAGCAATGTGTGGACTAGAATTTGATTCCCAAGCCATTTTTTATCCTACTTAACTTGGTTTTGAGAAGATTCATTATGTACATATCTTTGTAGATAGTATAGATCATTGCTTTAACTCCCTAGGTTCAGGATGTGTTGGAAGGATTGTGGTCTTAGGAGTGATCACTGGCATTTGTTGTAGGACTGGCCACCTGCCAGCTCATTGGGTGATACCAGAATTTGGAAGCTCTCCACTATTCTGAACATGCCTAGTGAAAGGTCCCAAGCTATATTTATAGGCCTCTTTGAAGGGCTCTATGCTGATTAGAGCTGCTGGGACTTGCAGTTGGATAACATCTGGAGGACTGCATGATTATACCATGGTCTACATGGAATAAACAGAGCTGGTTCATAGCTGTTACAAAAAAACTGTCTCACAAAATTTTAATGGGTAGCATTTATTTAATATATTATTGATGAAACTATAACTCTTATGATTCCAGATAAATACAAATAAGGCTTGTTGTGGTAATTGTAGTGTTAAATATCCTTTGATTTGTCTTAAAATTTAATAGATGAACAAAACTTTTTTGTAAAAAAAAAATCTAAAGCAGAATATGTAATCTTTGCTGCTGTTTTTCAGACGATGCTTTCTCCTTTTAGAAAGTCTATTTGATTTTCCCCCCTCCTTTTTTGTAAAGATATTTGGGCTATAGGGTGTATATTTGCAGAGCTGCTAACATCGGAGCCAATATTCCACTGCCGACAAGAGGATATAAAAACTAGTAATCCATATCATCATGACCAGCTGGACAGAATATTCAATGTAATGGGATTTCCTGCAGGTATATATATATATTTTTTCCTTTCACTGCTCCTGTATACCAGGATAAATGTATCATTTCATCAAATCAGATGTCCACTCAGTGAAATGTATAGATACATTCAGTGCTTTGCGAAGGCTAGTTTTTTAACAAAATACTTTGCTGCTATAAAATATAACTTCTTATTAACAAATTGTACCACACAGATTGATATATTGAACACTTGTCATGTAAGTCATTTATGAATGTAGGTCTTCAGTCGCAACTTGACTATGATTGAAAAAGCAGAGCTTCAAAAATGACTTTTTTGGATTACAGCTCCCAGGACTCCTCCTCCTGGCTTGGTGATTCTGGGAACTGCAGTCCAAAAGTAATTTTCTCAAGCTCTGCAAAGCTAGTACCATCCCTACTATTTGTTTACTTGGCCTTTTTGTTTTGTTTTTTGCCTTTTTTTTTTTAAAAAAAAGAGAAGGATAAAGATGCAGGGGGATTGGGGCATTGGAAGGAGATGGGGTGGACCAATGGAGAAAAGTAGAGGGAACAGGCTGACATAGAAAGAGAACTTTTGAGTCCTTGGATGGTAGGGCAAAGGTCTGAAAAGGAGAACAAAAAGCTATTAGTGTAGCTCTAAGTGGAAGGAGTGGAGAACAGTATTTCTTTTCAATATTATTTTAAAATGGCTGACATGTTGTGTTTGCAGAAATATTAGTAAGCTTGAAAAGAATCATAGCAGTTATTCCACATCTTTTAATGGTTAGGCAGTTGATATTACCTCAGCCTAAGAATAACATTACAAATGAAATGGTTTTTCTATTTGTCTTGAATTATTATTCAAGACTATTATTTTTGTCTTAACATAAAGAACCAGGGTTGGGGGCTGAGTTAGTATGATTTCACTATTTACTTTATGCTTTATTCTTTAAAACATTGAAATGCTTTAAAGAATTATTGCAGCAGTGTATGTTATTAGATAGGCTTGCTCTACTTTTCAATATACCCCACTTTTATTACAAAAAATATCTTTCTTGAATAGCCAAGCCTGTTTAAGGATAGTGATGGAGGTAGTGATGATTGTCACCATGAGAGGAGGATTTTTTCCCTCCTTTTTCCTGTCAGGTTGGTCAAGTTTGAACAGGAAACAAAAGTAATGCAGATGAAAAAGAGAAGACAGTAGTTTTGAATGTGCAAGTGATAATATTCTATTATCTATGTAAAGAGAGATGAAATTATACTGATATTCCCTCCATAGATAAAGATTGGGAAGATATTAAAAAGATGCCTGAACATACAACATTAATGAAAGATTTCCGAAGAAATACGTGAGTTTTGTGAAAAAATGTTCTTAGAAATTATGATGGTACCTGAAATAACAGGGGTTCACCCCTCCATCAGTCTAAATTATTTGATGATTAGCTCTTTTCTGTCCTCTCATGCTACTGAAAACCAGCTCAAAGATCATAATCTCTCAAGTTCTTTGTGAATGGTAAAAAATGAGGGAAGGTATACATTTCATTTTGTACTTGGCTTTTACAGACAAAAGCACTGTGATGTTCCTGCAGAATCCCAGAAGATGGAATGGGAAACAGGGGGATATATCATTGGGAAGGGATTGCTGAAGACCACAGTTAATGGCTGTCTGCTAATCCAAAATGGATTACAAAATGTGTGTATCTTTGTACAATGTGCAGTACAAGCCTTTGTATGGCAGGCACTGTGGCCTTTTATTAAAGCTATTCAAAATAAGCTATTTTCAACTTTGCTTATTATCTAGTTAATTTTGAAGCTGCAAGGAACACAATATGTATAAAATTACTGTGGCTTAGCTAAAGAGAATCTGTTGAATTAAAAATTGTGTTTCTTCAGTTTCCAGGTATAAAGTTGAAAGGATGAGCTTTTAAAGGTTTATCAATCAAACCATTATCTAACTTCCTATTCTGAGTAGTCTGTTATTCCATATTGCATAAATACTAGTTGCTAATTGTTACTTATTGCTAATAGCTTTGCACAGCTTTTTATCCCATACTCTTAGAACTAGATCCTTTCTCTTTGGTGTGCATAATATGAGTGTGTGGCTTAAGGCTACTTTCTCACAGTGCCAGCACCATTTTGATTCACAGGTAGGGCAGAAAGTTCATTGCAGTTTTCCTTAATGGGGACAAGATACTGTTGTCGTCCACCAGAAGCATGTTTTCTGGTCAGTTTGATACAAGGAAAATTTGTTATCAATCAGTGTTTTCTTTCAGGTATACCAACTGCAGCCTTATCAAATATATGGAAAAACACAAAGTTAAGCCAGATAGCAAAGCATTCCACTTGGTAAGCTTCTACCTAATAAGTCACATTGAATTCTTACAGAGTTTCTGAAAGATTGAACTGAGTTGCTTAAAGTGGTTTCTGTTGCATTTCTGCACAAAATCATTTACTGTAGCATTGAATTCATACGAAGTTTTCTATTTCATAGTGATACAAGTCTAGGAAAAGTAATCTGGAGTGCCCAACTAAAATTTAAAATAATTTATAATGGTAGGCTGTTGTAATCAATTGTGTGTTAATGATTTCCTCTTCTGCCTTGTGTGATGTATTTTGTCCTCCTCCTTGCTGGGAAAGGAGACCTGGCATTGGGCAAATCATTGAAAAGCTGTCTGAAGAAGTATGGAGGCATGAGTAGCTTAGCAGTCATTGGACAGTGTGGCAAATTCATCATAAAGTCAGAACATGGTTAACCTATTTCATCACCTCGGCAGATTATTTTCTATTTCTGCTTATTCCAAAACCATAGTGAACAAGTCTGATTAAAATTTGCATGAAGTGCCTGGTATTTTCCTATGGAGCATATGGGAAGCATGTTCTTAGAACTGTGACCAAGAGAGAGGGGTATCTGTATTTTGTTGAGATTGAAAGTAACAACTGTTGGCTGCAGATAATTTATGTTTCTTGTCTGGAGTGTTAGGTGACCAGATTTAATTAATATTTTAATAAAGAAAATGATTTTGCTCTGGCCCTTTAATGGTTAAAGATTAGTAGTTTCTTAGGCTTATATGGGAATGTTGATCTTAAAGCCATTGTTTTCTTTTAATCTCTTTAATGCAGTTCCCCTGATCGAATAGCGAGAACCAGCAAGCAGGCAAAGCTACATTACAGATTTCATCTGTCTGTCTTTTCATATTTAAAATATAAATCTGGTTTATCTTAAATTTGGAAGACATAAATAGCTTTACAGTAACGTATTCAAAAAATAAGTCATTATTTAGTAATTGCACCTTCTTTGTGGGTGATGTCTTTCAGAGATAGTCCAGTTCTTAGGTTGTGGAAGCACTAGTGATCATTAAGAATCTGGCTTCTCAGGCCAGTGCTCCATGTAGCTCACTGTACTACTAGCAGAGGCTTCCAGGTGGAGCTCCCTTAGCCATAGAACATACATCGTTTGTCCTCTGCCACTGAGCTTTACTTATCTCTGAAGGTGTACATAATAAGTTTTATAAGTAAACAGTATAGTGAAATATTTTCCTGGTTGGTTTCACAGCACCAAATGTCTTATGTGTTTTAATTATGCTCAGCTACAGAAATTGCTTACAATGGACCCAATAAAGAGAATTACCTCAGAACAGGCTATGCAGGATCCTTATTTCTTAGAAGATCCACTTCCTACATCTGAGTAAGTGGTCAATATACTAGCTGCATGTATTCCTTAAACTACTTTTTTGCTTGCATTGTCCATGGGTGGTGAGTATGGAATGGAGTTACTGCAAGCTGTGATTGAAATTCTCACTCCTGACAAGCAGTGTGAAGTTGCATTACTGTGCCATTTGCCATTTTAAAGTAATGCTCCTATTAGTCTCTTGTTTTATGAGTGTTTGATCTTGTTAGTCATAGCGTTAATCCTGTTATTATCTGACAGGTTGATTATGCATGCTACTGATCTTCATAGTCAACTGCTGACTGCCTGCAGGTCCACTTCTCCCTTCTGAAATGCCAGATGACATTCTCTAATTAATTTACATTTCTGTATAAATTCACTTGGTAAACTAGGGGGAAAACTGTCTTTAGACTTCACAAGCAGAGTCAAGATATAAATCACATTCCTCCTATTTCTTAATTTGGCTTATTTTTTTTTCTCAGAAAGGTTTTTTTCTAAAAGTCCTTTTTCTAACTATATATGCTGGGCTTTAAAATTAGTCTGAATGACATGAGCATTCTGTTTCTGACAAGAAACTTTTACTGGCAAGGTTGTAAAAGTATTAGAATACAAACATGGTGATTCATACTTCTTATCTGCTTTATTAATGCATGATCATGTGCAGATCATATAACAAGCCAGTGGGGCACAGGAGCTTAAAGACTGTACCTAGGACTCTGGGAGACCAATGTTTGAATCCCTCACTCTGCCACAGAAACTCACTTGCTGGCCTTGGGCAAGTCACACTCTCAGCCTTAGAGGAAGGCATTGGCAAATCTCCTCTGAAAAAATCTTGCCAAGAAAATCCTAGGATATAATTACCATAAGTCAAAGTTAAGGAATGTAACAACAACAAATGTATGAGGTGTAGACTGTATTCTCAGCCGTTTCTGAAAATGAAATTAATTTGAACACATACCTTCTGAATATGGTAATATGACTTGTTTGGTCTCGACTATACTGTCCTCAGAGAAGACCACTTTTTTCCTATCTTAAATCCTATTTTAAAATAAGATGCTAATAGCTGCAGAAGTCAGCATGGTAAGACTGCATGCAATGTAGTAGGACTCATTGTCCCAAAGCAAGACTGTGCAAGATATTGAGTCTGGTATTCTGCACAAATTATTCCATTCCTACTAATGTACAAATGGGACAAAGAGTTGACAAAACATGACTCAAAGATTCTTCACCTTTTCTAGAGATGTAGGCAACCCCACTCCATTTTAAATTAGAAATAGAGTGAATATATACAGCATCCAGGTTTTGCTTGTGGAGTGAGAAGGTAGGCAGTTCTTTTTAGTCCTGTCCTCACCTCCCCATTCCCAATTTACAGAGCAATATAAACTAATTCAGGAGTGTCCATGGTCTGTGTAACTTCTTGCACACAGTGAGCAGGAACAAAAGTAATTAGCAAAAATGGATGTTCTTCATGGTCTCTGTGCTTCACACACTAGGAGCTTTCGCGTATGCGCAGTACCGTTCGGAAAATTCTAGAGCTTCGTAGCTTGGCGGGAACCCCTCCCCCATGCATCCACTGAGCATGCTCAGCCCGCTGAGCAATGGTCGCTCCTCAGTTCTTTCTCTTCCACTGTCATGTACGGAGGTTCTGAGCTTAGCTGCGTTCTCTTCTTGGCTTTTCTCTTGCAAGTCTCTTCTGGTTTTGACCTCGGATTTCGGATTTCGACTCCTCTTGGCTTACTGGACTGGTTTTTGGTAGTTTCGGTGATTTGTTCCTCTCATCTTGAGACTTCTATCTCTGACTTGCCAAACCCCCCTTGTCTTCGCCGTCGTCGTCTCCGTTGTTGTTCCTCGACTCGTCTCCTCTCTCTCTTTTCCGGATTTCTATGTCGACTTTGTTCAAACCCTGTAAAAAGTGTAGTCGTAAGGTCGCCACCTCGGACGGGCACAGTGAGTGTCTCCTTTGTTTGGACGAGGTCCACAACATCAGAGCCTGCCCAATTTGTAAGGAGTTCATGTCGCAGACCTTGAGGAACCGGCTGGCACGCCTCAAGTCATTCTGCTGGGAGCAGTCGTTGTCACCACAAGACCCCACTCTGGCTAAGATGTCCAAGAGCAGTCCTGCGGCCACACTTCCACCAGCTTCGGCGGCTGCTGATCCTGCTGGACGGTACCGGGCTTGGTACCATCACATAGGGCTTCCTCATCTGTCCTACCAAGGATCCCGAGGGTTTCTTCGACTCCTGGAGAGGCCCCTGCGGGCTCGCAGGGTGCTAAGCCGGCTAAGATCCTTATGGCGGCCCAACGTAAGCGTCTGGCACCCTCTGAGTCAGAGAGAGAAGAAGAAGAAGAGGAAGGAGGACAAGTGCGGTTCTCCGGCTAGACTGGCTCCTCCTACTCCGCCTCCAACCCAACTCCTTGTCGATCCAGAGGAGGAATCGGAACCTCATGAAATCTTGGAGGTTTCTGATGCTGATGATACCGCAGGCTCGGTGGCGCAACTTGAACCGCCCATACTCACAGCCGCGGTGTCTCCGTCTGGACGCCCTGACATGGCGGCCCACCCGGAGGATATTCCGGCAGCTCCCCAGATCTCGCAAACACCTCGAGGTTCTGCTGGTAGAAGCGCTTCTCCCGTTCCGGAGCGATGAGTCAGATGGGATCCCCACCCTGAACAACAGGAGCATGACGACTACCCGGAACGCAGGGTTAGACAGCCCTCCCCGCACCATCGGGAGGCCTACCCTGAGCAATGGGAGCGTGGCAATTACCCGGGACGCAGAATCAGACAACCTTCCCCTCGTCATCGGGAAGCCTACTCAGGATGGTCTCTGCCCCTGCGAGACTCACCCTGCTCCTCAGCGTCTTACGGACTGAGGTATGGCCGGGAACACACTTGGAGGGAGTTTCCAGCCTCCTACAGGTCGTACTCGCCTTCATATCAGGACCGCTATCATCCCAATGTGAGGCAGTGGTCTCCTTACCGCCGCTCCCGATTGCCGTCACGAGGAGATTACCACTCTCGGTGTGACCGCACTCCATCGCGTTCACCTCCAAGATAGCCTCAACACCGGCAATCCCGAGAGCCTACACCTCACTACCGGGCCGTCTTGCCGCCTCCACGGGTAGCCTCGACAGTCTCCCGTCAGACATCAGAGGGAGTTCCAGCGCCAACAACGACTGCGGCGGCTACGGTCATGCAGGCGATTCAGCACTCGGTGCCTGCGGTGATCCCTCCGACGAGGGCAGCTGCACCATGGCCGACTGGTGCAGTTCCTCAGTCGGCTGGGCAGCCTGCCACCTCCGCTCCGCCAGTTACCTTGTCAGTACCGTCTCTTCGCCTATCACCCGAGCGGTCACCAGCCGGATCACCGGACCGTTCCTCGACGGCCTCCTCACAGGACTACGAGTCAGACTCAGACTCTAAGGAGTCTACACCTGAGTCCCACGAGTCCCTGCCCTTGGCATTCAGGGACCCAGCACCCGAGTCCGCGCCTGAGGACGTAAGGCAGTTCTTGAACATTCTCCTTGAGATGTCGACAGCTCTGGGTCTTAAGGTGGCAGAGCCGGCCCTGGCGGTGCAGGACCCGGGTTTTTCACTACGTGGACACCTGTCTGCCTTTGACGGCCCCACTCCCGTTCCTGCCCATTCTTATGGAGGCCCTCAAGCATCCGTGGGCCCAGCCGGCCTCCGCTCAGCTGATTCCACATCGGCTTGAACATCTATACAGGATCCAGAAGGAGGACGCCAAGTTCTTGTTCAACCATCCTCAGCCTAACTCGGTGGTTGTTGAATCCACACAGACCAAGGGTGGGACCAGGCCTCATACAGACAAAGCGTCTGTATGACAGAAAGGAACAGAGAGGGACGCCGTCTTGACACCTTCGGGAGGAGGTTCTACTCTGCCTCCTCCTTGGTAGCAAGGGTATCGAACACGCAAGCATACATGGCAGCATATCTTTGGAGTCTGCTGGACAAATTCGCCCCGATATTGTCCACCATCCTGGAGGAGAGCAGGGCGAGTGCCAACCAATTCTATAAAGAAGCAGTGGCGCTCGCGAAAAAACAGATCCTCTCCTCCAGACACTCTGTCGAGGTTGCCGCCCGGGTCATGGTGGGTTCTGTGGCCTTGCACCACTACAGTTGGCTACGGTCCTCTGGCCTCTAGGAGGACACTCGGAAACGCATTGAGGATCTCCCCTTTGATGGTAACGGGCTCTTCAATGCATCAACCGATGAGGCCATGGACCACATCGTCAAGGCCTGGCTAACGGCCAAGAAGATGGGGATCCATCAGCCTCAACAGTCCCGCCGCAGATTCGGCTCCCGACCCGCCTGGCGCCGTTCATCCTCGACGAGCTTCCAACAACGCTCGGCCCGGTCGGCACTGTCGAGGACTTCCACCACGTCCTCTTTGTGACGACCTCCGCGAAGCCGTCAGACAATATCAAAAAAGTCGTCATCGGGGTCCAAGTCCCGCTTTTGATGGGACCTGCAGGATGCTGCCACAGCCATTGTTCCACCTACCGACAGCCTTGAGGGATCGCCCCAGCTTGGCCAAACACCTCGCCTCATGGCATCTAATCACTACGGACTCTTGGGTGCTCACCATCGTCCGTCTTGGTTATCCCATTGAGTTCTCAAGTATTCCACCACGAGGCGTTTTCTATTCCACCCAGGCCAGCCCGGTTCTGCTGGAAGAGATCCAGTCCCTCCTGCAGAAGGGAGCGATCGAAGAGGTCCCACCTTCGGCCAATACCACCGGCTTCTACTCCCGGTACTTTACAGTACCGAAGTCAGACGGGACCCTGCGACCCATTCTGAATCTCCGAGGGGTGAACAAATACATCCGCCCCAGGAGGTTCAAGATGGTCACGCTGTCGACGATCCTCCCCTTCCTTCGTCAGGGAGACTGGTTCGCATCCATCAACCTGTGGGATGCCTATTTTCACATCTCAAATTGTCCGCAGCACAGAAGATACATTCGGTTCATGATCGACGGCACCTCCTACCAGTATCGAGTGCTGCCGTTCGGCCTCTCCACCGCACTGAGGGTCTTCACGAAGTGCATGGCCCCAGTGGTCTCCTACCTGCGAACGAAGGGCATCACCGTCTTCCCATACCTCGACGATTGGCTGTTGGTCACGTCCTGCAAGAACAAACTCTACTCGGACATTCATCAGACTTTGTCGCTTCTGACCTGCCTGGGTCTTCGGGTCAATCCGAAGAAGTCCCACCTCGAGCCAGTGAGAGTGCTCGACTTCATTGGAGTGACCCTGGACTCGGTCTCAGCCAGAGCCTACCAGCCCCTAGAGCGAGCCCATACCCTCCACCAGGCCACGGCCGCTGCCTTCGACACCCCGATGACATCAGCGAGGAGGAGACAGCAGCTTCTGGGGTACATGGCTTCCACCATGGCCGTCACTTACCTGTCGAGACTTTGGGTGCGCCCGCTTCAACACTGGTTCGTCAGAGCCTTCAACCTGCTCCGAGACGACCAGGGGCTGCGACTTCAACTGCCATCACAGGTATGCTGCTCTCTGTTGTGGTGGCTCTCTTACCACCATCTCCTGTCTGGGATGCCTTTCAGACAGCCGACTCCTCGACTCACAGTCACAACTGACGCCTCCCTCTTCGGGGGGGGGGAGCGCATTGCGAAGACCTCAGAGTCCAGGGACGCTGGACTGGTGATGAGACCGAGCTCCACATCAACACCCTCGAGCTCCTAGCCACCGGGAAGGCTCTGAGGGCGTTCCGCAACCTGGTCGCGGGGCAGATGGTACTCATACTGACAGACAACACGATGGCTGTCTGCTACGTCAACAGAGAGGGAGGGACCCACTCCACTGCGCTACTGACCATTGCTCTCCAGCTTTGGCAGTGGTGCGCATCGCACCGGGTCCATCCGATTGCCATCCATCTAGCTGGACAGGACAACACCATGGCGGGCGCCCTGAGCAGGGACACCTCAGCCCACCACGAGTGGTCCCTCAGACGAGGCGTTCCATCTGATACGGCACCACTGGGGCGAGCCCGTGATCGACCTCTTCGCCACCGCATCGAACGCAAAGTGTCGCCGGTACTGCTCGGGAGGCGGCAGGGGACCAAGCTCTCTCTGTGACGCCTTCCAGTTCCGGTGGACCAACAGGCTCCTCTACGCCTTCCCGCCGTTTCTGGTCCTGGGTTGAGTGGTCGCCAAGATCCTGGTGGACCGAGCCGACGTCATCCTGGTCGCCCCATACTGGCCGAGGCAGCATTGGTTCGCGCCCCTGCTTGAGGCCGCTCGGGGTCGACTTCTCAGGCTCCCGACAGCACCAGACCTGCTGTCCCACTCGGACAGTCGTGTTCTCCACCCCGACCTGCCGCTCCTGGCCCTGCACACATGGAGGATAACGCCCTAGATGACCCCGCCATCCAGGATGTCCTGACTGCGGCCAGGCAGGAATCAACCCACCGCAACTATGCCTACAAGTGGCAGCAGTTCATGACATTTGCAGAGGAGAGAGGCGAGACGGTATCGCTGGTCAACCTCGGTACCGTACTCCGCTTCATCCTCCACCTCAAACAACAAGGACTGTTGTTTCCTTCCCTGAAGGTCTACCTCTCCGCCATCGTGGCCTACCAACCTCGAGGTTCTCCATTGGCAGCGCTCTTCCGGGATGCCACCATGAAACAGTTCATGAGAGGCATTCAACACTTCTACCCACCGGTATTGCTGCCGCTGCCTCCCTGGTCGCTATCCTGGTGCTCTCCCAGCTCATACGACCACCCGTTGAGCCTATGGCCACTACCGATGACAGGCTCCTGACTCTTAAGACTGCCTTCCTGGTAGCTATCACTTCTTCAAGGCGGGCCAGCAAGCTGACAGCTCTACGAGCTGATGAGCTGTTCCTAGTTTTTCATCGGGACAAGGTAGTTCTTCACCTGGATATTTCTTTTCTGCCAAAGGTGGTGTCTCACTTCCACCTTAATCAGGACATCATCCTACTGGCTTTTCACCCGAACCCGACGACACCTCTGGAGCGGTCCCTCCACTTTCTGGATGTTCGTCGGGCTCTGGCCTTCTACACACAGCGGACTGCGACCTACAGACAGACTCCACACCTGTTTGTCTGCCATGGTCAGCGTCGCAGAGGCCACAAAGTGTCCACCCAGAGATTCTCTAAGTGGGTGGCACAGACAATTCTTCTTGCTTACGAGATGGCCAAGCAGCCTCCACCTGACTTGCTTCGGCCACACTCTACCAGAGCTGTGGCATCTTCAGCGGCCCTCCTGAGGGGCGTGGACCTGCAAGAACTTTGTCGAGTGGCGACCTGGTCCGGGCCATCGACCTTTGTCTGCCACTACCGACTGGACTGCCGGTCCCAGAGAGATGCCCGGTTTGGACGAGCAGTGCTGGCCTCCATACTCTAGGACCTGACCCACCGTCCTTCTGGTAAGCTACAAAGTCTCCTAGTGTGTGAGGCACAGAGACCATGAAGAAGAAGAACAGGTTGCTTACCTGTAACTGTGGTTCTTTGAGTGGTCATCTGTGGCCTCACACACACCTGCCCAGCCGTCCCCTCACTCTCAGGTCCCTTATCGGTGGACTGTAGAATTGAGGAGCGACCGTTGCTCGGCGGGCTGAGCATGCTCAGTGGATGCATGGGGGGAGGGGTTCCCGCCAAGCTACTAAGCTCTAGAATTTTCCGAATGGTACCGTGCATGTGCGAAAGCTCCTAGTGTGTGAGGACACAGATGACCACTCGAAGAACCACAGTTACAGGTAAGCAACCTGTTCTTTCCCATGTTTCCTGGGATATTCCAGTTAGAATTCTGTATCATTGTAAAAGCTTTGTTTAATAAGCATAAGAGAGTATTGGTTGGTTTCCATGACTATGTTCCTGTATTTTGTTTCAGTATAAAAAGAGTACTGATGGAACCTTGATCCAGCTCAAAAATAAGAGTTTTCCTTTGATTCCCTTAACATCTCATTTTATATTAAAACCTTGGCAATGATTAAAAAAGAAGGCTGCAAATCTTACTTAGGAGGGCCAGTGTCTAAATTTGGTGTATGGTGATCTTTGGCCATGTTGAGGACTAAGCATAGTTTTTTGGGCAGTGATAACTAGCAGTCTTGACTGCATTGGCATGAATTGAGAGACTGCAGCTGACTTTGAATATTTACACTAACAAATCTAAAGAGACTGCTGCAGGTACTTAGTCTGCTTGAAAGGCATAACACACAGGGTGAATAACTACTGGGCATAGAGTATTATTGCTGAGTTTGCAAGCTCTCTAGAGCTGTACTGCTCAACTTGGTGGTCCATGGACTGGTGTCAGTCCCTGAGCCACCTGCTGCAGGTCCCTGGAGAGCTTCTAGATAAGAATGAAATTATAGCCAATGAGCACAAATGCAGTGCTGGTCTGTGGTATGTTTGGTAAAAGGTTGCTTTGAGCTTTTCAGAAGAAGTGTGCAGGAAAAACAAATGTATTATATAGCAAGAGCCATGTGATGTTGCTGGGTTGCTGAGGTTTTTTTGCGTCTTTCATTATATTAGCATCACATGGGGAGAGATGACCTGTAATTCAAATGAATATTCAGCCTGTAGCTTTTGACTGGGAATAAATCCAGTTCAACTCATGTGATATATCAAGTACTGTTGGTACTGTCTGTTTCGGGGTCAGCTTCTTATCAAACCAGAAAAGTCCAAAAGTCTTACAGTGCTTTATCTTGGTTTGATTGAAAGAATAATAAATATGGTGTGAGTTAAAGTTTTTAGAATACTCTTGGATCAGAACATTTGAGTTAATTGGAAGATTAGAGCTTTTCATTTAATGAACAAAGAGGATGCTTGTTTGCAGTTGGTGCAAAAACACTGTTTCTGATGTTGACATAACTTTGTAGGAAGTTTCTGTGCTTGCCATTTACATGTCTGTTCACTAAGATAACATGTGATTTCCTGAAATGTTTCATATTACCTAGGGAACTGGTTTCTGCTTTTAATTTGCTAGACTGCTTTACATTCAGTAAATCTAACATTGAAATTTACATTAAATAATAGTTTACTTGGCTACAGAAGATCCACAGCAGTTATAGCTTATATCTGTTAGGAACTTGAAATTTGAAGACAGCTTGCAATAGCATTTCCTGTAGATGAGTTTGTTTGTTTGTTTGTTTGGGGCCTAAAGTGAAGTGCAGGAAGGCCCATGCCTTAATGTAGCTGAGACATACACTTCCTGGAGGCTTCCAGTGGCGCAGTGTCCATATTTCTCAGAGTGTGGTTATGTAAAAGGCAAGGGATTGGAGCACTTGCTGGAGCGCTGCAAAAATGGCTTTGGCAAACCTCATGCAGGCCGCACAGTTCCTGCCCCTGCAATATTTTACTAACTTTTAATTGTATGTTGTATAGGTCTTCTTTTTAATAAATCATATATTTAGAAGTTGTCTTTCTGGACAAGGTCTACCCTAGACACTGGACAATACGGTAAACATGGAACTACAATACATAACACCGTTGTAAAAATATAAAAATGCAAGGAATACCCAAAAATGCATTATATACCAATTCAGCCAGTGCAAATACGTTTCACAAAAATGGCAGCAATAAATCACCAATATGTTAATTAAGGTACCTCAGTTCCAAACCACTTAAACAAAATGAGTTTTTAACGTGTTTTTGAAAACCAAGAGAGAAAGGACCAAATGCATAGACTTCGGCCATTTCTGCACTACAGTGTTATAGTGCTGTTATTCCACTTCCAACATCCTGTGGAATCCTGGGGTTTGCAGTTTAGGAAGGGACATTCAGAATTCTCAGCCAGAGAGCTCCAGAATTCCACAGAATGTTGAAAGTGGAATATAGCATTATAACAGTGTAGTGTAAGAATGCAAAATATACAAGGGTCTTTTAAAGCAGAGTTTGGGCCACCAAAAACCCCCAATATATTATCCTGATTAATCGTGGGTCATATTTCTTATTATGAAAAAAAAATAGTTAATATGGCATGTGGGGGACAGGCAGTTCTAACAGACCTTTCTTATATTTCTTCATTAATATATTAAAAATTGTTGTGGGCTTTTGCAGTGTGTTTGCAGGTTGTCAGATCCCGTATCCAAAACGAGAATTTTTAACTGAAGAAGAGCCTGATGACAAAGGAGACAAAGTAGGTATTGAATTGAAAGCCATATTGAGAGAACTACATTGAGAAAATTAATAATCAGCTTGTACAATTTTATAATTGCCTACTTAGGGCAATTATATTTATGATGGGATTAAATATTCTGTTTGAAGAGTATGATTTATTAGGACCATGTGATCAGATTGCTCTTTCACACTTATGTGTGTAGGTCCCTGGTTGTTGTCTCTACTTTTATTGAACCATTTTTTGCCAAGATAAAACACTAATAATATCAAACTGTTAAAAATGGGAATGACGGTAGTACGCAGGCAACAGTTGTAGATCCTTTCAGTTCTAAATATCTAATGCTGCAAGGAATTCAATATTTCAATTAGTCAAATTAATAGAGGAAAAAAATAAGAGCGAATATCGAATATTTGACATAAAATTAGTAGATTTATGAAAATGATTTGGGGTTTTCTTGGAGCCTGTCTGGATGTATTTTGAAATAATGGGATGAATAATAGTGCACATTTTGCAACACCATAACTAGTTTATTGGGCAGTATAATGGATGGGAGTGAAAGTCTTCAATAACCCATACATGAAAGTAAGTACTGAGACAGTGAAAGACAAAATCAGAGTGAAATTGTTGGAGAGGAGCAAAGAAGTGTACTTTCTGCAACATACTCTCAAACTGTCTCCTTAATTCTGGGAACACAGATTGCATTCCAGAGTAAAAGAGAATTTTACTGCACGGCCATCTCAGAATATGACTTTCTCATCTTGAGGGAACAGCTATAATAAGAGAAACACAAATTAATAGGAGATGTTGATTGCCTTGCAGTTACAGTTGGCCCTCCACAATCACTAGGGTTAGGGGTGCAGGACCTTCGCAAAAGTGGAAGAATCACACATATCAAAATGTGTATATGTGTCTGTGGGAAAGGGGCTGAGACAAGGTGAGAGGAATTGGCATCCCGGTTCCAAACCAGAGAAAGAGAAGGGGTGGGTTGGCATGGTGGACCTATACTTCCTCTCTGTTGCCCATCTCCTTCCTTGGGTGGATTGGTGGTGTCGGGAGAGGGTTTGTAAGTGCTGAGAAATCAGGACCTTAGCTGACCAGACAGTGGTTGATGGAGGAGGAGGAGGGGTGGAGGATAGGTTTTTATAGGGCTGCATGGCCTGATCAGAGCCATTGAAAAGGAGTTCCCCCAAAAAGAAGTACCTGAGGTGGGGGACAGGAGGTGGAGAAACTTGCAAATTAATCTAATCTGTGAAAGTCAAACCCACAAATGTGAAGGGCCAATGATACTACTTTCCCTAAAGCAGCAAAAGACATATGATCCAAGTAAAAGGTCATTTTACAAGATCGGGGACATTTTTAAAATGTTGGTATTGATTTTTTTGAAGGTCCAAGAGGATACAGTGGCTTTGGCTGATGATTCCAATTCCTTATTGTGAATTGATTTTCCTAAAGTTGTAATTACAAAGTGCATACTTGAAAATAAAGCCTATATAAATAAATTGGAATTAATTTGAGTGAATTTTTGATTGATTGTATGTTATCTTTGTGCTGGTTCTAATTTGTGTGGTAATTTGTAATTTACTGTGACAATAATAAAGTAGGTATTTAAGTAGTTAGTGGCTGCCCTGTGGCCTCATTTAGTATTACTCAGGATATCATGTTCCCTGCATATGAACTGCTTCTGAGTTATATCTTACCTTTTTTATCCCTTAACCAATTGAGAAGAACCAGCAGCAGCAACAGGGCAATAACCACACAAATGGAACTGGTCATCCAGGAAATCAAGACAACAGTCATACACAGGGGCCTCCCTTGAAAAAAGTCAGAGTTGTTCCTCCTACCACTACCTCAGGTGGACTTATTATGACCTCAGATTATCAGGTATTCTTGTTTCCAGCTTTCTCATTTGGGCTTTGATACATTATTCTGAAAATATTTATATCAATGGTGGTTTTTAATAATATCTGTTTTTCAAATAAAAGTTGTTGTGTTTTGCCCACATGATTTGTTCTTATTGTTAAACCAGAGATTTTCTTATGAAATACCGTTAGAACAAAGTTCCGCATGCTACAATATGTGTTTGCCTTCTGTCTGCCTTCAGTAAGCCAATCTGTCAATGATTTGGTGCCTTTGCTAGGTTATGTTTTAAGGGGAAGCTATAAAACATACTACTAAATTTGATCAAATCCAAAGTGTGTAAGACAAGGTCTGTACCACATGAAGTCTGATTGTGACTTAATTCATTTGTCGTGCTAAAATGAGGTTTGTGCTAGCCACAAGAGGATGAGCTGCAGCTTGACTGGTAGATCTGTCACAAATCAACCATAGTATAGTGCTGTTGTTTCTTTTTAGTTTAATTTCATTTGGTGACTCACATTATTTCAGCCTCAGAGGAAGGCAAAGGCTACAAAAAATATAGAACAATTAGTCTGCATTGTTAATAGAATAGAAGAAGAGAATAGAGAGGCATGGTTAGGCTACATGGTAAAAACAGCTTTTTAATTGTGGGAGAAGTTCAGTAATAGAAAACAAATCTAGGGTCATTATGGACTGTCCTTTTCTTTTTTCTTTAAATGGAAACTTTGGGCAGGGAGTTCCATAGCCAATGCTATGAAAAGATTTTCTAAGGCCATTTCTAATCCCTGGCAAACATTCACACACTATACATAATCTACCTGTTTTAAAGTGGAAAGTGTGCCAAATTGGGGAGTAGTTCTTTTCCTTCATTTGTGCTTACTCTCCAGTCTATAAGATGATTGCTTATGAGTGGAGGGAGCAGAACTTGTATGTATACTGCAAAGAAAGGGAGACACCTGGTACACGTGCTGTTTTCAATAAATGGTGGCCCACCCTTGGATATTTTGATCTTTCATTTCAAAGAAGAGAATCTTGGAAATGCAGCAGTATTATCAGAGGGAGATGATTCTTCCCTATGAAAAGGTTGAACTTTTTCAGGGATTATGATAAAAGAGAAAAATCACTTCCATTTATGTCTCTCTCCCTGCACAGATATGACTTCCATACACAGTCCAAGAAAGTAGTCACAGGTCAGAAATGCTGAAGTACCTAGTTTTACTACATGTTCCAAAGTAGTCATGATGTGTGATAAGTACATATTCTTTCACTTTCACAAAATATATAATTAATGAAGAACCTAGATTGATTTTCAAGGAATTAGATGTGTTCATAATAGATTTATTGGCTGTATTAGCTTTAAAAAGGAATACATTTTTAAACAGGAAGTGGCTATCATACTCTGTGATTTTCCCAGAACTTCCATCTGCTGCAACAAGGCAGTTCTTACACTTTATTCACATAGTCAGAGTTACATGACACTTACAGAAATTACTTGTGTAGATTAGCTTTGCAGGTGAACATACTCTTTAAAAATCACAGAAGAAGGAAGCTACAGTTGGCTTGGTTCCTGACTTCCCTTCTGTAAGCACATAGAGCAGGGCTTTCCAAATGGCGTACCGCAACACATTAGTGTGGTGCCTGAAGTGTGTAGGTGTGTCACCTACAATCTTGGAAATGTATGTTACTATTTATAAATCATATATTTTTAAAAATAAATGAGAGGTTTTCATGAAATGTTGTGTCCCCATACATTTTGTTAGCACAATTTGTGTGTGTCTGTATCTCTTATAAGGGGTTAGTTTAACCTCTGTTTCCTAGTAAAACTGAATTACTGTGTCACGAAAAGATGCATGCCTAAATAAGTGTGTCACCAACATGAAAAGTTTGGAAAGCTCTGAGATAGAGTTTCATTCTTCACAAAAACAAGGCTTCCTTGCCTCTTGTTTCAATCTGTATTTCCCTGTGCCTGATATAAAAAACCAGTTCCGTGGGATTGGTTTGTGAAATGGGGTGTGTGGGATTGATAGAAGTTAAAATTACACATTTGGAATAGCAGCTTAAAATCCAAAATGTTATCTTTTTTGTTGTTGGTTCTTTAATATCATTTCCAGGAAAACTATGGCAGATGATGGTTGAGAAGCACAGTAAAAACATATCCATTATGGCTAGTAACCTAATAGAAGAGCAGGGGTAACCTCTGTGGTCAGCTATTAAACTCAGAGATTTCAAAAACTTGGTAGAACTCTTTGTTTGTTTATATATCTCTTTCTTGCACTTTCTTGTCTTGGAAGCAATTACTGTTTGCTGTCACTTTTTAATAGTTGAGACTCAACAGATTTTGGTTTTCATCTGGAAACATTAGAAAATCTTTTAAATTGCACTGAAAGCTTTAGTCTACATTGGGGCTGGCAACTATGTTTTTGTCCAAAACTCCCAGCAAACCTAGGCAACATAGACAGTGGTGTGGGATTATGGAGGTTGCAATCCAAAAACATCTAAGATGCTACAGTTACCAGTCTCTGACGTAGATCATTCAAAAAAGTCTAGACTGTTACGTCTGGAAAAAATCACCCAATGTCTAAACATGCAGCTGGACAACATGTCCCTGTAGGCTTGCTTTTACTGATCATAGAGACTTTGAAAACACAGTCGCTTAAGTTATAAGCACAGAAACAAAATGCCGAATAGCCAGAAAGAGTTATGTAAGCTCCCAATGTTTCTATATTATAATAGATTTTTGGTTCATGTATTACAAGCACAGTTGATAAATGTTCCTTTTATTTTTGAGCAATATATGATCCATAAGCCTATACCTCAAAACAGTAGCTCAATAGTGTGACTTTCAATTAAAAGAAAACTCCTCCCAAAATCTTAATCTCAGTGTTCTTTTGTCACTACAGTAGCCTCTCCACATTTGCGAGGGTTAGGGGCATAGAACTCTCATAAAAGTGGAAAAATCATGATTAATTCTCCCCCTGTGATTCCCCTCCAGAGCTCCCCTCCCATTTCTTTGCCTCTGACCCCAGCGTTGGGGGGCAGGGGAGAAAAGAGACACACTTAAGGGCTTATTGGTACTTTCCCTCAAAGGGAGAAGAGCACAGTTCTTCCCTTCTGGTTACTTCCGGTGGTCATCTTGAAAAAGGGAGAGGTAGGAGCAAAGAGAGCACCTGACTAAACAGCAGCCATTACACAGGAGAAAGTGCAGACACATGGGAGGGAGAACATGCCTCCAGAAGTGGGAGAGGGGCTTTGCTGTCCCCAAAAGAAAAAAAAATCCATTTTAAATACAAGCCTGGCAAGCCTGGGGTGAGGAATGCAAGGGATGGAAGCAGGAAAATGCAGGGGAAGGCAAGCACATACCTTGCAAATAATCAAATTCGTGAAGGTCAAACCCGCAAACGTAGAGGGAGGACTGTAAAGCATGGCCATGAAATAGCTTTATGAATCCGTAGGTGACTAAAAGTTATCAAGGAACATCAGAATGACAGGACTGGCAGCTCTAGGAGCCATTCCCTGTGGCATCTGCATTCTGATTGGTATAAAAAAAAATTGATGCAAAGCAGGGGGTGCTTTAGTATCTGTTAACAGTGCACTGATGGTTACTGAGCCATATATGCTATATTGTTTGAATGCCAACACAATTGTAACCATTCCCCCTCTCTCTCTTCCCTCTTCACTGCTTTGCTCAGCGTTCCAATCCCCATGCTGCCTATCCAAATCCTGGACCAAGCACATCACAGCCACAGAGCAGCATGGGATATTCAACTACCTCCCAGCAGCCTCCGCAGTACTCTCACCAGACGCACCGGTACTGAGCTGCACCCAAATAAAGTCAATGCACTGTCGCTAAGGCTGCAGGACTGGCTGTGCTGCTGTCTGCCTGGAACCTGGCTTTGGGCTGCAAGAATGTACTGTAACTTGTTGCATTTTCAAAATGTCTGATAGCCAAGTTCCACTACTTTTCACAGGCTGGGAGTAGTGGCCTCCCTCAGATTGTACCCATTTATGGAATTAGACTTGAAAAGAAAGTACTAGCACAGTTTGTGTTGTGGATATGCTACTTCCATAGTTTACTTGACATGGTTCAGACTGACCAATGCATTGTTTTCAGTGACAGTCTATAGCAGTTGAAGCTGTGAAATGTGCTAGGGGCAAGCATTTTTGTTGTTGTGATGAATTCTATTGATGTTAACAACGTTATCTGACCAATAGTACGCAAAATCTCTTAACTGGTATTTGAAACATACAGTATGTGTTAATGAGATGAAAACAAACTAACCATGGCTCCAATTGAGAGAATTTTGATATGCATTGATTTTTAGTGACTTTTTTTGTGGGCTGATTCATTTTCCACATTGATCAATGTTTTTGACCAACAAATTTGCTGCAAAAAGATTTTTTAAAAGACACTGTAAAAGAGACATGAGCATTTTTCCAGCAGATTTACAAGCCTCCCAAAGATTAATTTTCAACATATGTTTATTTTGTTCTCAGATCTATGACTTGACTGGTATTAAAGCTGCTATTCGATAGTAAATGAGTGTGTTATTGAGATAAACCTGTTTGGTTCAGCAAACAAACTGAAATGATTGTCATAGGCAGTGTTTTATTTTCCCTGTTGGTGTTAACTGATTTGTGAGCATGCTTGGAATTTAAAAAGCATGAATGATGGTCCCTACAAGCAAACAAACAGTGCAACATTCATTCAAATATTTTTGTCATGATTTTTGAGAGCTGGCTTGATGTAGTGGATATTAAATTTTGTTAATTATTTTTTAAATATGTTCGCACGTTTGTTTAGGGGCACCCTTATTAAAGCAGAGGATTAAGGTGTTAGGAGAACCCTAGAATTTGAGGGAAAGCTATACCATACAATGTACTGTATCAAACTATTTTACATGAATGACGCAGGTATTCTGAATTTTAAAAAAAAGAAATCAACATTGCTAAAAACAAGGTGTTATGTAATAAAATTATTTTTCATAAATCTTCATATGATTTTGCCTGTGTTTGTCAGTCAAAACAAAAAGAAGTGCAGTCTATTTGGATCAGTGCCCCACAAAGTGTTGGTCCATAGACCCATGCCAGGCCACGAGCCATTGGCTGCCAGTTAGTGTGAGCAGACAGGAAAAGAAAAGAAACAGTTGTAACCAGTGAGCACAAATATGGTACCAGTCCTTGGCTCATTAGAAAATATATTGCTGGTTCCCCACATTAGCCTTAGAAACACTGTTTTAGACAACCTTTATTATAATATTACATTTACACCTTAGTCATTTGCATCTTGTTTTTGTTCACACTCCTTGAAGACATATTTAGGTTGGTGTGATTAACAACTCTAATCAATTGCTAGAAATGTTCTCTAGATGTTTCTGTGATAGTTCCTCACTTCTTAGCAGTATTCCTAATTCTTAGCAATTATGTCAGAGGTAAGCAACTACATGGGGGGCCAGAAGGCAATTTTCTTTCCTCCAGTACCCCCACCCCTTCTACAGGCTGCAGCCCCAACAGTATCTTCCTCTGAGGCCTTCCCAAATTGGCAACCAGATGTGACATTACATCACTTCCTGTTGCCATTTTGAAAAGCACTGTGATTTGGGGATACTGGAGTGTTCCAGGAAGCTTTCTGTGTCCAGTTGGATGATGTGCTTTTGGATGTTTTGGAGACCTCTCTACACAGTTCTGGGGCAAAACATACATCCAAATCATATCAAAAAGACAGAAAAAAAATGAGTGGTGGGGATTTGGAGAACTGGCAGGAGGTCTCAGGGGCTACAAAAGTTGGGTCTAGGGCTTGCCTGCTGCAAACAGGCCATAATTTGCCCACTTCTGATTTATATAATACAGACATTACCTCAGTTAATAATAACAAAGTCTGAGACGGAATCTCCTTTTTTACTATGTCTTTTTACACCCACCCAGCACCCCCTTTCTTCCTTATCTTCTGCCTAGCTAGAAGGCTTTTTGCAGCATTGGCTGTAAAGCGGGAGAAAGCTGGAGAAACAGTATCAGGTTGCAGCAGCGTATCTGCAATCAATGCGATAAAGCTTTGTCTGGGAAAGACCAAGACTCAACTCTACCCAATCCTTATTGCAACCATGTGTGCCTACCTACAAAGGCAAAATAGACAGCAACTGTGACCAGAATTCTTTACTGAGCATATGTGAACAGTAAAACAGAGCTGCCTCACCAGTTACCTGCCACCCCCAATTTTAAAAGAAAGCATAGGGCTAATTTGGTTACTGGGGCAAAAAACATAAGAGGAAGCTGTTGAAAGGAAGAAAATATCCCTGGGTGCCTTTTGGAAGAAACATTCAAATGAAAGTACAAAATGTTTTGATTCACTTATGCAAAGCTTACCTAGCTCAGTTGTTTCATTTCACGTTAGATTTGAATAAAAAGTTTGCAGAAGGATGTTGAGCTGTTTTTCCTTTTTGTGATATAGGAACTTATCCCAGTTGTTTCCATGCTGCTTCTGCCTCTGGTATCAAATATTCTATTAAGAAGTAATGCCAAGGAACGCATCCATTTCATTAACTACTTTTAAACAGTAGATCCCATTCAGTATTGTCCCTGAATTGCAGATCAACTAACATGAAAGATGGTGTCTTCCTGGACTTGAATCCAGTTTCTAGCCCCAGCAAGAGTAGACCTGTTGAATCAATAGGATTTGCACAAGCATCTTACCATCCAACAACTGATGCATTGAAGCTGCTCTGTCTGGGTTTAGAAGTTGGCTTCAGGCCTTGGATCTAAAAAAAAGTTCTCTGAGGAAACACATAGATGGGCAGTAGAAAGTGCATAAGATTGGTTTGCTTCAGTGGAAAAAGTGAACAAGAGGTAAACGTGGCAGAATATTTAAGGAACTTCCAACGAAAATGTAAGTAATGGGAATTCCTAGTACTATGATATTTGAGTCTATGTTGCAAAGTACTGATAGAAAAACAAAATATTGATAATGCTAATCAACCAACCTGGGGGATCACAAAGCTATGCTGACTGTTTCATAGAAGGTTCACATCTCTGCTGTGCAAGACTGATGAATATAAAATCCACATAACAGGGTGTTATAAAATAAAATATAAGATAGACACATACCTTTAGTGAACCTATTGTTTTCTTCCTCTGTTTTCTCCTTCCATCTCCCACAAGACAAATGTTTTCCCAAGCGTCTATCTGTCCCCCTCTAATCTTTCTCATCTGCAATCACACTGTCTTTAAAGATACCTTTTTTCACCTCTGGGCACTATATATACACATACGGCATGTATGCAGGCCCTTCCCACCTCTCACCCATTCCCATGGGATATAGTTGGTTTTAAATGTTGTGTGCCTTCAAGTCATTTCCAATTTATGGCAAACCTATCAAAGGGTTTTCTGGAGCTGCATGTGACATGCTCAAGGTCACCCAGTGGGTTTCCACAGCCAAGTGGGGAATCGAACCCTAGTCTCCAGAGTTGTACTTCAAGGCTCAAATGTTACACCACACTGTGTCTCTTTAAATGGAGTTGCATTCCTTTAATTCATTAATGAAAAGACTTCTGCCTCCTCTTTGCTTTCAAAAAGTTTGCAGGCAGCTGTTCTCAATAATCAAAGGAAGCTTTTAGAGACAACTCCAGTTAATATAGGCAGAATGGCAAATAAAACCTTTCAGAAGATAGGTCAGATACCTCTGGGGACAGAAATGTTTTTAGCAAGTAGAAATCCACCAAGAAAACAGGTGTGCAGCTGAGGAGGGTGAGCTCCCTTGAATCTGAACTTGTTTTTGGATGAATAACTGCCAGGAATACCCATAGGGTCTTAGACTGTGGCTGGTACATCAGCTGTACTCCTTCATTTTTCTTCTCTTGTAGAAGATTGGATGTTCTTTGCCTTATACTTGCTAATCTATGTAGAATCAGATTACCTGTAGTTTATCATTTTGTCAGTTGGGCTCCCAAGGTTGCATAACAACATTGTTATCCAGTAGTCAGATCAGCAGCATATATTTCTTCACTATAGCTTAAGTTTTGGATTTTTAGGAAAATAGGTTGCAGCTTAATAATTAATGTTTATCTTGAACAAGTTTAACAGGCTTAGTCACACATTTCCTGGCTGCACAGCTTGCATAAATATAGATGTTACAGGGTCTAGCTGTATTCTTTTCAAAGACACTATATAGCAGTGCATATTAAGGATCTTTTTTCAACTATGGCCCTTTCCGCACCAGACAATTAGAACGGGGCAGTGCGTCCTCTCACAGAGGTCATCTGCACCTTGGAGTGGACTAGGAGTGGACTACTTACCGGAGATCCACACCTCAGTCCGCTCCAAAACGACCCCAAGTGGTCCTCCAGCATGTTTTCTAAAGACCACAAAAAAACAGGTCTTTGTGTTCCTGGAACGCTCCATTGCATTCCTGCTCCCTTGTGCAGATTCGCAGGCTCGCACCAATGCGAGCCTGTGATCTGCGGAGGGCGGGCTTTAGGTGTGGCGAGCTTCAGCGGTTGGTCGGGACCCGCGACCAGCCAGAAGCCACCATTTTGGAAGCCGGAAGCTGCCATTTTGGAAGCCAGAGCAGTGCAGATCTACAGACCTTGCACTGCTCCGATTCGCCCTGGACCAAGGAGGAGCCCTGCGGAAGGGCTTCAGGGACAGTCCACGTTGCTTCGGACCCCAGAAGAAGCGGTAGATAACGGCACAGAGCGATTCCCTTGCCTTGTGCGGAAAGGGCCTATGTTTCAAATAGTTTTAGTACAGTTCAGCCTAAGAACACATTACATCAGGGTGGGCAACTGTAGGCAGTCAAGGGTCCACATTAACCCACAGGAGACCTTGAAATGCTGCACCTCCACACACACATGCACCAGTTAACTTTCTTTTAAAACTTTTTCCTTAAGATTCTCTCTGGGAGTATGTGGGCATTTTCACTATGGTTTTGGGGGAATCTGGGCCATTTTAGGCCCCAAAGATGGCCTTTTTTAACTGCAGGAAGTGACGTTCACTTCCCGTCTTTTAAAGGCCTCTCCTGGACCTAAAATGGTCCAAGAGTGAGGGGAAATGTGGTGAAAATGCCCCTAGTACCCCAGAGCACATTTGAAAGTAATTTGCTTTGACCACTGTGGGCCCTGGGAGCCACACAACAACCTGAGGGCCTCCCTTTGCCCACTGAACTACAGTCGATTTTCTCAAGGTGTATGCCAGGTGTTGCACTTTGTGTGTTGCCTTATGAAATAAGATGAAAGATACGTATCGGTTTAGAGACAGAGAACAAAGCACAGGCAGAAGTTCTGCCAGCCACCTAAAAAAGTGAACAAAGGATAGCAAGTTGCTACAGAGGAAGTGACTGGCAAAACCACCTCTGAGTATTCCTTGTCTAATAAAACCCTATGAAATCCATGGGGTCTCCATAAGTTGATGGGTGACTTGAGGTTTGTTAACTGACCACTCTCATGGTATTAATGAAAGTATCAAGAAAGGAATATTGTTTACTCCTCTAGATATTTTGGAGTGTTTGCCTCATATAGGAATAACAATGTTGGACGCAATTTGCTCTCCAAACTGATGCTTATGGCCTGGCTTTTTCTGCTTTTGTGGCTCCCACAGAACTTTGTTTTATCTTATCTTGGTCCAATCAGTTCACTGGCTTAAAGAGAACTGAGAACTGGAGGCTGCTAACTGTGAGTTTGGTTTTCTGCATAGGGTTTCCTTATATAGGAACTCTTTGTTTATATTCTCTTCCACTGTATTTTTCCAGCTGTGAAGTTTGTCTGAATGAACTTGCTATCCTTTGTTCACTTTTTTAGGTGGCTGGCAGAACTTCTGCCTGTGCTTTGTTCGCTATACGTATCCTTCATCTTATTTCATAAGTCAACACACAAAGTGCAAAATGGAAACTGTCAACAGAATTCCTTTTGTAGTCTCTTCCCAAGAAAATAGGACTTTGTGGTTCATGCCTTTACTGTCATTCTCTCTTTTAATATAGCTAGGTCAGTTCATTCTTAAAAAGAGGACTTTGGTGAGTAAGAAAATCTCAGTTCTGTTTAAAATTATGTGCAATCACAATGGAACTGCCTTCTCAAAATCTCAATAATTGGCATATAAAGAACACACCACATAAAATCCTTGTTTGCTAATAATTTCAGTGAAGTAGCTTTCCAGAGACTTAAGTTCCATTCCCCACACACCTATCAGGTTGTGAGATAGATAGATAGATAGATAGATAGATAGATAGATAGATAGATAGATAGATAGATAGATAGGGACGAGAACTGGACTTTCAGTGCCTTGCAGAAGCATCCCCCCTTCTCAGCTCCAGCTCCAACACTCTTTCTACTTATACCACACTGGCTCTCAAGGAAAAATATGATGTTTGAGTAAGTAAGTAAGTAAGATTCTACTGCTGGCCACCAGGAATATTTGACCTGAACTTCGAAAAGACCAGTAGGAAAAACATGTACTATGGCCTAAATCCTGTTATTACTCCTCATTAAAGAACACCTACTGAATCAATGGGATATCAGTGGACTGACTCTCCATTCAACCATTCTAGTCAGAACTAACAGTAAAACTAAATAGGATTATAGCCAAAATGTGCATATGTTTCTAAGTTTATTCCTTGGAAACTTCAGCTAAAAGGCACCAGATAAAAATATATCTGGAATGACTGGAAAGAAATGGCAGGTAGTAAAACTGGACTAGATAGAACATTGATAATAGTCGCGCAGCAGTCCACATGTTGTCAGACTGCAGCTCCCAGTATTCTTCCATTGGCTATCGAGCTGGTGTAGTTCCACAACATCTGGAGGGCTGCATGACTGCCACCCTTGGTATAGAAATCAATGCCCTGACTCAATAGGGGAGATCCAATCCCAACTCAGGCTCTGAAATGAAGGACTGAGGGAAGGATACATGGACTGAACCCCTGGGCTGTAAACACTTAGTGTTGGTCTTGCTTTTTCCAAAGTGCTGCAAGATAAAGGCATGTTTAACCTCCTTACTTGCTGTTGGAGTATTTTAACTAGTCAGTAATCCATCTCTCTAGTAACTGGATGCTGCTGTTATGAAGTTGCTTGATTGAATTTTTAACCTTGTTAATAGGACTTGGTCTTAAAAGCCAGCGAACAAATGATTATGTAAGTAAATAAGTAAATAAAGGGGGCCGTCATAATGGGTCGATCAGTCTTTCAACCTAATCTGTTGCTTGGAGTAGCTGTGGGATTGAAAGAACACATTATATCCAATTTCTTCAGCAGCTTGGAGGGGAGGTAGGTGGAAGCAAGAATAGAATATGCTCATATTTTGAAGTTCCTAAGCCCAATATACTAGAGAAGCATATGCTATCAGTCCTGGCCATAGCTTATCTTCCCAGCTGGATGATGTGAAACTTTCTGCCTGAGAAGTTAGATCATTCTTTTTATCTGTACTGATTAGCAAGCAGAAACATGTCTCTCTAGGCAAACATTTGATGATGGTGGTGCTTTATCTTATTTATTGACTTAATTTTTAGGGATTGTGTATGTGTGTGTGTGTGTGTGTGTGTGCGCGCGCGCATGTGTGTGCACACTCACAGGCACTACAATGTTTGGCTTGTTAATATGTCTTAATTATTAGTTACTGGGTTTTTTAGAGCATCTACTTTTTTCAAATGGAAAAGCAAGGTGATTTTTTAAAAATAAAAAGAATCTAAATAAATGAGAGAAACCTCTGCATACTGCCAACAAGAGTAGATTGTACTGGGCTCAATAGGCAGTGGTGTAAACAGCACTCTTGCCTTTTGGTCTCCTGGAAAGTTAGGCTTCAGCTTCTAGAAACTCAAGCAGCATGGCCAACAGTGCTCCTTGGAGCTGGTGTCTAAAATGGGGGTGGCCAAAGGCTAAGAACCACTGGTTCCAGAATGGCCAACATAGCCAAAGGTTAAGGATTATTGGAGCTGCAGTTCAAAAACACTGGGAAGGTCACAATCAAAAAGTGTAACTACACTACACAGATATACTACAAACTCTGTGTTTGTAGCTTGGGGAGATACTTTCTAGCCCACTCCACTGAACTACAACAGGAGAGCTTTCCAAACTCCAAATCTCAGGATTCCCTAGAATGGCACCATGGCAGTTAAAATTGTTATCAAATTGGTAGGTAGTATAGATACAACTCCATGCTGGGATCAGTCATATGTTTGTCTTTAAACCAGATGGCACAAGGGAATCCTCCAAGCAAGGAACGTAGAAAGTAATAATTAATGTCAACCTAGTTATACATGAATAGATTGCAAGCTGAATTTGTCACCTAGATTGTAGAAACAAAAGTTGTTAAGGTGAAAACCACATTATTTTAAATTGTTTCAAAGCATTGTAACTGTTTAAACTTTCTTTTCAACTTGTTGAATTGTTTATTTTCAGCCATTTAAAGTCATTTTTTTTATTATGCACACAATTTCAAACTTGTCAGACTGTTTTGCCTTGAGATCTCTGGATAGAGCGCTGAGTACAAATATTTTACCAAATAAAATAATTTTACATACCAGGGTCTCAGGTCCTGCCTGTCTGCCTGCTTATCTCCCTATCTATTGCCTTCCTCTTATAGGCTGACTTAAGGAAAAGGCTAGCCACTCATCAAGACTGCAATGCACTAAGACTTAACTAAGAGTGTTTCCACTGTTCCTTGTACTAAGACATCCAAAAGAATGTCATCACTCTTTCACTTGCTAATCAGTTAAGAGGTATTTTTGTTTCCTGTGCATCACTGCTATCAAAAGCGCCCTTGAATCAAGAAAATGAGAGGCTTCTTTCCTGGAATCTGAATTTTGCAGCAGAATCTAATCTCGGGATGAAGTGTTGGCTCATTTCCTTGCCCCACTGTCCCATTCAGGCTCTGTGCATTTAGAGTTTGCAGTAATCATCTTGCCTAAGAGGACTCCCAAGTGTTCTGATTAGCTTTCAGAGCCGTTGAAGAAGCAAGCTGGCTTGCTCACTGTACATTTCCTTTACTTGCAGGCAAAGCCTTTCAATTCTGCTGGAGATTTTAACTCTGAAACATCCTCTGGATAATTTCAGACATATCTGAGGAGAACCCATGCTCCAGGTAGAGCTGCTGCTTGAGAGTGGGTGTGCTGTCCCCATCTGACAGCAATGGGGTAAATGGCCGCTTTAGGAACGCAGCAGGCTTCTGATGTATGGTTTCTGTCATGAGCAAAATGCCTCTGGGCAATGTGCATTTAATAGAGGGAGGCTAATGTGTTGGTGATTTATCTCATTGTGGTAAGATCATGCTTGAAAGTCAGTAATCCCAGGAGCTACATTTTAAAAGCATTCAATAAAGAAGATTTAATACAGCTGTTCAAACTAGTGAAGGGTTCAAGATCTAGAGGTGCCAACCTCCAGGGAAAAGAAATAAGGGGTCAGTGAGGAGTCTCTCCTCATTCTCTCTCTCTCTCTCTTTTTTTCTCCTGAGAAAGGCAATTGGCCTCTACAGATCATCAGCAGGATAGCTGTTAAGCCAAAATATCATAGGGTTCTATGATATTTCCTCTGGCTTTCAAGCACTATACAATGGCTGGGGTTGACTTAGAAACTTCTGTTCAGAGGCTGCCTTTCTTGGTGTGCCAGGATTATAAGCAGGAGAGCAGTCTGAAGGCAATTGACTAGCCACTCTTGGAAACTGAATCCTGGACTTAAAGGGAGCCTCATCTGATCCAGAAGAGAACTCTGGGGCAATTTAGGCTTAGTTTTTCAGGAAGAAACTTTCCTTTGAGCAAGAGACTTCCCTTCCAAATCAAGGCGGCTGATAGATCCATTAACAAAGGAATGGCAAGTACACCCTTGGTTTTGCAGCTGTCCCTCTGGCAGTAACTCTATGGGAGAACTTGGGAAGAGGATTCAGTGCCTGGATGGCTCCTGTACAGCCCAGAGCAGTTGCAGGAGTAGTGACTGTAAAACAAAGAATGGGTTCACCCTCCCCATGACAACATGATTCACAAGCCACCCCTGCTCAAAATGCAAATGTATTCTGGAACACCACCACCATCCTCTGCTGTACTGTGGCTTATAGAGCATGGTTCTTCACCAGAGCAGACCCATTGTCATGTCCAGGCCAGAGCACACAACTAATCACCAAATGGCAGAGCAAGGTTTACTCACAAAGCAAGAGTGGGAAGATGTCCAAACAGAGTTTAGGTTCCAAAGGGGAAATCCAAGTAGTAGTCAAACAGGCAGAGGTTAAAAGTAGTCCAAATACAAGAGAACACAGCACAGGGCTTCCACAACTGTAAAGATCAGTTGCTGACCCTGAAAGGAAAAGGCCAGCTGAAAGCTTTTTATCTACTGATGCTGTCGTCACAGGTGTTCCTTCATTAGGGCTTGTTTGTTACTTAAATGTACTGAGCAGCTCAGCCCCTCTGTCTGACGTTGTCTCTCTTGCATGGTAAATGTCTGTGTTGTGTCATCCTCCGATATTTGTTCCCCTCGCTCAGGCCCCTGATGTTGCTTGTTATCTTCTCCTGAGCAAGCTTCTGGGGAAACCCCTGCCTCTGGGGAAACTTCTGCCTTGGATTCAGAATCCTCCTCCTCACTGCCAGAGTCTCCAAGACCAGGCATAACACCTACTGAATTGCTTTGATTTATTTATGTATTGACTTACCTTTCAATAATTGATTCAATGGGTTTACTTTAGTAGAGAGTAACCAATAGCAATCCCATCCACTTTTTTTTTTTTAAAAAAAATCTGATCAGTAAGGGCTTGGGTGGGGAGAGTTTCTCCAAAATGAAAGTGAATTTCTGTCCCTGTCCAGTTTCAGTACGGTCTTTGGTGGCTCTGGGTGAGCAAAATTTAACTTCCAAAGTTCCTCAACCAAGCCTAGACCCTGGATTACATGGATAAATGACATTTACTGTTGTACACCTCTACCAGGCATTCTTCTCAACTGTGCCTTTGCAGAAGAGTATGGCATTGCACCTTCTACCTTGCTTGGACATGGATGTTTCAGTGAGAGCCACATTTGAAAAATCCACACTGGTATCCTGTTAATGATATATACAGGTTAAGTCTAAGTTACACCTTTCCTTTCCCCTTTCCTTTCCCCTTTCCTTCTCTTCTCTTCTCCTCCTCTTCTCTCCTCCTCCTCCTTTCTTATTGTTGTGAAGGTCAGAATCCTCTATATTCCCCCTGTAATCTTTTTCATGCCGCCCTCTCCCTATCCAGCATGATCATGTACTGGTTGGTGGAAAGTGGGGAGTGGCTGAGAAGTGCCTGGCAATATATCTATAATCAGAGGCACAATGATGAAAGAGTCTACAGGATCTGTAGAGTCAGACAGATGTCATCATTGGTTATAGTTACACAGTGAAATGTTCCTCCACTTCCTCACACTCTCCACTGACTACTACAAGGCCATGACAGCGTAGGGAGAGGCAGCATGAAAAAGATGAGTTTGGCATAGTTTGGCAAAGTTTCACCTGGTGGGACTCCACGCTATATCTCCTCAGTGATATCGCAATATCCTTGATGCAGGATGCACAATTTTTGTGTAGATAGAAATTGTGCCATTAATTTCCAGAGTGTAGGAAAGATCTTACTAATGTTCTTCTCACCTAAGCACATTAGATTTCACAAGCATATGCCTTAAGCAGAACATTACACACCCCAAATAGATGTCTGGCAATGGGTGGGGTGAGGGCAAGGCATGATCTCACTCTCTCACTGTGTCAAGGGAAATCAGGAAAACAGTATCAACAGAACCACCCCTTTCTCATATTTCCATTGTAGTGCTAATGGCTCTGAATGAGGAGTTCAAAAATCTTCCATCCAGATGTATGACTTCCACTTCCATTTGAAGTACATTAGGTGCATTCCCCCCTACATCCACTAGAGGGCAAAACTCAGTAGTTCTTCTTTTAAAAGCAGAGTTAAAACTATTCCTGCATATACAAAAAGAGAAGTACACACATGAATTTTCTTTTCATCAAAAAAGATTCAGGTATATAACTCTTGCATCGCTTTGATTTTTCTTTTAAAATATATTTTTGCTATAATATCACATTACAATGTAGACTGAGCCTGTACAGAATGAATTTTAGCTGTCTGTGAAAAAAAATGCTGAGGGAAACATGGAAATGCTTGGTGAGTGGAGAGGATAATGAAAATAATGTCCCATCTTCAACTCCTCCCCACTTGCAGCCAAATCTCATCCACAGTCCCACCACCACCGCAGCTGTCTGAAAACAGTGGGTCAGTGGGCAACTCAAAAAATATGATAGGAGGCAGGATAGCAGCATATTTTAGCTTAGAGCTATTAATATGAACAGCTAAACTTGAGAGGCCCTTAAAATCTTATTGCTTGAAAGGACTTCAAGGGCCATAGTTTCCAACCCCCTGCCATGCAGGAATATAAAACTAAAATGCTGCTGAAAAATGCCCATTCAACCTCTCTTCAAAGCCCTCCAAAGACAGAGAGTCCACCACTGTTCAAGACAGCCTATTCCACTGTCAAACAGTTCTTACAGTATTAAGACATTCTTCCTAAAGTTTTGGTAGAATCTCATTTCTTGTAATTTGAATCCACTGGTTCATGTTCTAGTTTCTGGAGCAGCAGAAAATTTGGAAACCTGTACCCACAGTGCTTTTCAATATGGGACATCTCATATTTGGGATCCTAAAGACTGATCCCATATCAGTGTGACATGGAACTCCACAGGCCCTTTATTACAGAGCAGGCACCATGCCTCACCATGCCTTAAATCAAATTCCAGGGGTCTATTTACTGGGATTGCAACTAGCATAGCACTGTTTGTCCTCCTCTCTATCTGGCCATGTGGATGCTAAGCAGCAGAATAAACTTCTCATAGAATCATAGAAATGTAGAGTTGGAAGAGACCACACGGGCCATCCAGTCCAACCCCCTGCCATGCAGGAACACCCTCAAAGCACTCCCGACAGATGGCCATCTAGCCTCTGCTTAAAAACCTCCAAGGAAGGAGACTCCACTACACTCCGAGGCAGCAAATTCCACTGCCGGACAGCCCTGACTGTCAGGAAGTTCTTCCTGAGGCTCAGGTGGAATCCCCTTTCCTGCAGCTTGAATCCATTGCTCCTTGTCCTGGTCTCTGGAGCAGCAGAAAACAAGCCCTCTCCCTCCTGTACATGGCATCCCTTCAAATATTTAAACATGGCTATCATGTCCCCTCTTAACCTTCTCTTCTGCAGACTAAACATACCCAGCTCTCTAAATCTATCCTCACAGGGCATGGCTTCCAGGCCTCTCACCATTTTGGTCACCCTCCTCTGGACTTGCTCCAGCTTGACCATGTCCTTCTTGAATTGGGGTGCCCAGAACTGGACATAGTATTCAAGATGAGGTCTAACCAAAGCAGAGTAGAGTGGTACCAGTACCTCCCTCGATCTAGACACCATACTCATATTGATGCAACCAAGAATTGCATTGGCTTTCTTGGCTGCTGCATCACACTGCTGACTCATGTTCAGCTTGTGGTCTATTAAGACTCCTAGATCCCTTTCACACGTACTGCTATCCAGCCACGTGTCCCCCATCCTATATTTCTGTATTCCATTTTTTCTACCTATGTAGGACCTTACACTTATCTATGTTGAATTTCATTTTGTTAGCCTTGGCCCAGCTCTCCAATCTATCCAGGTCATTTTGAATTTTGATCCTGTCCTCTGGCGTATTAGCAACCCCTCCCAATTTGGTGTCATCTGCAAATTTGATGAGCATGCCCCCTTTCCTTCATCCAAGTCGCTGATAAAAATATTGAACAGCACTGGGCCCAGGACAGAACCCTCTGGCACCCCACTAGTCACTTCTCTCCAGGATGAGAAGCAGCCATTCATGATCACCCTTTGGGTTCGGCCGGTCAACCAATTACAAATCCAACTGACAGTAGCCCTGTCCAGCCAGCATTTTACTAGCTTCATTGCAAGAATGTCATGGGGAACTTTGTCAAAGGCCTTACTGAAATCGAGATATGCTACATCCACAGCATTCCCTTCATCTATCAAGCTAGTAACTCTATCATAAAAAGAGATAAGGTTAGTCTGGCATGACTTATTTTTGAGAAATCCATGTTGACTTCTCGTGATTACCGCGTTGCTTTCTAAGTGATTATAAACTGACTGCTTAATGATCTGCTCCAGGATCTTTCCGGGTACTGATGTCAGGCTGACTGGGCGATAATTATTTGGGTCCTCTTTTTTCCCCTTCTTGAAGATGGGGACAACATTTGCCCTCCTCCAGTCTGCTGGAACTTCTTCTGTCCTCCAAGATTTCTCAAAGATTATAGCAAATGGTTCTGAAATGACCTCTGCCAGCTCTTTTAATATCCTAGGATGCAATTCATCTGGCCCTGGAGACTTGAATTCATCCAGCGTGGCCAGGTATTCCTGTACCACCTTTCTACCTATTATGTGCCTCATTTCCCCTGCATTTTATGAGGGCTGGCCTACCATTGAAAGATTTGAACGAGTTTATGGGTTCCTGCAATATTGGAAATCTCATGGCAGCCCTGAAAATCTTGCAAGAGACCTGAGACAGCCTTATCTAGACCTGCCTCATGAATCTCATGTTTATTTTCCAAAAGCCTGGTTATCCTTATCTGAAAGCAATTCTGAAATGAGCCAGATTTCCTAATAGGGTCCATTAACAAATCATACAGTTTGCCTACAAAATGAGTGCAAAGATTCTTTTTCATTGGTTTGTCTGAGATTATACATACTCTGCAAAACAAATGTTTCAGCCTGTGAAAAAAAGCAAACCAATTTCCTTGTCTTGATCCAAACATCAGAGTTAAGATCACATAGGACTCACACAGATGTCACAAAATAGTGAACAAGTTCTTGAGTACTTCAGAAATCTACAACACACTGGATACTAAGCAAAATGGGGCTGGGGGAACCTGGGTACGAGACTGCCATCTAAAAGTCTGCAGTAAATATGAGCTATGAGATGGCAGTCTGTACATCTGCAATTGGCAAGAAACTTATGTCTGAAAACATCTTAAAATTCTTCAAAACTACAAGGTTTGGACTCCAGCTTCATGCTTAGATCTCTCTCTCCTCATCTCTTTCTCTGGTATAACACCCAAGCCAGTGAAGCCTTGGGAGAACTTTCATCTGATTCATTTATTTTGTAACATGTTAACTGATCTTAACAAAAGTATCATCCTGCTGTTTTCCCCCTTCTGATGGGCCAATACAGCCACAAATTCTTTTCCAGAATTAATAAAAGTGTTCTTTTCCTGTAACTCCCAGCATCCCCAGTTGGCTGGGATAGGCTGGGACTTCTAGAGAAGAAACTGAACATTCCCAAGTTCTGTGTTTTTGTTTGTAGTCTTGGAGTATTTTCCTTTGCTTGCTGTTACTTAGCCATCCCTTTCATGGACAGCTTGCATGCCATCTGCAAGGCCTCTGTGTGGTCTGTCACACACACACACACACACACACACACACACACACACACACACACACCATTAGAATCCAAAGGCTCTCCAGTTTTATTTTTTCCAGTGCAGAGATGAATGGCAACCTCAGGGGTGCTGTTAGGGAAGGCCATGTGTACAGGCCATCACTGTGTGAACATTCATCAGCAACCCTTAGATCTAAATCCTTTTAATTGAGTCTAAGAGACTTCTTGTTTTTAAAGGATTCAACAAGCTTTTGAAATAATTAAGCATGCTAAAAGATATTTCAAACAGGGGGTAACTATCCTGTGTGGGTAATTTTAACAAAATGCTTAAGAATATATGACAAATGCTTTCGAAAAGTCTCTTTTTTTAAAAAAAAGAAAGAAAAAACAAGTTGATTACAAATGCATTCAAAAGCCAGCTTTCATTAGGTGGTGGCCTGTGGAGAAGAGAATCTGCTCTGGATTTTAGTCTGAACTAAAATTTTCTGAACCAAAATAAGTTCAGTCATTTAGATAGTTCTTTTAAAGCATGGGTGACCATAGTGTGGCCTCTGAACTGCCCTTAGGCCCCACCTTTGAGCTCCTGAAGCCCCCTATCAGTCCCTCGAAGCTTCCCAATTTCCCAACTGTGATGAAACTACCACATTCTTAACCAGCTAAAGTGTGTCACCCACATTCAGTTGTACAGCAGCAGTGAGGAACATTTTTGAGCCCAAGAGTTTTCTTTATCTCATCCCTCCCTCCCTCCATCTATCCATTCATTCATTCAGTGGGGTCATGCTGTAGCTAAAGGGTGGAAGATCTGTGACAGATAAAGGGAAGTAGTTCTTCACACCACACATAAACTGTGCATTTCACTGCCACAAGAGGTGATTATGGTTGCAAACTTCAGCAGCTTTAAAAGGGGATTAGAAAAATTGGGGAGGTTACAGTGGTCAATGGGTAACTGTTGGGATGGCTGCCTATCATCTGCAGTATCAGAGTCCGTATGCCTCTGTATGTGCATATTTATTCATTCATTCATTCATTCCATTTATAGGCAGCCTTTCCCTCAGAGTGGGAACCAAGACAGCTCCCAAAGGGAATCTATTTAAAATAAATAAATTTTTAAGAACAATTAAAAATCACTACATCAAATAATGTAAAATCAAAGTTAAGTAACAAACAGATTGCTTGGGTAGATAAGATGGAGGGCAGAAATGCACTCATGCACATGCTCGTGAGCTTCCCAGAGGCATCCAATTGACAACTGTCTGATCACAATGTTGCACTAGACAGGCTTTTGGTTGGACTCAACATGACACTTTCTTATGCTCTTATATCTTTGGAAAAATAATGTATTTTCCTCTGATTTCTTTTGTGTGATGCCTTTGGACTTTCTGGGTTCTGTGGGGCAAACTATGATTGAATATTGCAAGCATAATTGCAACTTCAATCCAGATAGATGTGTGTCTTATATAATTTTGCCACCAAGTGTGAGGGATCCTCAAACAGAAGTTAATTATAACATTTGTTTCTTTGTTGATTTCAAAACCTTGCAGTTTCGAATCTATGTGGAACCTTTCGACCAATTGACAGTAAGGGAACCAGTTCAGAACATTTCCTTCTTTTTCAGGTTTTTCTCTGGTTTTAATAATTAGTCTTCCCATAGAGGATTTTTCAGTTAGATCTTCGTATCGTAGCCATTTGTTCAAGATGTTGCTCCATCTTCCAAAAAATGCTTCTTGTGGTGAAATCCACATGGATATTTGCTTAAATAACACTGGCTTATGTATATTCCATATTTTTGGTAAAGCTTTTCTAATATAATGGTTAGAGAAGTCTGTATCTATTTTTGCCTTGTCGTAGCAGATGTGAGCGTGCCATCCGAACCTTAGATCAGCACCTTCTAATGTCAGCAATCTTTCGTTTCATAAGGCGAGCCACTCTGCTCCCCATGTAAATGCTGAAGCTTGGTAATATATGTAGAGATCTGGCACACCAGTGCCACTCTGATACTTAAATCCGTCATAATTTTCCATTTAACTCTAGGTTATATATGTGCACGTGTATCAACAAGACAACAAGACACCAATTTATATCTTAAATTTGGCACACATGAAATGCGCTCAAACTTTCATGCATCCAATGAGATGCCAGTTCAGGACTTAATTGCAGGACTCTTCTGCCTATGTTGCTCAATAAAACTGCAACCTTGAAGCCAAAAGCTTAAAGCTCTAAATAAAAAGATACATAATAGGTAGAAATACATCAGAGAAATCCCACTATAAGGAATTTACTCTTCTGTCTCCTCCTTAATACATCAATGAAAACCCTTCCAATTAATTCAAGGTGAAGAAGACATAATCTTTATCCTTGGCAACTGCAGGCCTTTTCCTCTCCAGCTCTCCCTCTCTTAAGTTAGTCAGGATAGTTCCTTCCTTAGGGCTCCCCACTCACTGGACCAAACCAATAATTCATAGGGGCATAGGGATTGTACTTTCGTCTCAAACACTGGATTCCCTGTTTATCAACTGTAATTTAAATCTTTCAAATATTCTGCACAGTGGATACTAGTTACACTCTCCCATCCACAGTAGCAAACAGTGATTTCCTTTTCTCTGCCAAGTGAAGTATTATCAGTGGATCATCTTTTCCCTGACAGAGCATCACCTTTGGTCCTTCCTGACCCATTCTGGGATTACAGGATTTCCTCATACAATAATGGCTTTACAGAAAGCAGAAAGCATGAAATATTTTTACTTTTTGCATCTCTATAATCTGCCTAGGAAGAACACCACTATCTTCTTCCCTTTTTCTGCCATTTAAGGAGAAGAAGGGGAGAGGAAATCAATAGTTAAAGAAGGAAAATACACTGGGAAAATCAGAAGTCCCTTTGGGAAAGAGCAAGGCAAGCAGGAAGCCGCAGTGTATAGTATTATAAAGAGAGACAGCAAAATCCTGTCGGATTTCTTTTCAAGTCCATCCTGCTTGGCTTTCCGATGAACTCGCTTCCCTTCTTGCTTAGTTTTGAGTGCTGCATAAACACTGACAGATGGAGACTGTCCAAAGAGTAAAGAGATCTGAGGAGTGAGGAAACTGCTAAGAAGCTGGAGAGACAGGAACAAAAGGAGTCTGTGTGTGTCCTGATTTGGCTTCAGGGAATTAACAGCTGATCCTTCTCTGAGTCCAAGAGTTGGCACTCTGGCTGTATCCTCAGGCAAGTGAGTGTGAAAGAGAGAAAAGAGAACACACTCACACTGCTCCTACCTTGAGGCAGGGTGAAGCAAGCAGCAGATTTTGAACATTATTAAAGAGCGGCAAAGAGGTAGCAGTTTAACACAGTATACTTACCCCTCTACATTTGCAAGGTTGACTTTCAAGGATTTATTTGTGAGTGTCTTCCACCCCTTTCCCCACCTCAAGTGCTTCTTTTTCAGGGGAACTCTCCCTCTCAGCAGCTCCAATTAGGCTGCACCACCTTTAAAAAACCACCTCTGGTCCTCCTCCTTCACCTCCAACAGCTATTTGGCCAGCTAAGGATGTCTTGCAGCCCAGTTTCTCAGTATCACAAACCCCCTCCTGATGCCCTCACAAACCCCAAGGAAGGAGATAGGCACAAGGAGGGAAGTATAGGGCCACCATGCTAACTCTCCCAATCTTTCCTCTCTTTTCTACAACCTGGTTTGGACCCTGAGTGCCGATTCCCCCCACTATGCCTTAGCCCCCTTCCCACAGACACATACACATTGTGATATTTGTAATTTTTCCACTTTTGCAAGGGTTCTACACTCTTCATCCTAGTAAATGTGGAGAGCCAACTGTACACTTGCATTTTAACTGCTGGGGAAAATGAGAGATCTGATTGAATGTTCTGCCTCAGGTGCCAATATCACACAAACTAGTGTAGGCATTGATGGAAGTGTGGAGCGTGCAATTTACTGCACTACCTCAGACTACAAATTGGGCATCAGTCTGTGGGGGGGAGTATGTGTGTGTGTATGCATGCACTTTCAAGTCACATGTTGGCTTATGACAACCCCATAAATTTCATTGGGTTTTCTTAGGCAAGGAATACCCAGAGGTGGTTTTGTCAGTTCCTTCCCCTGAAAAATAGCCTAGTATTCCCTGGTGGTCTCCCATCCAAGTACTAACCAGGGCTGACTCTGTTTAGCTTCCGAGATCAAACAGAATCAGGTGCTTTCAGGGTATTTAGGCCCTAATCAGTATATATGGAACCTTTAAGAGCTACTCTGTTTAATGTCAGGTAACATCCCTCATAGGAAGGGGAGGGGCTGTAGTTCACTGGTAGAGCACATGCTTTGAATATACAAGGTCTCAGTTTCAGTCCCCAGCATTTCAAGATAGGTCCATGCCAGAGGAAGGCAACGACAAACCATCTCTGAATATTCCTTACCTAAGAAAACTTTATGAACTTCATGGAGTTCTTCGTAAGTCAATAGATGACTGAAAACTCTGTGTACACAAAGTGAGAGAGAGTGCGCTGCCTGAAACACAGGAGAGAGACTGCAACATCTTGTGGACAATGGTAGGTTAAATGAAACAATTGTTTTGACTTTGTTCAAGGTAGCTTCCTATGTTCCTAACAAAAAACCCAGTTAATCTGAGGCCATGTAGTGCCTGTATATGTCTCCCTCCATGGCTAATTAGTGAAGCACAATTCCTCCAACACTTCAAAGATGAAAACTGGGACACCTGTGGCCAAGCAATATCAGAATGCAGTCCAGATGGCAAAAGATATGAATGAGAAGATCACAAGTTCTACTTGGAAGAGCCAGATTTCAGATAGGTTCACAAGGGATGAGAGAGACTTGCATTCCCGAATCCGTAGATTAGTCTCACGATCTCTCTACACTGGTACCCTTCTTGCTATCATTTTGCAGGCAGGTGAAGATATTTTTCTTGCGAGGGGGAATTTTTCTGTTTATTTGCTATTTTTCTGTTTATTTGTTGCTTTCCTTCTTAATAGTCTTGCTTTTAACTGTCTTTAATTCTATTGTTGGCTTGCTTATGTTTTAATGTTGGTATGATGTGAGTTTCAGTGCTGTATCTGTTTTAATTTTTCCCCAGATTGATGCAGAATATAAAGATTGGCATTGAAGCTACTTTTTAATTCTTCTTTCAAAACAAAACAAAATAGCATCAGATAACAAACATAGGAGTCATAACAAGATTGAACCCCATCACCACTACTACCGTAATTAGAATTCTCATATGAATTATAAGTGCTTCACTTTTGTGCACAAGAGGTGCATGCTCCGGATAATGGTCTTGCTATAGATGGAAGACATTTGGGATACAATTCTCATGACAGCCAGCATGGTTTAGTGGTTTGGGAGCTGGATTAGGACTCCAGGAGACCAACGTTTTTATCTCCATTCAGCTGTTGAAAACCACTGGGTCATCTTGGGCAAGTCACACTTCTCAGTTTTAGAGAAAAGCAATGACAACCCTCCTCTGAATAAACGCTGCCAAGAAACTCCTATGACAGGGAGGAGAGAAGTTAGAGTCACCCTGAAGTCACGTAACAATGCAACAGTTCTCATACAAATGATACTCGAATTCACTGGCAAAAATCTGGATTTAATATTTTCACCATTTGGTTTCCAATTTACTACTCTTGCTGTTTGATTGGAAGTGCAAAATATTATATGGGGTATCTTTGGGACAGAAGATTGTACTTTTTCACACAACACACAGTTAAAATGGAATTCACTACCATCTCAAGAGGTGGGGATGGTCACTAGATTAGATGGCTTTTAAAAGGATTAGACATATAATGGAGGATATGTCTGCTGAGAGCCGTTATCCTCTGAGAAACTGGAGTGGATTCAGAGGAGGGCATTGAAAGTGGTCAGGGATAATGAAAAAGACTTTTTGGATTCTCTGCTTGGCCATGGAAACTCACTGGGTGACCTTGGGCAAGTCATACACTCTCAGCCCCAGAAAACCCTGTGATAGGTTCACCTTAGGGCTTCCATAAATCAGAAATTACTTGAAGGCACATTATACTGCTTTCTTTCTCTTTTCCCGCTGCCTTCTACCTTACCAAGCATTATTGTCTTTTCTAATGAGTCGTAACTTCTCATTATATGTCCAAAATATGACCGTTTCAGTTTAGCCGTCCTGGCTTCCCTGGCGAGTTCTGGCTTGACTGCTCTTGGACTCTTTTTTGGGGCGGGTGGGGTGGGAAGGGGGCATCCATGGTATTTGCAGAACTCTCCTACAGCACTAAATTTCAAATGAGCTGATTCTTCACTGTCCAGCTTTCACAATCATACATAGAAACTGGAAATATGATGGCACAGATAATCTTGACTTTGGTTTTCAACTATGTATCATTATACTTGAGGATCCTATCTATTTCCTTCATAGCTGCCCTTCCAAGTTATAGTTTTCTTCTGATTTCTTGACTGCAGTCTTCATTCTGATTCATGCCTGAGCCAAGGTGTGGAAAATCTTGAACTGTTTCAAGATCTTCATCATCTGCTTTAAAGTTACGTAAATTACCTGCGGTCTTTATTTTTGTTTTCTTAACGTTCAACTGTAACCTTGCCTTTGCACTTTCTTCCTTGACTTCCTTCAGTAGCTGTCCCAAGGCTTTGCTATTTTCTGCCAGTAGTATGCTATCATCTGCATATCTTAATTTGTTGATGTTTCTTCCTCCAGTTTTCATATCTTGTTTCTCTGAGTCTAATCCAGTAGGAGATCAGTAGATGGTCTTCTACTGAGATATTAACTAGGTCTCACTCTGCTTCCCTTTTGAAATCAGACAAGACTGAGCATTTTGAGGGTGGTATGTATTAACTGCAAAGAAGTTAAGACAAGTGCAGGTCTGGAAACCTCTAGGGGATGTGCATTATCTCTGTGTGCTTCAGCTTTTGCAGAAGCAGATGACAGACTCATATACAGAAAGTTGGCCAACATTAACTGCTTGATGCTTTAAGACAACTGTGGCTTGTCTTATGAGTTAAGTGGGATTTTTTATCCGGGGGTTTTTTCTCAAAAATTCTCCCATACCTTCTTCTCTGAGGAAGTGGCACTTGTAATCTTAGCAGCTCATCCTATTCTAAAGCTTTCCAGGAAGTGATGAGAGCAACACTAGCATTTGCACAAATTACCAGTCTCTTCAGGATTGTGCTTGACAACAAAATTATCTACAATTTCCCTTCTGCAGCTGGGAACCATTCACTGTTGGAGTATAAATTATTTGAATGTACAGGAAAAGCTGGAGAATACAAGCAAGTAATTGTGTCTAGGCACAAACGCTTGTTTGTGGGAGTGGCAGCATACATCATGTTTATCCCTCCTGCTAGTATTTTAAATTGTGTCACTTAAATTGTGTGCAGTGATGAGGATGCAGAGAACTACAGGCACAAATGCACTCTAGGACTTGGCCAGGCCTAGCTGAATTCATAGCACTTTCCTATTAAATTACACTATGCTTTATAACACAGAGATGATTAAACTCTCCTTTTTTTCAGAACAATTTTGTTTCCTGCACTGCATGGTGCTGACAGCACATGAGAAATAATCTTTGGCTGCAAAGCTTGGAAAATTCAATTTTTTGGTCTGCAGCTTCCAAAACCCTCCACTCAACATGGATACTGGTCATACTAGTTTTGGCGTTCTAGGACTTGTAATTTGAAAAAGTATTTTTTCCAAGTGTTCTGTGCTGGCAGACAATTAATCTAATTAATTAATCTGTTATCAGGAGCCAGCTAGCAAAGTTTGTCTTAATTGTTTTGCAGTCCAAGTTTGCATTAAATCCAGAGAGACAGTCTGAATTCATAGTAAATCCAGAGAGAGAGAGAGAGAAGTCCAATGGCAAAATTCATAGACAAAATGAAGGTCAAGGGTTCAAGGAGTGTGAGCAAGGAGTCTGAGTGTAAGCTGGGCTGCTTCCACTGATAGGATTGGTTGGCTACAACAGCCTCTTCCCATTCTAGTGTTTCTTTATATAGGTTCAGAATCTTAATCCAGGTGTTGGCTTAATTAATAAATCCTTATTGTATAAATGCTCCCGGGCTTTCCCTTTCCCACCTACACTTGCTGCTGTAAGCATTGTTCCTCTCATGTCTCTGAGTTGTGGTTGTTGAGAAGGGTCCTGGGATAGGAGCATGGCACCAAGCTTTGTTGGGATGTTTAGAACACATTGCATGGCTGTTTCAATCCAGGGCTATTCTATAATTCACAGTTCAGGTGCACGTAGGCCCTCACAGCAAACATGGGGCAGTGCAAAGTGTTCTTGTTCACTCTTTCCAGCCAGGAATTGCCAAGGGCCCTGAGGGGCCTCTGGGCTACCAGGCATTTATTGTATATCCCACTTTTCTCCTAATATCGGACCCAAGGCATTTTATATCACTGATTAAAACAAAATAATCAAAAATCAGTCATAGGATCTTTTTTAAAAAAAAATTAAAAATGATTAAATGATCGTATTAAAAATGACACTAAATTAAAAAAAGTTCTAAAGCATTTAAAAGTTAACAGATGAGGAGAAAGGGCATCATCTTCCATTTAAAAAGAAACCTTTCCACATCAAGCAGAGGCAAAAGCCTGTCTAAATAAGTATTTCTTGTCTGCTGATGGAAGGAGAGCAGAGAAGAGACAGGGCTCACCTTTTGTGGGAGGGATTTCCACAGCTTGGGAGCAGCCACAGAGAAGGTCCTCTCTTGTATCCTCACCAAATGTGCTTGTGAAGGTTGTGAGAGAAAGGCTTCCTTCAGAGATCTTAAAATGTTGGGAGACTCAGAATGGGTAGTACTGTATTTCAGATAGCCTGGACCCAACCTGTGTCTTTTTCCATAATACTCTGTGTGGTGGAGGTGGCCAGGCCTGCTTTTCTTCCCACAAACTGGAGATGGCAGCTCTCTTCCCAGCCTGCTATAGCACCCTGCCACCCCCCCTTATACAACCTTACTTTCCTTTTTTAAATCCACCACCTTAGTGAATAAGGGGTAAAGCTTCTAAGGTTTTATTTTAAAAGATTTGATAATCTGTGGTAGTGTGTTTCTGTAAAATCAGAATGTTTCTTCAGCTTAACACAGAATTCAGGTACAGAGCTTTCACACACTCAAACTTTCGGCTTCTCTTGCTCAAAGGCGTAATTCCTAAATTAAGGTCCCACTTTCTGACCCACTCAGAAGTGATTTGGTCTCTCCTCTGCTTCTTTCTAGGCCACTGAGAAGACCACACTCTTATTCAACCAATCCTTCTCTCTTTCTCTCCCTAAAGGAATCCCAAATCCAATTCACTCTGCCCTGTTTATATGCCTTTTTTCTGTTTTGCCCACAGCTCTTCCCTCTTACTAGTGGGCTAGATTTTGCTCAGTCAGAACCACTCTGGTTACATGGCAACCTGTTGCTGGGGCCACCCTGCCGCTCAGGCTAGCCACACCTCCAGGCTCCATTGCACTCTGTTCCATTTCCCTTTGACCTAGTTTTTACCCTCTGCCCAACAGACACTCTGCATTTTGTTGCACTTGAGCATGCTCTGCCTTCTTTTGGACTTTGAGGTTCTCCTACCCTACATCTACTAATACTTCCATCTTGTGCACAGGTGATAGCCATTTGGGCTGCATAATCAGCAGCACTGACACATGCACCCTGGAAATAAATGGGCTGAGTCCAAACTGTAATGATATTTAGAATTGTAAGAGTTCTTAAGACAGATCATCTATCTTCCTAATCAAACCCAATTCTCTATAACAGTGGTTCTCAACCTGTGGGTCTCCAGATGTTCATGGACTTAAGCTCCCAGAAGCCCCAGCCACTATGGTCAATGCTCAGGGCTTCTGCGAGCTGAAGTCCATGAACATCTGGGGACCCACAGGTTGAGAACCACTGCTCTATAAGCACAGAGAAGTGATCTCTTCAGGCATAAGTAATCCCTGATCATTTCAGTGCTGCTTTAGACATCATCCATGATGATGACAATGATGATGATGATGATGATCATCATCATTGTCATCATCAGGGGTTTTAGCTCCAAGGGGCAGGGAAATGAGGGCATTGTTCCCCTCAATAAGAATTCTACACCCCAAAATAAAATATGCTTTCAGTCTCCAAAGTTTTAGCAAGAGGAAAGCAAATGAGGCACTGAAAATTGTTTTACACATAGATCACTTATATTTATTGTTTTTGTGTTTGTATTCTCTTGGTAACTATGCCTGATATTTTTATTCAGATGTCAAAATTGTATTTCTAAATATAACAGCACCAGAAATTTAGGTACGGAAGGAAAAATTCATTGGGGAGGTAGAATTCTTATTAAGGGCAATGCCTTCATTTCAACCATCTCCCATAGCTATACCTCTGAATATTAATAATAGAGTACAATTTGTAATCCACTCTTTCTCATAATTGTTCAGGGTAGCTACCAAGGTGCATAAAAATGCAGATAAAACCAAAAGTTGCAAACAAATTCACAAATTCACAGAGACGATTATTGTAAAATATAATATTAGCAATAGTCGCCTTGGAAGACCTAGGAATTTAGCAAAAAAATTGAAGCATGGTGTTTTTGTTTTTTGTTTTTACATAGTGACTACACAGAATGATCAGTTAGTCTTGTTTTCAAGACCTGTTGTAGCCAAGTGTCAATCCACAACAAGACTGTTGCTTCTTCATAAAGACAGAATTCTGCATAAAACATTTGGCCTCATTTGTTCATTTTCATTCCAGACTCCCAGAGCCTTCTCAGATTTGCCAAAACTGGAAGAAAAGCACCATTTTATTTTTTTAAAAAATCTTTTCACAATAGCTTTTTCAAAGTGCATGACAATTACATCCTATATAATGAGCTCTGGCTGCTCAACCTCTGCAGTAAATAATGATATGAGCAATAAAATCTGACCTTCATGTCACACCACTGGGACATGTTTTCCCAAGGGCCAAGTTAGGAAACTATGAATGATGGTAGAATGGTAATTAAGAATTCAGGTGGTCAGGTTAATCAAGAAAGTTGTTTAAAATAATTTCCATTCATTTACTTGTCAAAACTAGCATCTACTTTCATTATGTACTCATTCAGAACATATAAATGACTGTCCTTAATAGATACGTGTAAAAGTGAATTGGAAGGTGACGGAAGAACAAAGTTCCAGAGGATTCATCAGTTCTGGTATGAACAGTATACAGGCCAGTATCCTGTTAATGGCTTATGCAGGTTCATGCTATGGAGTTTTTCAGTTCAACATTGTTCAGTGGCTACATCCATCCAGGTATGGAAGCAAAGGTCCTCATGTGGAACATGTACTAAAGTGCATCAGCTGGGGTGCACATGTGCCTCTGCTCATTCCATAAAGGGCCTGAGGCTCCATGACAAAGTGCACAGAAAGGGCCAATGCTGGGCAGGTACCTATGTGCATCACACTACACTTTATAGTTGTGCAACAGGGTGGTAGCCATACACACTAAGCAGTGATCCACACATATTGTGCTACACTGATATCCTGTACAGAGATTACATAATGCAAAAAGTATGTAACTCAGCTAATTGTTATTTTTGCTTCTCTATGGCACTGTAAAATCTTGGCCATAGTCAAAGAACAGTTGTGTCATTTCAAGCACCCATAAGTATTGCTTATTCAGTAAAGAAATATATTTTTAAAAAAACATATAAACTACATGGTCGCCCCAATTTATTGTTGTTGCTGCTGTTGTTGTTATAGCAAGACAAGATCATTAGCATGAAGACAACACTTCATCTAGGTTTGGGCACAATGTAGCTCTCCAGATGTGGTTGGACTGAAATTCCATCACCTCTCACCATTGGTGATGCTGGCTAGGAGTGATGAGAGCTACAGTCCAGCAATATCTGAAGGGCTACCACTTGCCTATCTTGTTCTAAACACTATATAATATTAATAAATATGTACAAATGTAACTTGCAGGATGGAATGAACAAGATTCTAGCCATATTCTGTTCCACCACTAACTTTGCCCCCATTTTATTCTCCTCCACCCAATATACACTTAGGATTCTATCATCACTAAGGTCATTTCCGCACTACATTCTTATAGCGCGATTCTTCCACTTTCAACATCCTATGGAATCCTGAGGTTTGCAGTTTCAGGAGGGGCCGGCAAATTTCTGGGGTTGTCTTAAAAAAGTCTTGTCTCTCAGTGGACCTATTTGGGCTACACTCTTGTTGGCACTCACCAGCTAATGTTGTGATTAGACAGAATAATTGTAAAGGCAGTACCATCCTGCACATGGTACTTTATAATGTACAGAAAACCAAACAGCCAGATTCTTTCTTGGCCCAAAGATCTTACTAAACATTGACTATACCATTCAGTAGCACCTAAGAAAATCCATGCAATAAGCATGGAAACCTGTATCATTGGATTACAACTCCCAGAATCCCCAAGCTGGTATTTTAGCATGCTGTTTGAGGATTTTCTTGTAAATGGAAGATGGAGAATGAGCAATGTTGGCTTTGGGGTGGGTCAGTGAGTCCCTCTTATGCAGAAAAACTGGTTATTCAGTTGTCCCATTATGTAGGCCTTTCAAACAAACTGGGCTGCCAACTTGTGGCCAAATGTCTAATTTTAAAAGCCCATTCCAAGGAATCACTTCAGACCCTTGGCAGCTTGGCGTCCATGCTGTTAGCATGAAGGAACCCTTGAAAAGACACAGCCCTCAACAAGCAAGCGAATGAGCAAGCAAGCAAGCAAGCAGGTCCGTGCTCTGACTCAGAACAAGGCAAAGAGGCTAGTAGCGGCGTTTTCATTTTTCCTTCTGTGCTTCCTTGAAGGGGGAAGATGGTGCTGTCCATGGTGCTGAATATAAGCATCAATGCAGTTTAATGGTATCCTGAACGATAACTGAAAGAAAGTCACTATACTCAATCACACTCTAACACAGAAAGCCCTGATGCTGTTCTCAAGGCAACCGCCCATGCTCTAATTATTTATACTGCCAGGAATATTGATTTTTCATAGACTACCACAAATTAAAAGAATGCTTGTCAAATTGTCTCTCTTGGTTATGTATAAGTAAGAATGACTGTAACTGCATTAAGCATATAACAAAGCACAGCTGAAATGCTGTCTTTCAAGCAATCATCAAGCAGAGCTGTTCACCACACATACAAAACAGTATGATCACCATCAAAGTCAGTGGGGAGTTTTGCTATTGAATTCATGGAGATCTTGCACATCCAAACAAACGGCTTGCATCAAAAGCTTTGTTTAAAGAAATTGCTTGGAATGCAAAAACAAAACAAAACTTCTGGTCTGCAAAAATTAGCAGTAGTTATGTTCTGATTTAGCATTGACCACTAGCAGCATGGCCAGGGCTGCTTCAATTAGTTTTTTTTGTATGCCCATCAAAGGGCTCTATAAAAAAGTAATTTGCATCTTCACACTTGAATGACACAACTTTATGAGCTTTACATGGCTGATGACATAATACATCACAACACTTCCAACTAGTTTATATTCCAATTATGACTCTGCTAATCTTCTCAATATGAAGCCCTTCAATGGACAAAAATGGCAACTGCAGGACTAGAAATTGGATGCTGCTTATGTTTTTGTGTTCTCTCTTTGCTCTTCTGTACCAGCTATCCAGGCCTCCTGTGAACAGAGTCGTAATCTGGATGGAAAATGGGTTTGACCTAGCAAAGTTATCTTTATTACATAAGTATTTATTTTATAAAATGAGTATGCACTAGTAACTTTGAGGATGTAGTTCATCCTTGTGCACCTAGTGCCCTCTAGATGTTTTCAATTACAACTCCCATAACATCATTACCAGCATAGTAGAATTTAGGAGAGCTACAATAGAGAATCATACATTCTCAGAAAATGGTACAACTTTATCGTGCTGTGCTGTCATTGATTCTCAGTACAGGAATTGTCTTTTATTTGCCTCTGCCACATTCCTTGCATTTATGTACATACTATGAAATAGCTTTCCACAATACTAGTAATGGTAATCATTACCATGTTGTTGCTGGGCAGGCAAAGATTTCCTATGAGTGGATGGCAGAGAGAAGAGGAAGTGTGGCCAGACAGCCAGGTGCAAGGCCAGCAGGATTGTTATGGCTATGTCTTGTATATTAGAGAGGGCCACACGCTAGAGCACTGATTGGGTCACCCCACTTGTTCCAGGGTGACAAGGTAGCATAAGAAGGCTGGTGTTTGCCTTGACCAGCTGCCAGTTAGCTGCCCTAGCTGGACTTGCCAAGCCATTGGCAGTATACTGATTGTAAGGGGAGATGCTGCCCGATTTTTCTGCGATATCTTCTGTTTTCCCCCTTTGTCTAATTGCTGGAAAGCAAGCTTGTTCTTGCTAAGCCTTATCTTAGAGTGCAGCAATAAATCAGTACTCTAAGCCTAACTAATGAGCCTCTGGAATTTTTTCTGCTTCACTGAGACTCTCTGCTGCGGCAAAGCCTTGCTTCACAGATAGCACTCTGCTCATGCTCAGAGGAGCCAAATCCTGCCAACTCTGACATACCAACCTAGAAGTGCTACCCTATGGTGGCACATCAGAGAGATGTGCAGGGCCTTTCTGCACACATTTATAGCACTATGGTTCCACTTTAACTGCCATGGCTGCATCCTATGGAACCTGGGGTTGGGAGTCTGGAGAGGCATTAGAGCTCTCTGGCTAAGAATTCTAAAAAGCCCTCTCTAAACTGCAAATCCCATATATCTATAGAATGGAACTGTGGCAGTTACACTGGAATCATAGTGCTATAATCATATTACAAATGAGACCCTGATTACAAGGAAACCATTGTTATACCATACCCTAAGTAGCAATAGCAGTTACATTTCTATATCATTTATCAGTGCAAAGCACTCCCTAAGTGGTCTGCAATGTGTTTAGCTAATTGCCCCGAACAACCTAGTACTCATTTTACTGACTTACAGAAGGACTGAAGGCTGAGTCAGCCTGGAGCCTTGCAGGATCAAACTCACAACGTTGTGGCTACAGTACTGGCATTTAACCACTGTGCCACTTGGATTATTTCATTAGGCAGTGGTCTTAACCACAGACTTGCAAGTGATTTCTATTGTATAAGTTATGACTTAAATTCAGATATGACACCAAAATATTTTTAGAAGCCTATTAAGATATTGAACTGCTTCTCAGATGATGTGTAAGAGAGCTTTCCTAGTGGCTGCATTCAGGTACTGGAATTCTCTTCCTAGGGAATTCCATCTAGCCTTTTCTCTGTTGGCTTACAAAGCATTTTTTTGTTGCTGTTAAATTGGTTTTGATTTTCTGTTCCATTTAAAAATTTAGTTCACTTACTGCTATTTGTATTTGCTCTAGTTTTTAATCTGCTTGTTTTATATATTTTGATATTGCTCTTTTTAGACTGTATGAAAATTTTGTGCACTATTGTTGCTAGGCATCTTGGGGTTTATACATTAAAAACAAATAGTATAAATTTAAATGTTGAGTAATTAACATGACTAATAAATATTTAAATTTAAATAATAAATAAATAAACATTTTTCATAAGTTATGGGATGCATTGCAAAACATGGATGAATATAACATCAGTGCCACAATAAATTATAAAAAGCTTACAAAGGATGGAGATAAGAAGCATTTTATTGCTGAATAAAAATGTCTGTTTACTAAAAGGAAGAAAATATTATTATCAATTTTTTTCTTCCTCCAAGTTCTAAATAGATATATTAATTCCAAGAAGAGACTTAACTCATTCCACAAAACATCAAATCCATCTCCCAAAACAGAATAGAGTAATGTATGATGTTGATAGATACAGAATTCTATTCTCCCCAGAAAATTGCCTGTATAGAGTTCTTTAAAAAAAAATCTAGCTAAAATTGCATTTTAAATTGACATTTCTTCCTCTTTCCAGTATTTTGCTTTCTTCCTGATATTTATAGTTTGCTTTCATTTTTGACAATTACATTGTTCTCTTTTCTCCCAATAATGGTATCTCTTTGCCCAAAATATCTACTTCACACTTGACAAAGTCTGCAATTGTTTTTTGTCAGTTAAACTGAAAATCTGCTACTCAAGATTTACCTTCAATTTCCTTTAGGTTTGTTTCACAGTCATTCTGTTTTTCCACTATAAATAAGAAAACTGTGTAGAAAAGCCCTGGTGGCGCAGAAAAGCCCTGGTGGCGCAGTGGTTAAATGCCAGTACTGCAGCCACAACCTTGTGAGTTCAATCCTGCAGGGTTCCAAGTTGACTCATAGAATCACAGAGTTGGAAGAGACCACAGAGGCCATCCAGTCCAACCCCTTGCCATGCAGGAACACACATCAAAGCATTCCCAACAGATGGCCATCCAGCCTCTGCTTAAAAACCTCCAAAGAAGGAGACTCAACCTTCCATCCTTGCATAGGTCAGTAAAATGAGTACCCAGCTTGTTGGGGGCAATTAGCTAACACATTGCAAACTGCTTAGGGAGTGCTCAGCACTTATAAGCGTATAGAAATGTAATTGCTATTGCTACTGCTACTTGTGCACACATTTCCATATCTATCATCTCAATCCAATGCATGTCTACTTAAATGTAAATTCCATTGAATTCAGTGAAATTTAGTCCCAGGTAGATCAGGAACAGTATTGCAACCTGTGATAGCATCCAGAAAAACAGAAATTACAAGGTAAACAGTCTTGTTTTGCAAGCCATCAGCATAAATCATACTGTTTTCACTAGCTTACTTGCTACCACTGGATTCATGGTTGGTTGTGGTACTCCTTAATTGAACATGTGAGTAATTCATTTGAATTAAAGACATTTCAGTGATTAATCTGAATTTTAGATTACATATTGATTTTATTCCAGTATTATGTTTCAGGGCCAGAGTGGTATCGTGGTCTGATCATTGAACTACAACACTGGAGACCAGGGTTTGACTTCCTGCTCAGCTATGAAAACCCACTGCATAACCTTTGGAAAGTCACACTCAACCTCAGAGGAAGCCAAAGGCAAAGGCAAAAACCCTTCTGAACAAATCTTGCTGAGAAAACCTCATGATAGGGTCACTATGAATAAAAAATGATTGCAGGTACACAATATCAACAATCATCTTTCAAGAGAGCCAGTATAGTTTGAGTGTTGGGCCATTTCCTCACTAGACTATTATAGTGCTATTATTCCACTTTCAACATCCTATGGAATCCTGGGGTTTGCAGTTCAGGGAGGGGCCTCAAAGGATTTTGAAAGTGGAGTAATAGCACTATAACAGTCTAGCGCGGAAATGGTTTTCAACTAGGAGTCTGGGAGAGCAGGGTTTGAATTATTTCTCAGCACAATATTTGATTATCCTACTATGAACCTGTACTGAGGACAAAAGGCCACTGTTAGCACTGAATATGGAGATAGAGAAGGGTTTCCAATTGGCAAGGAGGTCAAGCAAGGCTGCAATTTATCACTCATTTGTTTAATTTGTACTGAATATATCATACACAAAGTTGGATTAGACTCTAGTGAAGGAGTGTTGAAAACTGGAGGAAAGAACATCAACAGTTTAAGATATGCAGACGGTACAGTACTACTGGAAGAAAATAACAAAGACTTGGAACAACTACTGAAGATAGTCAAGGAAGAAAGCATAAACACAAGTTTACAGCTGAACATTAAAAAAACAAAAAAAAAGACCACAGATGATTTACATAACTTTAAAGGAAAAAGTTCTTATACATTGGCTCAGTCATTAATCAAAATGGAGACTGCAGTTAAAAAATCAGAAGAAGATTAGGACTTCAAAGGGCAATTATGAAGCAACCAGACAAGATCTTCAGGTGTAAAGATATATCATTGAATACCAAAGTCAGGATTGTCCATCCCATTGTATTTCCAGTTTCTATGTATGGTTGTGAAAGCTGGACAGTGAAGAAGGCTGATGGGATGAGAATCAGTTCAACTGAGATGTGGTGCTGGAGAAGAGTTTTGTAGATACCCTAGACTGCCAAAACAACAAATAAATTGGTCTTAGAACAAATCAAACCTGAACTCTCCCTAGAAGCCAAGATGATTAAGCTGAGACTGTTGTACTTTGGAATATCATGAGGAGATATGACTCAGTAAAAAAGACAGAAACGTTGGAAAGGTAGAAAGCAGAAGAAAAAGAGGAAAACCACATGGCAGATAGATAGACTCAGCCAAGGAAGCCATAGCCCTGAGTTTGTAAGACCTGAGCAGGACTGTTGATGATAGGGTGACTTAGAGATCTCTGATTCATAAAGTCATTGTACATCGAAATCAACCTGACCGCAGTCAACAACAAAAACGGAAACTTAGAGCCTTTCCGCACTACATTATTAGAGTGCTATTATTCCACTTTCAACATTCTATGTAATCCTGGGGTTTGCAGTTTAGGGAGGGGCCTTTAGAGTTCTCAGCCAGAGAGCTCTTTGGCCTCAGGAAACTACAAACCCCAGAATTCCACAGGATGTCAAAAGTGGAATAATAGCACTATAACATGTACTGCAGAAAGGCCTCTACTAGGTGACCCTGGGCAAGTCACACTCTCTCATCCGAAGAGGAAGGCAATAGTAAACCTCCTTTGAATAAATCTTGCCATGAAAACCTTATGGTAGGATGGCCATAAGCTCGAGTTAACTTGAAGGCACGCAAGAAAAATAATATTACCTTTCAAATATCTGTATGTTGGCTAGAATGAACTGGCAAAGAATTTAAATGTTCAGCTTTGTGAGACATTGCTGTTAGGTGTTTGAAATAAGAGCTTGTTTGCAAATCATGCAGTTGTGATTGCTTCTAAGTTGTGAATCTATAGACCACCTCCAGACATTTACTTAGGGTTAGGTCCCCACTGGAGGATAATTACTGTGAACATTTCTATCAACATAGAGCTTGTTCATATGTGCATTCAGCAGAATGGCTTTTTCTGAAACGAACCACAGCTGGGGGCAAATTCCATCTCTTAATGTTCTTCCCTAAAAGGCTCTCTGAATTTTACCAAACTGAGCACTTATCCCATCAGGTCAAGGAAAAGTATTCAACTTAGTCTCCCTTCTGACATGGTATTTTTCTGTGTGCAAAACCTGTGATCTCCCAGCTTCTGACCCAAGTGGTGCAGTCCACTTCTTAAGTCTGCTTAGTGCATTTGTAAAGTGGGTACAATAAAACATGATTTGACTAAAACTGAGTTTGAGAAACAGTTGTGCACAGTTGTGAGAAACAAATGAACCTTTGATTGGTAAGATGTATAAACTTTTGTTAAAATTAGAGATGGAGGAAGAGGTGGTCAAGAATTGTATGATAAGAAGGACAGAAAACATTGGGCATAACATTTAGTTGGAATAAAGGGAAATGTGGTCAGAGGGATTTAAGTTCATTTTATGTTACAATCTTAAAGAATTTTTTTATAAGATGATGTAGTAGTGGTACTGGACTCCAGTATATACAGAATATACACATTTTTCTAGGATGATGTATTGGTGATACTGGATTCCAATACACAAAGATGTTTCGAATGGATGCTGGAAATATAAGCAATAAGTGGGAACTTCTTATCACATGTGGTGGGTTTGTGACACCCCCCCCCCCCAGAAAAATCTGGAATCAACACATTTTATGGTGTGCAAAATTTTGAAAGTTGAGGTCCAATTGACTCTGGAATTGTATTTGTTAGGATTAATAGAGAAACAGCTGTGATAAAAAAGTGACAAGATATTACAATATATGACTACCACAGCACGACTGTTATATGCACAGAAGTGAAACAAAACAGAAAGTCCAATGAAAGAAGACTGGCTGATAAAATTGTTGATCTTAGTTGAAATGGATAAATTGACAATAATGATAAGAGGAAAATCAATCATGTCTTCTGTGAAAAATAGGAACCTCTAATAAGCTTTTTCAAGAAAAAGTATGGAGATTAGGATTTAGTATGTTGGAAAGCATAGCAGTGCAACTATTAGGTTATTAGCAGCAAGAGATTTTTTTTTGAAGTAATGCTACCTAAAAAAAGGAAAGTTGGAACCAATCTTTTAAATGTGTTTATTGCTTTTTTTCCTCCTCTTTTTAGTTAAGTATTTAGTGCTTAGTATTTTCTCATATTTATATTTTCTTTATTGGTTAATTTGGTTGTTGATCTTACTTACTTTGCTTTTTTTTTTTTTTTGCTGTTGTATTTGCATATGTTTTTATTAGAACTGTTGAGACAGGGATTTTTAAAAATCACTATCTCTTAAAAGTTACAGAATATACATGGCATAGAAGACATTGATCTTGCTGAATGCTTTGCAGTTGACTTTGGAACTGCTGATTTATGTAGCAGAAGAATTTCTGAAGGTGCCTCCTGGGCAAAACAACAGAATTTGAACCAGTAACCAAGTGTGATTATTTTCCTTTAAATCTGGATGGGGACAATGGTGTCCCATCATCAGTGTTATCTGACTCAGCCATACTCACCTAGTTGTGTTAGCAGCATGCATGATTGCTACAGTGTGTGCTTGTTTTTCACAAGGTTAACTTCAATTGTAACAGGATGCATTTTGTTCATAGCTGATTGCCATTTACCACAACTTTATATTTTTCCTCCACACCTGTGTATACTCTCACGAAATGAGTTTTTTTTCCCTACAGTATACCATTTAAAATAATACAAAATCTGTTTTCTTATTTAAAAAAGGAAAAAAAGTATAGATGGATATAATATTGTGAAATGCCATCTGAGAAACAGGAAAAAATTCTTTAATACAAAATGGAGCCGAACATTATCTCTTATTGTGCTAAGAGATATAGTAAATATGTTTCAACTGTAATTACAAAATTACCTTCTCCAGTTTTCTGATGCTCTGGAAAAATGAAATGATAACAATGTCAAGCAAGTACGTCCCTTAATTAAAAATCGATTTTCTTTTCTTGCCTCTGTAGACATGACTGACAACCATGTGTTGGGGAGCCTGCCTTGCTCTGTGTCAAGGGACAAGTTATCAATACTTGAATTCTGTGCTGGAATAAGCGATCATTTGAAGCACTGTCATGTTTGATGTGATCACCCTGTGATTGCTGTCAGGTTCTGTTGATTCTTCTTTATAACCCTTGTATTGATTTATTTAAATAACTCATTGAACAACAACAACAAAAATACTGAACTTCAGTGGCTCACATATTGAACTTGTTATTATTAAAATGAAATGTACAGTCACTTTGCTCTTAAAGGTATAAAGCAAATTAAAAGCATCGGGCTGGGAATTCTGCAGCCCTCCAGATATTGTTGGACTGCAACTCCCAGCAGCATTATCCACCACAGCCGATAGTAAGGAATGCTGGAAGTTGCAGTTCAACAGTATCCAGGCAACTGCATAATTGCCATTGCCATCCCTACGCATGTGCTACAGCAATTCTATTTTCTACCTTAAAAGCAGGGAGTTTTGTGGTTAGTACAGCCAATGTGGTGTAAATGGTTTGAGTCTTGGACTATGACTGTAGAGACCAGGGTTCAATTCCCTTCTCAGCCATGGAAACCCACTGGCTGACCTTGGGTGTGTCACACACTCAGCCCCAGAAAACCCCATGATAAGTTCCCCTTAAGGTTGCTATAAGCTGGAAACAACTTGAAAGTGTACAACAACAAGAACAACGGGGAACATAGAAGTTGAAAAATAGTCTGTGTTGGCACTATTTTGTGAATGAGTCAGGAAACAATCTATCAGACACTAATGTATTCAACTTGGTGAAATTTATTCTCTGCAATTCACCCACTTCATTCAGTCATCTAATTCAGTCCATGGAAATCTTTCTGAAAAATCTCAAGGGAAAGGTAATTTATCTTACATGCTGACTCAGCACAAAACTCTCCTTATAAACATCAATATCCCATTAATAATCTATGTGAGACCCTGATTATCTGTCAGAGACCTTGTAGTCCATTTACTGCACTATAAGACCAGAAAATATCCTGAAAGTTTTAATGACCCAGAAGAATGTTTCCTAAATTCACACACACACACACACACACAAACACACACACGAACATAGTGTGAAAAGCAAAATGAGGGCTTTGCACCCTGTAAGAATTCTGCCTCCTCCCCAAATTGCTAGAATTGCAGTAACTTCAAACTTCAGTTGACCATTGTGCAAGGAAAGGTCATGCAAAGAAAAGTGGCAGGCACAGTTACTAACAGAATGCAATCACAACAAACACAAGAATTCTAGGTGTGAATGATTTTCAGTATCTCACTCTTTGCCATGCTAGAAATTTGGAGGCTGAACAGGGGAGAATTTTTATTTGGGGTGCAACACCCTCATTTTGCTTTGTTACCCTGTTTACTGGGGGTCCCGGGAGGGACACCAAAACGTGCTCAACTATAGGTAGGGAAAATTAGCTCAGAGCACTGTTTTAGCATTACGAGAGGCAGGGTAACTTAGCAGGAACTTGTAACCCAGTCAGGCCAAGTCAAGGAGCAGACTGGTTTGAAAATAATGAATGGTCTTTATTAAATACAAACACAATGTAAGCAACACACGCACACAGATAACTACGGAAAATAAAGGTGTGAGTAAGATAGTGGGATTTTCAGAGGGATAGTTGGTTTGGGTGATATGACACCTGTCCTGAAGCTTGAGTTCGTTGGTCTGGAGTCTCAGTACATGGGACTGAGGGGACAGCTCGCCAAACAAAGCGGCAGCAAGGCTGGATGGAAGTCCGGAGCAATCCGAGGAAGGTTTCGGAATCAGGGGTTTTTATAGGGAGAAGTGTGACAGCTTTCAATAGCTATATACCTGCTACATCTTTATGCATGTATTATGTATATATAATATATTGATATGATATGACATAATGGAAACAAGGTTTACCAAAGTCAAAGGTTTAAGTACTAGTAACTGGGGAACAAATAGGCAATGGCTTTGTGCATACATAACTACGCCAACAAATCTGCCAAGTGGCTTACTTTTAATCAGGTGCAAGAGAGGGGTTAATACTTTATGGAGGATCCAATCATTCTATCCGCTTCTTTAATTCACGCCTTTTTTCTCACAGATTCCTAGTCCTCTGCTTTCTTTTAGGATTGCAATAAAAATGGATAGACGTTGCAGTGCCACCCACAATATTTCTCAAGTGGCCTGAAAAGAAAGCTCTGGTTTTAAGAAGGCTTTGATAGAATCCACTGCTTGCTATTACTACTGCTGGCTGCAGTTATTGACACAACTTGCCTAAACCAATAAAGATCATGGAGCTGTTAGCTCTCTCCAAACCCTTACTCATATGACATCTGACTTAATTTCTTCCTGAAGGAGCCTTAGGAGCAGGAGACAAAGGCCTCTGTTACAGGCCTAGCTGCAAAGGACAAAAAAGGGAAAAGAAGCAGCTGGGAGAGGGGGAGGAGGAGAATTGTTTTTGCACTGTGAGCTTTCACAATGCCAACACAGCGGGAAGGCTGCAGAGTTTCTCCCTTCTCTAACCAACATCCCACCCGCTTTCAGCAACCCAGTGCTAGGAAGGGGTTCCTGTTTGTGACAACTTAAATGCTCTTGGACCTCAACAGTAATATGTGTATATGTACCTTCAAGTTGTGTGTCAACTTTAGGTGACTTCATGAATTTAAAAGGATTATATGTCATAACCTTTCCTAAATTCCTTTGTCTCTAAAGTTTGATTATGTATTGGTCTGGAGGCAGCAGGCGTGGGGGGAAATGAACATTTCCTGACCCAAAATGTGATTTCCTGGGACTTAGATACCATCATTAAAACTTTCTTCCATGTACTTCTGCTTCAGACAACAGCGAGAAATAGGAAGGAGATGAATAGCTGAGCAAGCATTCTCTGCTGACCACAGCAAGCTCAGTGGTTACAAGATATATTTTAAGGACACTATCTTTATCCAGAAAGTCTGGGCAAAGGATGGCTTTACAGATGTTTATGGACTGCAACAATCTCTAGCCTAGACAGCATAGCTGAACTGGGATGATAGGAGTTACCTCCAAAAACATCTGGAGGACTCAAAATTGCCAGCTCCCATTATATTTGCTCATTTGGGTAAAGCTCCATTGGCCCTAAGGCACTTATTTCTAGGCAAACAGTTTAAGTGGCTCAAAACACTTTGATGCACTTCAAAGTAGAAGAAACTCAACAGATTTAATATTTTCCTCTCTTTTCCATCTTAAAAGTTCTGTTCCTCAAAACAGATGCCTCATTCTGTGTACTATGTTATAGATCTTGGTTATTTTGCTGTGTGTTTTTAAAAATTAGTTTTATAAATTAGCTTGAGGATTTTATAACCAGTGAAAAGGTGTGGTAAAATATGCCTGTTCAAAAATACAGACTGAATTCTGATCATACTAAGTCAGTCTTTGCTAGTGGGATGCTGCTTATTTTACCTCTACCCCATAAACAAGTAAAAAAGTTATTTCAGAGAAATGCAATAATAATATTCAATTCAATAATAGTGATTACATACTAGTGTCAATTTAAAACTGTATCTGCTTTTTGTAAAGAAAGATTAATTACTGTGATTTATGAAGTAACTGTTGGAATCTCCTGTGGCTGCGTTGTTAAATGCTGTCAAATCAACTTCCACTTACAGTGACCCTGCAAATGAGAAGCTTCCAGGTCACCCTATCATCAAGAGTCCTGCTCAGATCTTGCACATTCAGGGCCCTGGCTTTCTTGATTGAATCTAGCCATCTGTATGTAAGGTGGTTTTCCTCCTTTCCTACCTTGTTTATGTATCTTCAAGTCACCTGTAAACTTATGGCAACCCCATGAATTTCATAGCATTCTCTGGTGCAAGTTCCTTCCTCTGAAATATAGCCTACTGCATCAGGCCTTCCCTGGCAGTCTCCCATCCAAGCACTAACCAGCGCTGATCCTGCTTAGCTTCCAAGATAAGAAGTGATTTGTTTGGACCAGCTGCCCTTTACCTTATCAAGCTGCATTGTCTTTTCTAGTGAGTCATCATGTGTCCACATTCTGACAGTCTTGGTTTACTCATTTTTGCTACTAGGGAGCAATTTGCTCAAGGACCTATTCATTTTTAATTTTTATTTATTTCAGCCTTCTATGGTACAGGCTCAATTTGCTCAAGGACCCATTCATTTTTAATTTTTATTTATTTCGGCCTTCCATGGTACAGGCAGATCTCTTCTACAGCACATTTGGAATGAGTTGGTTTTATTCCTGTTAGTTTTCTTCACTGTCCAGATTTCACAGCAATAATCCTCAGTCTTCTGTGATACTCTTGGGTTAAAAAAAGATGAAAGTTGGGAAAACCCCAGGGTTCTGCGTGGAAGAGGAAACTGGTAGGCAAATCCGTAAGAGTTTAAATAAGAGATGACCACAATGGGTCTGGCGGGATTTTGTACGCTAATAATTTTGAACGTCCGTGGAGCGCGACCCATTTAAAGTGCTTATGCGATTCTTATTTTTGCTGCAACAGACGACACCACGTTTTCGAAAACTGAGTAAGAGAAGCGAGTGGAAAGCGCGGCTGACAGAGGAAAACGAAGTCGAAACAGAGATGAAGTGGAGAAACGCAGCCACATTAACCCCGGCTATAGAATTATTTTTAAAAAGTCCCTGAGGCACAGCCAGGCCTTCTCTAATCCGCTTCCTCACTGGCTGTTACGAATGCCAATCAGTTCGGTGAAGCGGCCCACAAATCCTAATGGTCCCGTCTCCGAGCTTTTTTTTATTTTGGCCCCACCTCCTTTCTTAGCCTAGATACGACCGAGTGGGAGGGGCTAATTTTCGCAGGCTCGAGCGGGCCGGGGGTGGGGAGGAGAGGGTTGTAGGGACCTCGGCCGCCACCGCTGTCTGTTGCCGATTGTAAGGGAGTTAAGCTAGCGAGGCTTGTCGCGCGCATCTGACTGAGAGGCGGCAGATGGAATGTGGAACACGGTAAGTCCGAGGCGGGCGGGGGGGGTTACCCTAAGAAGGAGGGTGAAACCCACCGACGAGTAAAGCGCGCTTTCATAATCCCCCCCCCGCTTTTGAGAATGAGCGCCCCCTCCTCATTTGTAACGGCGACGAGGGAAAGGGAGGCAATAGTGACTTTTAATTCCGAGCGAGGCGGCCAGAAGTCCCCCCTCGTGAGGGACTCCTTCCCTAAGTTTGTGAGGCGGGAGCTTATAGTGATTTAAGGCAAAAGGAGCCCTCCCGCCGGCGTTATTCGATGCCCTTTCCCGCCCGGGGAGCTTGAGGGATTCTTAATTTTTCCTTCGCGCATACGGAGCGCCTCGGGGGGGGGGATTAAGCGGCCGCCAGAGCCCCTTTAAACGGGGGCGGCTGAGTGGGGCGAGGCGTGTGGGATGAGGCCGCCGTGGGTCTCTCGTTGTCGTCCGCCGCCCCCTGAGGTCACCGCCCGTCTCTCTTTCGGTGCTAACCACGGAGTCGTGTTGCCTTGTCTTTTGAGAGTACTTATCCCTATCCCCACCCGCCCTTTTCGTGCCTGTTTTGGAAGGAGTTGCGACTCTTTATTCCCCCCCCGAGCCCCGTTTCTCCAACAAAGTGCTTTACTGGAACTGTGTCTGTATGGGGGAAGGGGCGTGGGGCGGGGAGAGCTTGTGCCCAACCCCCCGTTCCCCTTCCCCACATACATCAAGTCGCCCCCGGGGCTTTTGTGACCCGCTTTTGCAGGAGGCATCTCCGTTATGGAACAAGTAGTTCCTTCATAGAGATTTGCATTTGCCTTAGTAGTCTTTTCTTCTCAAATCCCCAAGTCGAAGTTCCTCTTTTGTCCGCAAAAATAAAATAAATTAAACTACACACACGCACGAAGCGCTATAAAAGGCTGGTAGAATATTTCAGTCCTGTCTCCCCTCAGTTGCAGCAGTTTGCAGATCTCTGGTGCTGAAAATAAGTAACTCCATACTGAGATTTCTAAATATTCTTTTTGCCCCCCCCGCCCTTATTTTTCTTTGCATAGAAGCATGCTTTGTAACAGCTTTAAAAGTTCTTCCTTTGAGGTTTTGCTTGTGTGGGGTTAAGATCCATTAAAAAAGTTCTCTTACAAGTCAAATGTTTGGTTATCAGAACATATATGGGTATTGGTTGGGGAATAAAATCAGTGTGCCATCTTTCCCTTGACTTCCTAATAAAACTATTATTCTATATTCATTTTTTAAAATCACTCTTCTGCTGCTTGTTGTGTGGTTCTGGAGCTTTTAGCTGGCTAACCTGACATTGCAATGCAGAAACTAAGGGAAAGCTAGCTAAATTGCTGAGAATTGAGCTGACTGAAATCGTTTACAAGTAGGTTGCAAGATGTGAAACATGTGGAATACAAGAGACTTATCAAATGCAGAGGGTAGTGGTACGCCTCATATAACAAAATACTGTAGTTGTCTTGAGTGTTACTATCTTTAACAGCAAATTTGATACCAGAGGCAGAAATAACATGGAAAGAATAGAAACAGGCCTCTACACCACAAAAAGGAACACCACTTCAACATGTTTCCTTCAAAACTAGATAGCATGCAACTATGAAATGCATCAACAAAGTCAGGTAAGCCTTGTATAAGTAAATAAATGTGTTTTGAATCTTTTAAAGATTACGTGAAAGCTTCTTCCAAAATGCATCTTGGGATGGATGCACAAGTCCAATTATGTACAATGATGTACTAAAATAGCATCCTTTATATAAAATGGCAAAACGGGGGCTTGCTTTTTGGGTTTTTAAAAATATTTTCAAGCCATGGTTGGTTGAATCCGTGGATACAGAATCTGCAGATATGAAGGGCTGACTGTTTTTTTTGGGGGGGGGTTCATGCAGTGGGTAGCTGGTGATGCAGCTTTGTTCCCCTTTTCTTTCTTGCTGATCACGCTTGCTCATAAGGGATTGTGAAGGCAACTGCTGTTTACCTTGCCAGTTGTAGACAGGCACATACAGCAACAGTAGTATTAGTTAGAAAAGAATCCTGCCCTTTCCCAGATAAAGTTTTATTTCTTGCATTGCATACTGCAAACACACTAAAAGTACATTTCTGCATCCCTCTTTCCAGTTTCAGTGCTGCTGAAAATGTCCAGCCAGGGAGAAGTGGGCAAGAAAAGGGGTGCTGGGTAGACACGAAAAAACTTCCTAAAAGGAGCTTTGTTGTCAGAGGCTTTGTTAATTGAGCTGAAGAATGCTTGTGTAGAAAGAAGTACTGGAGGCCTAAACGTCTGGATAGTAAGGTCTCTTTCACATTACACAGTTATAGCACTTTGATACCACTTCAACTGCCATGACTGCATCCTGCAGAGTCTTAAGATTTGTAGTTTGGTATGGCACTAATGCTCTCTGGCAAAGAATTCTAAATACCTAAGTGTCTGTATCAGAACAAGATTCTGGTTTCTTCCAGAACAAAACTCTGGTATTCAATAATCTTAAAAATTACTTATCCGTTTTGGCTAGAATAGCACAGTGGGTTCTTTGTGTGGCTAAGTTCCATAATTAGAAAATTTTAACTATGTTGTTGTGCTGTCTGAATTTTCCCAATCTGATTTGCTATTAACTGACAAACCACAATTGGAAATAGGTGAAGTAGTGAACAATGAAAGCAAGTAAAATAGTTTTACCACCCACGTTAGGTTCTAAAACACAGTTTATTGTAATGCTTGATAGTACTGGGTCACTGGGACTTTACCACTTACCATCTGTACTGACTTTCCCCACAGAGGTTTCATACATTTCTGGGAGTAGTTTATTATAGAATAGCTTCCTTACAATTAAACAGTAGCTGAAGGCATGAATGTACCTTTTTATTTCCTATCTCCTGGGCGCACTTGTTGTAAGTAGGCTTCTGACAACATGTGTCAATTTGATGTTGGTGTACCTAAAATTATAAGAGTAGTAACTGTCTTGCATGTATGTGCCTATTAGTAGCAAAAGCACTATGTTGTAGCTGCTAGTGACATCAATAGCAGACAGCACAGATTAATGGCAGATCTAGCTCATGAGTACTGTAGATGGATGAGTGCATTTCCCAAGGCACTGTTACAGATATGTCAACATTATCTGTAGCTGCCTTAACCCACTGAGACATTTCTCTTTCAACAGATTTTACTGTCTCATGTACTTTCAAGGAAAAGCAGATTCAAGCTTTTGCTTCAGGAAATTTGTACACAAAGCTATGCGGTGGGTGGGAATAGATATGTCTGCATATATTCTTCTCTCTTACATAGTGTTTTCTGTTCTCTTAGACTCACATCATCTCTCTGTCTCACAGATGAGTGTGCAGAGAATGCCTCCTGCATTTGTGGCCCTAAATCACACTGACCATAGAAAAGGAATATAACTAGATGTGGAAATCTAAATTACATAAATAGGGAATCAACATTTTTAAAGAATATTTGAAAACACTCCTTGATCTGATCTTTCAAAATAAGGTTGAGATGATGATGCAGTGTGGATGAAATGTTGACTGAGGAGATCTTATAGGACGCCCTAAGGATGATCCCTGCTTTGAGGGGATTTAAGTTCAAGTTAAAACATAAAAGTTTAACTTTGAACCAGGAATAAAATGGCAAATGGTGTGGCTTTTTACTGCATGATATTTTCAGAAAATAATAATTTTTATTCATATGTTAAATTATTCACCATTTCATTCTTGCTGTGTCTTTTTTGCTTTCGTGTTTCTTGTTTTGAGTGTGCCTCAGATCCCAGCTTTGGAATGTTCCTCAGAAGTCAACCAGTCTAGCTTCCTGATACAAGAAATTCCCTGCTACAGATCCCTGAGCAGAGTTATTCCCTCTGCTTAAAAACAACCCTGAAAAGGATAATCTATCAACACATGCTTTCTGTTCCAGTATTGAACTACTCTTTTCATTAAGTTCTTCCTAATGTTTAGTCAGAATATACAATCACCTGTTGATTTGGGTCTTACCCTGAGTAGCAGCAAGAAACAAATTTTGCCCCACATGTGACAACTTTTCACAAATTTTAAGATAGCCATCATTTGCCTTTTAATCATCTTTTCTCTTGGTTAAACTTAGTATGAGCCTGCCTCTCAATACAACTTGAATTTTTCCAATCATTTAAAAACAAATATAAAAGAAACTAAAGATCTGTAGGAATCCTTAGTACTAAGAAGTACTAAGAGAAAGACCAGGTAAATTTGAATTCTGTGGTAATAAAAGCTAATGGCACTGAGATGAACTAGCTTGTTTCCCAATTGTAGTATAATAGACTATTTAATTTATAGCCTACCATTCTTCTTGTATAGGACCTTTTGGCTTGTAATTTATAAATCTGTAAAAATGTATGTTAAGTAAGCCAGCTAGTGGGTAAGACTGCAGTCCTGTACACCAGTGATGGACAAAGTTCAGGGGCTGTTTTCCTGGCTGCAGAACCTCGGCTGCATCAGCTTCTCCACATGAAACTGAAAGTGACTGAGGGAACCATATAATTTCCACCAGTGTTATATATGCTTGCTTGGGAAAAAGTCCCATTAAGCTCAGTCAGAACTAGTTCTGAATAGACATGTACAGATTTGCACTGGAAGTGTCATAGTATCAGTTGTCTTGAGGGTTTGGGCTAGTGATGTGGGCTATTTCCAGAAAACTTCCAATCACAAAATAGTTCTGTTGCCTTGGTGGGAATCTTAATTTATCTTTTTAATTTTATTTAAATAAATCAAAACTTAAGAAATACTGAACTCAGTGGTGTTTACTCCCTATTAAACTTGTTCAGAGAGCCAGTGTGGGGTAGTGATTTCAGAGTTGGATTACAGCTCTGGAGACCAGAGTTTGGATCCCTGCTCAGCCATGGAAACGCACAGTGTGTCCATAGGCAAGTCATACTCTCTTAGTTCCAAAGAAGGCAAAGGCAAACCCTCCTCTGAACAAATCTTGCCAAGAATACCTCGCAATAGTTTTGTTTTATGGTTGCCATAAACTGCAAATGACTTGAAGGCACAGCACAACAACAAACAACATGTTCAGATTTGCAGCCTAATGTGGGAAGCTGAAATTGCTGATGAAGGTGCTGAATGCCTGATGGTATCTGTATGTAGAAATACACGTGCTTCTATGGCTACTTGCAAAAAGAAAAAAAAAGTTTGATCTTCTATTTTGCTAGTATTTTATCTGTTCGAGTTGCCCACTTTAGCCTGCACCATGTGTATTCATTGATGAAATTTATATGTATGGTTTATTATGTAAATGATCCTTGGCCTTTGCGCTTCTATGTACCCTGTCATTTTTTGGCACAGCTGTGAAGATGAGATTGACTTGTTTCAGTAAATTCTAGTTCAGGCTCTTAGCTGCTAGTCTGGGTTTGGAAATACCTAGGTTTAGACAGCTCTGACTAGCACTGCCACCAGCAAATGCTTCCATATTTGATCTCTTATTGCCTGTGCCAATGGGAAATTTGATGAGCCTCAAATTCGTTCATGTAGTAACCATAATTTATATCCGCATCTGAATGTACCACCATACCATTCTGAACACATCTAATTTTTCAAAGCTTTGCAGGACTAGACCTGGATAGTACATTGATATGAGACCACTAGGGAAATTCCAGAGAGGGTTATCTAGTCAGAAACCCTAGAGAACTACCAGCAGCTAGAATAGAGAATACTGGGCTAGATGGACCAGTGGCAGTAAAAGTCCATCTTACACTGACAGCTTCCAGTGTTAATAAGTAATGGTATGAAATTATACATTCTAAATGTGAAAAAACTCCCACTGCATGTCACTATATGGACTTGTTGCTGATGTTTGCCATCAAGTTGGCTTTGCATTATGGCAACCCTATAAAAGATAGACAACCAAGAGCTGTGGTCCTCAGTAGTCCTTCTCAGGCTCTGATAGGGTAGATATGGTGGTGAAATGACTGACTCATTGACAACCTAGTAATTAATGGTGATCAAATCTAATATATAAAAGTCAAAGTTTGTTTGTTTGTGTCAGGCGAAGACCTCATATGATTGTCTTCCTAAGAAGATTCTGTGGAATCCTGGGGTTTGCAGTTTAGAGAGGGGCCTTCAGAATTCTCACCCAGCGAGCTCTTGGGCCTCAGTCAACTGTGTCTGTCTTGAATAGACCTGTTACCATGGAGATGAGGCCTAACAGCAAGGAGGAGGGCAGTGTATTCCCTCACGAATCCAACCTCTGTATGTTAATAACTCTGAATACAGGTTGAATTGGGGAATATGGGGGAAAGTAACAGGTATTAAAGAAGACAGTTTGGAGAATTAGAGACACAGGATCTCAAATCTTTCTGAGAAAATAAAATCTTGCGCAACACCAGGTGAATACGCTAGTATGTAATGAAAGTCGGAAAGACTATTTTGGTGGTAGTTCACGATTATATCACTGTATGAGTATACCTCTGTTAATCAAGTAGATATTTTCTTGGCTGTGACCTCTTTAACAGAAAATGTAGTATTAAAGCAGAAATTACATGGAAAGGATAGGGATAGGTTCCTTTATCAAGCATTTGAGCATATTTCAAGTGACCTTGTTCTTCAAAACGAACAATATGGCCATGTGAAATGAAACAGGCAAGTCAGTCTTACTTTCCTAAGTAAAGAAAAGCGTTCTGAGCCTTCTAAAGACCACTTGAAAGCTGCCTCTAAAATGCATATAGGATTTTTTTTTTAGAAAACCAGTCTCCACATTTATTGTTTCCATTTGGGTAGCTGAACTTACAAATCTATTTTTTTTAGCATGTTGAGAGGAGCTTGTAAGGCAGGTTATCTGCAGTAAAATCCTTCCAGCTAGACAGAGGAGGGAAGAGGGAAGTAGGTAGATGTAGGAAGACTTTGAAAAAAGGAGCTTCTTTATCAGAGGCTTTGTTAACTGAGGTCTGCTTTTATGCAAATCTGTTAAAAATGGAAGAAGGGAGGGCTGCTTGCTCCAAACCTTGCAGCAGCTAGACAGCAAACTGAACAGAACAGTAGAGTTTTTTCCTATTGTCCACATAGTTTGGAAGGAACATGAAATCATCAGTAGCATTTGTTTTAATTGCATTATTAGGATGTACCTGTAAGTTGACCTGCTGTTTGAGTTTAAAACCAAGAGAATAACTGCTAAATGAATCATCTTCAATTACAGAACTTTTACTTACTGTTAGTGGTAACATTAAAAGTAAATGTTGCTGCAGTTTACATGGAAGATATAACTCTCTTGTTGAACAGTCGTGTGTCTGTATTTGAATACAGATATCAGGTCCCTTAAATCCTCACTCTATCAGATACTCAGTCTCTCTCCACCCTCACATCTTATACACAACACAAGTAACAAGCAAATGACATGCAGGGCTGGAGAGAGATGTGAGGATCTGTGATGTGGTGGGAAATGTGGATTCCTGCCAGGCACTGTGCTTGGATTCCCACCATTTCAAGGTCTTCGTGGCCTTCCAGCATCATCATCAGTGTCACATCTTGTCATGTCTTATGTATGAGACATGAGGCTAGAAAGAGACTAAGGATCAGAGAGATGAATGAGGAGTACTCCAGACCAATCTTGAAGGTGGAACTGGGTTTATGATGACAAAAAGTTTCAGTTTTTGGAAGTCTTCGGATTTCTGGATTAGGGATGCTCAACCTGTATTTGTATTTTTGGTCATAATATTTTAACTGGCTTTTAAAAATAGTTTTAAATTAGTATTTTAAATAGGATTGATGTGGGTGTTTTTAAGTTTTGTGCTGTTGTTTTAATTAGAGAGCTGGTGTAGTATAGTGAGCATTAGGTTAGGACTCCTGAGACCAGAATTTGAATCTGCTCTCAGCCATAAAATCCACCCATCTTTTTTGTTATAATATTAAAGCTTTTTTAAAACTAGAGCAATATTTTATCTTATTTCAGTTCTAAGTCAAATAGCTGTTGCTTTGGTAGGAAGTTTTCTTTGTTACATTACTTTTATTTACTTTGCATTTATTCTTCTGGAAGGCAAGAGAGCCACAGTTCTCAGTTCTTCTTTTCTCAGTGTGTTAAATATGCAGCATAATTTCTTATTTTATTGATATTATGTTTATTTATGAGAGCAAACATGATGTAGTGGTTTGAGCTGTAGATTGCAACCCTGGAGACCAAGGTTTGATTCCCCACTTGGTTATGGAAACCCACTAGGTGACCTTGCATGCTTCAAATGCTCTCACTCCCAAAAAAACCCTGTGATAGGTTAGCCACATCTCAGTAGGATCACAGTAAATCAGAAATGACTTGAAGGCAAGTAACAACAATGTTCATTTACTTAAAGTATTTTCACCCCCTCTTCAGCTGTGAAGTTAATTACAAATTAATAAAAAAAATAGAGAGTGTGAAAGAAGGAGAGTGTGTTCTTCATTTCTTCTATGTACAAATTTGTGGACTTAATGTAGTTCTCTGAGAGTATTGATAGTAAATAGTCATAATAATTCAATAAATAGTTTCCATCTATATGGGGCACAATTTGAAGGAGAGCTTCTACTCAAAGCTGTGATGGTTCTTCTGCTTGGCTCTTTTACATAATTAACTGAAAGACCTTAGACAAAATGCTCATATTGTTGAATAGCCTTTGTGCATATTTGGCTACATATTAGCTACACAATTTGTTTTAGGCATGGGCTGCATGTAAATAGATCCTTTCAATACTGTCTTCTGTGTGCATTTGGAAATTCTCTATTGTGTAAGTATGAAGTTGACACGCTAATTACAAGTCTCATTGCTGATAACAATAGAAAAATATAATTGATGGTAGAACTTAAGAACAACACATGTACTTTTCATGTCTCCTTGGTTTATTTTTATATTTCTCTGTTATTTTCAAACCACAAAAATGTAGTTCTTTAGGCCTAAAAACTTTGTTTCCATGGGATTAATGGGCTTTTAAATTTTTTTTAGCATAACTAAGAGACTTATACACATGTGGTTCTGTCCTCAAAGTTGCTCTTATGCTTCCTGAATCATGGTTACTGAGATAGGGGTTAGACTTAAGAGCTTCATAGCATTTTAGAACTGACAGCCATTTGTTCTGTGCTATTGATTGGACATTAGTGTGGCAGTTAGGGAAGGGTGCACACCTGCATCAGGAATATGCTGGTGTTGTAATAGTGCTGTTAATTTCTGTGTGTGTATTTGTCTTTTTAACTGTAGGAAGTTTGTGTCTTGTAAATAAGAATTACCTGACATTGTGTAAAACTATGAAGGGCTTTCTTTTCTGTTTTTCTGTATATTGTTTCATACTGTTCATTATGAAAATACTGCTCAATCTTGCTGCAAGTCTTGTTTGGATGTTGTGCTTGTAATTATTGCTGTATCGCTATCATCTTGCATATTTACTTACAGCTCTGTCAGTATCAGAATACATAAGAAAATAATATGTAGTATAGGAAATCTTACCATGTTGTGCTGCAGCAAAAAATAAAATGGAAAGTTTATACCTTGCTGTACTTGGTTACTAATTGTAACTCTCTAGTGGGTTTGTCTGTCTAGCTCTTACAAGGTTCATGGCTTATATTTTTCTCCTTAACCTTGATGATATTGATTAAGCATGCATCTTTTTATTGCTCTTTCCACTTATGGAACTTAATCCCTAATGGAAGGCTTTGAAGACTATATAGCAAAAGGATGTGGCCCAGAAAAATGCTTATGCATTTGTTTTGCTCAGGAAAGACCAGTTTAAAGCAATGAAGACAAAAAGAAAAGTGTCACCTAATATCACTTAGTAAATAGAAATCTGTGACTTCTGTGAATAAGCTATCTTTTTCATGCTTATGTTTCCAAGGAAGTGTGGGGATAGAAGAATTACAAATAATTAAATTCTACTAGGTAGACACAAGTCATAAGGTAGATTTAATATTTAATGCTTAAAATTTAATATAAAATAATGGTATCTAGGGTGCTCACTTTGCAGGTTATTGAGGAAGGAGGTCACATGATGCAAAAGCACTATCTATTCATTTTCTTTTTTTCTTTTCCTTGCTGATTTTCTTGCTGCATAGTTTAAATCTTAAGTTTTTATAGGACACTGTTCTTGAAAGTATTTGAAATGATTTGGAGTGTCCTCTACTATTAGGGTCACAAAAAGATAAATGCTTTACTTCCAATTGTCCTTTAGTGGTGTGCATGTGTGTCTTGTATACAGGCTCACCATTTCTTTCAGTGACCAGAACGTCCCTTGTTTCTCCTCTGAGAGTAGATTGTATTGATTCCGCATCAGGATTTGTAGCTTCAGTGCATTAGTGGCTGAGTTGTCTGTTTTCTGCTTGGCTGTGATTCTCCTTCTTTCCCATTTTATTTTCCGTTCAAGCCACCATCTTTGTTAGAAAAATCAGTGATACACAGAAACAAGCCTCGCCATACTAGCTGTGCTTACTAAGGCTTTGTGGTGTGGGAAGTCTTGAACTTTGTTAGCTGTAGTTGTATAAAATGTTTTTAGTTCATATGATTTCAAAGATTTTGAGAAGGACATTACTGTTACATCTATAAATATTGCTTGATTAATTAGCTGCCTGCATATCTAATACAGATAACTGTTTTTGGAAAGAAGATCAGGGACATTTTCCTTTGAAAGCGATCATTTGAAGGGATCATTTGAAGCATCTTGAGGCATTTTTTTCATGTGGGAAATATTCTTTTCAAAAAATGCTGTAGAATGTTGCATTTAATTGAATGAAATGTTAAGTGTTTTCAACATTTGTTGAAATAACACAGCTTTGATTTCAAAATGAAATATAATATGGAATAGATCCCATATTCTGTTGTCTTGGGACAGAGAGGGCAAACCACTGATCTTTGTATCCTGTGCCAGGAATTCTGATTCTCAAGATCTTTTGTTGGATAACAATATGAGGTCTCTGATATTTACACAGAATGTAAACAAAGAAGTTTTATGTTACATTTGTGATCCATGGGCAAATCCATAACTTGTCAATCATGCAGTACCCTGTTTTTCATTATCTGTTTGCATTGCCTGAAATGGGACAGAGTCTGTGCTATCCAAGGGCAAACAGCATAAGTTTCAGCATCTCATAACTCACCTGAAAAAAGGTGGTCCTTATGCACACCAAAAGCAAAGTTTTGGAGGATGTAAAATGAAAGTGAATCTAATTCTGATTCAGAAAGAAAAGCATGTTCAACAACTAGAAATTTGTGCAGCACAGTTCTTGGCAAGGTAGATAGATTTTTTTAAAAATGATTTCACAAATAATAAGTATGTTATGTATGTTGCTATTTCCTAAATCAATAAAGAAAATTTTATGGAAGAAAATTACACAAAATTCACTCTCCTTGATGTTATATGCTATTTACAAATTAACATATTTTAGTGATGAGATTTGCACTGTTGCCCAAAACACATGTGAGGAGGCATTGCATGGTTTTTTCCTTGGCAGATTAAACTGATAGTTGTGATTCAAATCAGTGCATCTCAGTTCTTGGTAATTCAGGTTACTTTGATAGTGATCTTTAAGCTCTGCTTCAGTTGTGCTCAGTTTCAAACATCCTGAAAGATAGTTTGTCCACAATCAGTCTCTCCCTTCAACTTTTTTTTTGTAATCACAGGTGTTAATTTAAAAATATTAAACATTAGGAAGAACTTGGTGGCAAGAGCTGTTTGACAGTGGAATTGACGATGGTGGACTCTACTTCATTGGATATATTTTAACAACTTAGGTGGTCATGTCCTAGTGATGTTTAAGCTATGGATTTTTGTACTAGCAGCGTGTTGAACTAGATTACCCTTGGGACCCCTTGCAGCTCTTTAACTTTATATATTTGTAGTAGATACCTCACTGTTACACTTGTTCAAAAATATGTGAAGCAGTATCAGGCAAATTTACTGGTAGTCCTTAAAAAGTTACTCTGATTAATTCTAATATTCTGTACAGCAACATGAACCTGAAATGGGTTTAAACGCATTACAAATTCAATGTATATTAACTAAAACAGAGAATTTAGCCATCCTGTGGTGTACTTGCACAAATCTTGAATATAATGTGCTAGAGAGAATTCAAACATTATACTATCTTTCAGACTAACCCATGTAACATCCTGAATATGTCATCCTTGGTTTCAACCTTTCAGAGTCAATTTTGGGAATGCACAAGGGACTGCAAGTGCCTGTGGGGTTTAGAGGTTTGAACATTGGACTATAATCCTGGAGACCAGGGTTCAGTTTCCCGCTCTCCATGGAAACCCACTGGGTGACCTTGGGTGCATCACACTCTCTCAGACCCAGAAAACCCCGTGATGGGGTTGCTTTAGGATTGCCATAAGTTGGAAACAACTTGAAGGCATGTAACAACAACAAGGGACTTCAGTGGGAATATCTCTCCTTCCCAGTTTCGCTGGATTTTGCCACCTCAGTACAGAATTTCCCCCATTCAGTTCTGATTCTATACAAATTGAATTAGTACTGAAAATCTACTTTGAACAAGTGAGTGTTCAGACAACTTCTCATTCCAGTCTGTCACAAACATGATGAAATTCCTGGTCAGATGGCTACATTCTTAGCCTTGTCACTACAGACTGAGAAATAGTACTGTTACTACACTGTTGGAATAATGACACATGCACTATTTTGCTGGCTGCATTTGCATTGAAGAAGAATCAAGGTTCAGACATGGCAGCACCACTTTCATATTCTAATAAGATATTTGTTATAGTGGAATTTCGTAACAAGTGGGAAATGGATAGTGGGAAATGAATGTCTTTAGGCTTCTGTTAGTGCTGTTGCAGAAAATGTGTACTTTATCAAGAGATCCTTGGGGAAACGAATAGTAGAATTTAAAGGATTGGGACAGACATTACTTATCTTTTTTCAGCTAGATACTATATATTCTTCTCGAACCCCAAAGCCTCATTCTGTCACGGCTAACCTTCTCAGGGCTACAAGCTAGTGATGAGCAGGGTCACCCCAATCACATGCTTTGTCCTGAATACTCTTTGTAGCCCTACCTAGAATAGACTCATTGAATTGTGTTGATTCAACATTTGGCTGTATGAATCTACTCTAGTCAGAACTACAAATAGGATTCAGATTCTTTATAGCAACTCCATAAAGATGGGTAAGCTGAGAATGATTTAGTTCAGATATAATGCTATATAAACTATAGTGTTAGGTTTGTGCACTATTCTGCTCTACCTTGCTGTGAGGCAGTCAGAAACTTCTGTTTTTGGTTAATGAGTTCTTATAGTAGCTGAACCTGAAATTTAACTGTGGTTTAAGGAAATATGCTAAGAGTGTTAAACATGCGTTGAAGATGGCTTGTTTCCCTAAACCTTACTTAAGACTAATCCTGATTTATTGGAGTTCAAACGTAATGATAAATTGGTGTTCTGTTCATGGCTTCTTTGGAAGAAGAGAAGAATGGATGGGGGAACACATGAGGCCAAGGCTTTTACACAGAATATTGGACTGTAATTATAACAATAAAAGCCATACTGAAGTTTGGAGTATATATGGCCACTGTATTTTTTCAATCTATGAGTTACTTTCCTTTTCAGATAACAAACAGTAGTTGTGACAAGATCTCTTTGGCTCTCCCCTCTGGATTCTGATAATTGTTATTGTGTGCCTTCAAGTCATTTATGACTTACGGTGACCTTAAGGCAAACGTATCACGGGGTTTTCTGGGGCTGAGTATGTGTCACGCACCCAAGGTCACCCAGTGGGTTTCCATGCCTGAGTGGGGAATCAGACCTTGGTCTCCAGGGTCATAGCCCAATGCTCAAACTTATACACTATGCTGGCTCTCATTCTGATAATACTAATTAGCAATTTACTTCTGTATGCACACTATTTGGAAGGTAAACAGTTAGGGGCTATTTAGAGTCTCATATATAGCATGCTCTAGCATTATGTGGATGAACTTTGGATTGATATGCTCTCATTTGTTGAGGCTCAAAACTTCTGTCTATTTTGTAAAAAAAAAAAATACAAACCATGGCTTGCCTGTGTTTTACTGACTGCTACAGATATGCAAGTTTTTGGTCTTTGACATAGGGGAAAATGTTCACTTTTACCAATTCCAAGTGGGTGGGAAATCACCTGAGGCAGGAGCAGAAGCAAAATCAGAGGCCAGACCTGTAGTTTTGATCATAGATATGGTTGTCAGTAGTGCAGACTTCAGTGATTTCTTCAGAATACCTGAATACATTAAAGTTTCATGGAGCTAAGTTTAAAGCTTGTACTTGTTCCTTTATATACTTGCTTTTGCTTTTCTATTTTCCTTCTGATTCCCATGTTCATTTTGAAAATCTTTTTTGTAAGGAGGAAGCATGTGAGCAAAGTGTTACATGAGCTTCTGCTTTGAAATGATTGTCACCTCCCAACATGGAAGTCTTTCTGTTCCTCAGAACTGTGGGGATATTAATTTAGGAATTCAGGTACTGCCAGCTGTCAGTCCTTTCTCTCCTAGTCTTGTTTATTTTAAAAAAAAAGTCTTGTAGTATAAATCCTAAGCAGTTGGGCTCATGGGAAATACTCTTTCAGATGTTTCAAAGCAAGCAACTAACTTTTAACGTCCAAATGGAAACAAACTCCAGAGCGGTTAACCTCAGAGTATACTAAAGTGCTTAACAGGCTGGATTCTGCTCATGGAATTTATGAATGATTTGCAACACCTTGTGGAAAGCATTATTTGTTATACCACCACATGGAAGGTGAGGAAGCTTCTAATGTGCAGAATAGAATTAAAATTCATTTAATACGAAAGACAACTGAAGAGTTTGTAAAACAATACAAAGTATATTCTGGTGCCTGATGGGCCCCTTTCATGCATTGTGAGCCATCTGGAAGATACTACGTGCAGATAAGCAGCCCTTACATTTTAGAACAGGATTAACTTGTTAGTATCTTCCCTTGTTCTTTAATCTGGTAACTGTGAAAACAGCAATGTGAAATGGTGTTTGTACTGGATTGGGACAGTTGAATAGTTCAATAACCACATATTCACATTTTTCTCTGTGCTAGCTTTCCTTCATAGAAAAGCTAGCAGCTTCATCACATATCTCAGTTCAGAGGATTCAGCAAAGACAATATGGTTATGTTTCTGGCTGGGTTTATTAACTATTTTGATATTACTTGTGAAATTACTTGTAAAGTAACTTGTCCCCATTTTCAAGAATGTATTGCTATGTTCAGTCATCTTCTCTTTTGAAAAAAAACAAAACAAAACTGGATTTTAATACTTCCTTTGAGACTCTAATGCACAGAATAAATGCTGGACCTGGGTAAAAAAGTGATCGTTACGAGGTGTGAACTTCTCTCTGTCTTTGTCACCTTTCACTTTTACCATCACTACAATGTATGCAGATATTTGAGATGCAATACTTCTGTTATTCACATTTCTTTAAGACAGATGCTTTTGCTCCAAGGTGAGATTGGAGGCATTCTTTTATTGCCTAGGAACTGCTTTTGTATTTGTGGAAGCTTGAGAAAATGCTTATGTAGCCTACTTTTTTCCCACTGTGATTCTGGTGTAAGAATGTCTCCTGAAGAACTTTTTATGAACCTTACACAGTGGCCCCTTGACTTTCACAAGCTCTGGGGACATGGATCCCTCACAAAAGTAAAAAGAAGTTAATAACCCCCCCCCTTTTCCTTCAGGGGCTTCCCTTCTCATTCAAGTGTGCCTCCCCACCCTTCTCCTCCCATTCTCTTGCCTTTTGCCTAGGCAAAAAGCAAGCCCACATGCGGTGAAAGTTTGGCACCTCCCCATTCCCTTGCATGCCTACCTTTCATATGCCCAAGCAAAAGGCAAGCAAAGGGGGGCAGCCCTGCATATGGAGAAGACGCACATGTGCCTTCCTCCTATGCTCTTGCTTTTTCCCTGGATGTGTGTCCCTTCCTTCCATTCACCTGGGCAACAAACAAATGAATGGGAGGGGAGAATGGGGGAAGGCTCACTCACGCCTTCCTTCTCCACGCATAGGGTTCCCCCTCTCATTTGCTTGCCTTTTGACTGGACACAGAGAAAGAAGGCAAAGTGTGTCTGAGCAAAAGGCAAGGGAATGAGAGGGGAGAATGGCATGGGGGAAAGCAAGCAGGCATCTTGCAAATAATCAAATTTGCAGATGTCAAACCTGCAAATGTGGAGGGAGGACTGTTAAGCTGAAAGCACCATTCCATTGCTCCTGATTCTGTTCAGATTTACAGGATTTTATTTTTGATCTTTGTTGTTGCTTCAGTTTGGCTCCACAGCTAGAGGTATAATGTATCATGTGATGAACTGTATATATAAATGAATTGCCCAGTTTTCTCTCAGGATATTAGTGATGGGCATGGGAGGGAGAGGACTGTACAAATGTGAGTGTATATATCCTAAGTTCCACATGATATTGTTTGCATACTTGGAGATGCACAAGCCTTTATTTCTGTACCCACATACATGTATGCTTTCAAGAAGTGTATGTGAAAGGAGCCAAGTGAGCTACTGCTAGCTAAGGACTGGTGTTCAAATCCTAATGGACTCTCATCTTGATCCTGAGCTGGTTCTTAAGTAAATTCCATTTGAAATTAAAGGGACTTCTTGATGTGCTTCCAGTAGATTGGGCTGTAAAGCAATATACTCCTGGATCAGATGGATTAAAGATCTGTTTGCAGTATCTCTTCCCCACAGTGGTCAGCAAGAAATTTCTGGGAACCCACCAGCAGGGCACAAAGGCAACTGAACTTGGAAGTCATATTTAGCTTTCACTAAGTATATTGACTTTTGCTTTAATCAAATCGTGCTTATTTCCCAGTAAACATGAACTAAGAAATAAATGAAAAAGAAAAGAAGAAATTTGATGATTTTACCAAGAGGTCTAATGGAATTTCTGAACAATATAACTTCTATTCTACCTAATACTTATTTACTAAACTAATTTAAATTATTTAGAACTTATCTGATAGACAAATAAGTATTTCTAATCTTTTGCTTGATTTTTGGAGAAAAACATTTTGGGTCCTTCAGGATGGATAGCTGTTAGCATGCAATGAAAAGGCATTGTGCCGCTGTTCTGTCTACTATTCCTAAGCAATTTTGTGCAGTAAGAAAAGAGATGAAGAAAGACTGCTGGGAAGCATGAAAGTGGAAAATGATAGTTATGAAATTCATCAGGTAAGGTGATTGCATGCTAAGTCGTAGGGAATGCTACCTGGTAAGCACTGAGTTGTCTCCTTTTCCAGGACAGACTGCTGGTGAAGTATGAGTGGCCAGTTTCTGCCTTTGGCATTGTTTTTGTCTTTTTTGTAAGGAGTAGCCTTTTCCCTTTACCACCAGAAATGCTGAACACAGACTTCCTTTGTTCTGTTTTGGGTCTTACCTTGATGCCCTTATTTCCTGTCTACCATGTAACTGTTCTGATAGAATTTATCAAATTGATAATTTTGCTTTAAAGGTACAGGCAACTTTAGTACTGTCTAATTATAGAACCATAGAGTTGGAAGGGGCCCTATGAGCTGTCAGGTCCAACCTCCTGCTCAGTGCAGGGTCTCTAGCTAGAGCATCCCCAGCATGTAGCTGTCCAACCTCATTCTCAAGATATCCAGAGAAGGAGTCCTCACCACCTCTCTAGGCAATTGGTTCCAGTATTAAACCGCTTTTATTGTCAAGAAGTTCCTTCTAATGTTCAATTGAAATCTACCTTCCTATATCTTAAAACCACTAGATGTAGTTCCGTCCTCAGGAGAAGCAGGGAACAAATCTGCATCCTCCTCTTTGTTGCAGTCCTTGAAGTATTTAAAGGGTGTGAACATATCACCCCTCAGTTTTCTCATCTTCAAGGTGAACACACCCATTTCCTTCAACCTCTCCTCCTATGTTCTGTTCTCCATACCTCTTATCATCATTGCTCTGCTCTGAACCCATTCCAACTTGTTTATATTCTTCTAAAATGAGGTGCCCAGAACTGAATGCAGTAATCTGGAAGAGACCTGACCAGTGCAAAATATAGTAAGACTACTGTATCCCTTGACTAGAAAACAATGCTTCTATGAATTCAGGCTAAGATAGCATTTCCCATCTTTGCTGTAGTGTCATGCTATTGGCTCATGTTCAGTTTAAATCAACAATAATCCGAAGGGCCTTTTCAGATGTAGAACTGCTGATCCACGTATCCTCCTTCTTGTGCATTTGATTTTCGAGGCCTAAAAGTAGAATTTTGCATTTGTTTCTTTTAAATTTCATTTTATTTCAGCCCAGTTTTTTTAGTTTGTCAAAGTCCTGTTTCTATTTTCCAGCGTGTTAGCTACCACTCCCAGTTTTAAATCATCTGCAAATTTGATAAGGATTCCCTCCACTCCATCATCTAAATCAGTAATAAATATATTGAAGAGTGTTGGCCCCAAGATAGAACTTGCGGCACTTCACTTCAGACCTCCTTCCCATTTGAAACAGCCACTGATGAAAACTGAGCACAGTTTTCCAACTAATTGTGCATCCATCTGATGGTGTTGTCAGCTATTCCATATTTAGTCAGTTTACTAATCAAAATATCATGGGAGACTTCATTAAAATTTATCTGCTGAAATCCAGATAAATGACAGTCATAACATTCCGATCATCCACTAAACTGATCCAATAATAATAATAATAATAAAAAATAATGTAAGATTAGTTTGGCAAAATTTGCTCTTGATGCACCCATGCTGGCTTCTACAAATGGCTGCATTGTCATCAAGATACTTGTAAACATATTCCTGCATAATCTGTTATAATATTTTTAAAATATTTTTATTGTTACACAAATGCTCTCCACTGATATAGTTTGACCTCTTACATGTATTTCTGTACAAGTGAATTTGCCTTTGACATGTAATGCTATTCCTCCTCCTTTTCTTCCCCATCTATTCTATTTGAACAGATTATATACTTCAGTTGTTATAACACAGACATGAGAGTCATCCCACCAAGTCTCAATTACACCTATAGAGCTATGTACCTTTCTGCACTAGAACTTCCAGTCATCTTGCGTTGGTGTATAGAAATCTAAAGCATCATTTATTCTCATCTTTTATTCTGCTGAGTTTTACTGTGGCTCCCATTCACTCCCTCAGCTTCTACTGTAGACTCCACATCCTTGTATTTAGAGCTTGCCTTTGGACAGTTGTTTAAGCTATCATCTCCCACTATCCAAGGAATTTGTTTAAAGCCTTCTTGATCACATTCACCATGCTTTTACCAAAGACAATCTTCCTAGTCTTCATGAGGTGTAGCCCATCTGCAGCCAGTACAGGTTTCCCCCACTTATTTGATAGGTTAGGGACTGGAGCACTGTCAGAAAACAGAAATGGTTGAAAAGCAGAACCCATGTAGTGTAGTGTAGGGAGCATGAAGGGCTCATGGAGGTTCACTTGAGACTGACTGTACTCAGGCTGCTTGCAAAGTCTCTCATCTGGCTTGGCACCTTTTTTCCTTTACAAACGGTGCACATGCATGAATGGTCCCATGCAGGTCTCCATAGGCAAGAAGAACTGATGAACGAGCAGAATGCCTGTCAAATTAATAGAACTCATCCTTAATTTGGAAGTGTCAAAAGAATGAATAATCAAATAATGGGGTGTCAAAAGATGGGGGCTTCCTGTGGTCCTTTGTCTAAGAAGGAAAGATGATGTTCCCAGAAGCCAAAACTCTTCCATTGATACCATTATCATTATTAATATAATAGCTGTTAATTAAAGTGATCCATTGCGTGGTGGGATTTATCAGGCTTCCTATTCTCTACTTGCCTTCTCTTTGATTGCTTTAATTTAAAAGAAAATACATAATAAAGGATAATAAGAAAAAAGAAGACTTAGAACAGTCAAAAGGATTAGAAAAACTGCTTAGAAGATATAAAAAATCCTTGAGCTCCATTAGAAGAAAATCTTATGCCTGAAATGTAAAGAACTAGGTATGATCTTTCTATAAACTGTAGAACAGGGAGGGAGAAAAGTTGCTGTATTGCAGTTAGCAATATCAGTGAAAGGATTGTAGATTGTAAGCCGCAGGGCAGGGCAGGGAATCGTCAAATTTGTAAGCCATTCTGGAAGTCTTTTTTGGCTTAAGGGCAGGATATAACTGTTCAAAGAAAAGAAATTAGATACCAAGTGCTTTAGAAACAGATTTCATCTGCAGCTGTATCTGTTTTTTGTATTAACTATCATTTTCTTCATCAAGGTCAAATTATAGATCCTTTTAATCCAGTTTTTGAGAGACAACCCGGTAGAATTTTTCCAATTTTGCGCTATTTCTATTTGTACACTTTAATGTAGTGTTGTTGTTGTTTAAGTCGTTGTTATGTGCCTTCAAGTCCTTTCTAACTTAGGTTCACCTTAGGGTTACCCTATCACAGTTTTTTCTAGGCTGAGAGTGTGTGATATGCCCAAGGTCACCCAGTGGGTTTCTGTGGCTGACTGCAGAATTGAACCCTGGTCTCCAGGGTTATAGTCCAACACTCAAACCACTACATCATGCTGGTTCTCTAATGCTATTAAATCTTAATGATTTAGCTCCATATTATCATCCACCCCTCCACAAATAGAAAGCCAGTTTATGTCTAGAGGAAGTGTAACATACAGAGGAGTAATTTTGTCAGTAACCCTGAAGATCAGAACCCTAAAACTGGGAACATGAGGACAGTTCCACTATATAAGAAGAAAAGTTGCTTTGAGATCCAGAGCAACAATTCCATTTAAATTTTGAATTTTGTCTATCATGCTGAAATGGTGCCATTCTCCTAACATATCATAGCTGCTATTTTAGAACTTTGTATTATGATTTCAAAGATCTTAATATAACTTGAAACTGAGGAGCAGTTAATGTAGCTGTAGCCATGCCCCCCACCTTTGCTTGTTTGTCCTGATGCATGTCTGAATAGGGCTTATCTGCACTTCTCTTTTGTACATCCAACTCCAAGTCTCAAGTGAACTCTTGGGCGTACATGCTCTCTCTTCTTCTTGAGCAGCAGTGGGATGCTCTTAACCACCATTCAGTTCCCATTTGTAGAGTTCCAGGCTTGTCCACTAAGTATGAGCCAGAAATCATGTTGAGTATGTTTTTGCCCATACCTTCTCTAGTTTAAAAAATGAACAAAATAATCCCTGGTATGTGGTTGGTTTGTTAATTAGTTGACTCAAGTTATGCTTCCTGCTTTGTAAGTAAAGCAAGCCAGGAATCATAGAAATTCAATCTTGGTTAACTCTTTGACTGACCATACTGGAAGATAAAGGGTAATGTATGAGTGTGCAAGGACTTGGTCACATAGCAGTAAACTATGGCTCAGTTTTCAAGTGTGAATGTGGCCAATGAAATGGAATCTACGGAAGGAGACATGGTTTTTAATACCCTTGATTTTGACATTGATGAAAGAGAGAGAGAGTATGCAAAACCTGTATTTAGCTGAGGCAATGAGGATGGATTTAACTCCCACTACCCTGGCGTCCCCCAGTGTACTATTTTTCCATCCTCTTATGTGGCTGCCATTCATCTCTGAGAGAAAGTTAAGTGCTCTGTAGGGGGACAATGAACAAATTAGCATTAACAGATTATGCATGTGAATTGCTGGTATATCATATTAGAGCTTTTATACCTTCACCTGCATTCCCTGCAGTTGTATATACTTATATGTCCTTTCTTTGTCTTCAGGCAGCTGTTTTTAATTGATACCTTGCACAAAAAGAAATTTAGTTGTGTTGGCTCAGTAGACAATGCAGTAACCACATGTCCAGTTTACCTTTTTCTTTTGGATTTTGATTATTCTTACTATGTTGCATTTATATTTAGAGATTAGTTAGAGTGATTGGATGTTTTAATATTTTCTGGTCTGCAGAGCAGCTAAGTTTAATTTTAGCGCTGTATATTTGCTTCTGCAGTGCATTTCATGTTGAGCCCTTTTGAATCGCTGTGCGATTGAGATAGAACACAACTAATTCCAATTCTCCAAGGCGTCTCAGGTGGAGCTGCTGAGGAAGAAAGCTTGCCTTGTACTTCTCATAAGATTTTCATGAGATAAGCAGCAACAGTTCTCTTTTCCTCTAAAGTACTAGAGTCATCTTCCCATCCAGTAGAATTCAGTTCCTGTTGTTACCACACTGCAGTGGCATCTATTGCTTTTACATTTTCTCTCTGTGTGTGCATGTGTGAGTCTGTAAGAAGTAATAATGTTCTGATCTTTCTTTTTCCCACAGTGAACTGAATCATGCCTTTAGTCAAAAGGAATATTGAACCTCGGCACCTTTGCCGAGGAGCTCTGCCTGAAGGAATTACTAGTGAATTAGAGTGTGTAACCAATGGTACTCTTGCTGCTATTATACGTCAACTAAGCAGCCTAAGTAAGTTACTTGATTTTAATAGTTACTTTAAAAAATCTATTTCATTGTTTTTTTTATGAATAGCTGAGAGGTCTTAGCCATTTTTAAAGCTTATCTTGGCTAGCCTCCGTAGTTTCAGGCTAGCAATGCTAACACCCATGCCATCTGAAAGGGGAGAATTAATGGAATGGAAGCTTTGCCAGCCTGGTTCAATTTAAAGACAGTATGCATTAATTTTTTGTTGAGATTAATAAAAATTAAAAATTGAAAAAAAGAATGATACTACTTTTTTAAAAAGGCAAGTAGAATGGTGTGGTGGCCAAATGGTTGAAAATTTGGCCCTTGGGTGTTCAAGCCCCACTGCTATGTATGTAGGTATTATGCATGTTACTATTCCCTAAACTAATAAAGAAGTACTATTATTATGTATATTACTATTTCCCAAGTTAAAACAAAGAAAGTAATCTAAGAAAATTACAGACTTTACCCTCCTTTAAGTTGTAAACTGGTCTGCTGAGTGAGAAATTATTATATTTTAGTATATTTAATATATTCTAGTGGTCAGATGTTCACCATTGTTAAAAAATAGTGAAAAGATATCAGAGGAAACTTGGCTTAATTTTTCTTTTATTTTTTTCCTTTATTGATTTAAAACTCTGCTTTTGGGGTCTTTAGTTTCAAATATCTTTATCCATTATCACTCTTGCACTGCAAGAGTTGTTCTAAATTTAAAGATATGTAATGTGAGGATGACTGAACAGTAAGTGCTGTTTGACAGTGGAATCAACTAACTTGGAAAGAGGTGGACTCTAGTTAGAGGTTTTTAAATAGAAGTAAGATGGCTACCTCTTGAGGATGTTCTAGCTGTAGATTCTTGCACTGGCAGGGAGTTAAACTAGATAGCCTTGGGGGTATCTTCCAGCTGTTTGATATCATATGACTCTGTATCCTGTGAACTCACACAAGGCTTCCTTCTTTTAGAAGTGTCCCTTTTGCAGCTGTGAGGTTAGGAAAAACAGAATTATAAAGGGATGGGCACGTACCATCTTCTCTTCTGAGCTTTTTGATTCCCCATGCCACTCTGTAGATTTGGTGGTGAGTTCATATAGCATTCTTTTCCCTAAACATTATCCCCAGAGGGCAGCTTTTGGTGAATCTGAAGGATAAATATGCAGGTACATAGGAAGCGTTGGAAACACATGAGAACATATTTTTCTCTTTTGAAGCATTTTTCTGCTTTGCACTGTAGGACTAATATGCCTTGTTTTGCTTTGCATTGTAGGACTAATATGCATTACAATGATTAAAACATTTAACAAATGTCCTCTTCTTTTTTAACAGGCAAGCATGCTGAAGACATATTTGGCGAGCTCTTTAATGAGGCCAACAACTTCTACATCAGGGCAAATTCTCTTCAAGACAGAATTGATCGACTTGCTATCAAAGTTACCCAGCTGGATTCAACAGTGGAAGAAGGTAGGTAATTACATTTGCGTGTTAAGCCAGAAATGATATTGACAAGAGTATAGAAATTAATTGCACAGCAATCACTACTTTTTGGTGTTAGTATTGATATTTTATCCTTTTATTATTTTTTTTAAAGTACTTCTGAGAAGAGGTAGGCTAAGATACAGATAGGAGGAAGAGTAGTATTGAAAAATAGGAAACTATTTTATAACTCTTTAATTTTTCCAGCAAAAAATTAATTCTCAGGCTGACAGGAGGAGCAATCCAGTATGCCTGGGTTGATCCTCGTGCCAGCTGACGCGGGAGCCGTTCGCGAGCTTTCATAATTTCGTTAAACAGACTCCCTGTCCCTCTCCCTTCAGTTTTTCTTTCCTCCTGTGTGCAGTGAGACACATCAGACTCCCTCTCCCGAGTAGGATAGTGAGGAAATTAAAAAATAAATAGAGATCGGGAGAAATTAAGAGGAAGGTTTGTGAAAGAGTAGGAAAGAGTACAGAAAAGAACTACAGCAGTGAAACACGTTATGGATGAAGTGATCCGCAGCACCACAGAATTGGGCTCGGTCACTCCTGTACAATGTTCTGTCCAGAAGACCACCGCAAGGCAGGCTTTGGACGAGGTGACTGGAGCAGCAGCACAGAAGTTCGCACAGCGTCTCTCGGATGAGAAACGCGCTGCTGAGCTCCAGAAAATATTCTTGTCCTCCAGAGTGAGGCAGATGACTGGAAAATATCAAACGCAAAGATTGCCATGGAGGTGAAGAAGTCAGATAAAAAGGCAGATAAAAAGAAACCTAAAGAAAAACATGGAGTAAAAAAGGTATTGAAAGAAAATACAAAGCCACTCACCTCCGAGAGTTCTGGCCGCCATCTTGGAAATAAGAGTTCCAAGATGGCGCCCGAGGGTTCAGCCACTCCCTTGAAGGCTTTGGACGACATCTTATGTGTGACTAAGGCTTCAGACGCCATCTTAGGTGTGGCAATGCAAGCGCTTACCTCCAAGGGCCAGAGTTTGATAGTGACTGCGCAGGTGCACAGCACTAAGATTCCAGTAATGGCGAACTCAGTACCAGTAGAAGATGACCAAGCCGCGTCAGCAGCAGAGTATGGGCCCTGGAGTGCAGAAATGTGGCGCTTCATGGAGGGATGGCTTCAGAACGCGCTGCAGAGGGGGCCAGACCCACAGCGTGACCCTGAGCAGGTCACAAATGATGGCCAATACCCAGAGAACTGGCAGTCAGAAAAGGTTAAATGATGAGGAATCTGTGGATGATGAGGAAGTAAGGGAAAACCAGTTAAAGAAAAGGAGAATTGAATTGGAGTTTCGACCTAACACAAAGGGAAAGCCCGGGAGAAATCTACATTGAAAACACTAGATTCACTACAGGCAAGAGGGGTCACCTCTGATATGCCTGATGTTGACACCTATACTGATGAAGAGGTAGATGAGGAAGAATTGATGGAAGTAGAGGAAACTGAGATTTGTGATGCTGAGGAAGATGAAAAGATAAATTCGGATAGGATGTTTGAGGCTGACTCCTTCAAGAGTATTTTAAGAAGGGTGCTTCAAACATTAGGACCCTAAAGGAGAAAAGGACAAAGTAGGTAAAGAATGTAGAATAGCAGCAGTAATAAAGAAGAGAGAGTCAAGGTGCATGGAGTTCCCTCTGCCAGATTTGTTCAAAGATATAATTACAGCAGAGTGGAATAATCAGGGAGATACCAGAAAAAATCTGACATGCAATAATAAGTTATACTCCTTCCAGGAACAGGATGTTAAATTCTTAAAGGTGCCCCCGTGGACGCTATTGTAGGACTGGTGTCTGGTGCTATTGTCCCCAGGGAGGGAGACACTCAGCTTTAAGAAATGGATGAGCGAAGGGCAGAATCTTGTCTGAGGAAGGCGCACGAGGCTGCCTCGGCAACGATTAACAACAGCTGCCTCGATGTTTGTCAGGGCAGCAGCGCTGTGGCCTCAAGACATCTTAGAGGCACAAGATCTGTCAATGAATGAGTTAGTAAAAGCAGTGGAGTGAATACAAAAGGTTCTTAAATTTATTGCTGATGCTGGTTTGGATGCTACGGCATATGCAGCAATGAACATAAACCTATAAAGGTAGCGAGGTGCTCCCTGTGATTGCAACACTGGGAGGCAGACCAGAAGTCTTGTAGCAATTTGGCATATGTACCATATCAGGGTGATCTGCGCATTAGTGGAGACAAAGGGGGAAAAAAAACAAGTGATGCCAACCCTTCAGAAAAGGAAAGTAGATAGAAGAGGCTTTAGGAGCTCTAATTACTCCTTTCAAGGTGGAAGAGCTTATGGTTATACCGGAAGGAATTCAGAATATAGATCTGGCAGGTTGCAGTGGAGCAGATCCAAACCACAGTCTGCAAGACAGTATCAAACCAATAGACAAGGACAAGGACAGGGAAAGCTTGGGGTTAATCCCAAGTGACGTAAACAGCAATACTGACTGTCAACAAAGGAAAGTGGAGGGAAGACTTCTGTCCTTTGGGTTCAGGTGGCCAAAGATAACATCAGACAGGTGGGTGTTAGATGTAGTAAATCAAGGCTACAAAATATTCTTTCACACCTCCCCCAAGGACAGATTTCTTCCTTCCCCAGTACTGGAAGGTCAGGAAAAACGACAAGTAGTAATGCAAGAAATTATGCACCTATTAGACATAGGGGCTATAGAGTAGGTTCCGGAATACCAAAGTGGAACAGGTGTGTATTCAGTATTTTTCGTAGTACCCAAACCAAACGGCAAATACAGGCCAGTATTGATCATCAGGTACCTTAATAGGTTTGTGGAATACAGAAAGTTCAAGATGGAGACATTACAATCAATAAAAGAGAATTTGGAAGTGGGGGACTACTTAGCTTCCATAGACTTGAAGGAAGCATATCTCCACGTTCCCATGTGTCCATCCAACAGGAGGTACCTGAGGTTCAATTTCCTGAACAATCACTATCAGTTCAAGGCGTTGCCATTCGGTCTGGCATCAGCGCCAAGGGTATTTACGAAAGTCCTAGCTCCTCTAATAGCATTTCTGCGGATGCAAGGGGTACAGTTATACCCGTTCCTGGACGACATCTTGCTGAAGGCAAAGTCAGCGTCCAAGTTACATCATGACTTGCAGATGACCATTTGAGTGCTGTCGCATTACGAGTTTCTACTAAACATCGAAAAAAGTGTGCTGATCCCAACTATGGAATTGACCCATTTGGGGGCGAGAATAGATACAAGGCTGGGCAGGCTGCATCTATCCTCAGAAAGACTAGAGAAGGTACAACAAGCAGCGCGTCAGTTGACACAGAGCAATTCTATGGATCTAATGCAGTTGGCAAGAGTTCTGGGCACCTTGGTCTCAACAACACAGTTGAGACAATGGGCCAGTTTTCACTTGAAATCATTGCAGAGATTACTGATGAGACATCAGTTGGCCATCGCGAACAGACGGCACTACAAAGTAGAAGTGCCTCAGAACATTCAGACTGGCATGTACTGGTGGCTGAAGGAAAGGAAGGTGGTTTCGGGCGTACCATTCCAAAAACAGAATGTGGTGCATATTACGACGGATGCCAGTCTGTATGGCTGGGGGGCCCACTGTGCAGGGTTTGCTGTGCAAGGCCGTTGGACTATCAGAGACAGGCGTTTCAGCATCAGCTTCCTGGAGTTGAAGGTGATCCGCCTAGCACTCCAAAGATGCGTGTGTCTTGTCAAGGGCCACCATGTGGTGGTAGTAACAGACAACATGACAGCAAAGGCTTATGTATGCAAGTAAGGAGGGCTGCATTCGGTGCTACTAATAACAGAGGTGACTCGTCTGTTCAGATGGGCCGAGTTGCATTTACAGTCGATTTCTGTAGTACACTTGAGGGGAGTCAACAAGGTACATGCAGATTTTTTGAGCAGAAATTACATACACCCAGGAGAATGGTCCCTCAATGTAGAGGTTTTCAAGGAAATAACAATTTTGCGCCTTTACAGGTGGATTTGTTTGCTACTGCAGAAAATACTAAAAAGGCATTTTCAATGCTTGGAGGCAAAGGTGGCGAGGCGTGCAATGCCTTGTCAGTTCCTTGGTCACCAGGGATTCACTATGCTTTCCCACCAATCAAAATGTTGCAGAAAGTGCTAGTGAAGATACGTCAGGAGAAAGCATCAGTAATATTAATAGCACCGTTTTGGCTGAGGAGGCCATGGTTTCCATTGATGATGCAGTTAGTCCAAAGTCCACCCTGCACGTTACCATGCAGGCCGGACTTGTTGAGTCAAGGTCCTGTGAACCACCAGATCTGAACTGGTTGAAGTTGACAGTGTGGAATTTGTGAAGCAACTGCTCACTCAGCAGGGATATATGGAAAGTGTAGTAAATACAATGATGGGTTCCAGAAGGAAATCTACACAAAAAATTTACGACAGGACATGGAAAACATTCACAAAATGGTGTGCAGAAAAGAGAATTTCTGTAACTGAGGTAGGAGTGACACAAATACTCAATTGTCTGCAAGATGGACTGGAGAAAGGTCTCCGGCCTAACACTTTAAAAAGGCAGGTAGCGTCGCTGGTCGCATTCCTAACTGAAGACGGTGGTTCGTATGCGAGTCACCCGCATATTAGATGGTTTCTAAGAAGGGCAACATCATCATCATTTCCTACGGTGCACAGATTTCCATCATGGGATTTAAACTTGATACTAAATGCACTGACAGAGCCACCTTTTGAACCGTTAGCTGAGACCTCTCTCAGGCTTCTATCTTTTAAAACGGCTTTTCTATTGGCTGTCATGTCAACCAGGAGGGTATCAGAATTGGCAGCATTGTCAGTGAATGAACACCTATGTAAATTCGAAAATGACAAGTTGACTGGGGGGTTTGACCCCTCATTTAAACCTAAGTGCCTGACATCACTTAAGCAACAACAGTTAATACATTTACCAACTTTTTGCCCTAAACCAGTTCATCTTTTGGAGATAAAATGGCACACATTAGATGTCCGACGAGTGGTAAAAGCCTATATCAAGAAAACAAAGGAATTTTGAAAGTCAGATGCACTCCTACTGTGTTTCCAACCGAAAACGCTTGGCCAAAGAGCAAGCAAGGCAGTGATTGCATCTTGGATAAAGACTTGCATTTTCCTATGCTACGATTATTCCAAGTAGCCAAGGCCTGTGAATGTGTGGCCTCATTCCATGTGTTCAATGGCCACGGCAGTGGCATATGAGTCTACTTTTTCATGGGAAGATGTTTGTGGAGCAGCAGGTTGGAAGGAAGTGTCCACCTTCATTAAACACTACAAGTTAGATAAATATAGGCCAGCTCAGACGGCCTTTGGGCGCAGGGTGCTGCAAACTGTACTGTAAAGATTATTGCCCACCCAGGGAACAGCTTGGGAAAGTCCCAGGCGTAGTGGATTGGTCTTCCTGTCAGCCCGAGAATGAAGAGTTGGTACTTACGTGAACGATTATTCTGGGATGACAGGAGGAGCAATCCACACCCACCACTAGGTTACGTACAGATTTGAATAGGTGGGTTAATAGGTACTGTACACTAGAAAAGTAAACTGAAGGGAGAGGGACAGGGAGTCGGTTTAACAGAATTATGAAAGCTCGCGAACGGCTCCTGCGTCAGCTGACATGAGGATCAACCCGGGGTAGTGGATTGCTTCTCCTGTCATCCCAGAATGATCGTTCACGTAAGTACCAACTCTTAATTCCATCACCTGTCTTTGTAGGAGGCCTAGTTATAATTGTTTCTATTGTTTGGGTATTTTTTTATAGTATTAATTTAATTAGCTGTGAATTAATCAGGATGCTTAAGCCACTTATTCCAGATAGGTAGTACTGGGCTAAATCAGATTTAGTCCTTTTTTGGACTAAACACATTGAGATTAACAAGACCTGTTAGTTACCACTAACTTAAATCCTTTTGATTTCAATCAGTCTGCTTGAGGTAGGGCTAACACATTCTGATTGCATCCATTTAAAATGCAATACTACTAGGGTAAGCTCTCATCAAGAAGCTAATTCTGACATTGTGTAACCAGATTCTTAGAATGTTGGAACCTAGTTCTAGAACTTAGTCTAGTTGCATGTGTGCTGTGAGAACCAATGATTTCACTGAGACGGGGATACTTCTTATAAATCAATGATAATGTCATGATGTTGATCTGTATCGTTGGCTAGTATACATGAAAATACTTGCCATACAAAGTAGTTGCTTGTCAGAGCTAGTTTCAGATACCTTTTGTAATGAACCCTGGAAATTTACTTCCATGTGATCACTCCATAGAGGAAGAAATAAGATTTCTTTGCTGGCCTGGCTTGTGATTTTCATGCAGACAATTGTAAGTCTGAAAAGGGATGTCTTTTTTTTGGTTTTAGAGTCAGTGGTGTCCTGTGATGTCAGGCGGGGGACCGGCAGTATAGTCCTTCTCACTCTGGGAGTACTATAGTGTCAACATGATGTGAAAGACATTTCTTCCATATGTGTAATTGATTATTAGTATATGGGCATACTAAATATACACTGTGTCAGTTTGCTACTTGAGTCAAATGTCACGTTTTTGGTTTTAATGCTTTATGGGACATGGTATATAAGCCTGCTCCCTCATTTGCTTGTGTGTGCCTACAAAAGGAGTGACTTTTCAACAAGTTTACATTTTACAGGTCTGTGTGTTTTCTTACTCTAAGACTAGTACTTCAGACAGCACGTAAGATTCTAAATTTGAAAACATGAGAATTTAAAATTTGAAGAGCGCTATTTGCATGTTATCTTCCAAAAAAAAAAAGTCTAATGTCATCTTTTCAAAACGGAATACCTGTAGCTGCCCTGGACTTCCATTTTTCACATATCATCCCAAGTTATTCTTTTAAGTAGACATGGGGATCCCCTCAAGTGAACTAATTAGTTCTTTCTTAACTATGAACGTGAAGAATATAGAAATGAGTTTATTTCCTCCTCATACTTTAAGCTCTAAATTCTTTGTTTGTGCCATATACATCCATCTTTGTACAAAGCTTTTCTAAGTGGAGACATGTGGTAGACATACCTTGTCAACTTCTTCCTGTGTACTTAAAATAACCTAATTTACTGAACAAGTTTAAGAAGTTTACTGTTAATGTTGAAACAATGTATCATCAGTAGTATTTGCATTTCTTAAGAAACAACAATCAACTTTCATCTGAGAACATTTATTCTATTGCTAAAGATACCAAAGTAAAAAAAATCTTGTGTTCTGTACTAGTATCAAAGATGCACATATGTGTAGCTTTTTCCTATAAATATGGGGAATCAGTTACAAATATGTCTCCATTCAGGTATATTTTAAATGGGAATTAGCATTGATTGATTTAAAAATTGCTATTTTAATGTTTCCAGATACTTAATTCGTATTTCTTGAAGTTGCATATACACTAAGTGGTTTCTAAAATACCAAAAGGAAACTGTTGGCAGCTAAAACAGCTTTTATACTATTGTGGATATAATAGAAACTTAGAAACTGTGCATTTAGCACTATAGAATTTATATCTGGTTAAGAGAACAGCTTCAAAGATTTCTTTTGCATTTTACATATGCATGGACACTAAGCAAGGTCACATAAAGTAACTTCCCTGAACTTTATTTCAAGCTTTATTTCAAAAGCAAAGGCTAGGAGTTACTGGCGCGAATGGTATTTCTTCATGTCATGCAATGCAAATCGTCATGTTAACAATCTAAATATTAATAATTAGCATAGCAATAAATAGTACTTGTGATATCATCATTAATCTTATGATTTCTGAAGACAAATTTCTGGGACTCTTTCCAAATGATCCAAAGGCCAAGCAGTCAGAGCATAAATAATAATGCACTGTAGTGCATCCTCCATCAGAGAAGATTTGGATATTGTGGCTGTTCATATATGTGTTGAATTGTTTTTCTAAAAGGAGCAGAACACCAGTTATCTAAACAAGATTTTGTTGATGCTTTTTAACCTACCACAATCCAGTCAGCAAAACTAACAAAATATTGCAGAAAAAATATTATATATGTCTTAGAGCAAAATCATGTTTTGTTCATAATCCTATTTTAAAATGTGGGAAGCACAAAATGGAGTGAAAAGAAGGAAGAATACAGGAGGAAGAAATCAATTTTCCTTAACATTTTTTGCCTTTAGTCTATTTGACATTTTCTTGTTCTTGAATATTACAGTTATCTCTTACCACTGATTATGTGTTATACCAAATTGTTTTTCTTTGTCAACAGTTTCACTGCAGGATATCAACATGAAAAAAGCATTCAAAAGTTCTACAATACAGGATCAGCAGGTGGTTTCAAAGAACAGCATTCCCAATCCAATTGCTGATATTTATAATCGGAGTGACAAACCACCTCCGCTGAATATTCTTACTTCATATAGGTATAGTGACTTGGAATGTATAAATTATCCTGCTCTGTTGACCTTTGTATAGTATTCCAGTAAATTTTAATGATGTAGAAAAAACTAATAAGATGCTGTATTGAATTTAAGTAAGGTGACTATTTTATGCTCAGCTGAAGAAATAATATTATATTTAAAAAAAATCATAGGCAAGTGTGACAGGACTTACTTCTCTATCTCAAATTGGTATGGCATCTCCCCAATGAGATAAAGTGCCCTATCTTTTCCACACAGCTCTGCCTCTCTCTTGTAACACTACCCTTGTGTAAAAAGGTGAGGCTTTTCAATGGTTATTTAGAACCCCTTAATAGTTTTATGGTAGGATGTCTTCTGTATTCTGTATTGTCTTCTGTACTGTATACCACTCAGCTGAGTCACTATTTATAAAAACAAATTATAATATTTATTAAGATAACATGCAGAACAAAGTATAGGAGTTCATATGCTGGTCAAACTTAATACAGTTCTTCAGAATACTTTTGGTCAGTTTTGTTATGTCTTTAATCTCTCATATGCAATAAGTATCATAAACAACTCTTTGGCTACCTTCTCACCAAAGACTCGACCCCCAGTCTAGTGTACCGTTTCTGACCAGATTCTATAAATGGTTTAATTACTCTTTTGCCACTCTCTAGGCTTCCCCTGAGAATTAAACCCTTCCCATACAATCGCCCTCCCTCGCTGTCTGAGGGACTTTACTCCAGAGCTCTCTCTGGCAAGAATTCACATTGCTCCAAAAGGCAATAAGTATTTGCCTTTTATGTCTTTTCCTCTCATCCGCTGGCTCTTCCCTCACACTGCTGGGCTAGGTTTCTTTCCGGAAGAGCTATTCTGGTTGCTTGGCAACCTGTTTCTAGGCTGCTCTGGCACTCCAGATAGCCATACTCCCAGAACTTTGTCACAGAGAGTGTCTGATGAGAGAGCCTCAGTGTCAGACTGGATGCGCTCTGGAGTTCCATGATCTAGAACTTCAGTATTTTTGTTTTGCCTTAGAAGCAGCAGTGGTGGCATATGTTTGAATTGGGGCCATGATACATGTGTGTGTGTGTGTGTGTGTGTTTAAAAAAACATTTTGGCCACATCCAGTTTCCCTAGTGCAAACCCTGCCCACCCCATCCCCTATTAACCATAGAACAAAAATCATACAGGCAAAATAGTCATATTTATATGTTTCAGAATAAATCAGAATAAAAAGCACAGATTGGCATCATTCTTGCTGTATTTTAGAAGAAATCTTTTAATCAGTAAATGTTTTTATAAGCCATATTGAAAACCACTTGATTAAAAACTAAATTAATGATACATTTGAAAGTTATATCTAGCTTGGATGTCAGTTTCCTTTGTTGTGTAGTGATGACTGATATTTGATAACTAATGACAGAAATTTTACATGTTCTGTTTATTATAGGAATATGTTATTTGTCCAGTTATATTGTGACTTTCCTTCAGGGTCTAGTCTTCCATGAGTGCGTCTTTTAAGATGTATTAAATACTAACTTGGATTATGATTATATTGATGACTCTTCTCTAAAGCTTTATTGATATTATTCAGTCAGACTTTGCATTATATCCTTTGACCGCTTTTGTTCCATTCTCCTCTCAATTAATGCCACCTTCTTCTTAGATTTTCATTTCTTGAGTAAAACACTGTAATTATCTGATTGAAAATGTCCAATTCCTGTCCCTTGTATCTCGCTTCTGTCCATTTGATCTTGCTATGTCTATACCTTCCATTTCCTGTTTTATCATTTCTAGCTTTTCCTGATTCAGGCTTCTTGTATTCCATGTTCCTACTACATATGTTGTCCAGCTGTGGACTTCTCTTTCACTGCTGCACATGTTAGCAGTTGAACATCCTTGTAGTCTGAGTCCAGTTGCATCATTTAAGACAATGCTATGCAGACTTGTCCCAGTAGGTCACTGAGTGCCTTCTGGCCTCAGTGTCTCATCTTCCAGCACTTTCTCTTGCTCATTTTGGATTGTATTATTGTATGGTTTTCATGGTAAAAGAAAGTCAGAAATGGTTTACCAGCGCCTTCTTCTGTGCAGTAGTAACTCCTTTAGAACTAGCTAAACTGCCATTGCCATTGCCGTGGCCTCTGAAAGATCTCCATCAGTGTTTTCCGCATTACTTCTGCAGTCTAGTAGCTGTTCTTCCCATTCAGTTTGGGTCTTCCGCAAGATTTGAACATTCTTTACTGTTAATGCTATTTAATGTATATACCACTTATATTGTGAACATGATCTTGAATCTAGCTTGGTAATTAAGGGATAGCTAGTGCATTTAACAACTGTGTAAAATATGGACAGCCAGGTGCCCTTGTTTGCATCTTGACTGCTACATTCTACATCAAGGTTAGTCCCATGTAAAATGCATTGCAGTAATATAACAGTTAACAGTGCATGGATCATAGCGGCCAGCTATCCTTGTCTAGCAAAGTATGTGGTTGGCTTATCGACCAAAGCTGGTATATGAGACATGGCCATGACATCTTGCCCATTTTAATGCATTTTTGTAACATTTCTTCTTATCATGTCTATGTGCTTTGGGGATCTATTCATACCTGCTTTATTCCAAGAGATCTCTTTGCACAGGCTTGTGCTACATCCCAAGTGGAGCTGCCATTCAGTCCTATACTTGATTTTGATTGCAGGAAAACAACTTCCTTATTAAAGAGCAGCTCTCTTCCCCCATGGTCGTCTGAGTTGTCTGCACAGACACTATGAGGAGAAATTGAGTCTGCTCCTGAGTAAGCATCCCAGTGCTCTGTGTGAAGCAGCAGGCCTGGGTGCTTGTTTATGGTGTGAGGATGTCTCTATGTGTTTGTTTTATTCACAGAGATGATAAAAAAGATGGCCTAAAGTTCTATACTGACCCTTCCTATTTCTTTGACCTCTGGAAAGAAAAAATGTTGCAAGATACAGAAGACAAAAGAAAAGAAAAGAGACGACAAAAGGTAATGGGCAGCTTTCTGTTTAAATGTATATGCAGCTAGTCTAACACGAGCATTGATGAATAGCTTGTAGTTAAAACACTATTCCTAATCTTGGACTGACTGTAAAAGAAAACTGCTTTGTATTGCTAACTGTCTTTGTACTTTTAAAATTTATGTCTTCTAATTTTTTCTTTAAAAAAAATCTCATGTATAGCAACTAAGACATTGGGGAAAATTACCTTGTTTGAAATGCATCTGAAAAATAGCTCTTTCATAATAATGTTTAGCTTCAGTAGGCTTTGCTAGATTGTTTCTACAGTAAAATACAAATTGAAGAAATTGGTCCTCAGGGAGCATTTGTTGGTGCCTGCTCTTTATGGGCAAGTTTTAGTGAGGAGTGCAACTTTGTTATGGAAGAGCACCACTGTCACTGTGTGTGTGTCTGTTTGTACAGAGCCTCAAAACTGCAAATCACTATAAATTTAAACCGTAGAAGGAATAGTCTGAATTTTGATCACAGTATTAACTTCTGTATCTGATCTCCACAGTTGTTTTTGACTACATAGTTAACATCAGCATATGTTTGTTGAAAATGTACTAGTTTATTCTGTGCTGTGACTATGTCCGTAGTTATATTGCAGTTACACAGGTACTAGTGAACTGCGGCTCCTGATTGTTGTGCCAAAGTAAATAGAAACAGAATTAACTAAAGAAGCCTCCATTGATTACATGTGGGAGTATATGGAAGAAGTGGAAGTGAGCAAGTAGTATGGCAGATACATCAATAATTCTTTTTGTTGGAACCACTTGGGATTTTTTGTTGCTTTTGGAACTTGTGAAGCACCCATTTTAGCAACATTGACCAGGAAACTATCTTTTTTATTTGGATGAAGTAATGAACTAACTTTAAACCCTAACTCTAAATAGGCTTGGATGTTGCTGTCACTGCCATCTTGAACTGTTCTGCTAATTGTGGCCTGCTTACCATAATGTCTAGTGACTAGGATTTCAAAGTCTGCAAAAGAATGAATATATGAGATGCATAAAAGCACTGTGAGGAAGATCCTCCAGCCACCAGCATACAGAGGCAGGATATGTCAACAGCAGCACCAAAGGCTTCTGGGAGGTCCAGAATAACTGAGTCATTGTTTTCTATCCCTCACCCTACAATAGGAGTGGGCAAAGTGCCGCCTCCAAGACCCTCTCAGGTCATTTTTTTCTTGCTTTTTTTGGTTTTGGTTTTGCTCCAAATGCCCCAGAATAGCCTCTGGGTTGTGGATTATATTTGCATCACGTTGGGAGGCCCCTCTGCCCTCCAGGAGTAAAAAAAAATGTTTTCTGGCAATTTTTTTCAAAGTTTTTTTTTTTTGCCTCAAAATGCCCTCTAGAGCAGAGCTTCCCAAACTTTTCATGTTGGTGACACACTTTTTAGACATGTGTCATTTCACGACACAGTAATTCAGTAGGTGGAGGGAGCCTCTTCACCCAAGCCTGGCCCACCACTGCCCTCACCAGGGTCTTCCTTGGTGCGGGATGGTAGCAGTGGCAGGAGGACAAGCATCCCCTCCACCGAGACCTGGTCTGCCGCTGCTCTTGCCAGGGTCGTCTTCAGCCTGTGGCAGCAGTAGAGGCAGCCCTTTCACCTGAGCCTGGTCCGCCACAGTAGCAGGAGAGGCAGCCCCTCCACCGGTTACATTTGCACAACATATCTACACACTGCAGCTGACACACTAACGTGTCCCGACACACAGTTTGGAAAGCTCTGCTCTAGAGAATATGTAGGGTGTCTCCACCATATTTTGTGCAGGCACAGGACCAATTTAGATCTCAGAGAAGTCTTTTTGAAACAGGAAGTGAACTGGGAGTGACTTTGGCTTACTTCCTGTTTTTAAAGACACTTCTCCTGTGCCTAAAATGGCCCAGGAAGACCCAGAAACATGATTAAAATGCTCCCATGTAAATTAGAGGGCCTTGGGTGGCAAAAACTTATTAATTTTATTTATTTTGTAGAGGTAGGTGTGTTGGGAAGGGTGTGGCCCTCTAAGATCTGCTGGTCAACCAATGCAGCTCTCAAAGCTTCCTCACTTGCCCACCCCTGTTCTACAAGTTCAGCAAGGCAGTTTTAGTACTGAAATCAGTCCAGAAACTAGATTAAACTTGGCTCTAAATGCCCAGTTAGCAAAAGAAAAGAAGCTGAAAAGAGATGCCTAACATTTGTTGATAACTAGGGGACTAGCTGGTACCTTTTGGTGTTTTATGGTGGTTTTTTTCCCTAATAGAGTTTATCAAAAGCCACTGAATCTAATCATTTATTTCATAATCATAAATACAAGAAATTATTTTATTTTTGTTACTCATAAACACAGATCTGTTCTTACATGTAAATCTTGATATGATACATTCCTCCCCAATTTCCAAGCACTCTGACTTATATCTGTCTGGTAGACCATTGTGATAAATACTCAACTCCTTCTTAAGGACAAACGCCTTGTAGATCTCTGGTGTAAGATGAGTCCCTGAAAGTTAGCATACATCCAGACAGACAGTGTGTAATTCTGTCAGAGAGCCCACTTTGGAACATGTTCATCACATTTTAAGCTGAGTGTCTTCCCTCCAATCTTAAGAAATGGGGAGTGGTATCCATTCTTTCATTCTCTAGACAAAGAGGATTGTGACTGATCATTACATCATTCCCTCTGTTTCAAAGATTTTAAGTTTAAAAATTAACTTTCTGTTAGAACACCAAATGACAGATGAATGTGCAAAGTAGCTGAATGGGGAAAAACACACCTCACAGAAGGAGTGCCAAAGAGGATATCAGCATTGATATCATGTGTCATTTGAGCAATGAAGTTGGAGGGAAGCTGAGCCTGCTCCATAGCAGAAAAAAAAATGCAGGCCTCATATGAGGGCTCATCTGTACGGATTTGCGGTTGTGGTGGGAAAATACTTCCATGTCACTTGCTGTAATGTGCTGTGAAATTTTGGTGTGCTTGTTTGGCAATAAGACAATAATGTTTTTCTGGATTGTTAAGCCCAGTATTACAAATCATAATATTAGCATCAGTTTTGTTGTGGAAAAACAGCTGTCTTGTGTATATGTTTGTAGGCTGTTTTACCTAGGTACTATAAAACACAGCGGAATTTTTTCAGCAACATAACCTCTATTTTTTTATTTGAGAACGTTAATGTATGCTTTCACTAAATATTGCTGGGCTCACCTGCATATCTGCTTTTCATACTTTTAGTAGAATTTAACATGCTCTTTTCTTCCTTGTCTTTCTCCTTCGCATGCCTTCTCTCTTTTCTATAACATTAGGAGCAAAAGCGTATAGATGGCACAGCCCGTGAGGTGAAAAAGGTTAGAAAAGCAAGGAACAGGCGCCAGGAGTGGAATATGATGGCATATGACAAAGAGCTTAGACCAGACAACAGGTTATCTCAGAGTGTATACCATGGAGCATCATCGGAAGGTTCTCTGTCCCCTGATACTAGGTCTGTTTACAACAAGACTTTTTGTTGTATTATATGTCCAGATATGTTCACTGCCCTTCAATTTGTTACAGACTTAGAATAACTACAACAAAGCATTCCATTAATGTTTTAAAGCAGTGGTTCTCAACCTGTGGGTCCCCAGATGTTTTTGGACTTCAGCTCCCAGAGGCCCTGAGCATTGACCATAGTGGCTGGGGCTTCTGGGAGCTGAAGGCCACAAACATCTGGGGACCCACAGGTTGAGAACCACTGTTTTAAAGTGTGTCTTCCATGTCTTTAGAAGGCCCATGTGACTTAAATTTGTCACTTGTTAATTTGCTATACCTCTGCTTTGCATGCCAGTTATGTGTATCTTCTAGAAGGGAATATTGCACTGCTATATAAAGACAACGTGGAATATGTGGTTTCCCTCAGTAAAACCATACCAGATACTTTCAAGATTTTGGTTTTTTGGTGTGTTTTTTTGAGATGTTCAAAATTATTTTGTTGCTTAAGATACACTGGTGCTTAGCAAAGATCGCTGTTTTCATGTTATTAGTAGATTGTACTAAACAGTTAAGTCCTTTTAATCAGCAGCTACAGAACCAGAAGCATTTTTGTTTTTTAAAAATATTTTGAACAAACACGTCTTTCCAGTATGCTGAGCTTGGTCACTGGCATTTTCCTCCTTCAGTGTTCTGCTCCCTTTGAACTAAGTGGGAGGTCTGTATATGCAGGGAAAGAATAATTTTCACATTGATTGGCCAAGCATTTTGTTGAGATGAATGCTTCCATTTTTGTTCTGTGATAATTGGAATAAAGGACCTGACACAATGGCATACTCTAGCATTACTTCACAACTCCACTAACATCTGTTGTGACTTTTGTATGCCTTAGTGTAGCAATATTAATAGCCATGCTTGTAAAGGAAAAAGGGATTGCAAGAAAACTCCAAGGCTTGACCACCATGGAAGTCAATTTTTAAAGGGAATTTTCACTATCTTAGCATTTCTATTGTTCTTGTTCAGGTTGTATTTATGTCTGCACTAGCAGAAGATTCTTCAGCCATGCTTTGTAAGGTTTTTCGTTTCTCCTGGTAAAATTTATATTTGACTTAGATTATGGTAATTTATCTGAAAATACTGGTATAAATGATCCCTATCATTTACTTAGACTCCAAATTCCACTGTTCTGTATCTGAAACAGACATATTTTTTCACCACCACAATCATACCTACTCTGTTAACCAGACTAACTCGCTTCTTCCAGCCTTCTAGGTCCACTATTTTCCTGCTACATCCCTTTTAAAATTTAATTCCTTTAATTCCTTTCTCTTTTTTACAGCATGCAGAGTTGCTTTGTTCTGTGACTTCCTCTGTTAAACAGCAAGAGTACTGTAATATCAACTGTTGCAGTAAAACTAGTACACACAAGTTCACAACTTTCTGTTCTGCTTATGATGCACAGCTTAAACATATAAAAATAGTATTGATTCAAAAACATCTTCATTTCATCTTATTCTCTGAGTTTTAAAATTCTGATATTACCAGACTGTGGAATCCTACTTACAGTGCATTTAAATTCTATCCATTGTAATTCAGAGAGAGAGACAAGCTGAATCCAACCCGGCACCAGCAAATTAATGTGAGGAAAGTAAGGACAAGAAAAGAAGAGTGGGAGAGAAGGAAAATGGGCATTGAGTTTATAAGTGACATAAAGAAACAAGAGCAGGCAGGAAGCACAAAAGAGGCCAAGATGCCCAAAGGGTTTGTCATTTTGTTTTACTCAAAGCTCTGTTGCTTGCCTGGCTTCCTGTCTGGATAAGATGATGAGAGCCCACTTCACTTTCCTGACTCTGTTTTTTAACCAAATGACAAGATGGCACAATTTGTCTTACTAATGCAGCTTTTTACACCTTGTGGATATCTCAACTACAGCTTCATGAGTTCTGTATTCAGCTAATAGTTCTCTTTTTCTGGCTTTTTAATACAGCTACTTATTTGCTGAAAGCAGGCAATTTCTGAAAGATTAAAGCCTTAGAGGTGGTTTGTTTTAGAAAAAAGATAAAACTGGTTGCTTCAGCATGTGATTTTCACTATCATCTTTTGCCTTCTTTGTTGTTGTTCCTTCTCTGCATTCCCCTAAAAAACTAATATTTCCTTGTATGTGACAAAATGCCTGTCCTCTCTTTTAAGGTTCCCATGGTTTGAGGAACAATCAGTTTGAAAATTTCAGTTTCTGCAAATATATGCTGCATTTGGTTGACTCTTGAATAATACAATATTGTGATCCACTAACAAATGAAAATGGAAAATCTTAAATAGGAAATATTTGACAAAGAGGACGTGAAACTAATACAGTTTATTCACATTTTGCTGTTTTTCTTATTCGTATTTTAGATCTCATGCCTCTGATATTACCAGCTACTCATATCCTGCTACTCCAAATCATTCCATCCATCAGCAGCCAGTGATGCCTTCATATGGAGCAGGAGATCGACCTCAGTATATGCTTGCAAACCAGGGCCTTGAACATGAATATAGGCCACCTTCTACAACAATGAGGCATGCTACTTTGAACAGACCTCAGCAGCCACCTCCGCCTCCACCCCAAGCCTTAGATGGATCTCTTGGCAATGTAGCATTGGTACCAGCAGATTATGGGTAAACCTCTTGTCTTACTATTATTTACTGAAAGCATGTTTGCCCTGCTCAAAAAGGCTCCTAGAAAGACTTAGTTTAAATAACAAACAAGACAGTTTCTGCCCTCATGCTTACAATTTGAAAAACAAAATGGCAAAGAGGGATGGGAACATAAGGGGAGGTTTTAACCATGATAGATATTCGTAAGTCTCAGTGGGGGATATGTGTATGGAATAATTAGGTTACTACTGTACTCACCTGCTTTCCCAGTGGTACATTTAGGCTGTTTGAGGTAAAAATGGATGGGGAGAAAGGTGACTTCACACTTAAACTAGGCAATGTGTGTAATTTGTCTCACAGATTTTTGTGCTTTACTAAATAAGTAAGAGGCAACTGGCAAAGTCTTGTGGCGTACATCAGGTGCTCTAAAATATCCTGAAAAGATTTCAGATTTGTTGAATAAGTGAAGAAAGCAGTACGATGTAATCTGATATTTTTAGTGTCATGAGATTCAAATAGAGCATCTATTGGCAGGTGCACACTACAGATCTGCCAGGTGATACTTCAGTTTAATAAATATTGTGTTCTATTTTATATATAGGGTGCTTGCAGCTCAGATGGTGGATTATTACAATCCTTCGGGACCCCCGCCGCCTCCCCCTCCACCCATGATTCCTTCTGCACAGACCGCTTTTGTTAGTCCTCTCCAAATCCCTGTGCTACCTTCCCATCCTGGACTAGTGACTGGATCTTTGTATTCTGCTGCTCTTCATCCTCCTTCTACTGGGCTTGTTGTTACAGCTCCCCCTCCTCCAGGCCCGCCTCCTCCCCCTCCAGGCCCTCCTGCTGCAGGATCCTCTCTCTCCTCCTCTCCGATGCATGCTCCTGCAGTGGCTGAGGCAAAACGACACGAGTCCACACAGTCACCCATCAGTGATGCTCGAAGTGATCTTCTGGCTGCTATTCGGATGGGTAAGGACACGTTAAGTCTCACACCTGACGTATGTTCTCATGCATGTCAGGTTTTGTTTTTGTTTTTTTGTTTTTCTGTACCAATGAATAATTGGGATCATAAATTTGTAAGCAGAGTGTCTCAGATTGAAATCTAACTGATGATTTTCCAGACATGGAAGTTGGATTTACAGTTTTCTGTTCTCTTGATACTCAGAGATCAGCCCAGTATACTATTGATCCTGTGAAAAATTATAGCACGTTAGTTCTTTTTTGTTTCTCTGACTCACCCAAATGGGTTGCCTGCACAGTGCAGTGTTCAGAATGTCTAGAGCAGAATGAAGATTCGGTGCTGGCCTCACCCATTCCAACATGTGTGTCTGTATATATATGCATAGGTCTGGACATGCCCAGAGTTCTTTTTCAGTTGTTTTGTTAAGAATGTTCTCCTTAGAGGCTCTTCTCATATTTTGAGTGACCTTTGGTGTTCTTTGTTCAGATTGAGCATTTTTCTTCATTATTGTTGATCTTTGTCTTTTGAGAGTGGTAAAACCATCCATTGATTGGAGAGCCTGGTTTACGGCCTATAGCTCCATTGGGGCCCTTGAACCAGAGTGTCTCTTGGAGAGACAATACATATCAGCGGGCATTCTCATTGCTTCATTTCTCTAGGCAGGAAGTATGGCACAGAATTCTATTGTTAGGCTTTTACTCCAGAAACTCCAACAGCACAGAGCATGTTGGCTAAAGCCACTTCATTGGTAGGGTGCAAAGAAGGCTGTTGAACTTGCAGCTGCAGGCATTTTTGCACAGGTTCAACTGGCATTTGTCCAAGATCACCACCGTTATAGAACTTACTGTAGTTGAAACCTAATCCTTGTGCCAGTGTCATCTAGCTCCACATAGATGTTGAAACTCTCAAGTGAACTGTCTGTTGGATATAAAAGGACTAAACCATCATTAGTACTGAGCTGCACTTTTGCTTTCTTATCTGTTGGGCCTGATGGCTTCTACCACTATTGGGGAAAGTGCCAGAAGACATTGCTTTTTCAGTTGGAACGTGCATCTAAACACCTTCCTGAACTTTTTACCAGAAATGTAAAATTTCCAGAAATTTTGAAGCACTGCAGGGGGAAGGGCAGTTTTTCCTGTTTTTAAGGGGAAGATAGATTTTTTTGAAAAGGCTGTATTAGTATCCTTTATAGATTGAAAGTCACTTTGTTACCTTTGGAACATGATAGATATTATGTTTAATTTGGTTTTGGATAAAATGATAATACTTGAAATAGTAAAAGTACAGTTTTTGAAACAATACTTAAGAATAGCAGTTACTTTCCAGAAAATTTATTTTCGTAACAAATGGAGCTACAAGATCCTAAATTTTAAGGAACACCTGAACTATTTGATTTACATAATTTATTAAGAGAAAAAAAATAGTAAAAAGAGAAGAAATGTAAGTATTAGCAAAACAAAAGTAATGGAAGAATTTTCATGGTCTGTGCACCTTTCGCTGAAGAAATTTTTCGAAGACTATGAGTTTATATACACCCATGTTGTATTCAGTTTTTGCTATGTGTCTTCAAGTAGTTTCCAATTTATGGAAACCCTAAGGTTGACCTGACATGAGGCTATCTTGGCAAGATTTGTTCAGAGGAGGTTTGCCTTTGCCTTCCTCTGAGGATGAGAAAGTATGACTTGTTGAAAATCACCCAGTAGATTTCCATAGCTGAGTAGGGATTTGAACTCTGATCTTCAGAGTCATAGCCCAGCACTTAAATCATTACATCATTCAGGCTCTGCTTTCTTCAGTACCCTCTTGCATTATTATTTATTACTATTAAGAACAGCAACTACTACTTTATATACGCCTCACCTTTTTCCCAAAACAGGTACTGAGAGTGGCTTGTAAGTTCAAACAAATGCAATATAGGTAAAGTATGTAAGAAATTAACATAAAAAAAATTTAAACTATCTGTATCATCAAAAATTAAAACATACAATTAAAAATGGTAAAAAGAGTTTTAACAACAGTACAGAACCTTGTTCAGTTCTCAAAAGCGTGTTGTAATAAAAAAAGTCCATGCTGCCTGCTGTCGGTTTGCAGTTACCTCTCTCACAAATGGTGAACACTGTGGACCTTCATCTTATGCCATGGAATGTGGCCTGTTTGGTAGCCATCACTTTGGCTAGGAATGCAAATGAACTATATACTTTACAAACGGACCCTCCTTACTTATAGTTTCACCAGGACAAGGTTGTCCTTCAACCTGACATTTTATTTTGACTTATACAGAGTTTCAGTTTTTCTTCTGATCCAGACTGTTGTGTTATCTGCCTTTTGTTAAGAACATGGTTTTAAAATTGGAGGATGCACTCCACTTCGTTGGTATCTGAATAGTTTTTATGTTTTAGATTGACCACACCCAAGCCCTTTAGAAAGTTGTAAAGAGTGTTTGCTATTCTGGGACAGAGAAAGATCTTTAGGCATCCCCACAATGTTTTACTTACTGTATAATTTCTGCTATTTCATTGGCATGCCAGTTAGCCAAGAAACTACTACCATATGCTGTTAATGCACCTGCATCTATTGCCTTTTCTAATGGCATCCCATTCTCAGGTATTTGCAGAGTAGCCAGCTGGTCTCAGCTTTCTATCTTCATCTGTCATTAGAATACTGATGATAGATCCAGATCTAATGCTACATTTAGCAAAGCTATAATCTTGTTTCTTCTAGCATGACAACCCTGACTCTGAGAATGAGTGGTTCACTAAATTTCCATTTCTCTGAGTCACAGAGACCACAAAGAGGATGAATGGCTTACCTGAAACTGTGCTTCTCTTAGCAATAAGTACATATGAAGCCCTTAAGACATACCGTATTTTCCGGCATATAAGACGACTGGGCGTATAAGACGACCCCCAACTTTTCCAGTTAAAATATAGAGTTTGGGATATACTCACCGTATAAGACTACCCCTCTTCCAACGCCCTCCTCGGCTCTCGCCCGCTTTCCCCTCGTTGGCCTCCTCCGCTGGGGCTGGGAAGGAAACAAAATGTTTGCCGGAGCCGCCGCAGCTGCTTCCACCAAGGGAAGCAGAGGAGAAGAGGGCAGCACCCCGCGCCCGGCTCTTTGGGGCTGGGGGGTGGGTGCCCAGACGGGAGGAGGGCGGGGGAGGCCGGCGCCGGCCCTTGCCCTCCACCTGACCCACCGGCCTGGAGGGAAGCCCTCCTTTCCCCCTCTCTGCCAACTTGGCCGGACTCTTCACCACCTCCGTCCTCACCCAAAACACCGCCACTCCCCCCCGCCTCAGCGCTCCCTGGCCTGGGAGCTGTAGGCAGGGGTGGGGGTGGAAGCGGAGAGGCAGCGCAACCGGCGCTCGCGCGAGGGGAAGAGCGGCGAGCGCGAGGAGCCTCACCTCGCCCAAAACGCCGCCGCTCCCCCCGCCTCAGCGCTCCCTGGCCTGGGAGCTGTAGGCGGGGGTGGGGGTGGAAGCGGGGAGGCAGCACGACCGGCGCTCGCGCGAGGGGAAGAGCGGCGAGCGCAACAAGCCTCTCCCCCCGCATCTTCAGGTAAGTGCACAGCACCACCCTGGGTGGTTTCATACGGTGGCTGCATACGGTGGGGATGCGGCCGCGGCCATTTATGAGCTGCCCCCACTGTATGCGGCGACCGCAAAGATGACACCCGGCGTATAAGACGACCCCCAACTTTTGAGAAGTTTTTCTTGGGTTAAAAAGTCGTCTTATACGCCGGAAAATACGGTACTGACTGTTTGACTGGTGTCAGGTAACACCCCTCATAGGAAGGGGAGGGCCTGTAGTTCACTGGCAGAACACATGCTTTGAATATAGTCTCAGATTCAATCTTCAGTATTTCCAGAGAGGTACATGTCAAAATAAGGCAATGGCAAACCATCTCTGCACATTTCTTATCTAAGAAAACTCAGTGAAATTCATAGGTTTGCCATAAGTCAATAGGCAGCTTAAAATTGTGTGCACACACACAGAGGGAGGGTATTTAGGCCCTACTTTTGAATATCACAAGAACTCTATTTAAAATTCTTCACTGCTTCAGATATATCTAACTAGACTAAACTCACTCTCCCTCGCTCCGTTGCAAATTGCAGTCATTTATGGGAATGAATTTGATTGACATTGTCCTAGTGGCAAACCACAGCTCCCCTCAGAATCCTGATCAGGTTCAGTCTTTCCCCATTTTCCAAGCATTTTCTTTTTTTAAAAAAAAAATCTTACAATACCTATCTACTTTGTCTCATACATTGATCTACATATATATAAATAGCATTCCTGTTGGTAGAAATCTTTTTGGAAAACTGCTTCTCCTGTGCAACAGTTTTTAAATCCTGAAAACTCATTTTTGAAAGTATACAGCTGTTGACAGAATCTGTTTCATGTAATCTAGTATGTGTGTCTTTTCCCATCAGTCACTGTCAATCACTTTTAAAGAGTGATTCAAAATAACTAGATGAGATTCAGACCCACCCATACATCCTAGCTGAAATTGTAAGCATAGATATTTTTAAATCTTCCTCATGTTAAGTATTAAGAAAAGTATTGAATTGTTTAAGGTGAAGTTTTTCTCATTTTTTTTTAAAGAAATGGCACTAGATGCCTTGCTGGAAGGAGCAATAGAAGGATTTAAATAACTTAGCTCCTTCCAGATTAATTTAAGGTATAGCTTTTTTAAAAAGATGGTAAGGTCCTACATTTAGCTACTGTTCCAAGAAGCCCAAACTGAAATTGAAATGGTATTTTATTTCATACCATCTGAGTATGTTCTGCTTCTAAATAGTTTGGGATTTCTGTTGTACAACAAAAATCCCAAACTATTTAGAAACAGAAAATATACTCAGATGGTATGAGTATCCAGGGTACAACAAAATGTGTCAGTGTTTAACTATCTCACAAATAAAATTAAGTATTGGGTACCTGGCCAGTCATCTTTTAACTAAATTGGAGAGGGCATTGTCCTGTATTTTTTGACATCAGAAAAATCCTTTTTTTCCAAACCAAAAATGAGCTGACCTCTTTTAGCTCTGTTTTTATTTTGGTGGCATTTTGGTTGTCTGTGCAAATCCCAGAGAATTACAGGGCAGAAAATTGCACCTGCCCCTCCCAGTTCATTACAGGCGCCCACCTTCAGCCTGTATTGGCTGATGGAGACACGTTTGTGAAAATAAAAGAGAGATGGATGAAGGTATGAGGAGATGTTTGTATAAGCCTCATAGAAAACATAACACACAGCACTGTTAATTTGGAAAAGACAACTTCTCTATACAATATCTTGCCCTGTATGTATGAAGTGACCTTCATAATTTTTGGTAGTATGAGTCATCTGAATTGTCTCTTCTCTTGTGGAAAGATGTAATTTGAGTGGCTGTTTTCTCTGATGGCATTCTATAGTACATGAAAAAGTTCTCTGAGAATAATCCAGAACAATCAAGAAGGGGGTTGTGACCTAACTTTTGGAATTTCTCTTTTGGTTACCACCGTGTGCGTAACAAAATGGCCTTTAAATTAATTATAAGTATTCTTCGGGGTCTCTGTGCCTCACACACTGGGAATTTTTGTGCATGCGCGGTAGCGTTTGGAAGATTCTAGAGCTAAGCAGCCTGGCGGGAACCCCTCCCCCATGCCTGTACTGAGCATGCTCAGCCTGCCAAGCCAACGGTTTCTCCTCAGTTCTTTTCGTCCGCCTTAGCAAACGGAAGGTTCTTTGCTTTGCGGCTGCTTCTTGGCGTTGTTTCTTGTGGATTTTTGGATTTCGAACCCCTTTTCTTTGATCTTCGATCTCCTCTGTAAGTTTTCTCCCTTCTTGGATTTTTCTTCTTTGGCTTTCGTCTTTCTATGTCCACTCTTTTCAAAAAGTGCTTAGCGTGTGGTCACTCTCTCTGACAGGCACACGGAGTGTCTTTTCTGCCTAGGGGAGACCCTCAGCGTGAGGGCCTGCTCTATTTGTTGGGAGTTTACGGCCCAAACGTTGCAGAACAGGTCCTCGAGACTCAAGTCCCACTGCTGGGAAGAGTCTCTGAAAGCCCAGGAACAGACTGCTGAAGACACTCTTTCGTATATGGCCATGTCGTGACCAACGACCACACCCTTGACAGTATCGGCGGCTGCTGTGCCGCCGCTGCTGGTACCGGGCTCAATACCGTCCTCATGGCCTCCAATATTGGCCTTGCCTCGCATCCCAAAGCGTCCGTTGGGTGCCTTGGTGTCAAGAGATGCTCCTGCGAGCTCACAAGGCAGCAAAATCTTTGAAGCCTCTCACTGCTGCACAATGTAAGCAGCCTTCTTCCCTTGAACCATTGAGGGAGAAGGAGAAGAAGAAGGGGAAGCGGGGTTCACCCTCTCCAAGGAGGACCTGCCTCCGACACCTCCTCCTACTGAACACCTGGAGGATGACGTTGAGGTCAATCTGCCTGAGATATCGGAGGTGTATGAGGAGGACCCAACTGCTGGCTCTTCAGCGCCCTTGGGCCCGCCTGTTCTTTCAGCTGCGGTTGTTCCGCTTGGTCACCCGGAGGGGATAGACCGCCCGGAGCTCAGGCCCCGTCTCGTCATCGGGCTGGCTTGTGTGACCGTTCTAGGAGGAGTGAGACCCGCTCCCCAGACCAACTGGAAAGGCATTGATCCCCGCGGCGGCGGGAGGTCATTCGGAATGGGCCTTGTTTCGGCCTCTTTTAGACTTGCTTTTTTCATCGGCCTCCTACATAGTGAGGTACGGCCGCGAGCATCTCTGGCGGGAGCAGCTGGGATTGTACCGGTCCTATTGCCCAGGTTACAGGGATAGGTACCACCTTGATGTGAGGCAATGGTCTTGGTGCTGTTGGTCTCGATCACCATCTCATGGCAGATACCACCCTCGGTACCAGCATTCGCCCTCTCATTCTTGCCCGAGGTTGCCATACGAGAGATCCCGGGACTGCTCCCCGCGCTACTGGCCGGTGTCACCGCCGCCTAGAGTCACCACGACAGTGTCACGCCTGGTCTCGGAGGCCCTTCCAGCACAGACCTCGGCTCCAGCTCTGACCTCCACCCAGGCCATCCGTCATCCAGTCCCAGCAGTGCTGCCCATAGCGACCACTGCAGTGTCCCAGCCGCCAGCCGCTCCACTAGTACCGTCATCGGTACCAATGACGGTAACCACGCCCACAGTCGCTGTATCATTGGCGGCTCAACAGCCTTCGGCAGAGTGGTCGCCGTCTCGGTCCTACGAGACAGACTCTGCATCAGAGGAATTGACGCCATGTTCCCATGAATCTCCGCCCTTGGCCTTCGGGGACCCTGCACCGGATTCGGCACTGGAGGATCTGAAACCATTCTTGGACATCCTTCTTTGAATGGCGAATGCGCTCAGACTGGATTTCTCAGACCCAGCTCCATCTGTGCAAGACCTGGTGTTCCCCTGTGTGGACACTCGTCCTCCATCTGTGCCACCGTTCCCTTTCTTGCCAGCTGTACAGGAGGTCCTGAAATATCCCTGGACTCAGCCTGCATCAGCGCAACCAATACTGCATCACCTGGAACATCTGTACAGAACTCAGAGGAAGGATGTTGAGTTCTTGTTCAACCATCCAGTGCCCAACTCCATTGTGGTCGAGTCCTCCCAGACTAAGGGTGGCAAGAGGGCGCACACCACCCCACTGGACCGCGAGGGCCGTCATTTGGATACCTTCGGCAGGCGATTCTAACTCGCCTTGTCACTCATCGCCGGGGTATCCAATACACAAGCCTGCCTGGCCGCGTACCAGCAGAACCTCCTCGACAGGTTGTATCCTCTGCTGGCGCCCCTTCCTGAGGACGATCAGACGAGTGCTATCCAATTCTTCAATGAATCGGTAGCACTCGCCAACCAGCAGATCCTGTCATCAAGGCACTCGGCTGAGGTGGCAGCCAGAGTGATGGTGGGCTCCGTCGCTCTTAGGCGCTTCACCTGGTTGAGATTGGCAGGCCTCCAGGACGACAGCCGTAAGAGAATTGAAGCCTGCCCTTCGACGGCCAAGGCCTGTTCCACTCTACGACTGACAAGGCGATGGACCATCTAGTGAAGGCGCGCCTGATTGCAAAGCGGATGGGGATCCATCAGCCACCTCAGTCTCGACGCAGCTTCGGTTCCTACTCCTCGTGGCACCATTCTTTCTCCTTGACATACCAGCCCCGTTTGCTGCGCTTGGTTCCATCTCGGCCGTCAACATCATCCTCTGCGTGAGGACCTCTTTGAAGACGCCACTCATCTTCGAAGAAGTCTTCATCCGGTTTTGATCATCTTTGCAGGTCGCCACTACAGCCACTCTTCAGCCTGCCCACCGCCTTCGTAGATCAACCGAGCTTGGCCCGACATCTTGCCAAATGGCGTCACATCACGACAGATTCTTGGGTTCTTTCCATCGCCCGTCTTGGTTACTCCATAGAGTTTCAAGATATACCACTGCGAGGCGTCTACTATTCCACCCCGGCCAGCTCGGCTCTCCTAGAGGAGATCCAGTCCCTACTGCACAAAGGGACCATAGAACAACTTTCGTTCTCAGCCAGTACCACCGGCTTCTTCTCCCAATACTTCACGGTACCGAAATTGGATGGTACCCTTCGATCAATCCTGGACCTCAGAGGGGTGAAGCCCTACATCCTCCCCAAGAGGTTCAAGATGGTCACTTTGTCTTCCATCCTGCCCTACCTGCGACGACAGGACTGGTTCGCCTCTATCGACCTACGAGATGCCTACTTTCATATTGCAATTTGACCACAACACAGGAGGTACCTGCGAGTCACGGTCGATGGTACCTGCTACCAGTACAAGGTGCTACCGTTTGGACTCTCCACTGCTCCCAGGGTCTTTACCAAATGCATAGCCTCTGTGGTATCATATCTCTGCACGAAGGGCATTATGATATATCCCTAGCTGGATGACTGGCTGTTGGTGGCGTCCTGCAAGCAAAAGCTATACGAGGACATCCACCTACGCTTTCCCTTCTGTCCCGCCTTGGCCTCAGGGTGAACCCAAAGAAATCACACCTCGAGCCGGCCAGGGTCCTGGACTTCATTAGAGCGACCCTGGACTCGGTCGCAGCCAGGGCCTATCTTCCAACAGAGCGAGCTTGCACTCTTCACCAAGCCGCTTCCGCTGCCCTCGACGCCCCTGTTTCGGCAAGACGGATCCAGCAGCTCCTCGGCTACATGGCGTCGACCACGTCGGTCACCTGTCTCTTCCGGCTTCGTGCCCGGTTGCTCCAGCACTGGTTCATCAGGGCCTTCGATCCCCTCCTGGACGACCAGCGCTGCTTGCTGCAGGTCCCTCAACGGGTGCGCCGCTCCCTTCTCTGGTGGCTCTCCTACCAGCACCTGGTCTCAGGAATGCCTTTCGGGGAACCAACTCCTCGGGTCACAGTAACGACGGACGCCTCCCTCTATGGATGGGGAGTGCATTGCGGCAATCTCAGGGTGCAAAGATGCTAGATCGGCTCGGAGACCCACCTGCACATCAAGGCCCTGGAACTCCTCACCATCCTGAAGGCTCTGAGGGGCTTCTGCAACCTGATCGCTCACTGCACGGTGCAAATCCTGTCCGACAACACGACGGCCGTCTGTTATGTCAACAGGTAAGGAGGGACCTGATCTACTACCCTCCTCACCATAGCTCTTCAGCTCTGGGACTGGTGCATGCCGCTTTGAATCCAGCCGGTCGCGGAGCATCTGGTGGGCCGCGAGAACACCACGGCAGACACCCTCAGCAGGGACACCTCATGCTATCATGAATGGTTCCTCTCCATACCGCATTCCGGGCGATACTAGCCTGATGGGAAGATCCATCCATCGATCTCTTCACCAGCAACATGAACAGGAAGTGTCCCCGGTACTGCTTGAGAGCCGGCCTGGGTCGGGGCTCTCTCGGCGACGCCTTCCAGTTCCAATGGAGTGACAGTCTCCTTTACATGTTCCCGCCGTTCCTTCTCCTGGGCCGAGTGGTTGCCAAGATCCTTGCGGATCGTGCCAACGCCATCCTCGTAGCCCCATACTGGCTGAGACAGCACTGGTTCGGGCCCCTCTTCGAGGCTGCTTGCGGCCAACTCCTCAAGCTTCCGATGGTACCGGATCTCCTGTCGCATTCGGACGGTCTCGTGTTTCCCCCCTGACCTGCCGCTCCTGGCTCTCCACGCGTGGAGGATAACCCCTTAGATGCTCCAGCCATATGGGATGTCCTCACCGCAGCCAGGAAGGAGCCGATGCGTCGCTCTTACCACTACAAGTGGAAACGATTCACCATCTTTGCAGAAGCATGCTGTGAACTGGTATCGCCCGTCGGTCTGCCTGCCGTCCTTCATTTTTTGCTTCACCTTCGGGAACAAGGACTGGCCTTTCCGTCTCTGAAGGTCTACCTTGCTGCTGTTGTTGCTTACCAGCCACGAGGGTACTCCTCGGCAGCTCTTTTTAGGGATGGTACCCTTAAGCAGTCCATGAAGGGCCTGCGCAGCTACTGCCTTGGTCGCTGTCTTTGGTGCTATCCCAGCTGACGCGACTGCCTTTCGAGCCCATGGCTACTGCTGATGACAGGCTCCTGACCATGAAGACTGCCTTCCTCATGCTGTCACCTCGGCCTGGCAAGCAAGCGAGTTGACAGCGTTACGGTCGGATGAGCCCTTCTTGGTCTTCCACTGGGACAAAGCGGTCCTTCGACCGGACATCTCGTTCTTGCCCAAGGTGGTTTCCCACTTCCACTTCCACCTCAACCAAGACATCATCCTACCTAGCTTTTATCCAGACCCGACTATGCCTCTGGAGCGCTCTCTCCACTCCCTCAATGCTTGTCGGGCTTTGGCCTTCTACACCCATCGGACTTCATCCTTTCATCAGACTCCCCACCTGTTTGTCTGCTACGGTGGGCATCGAAAGGGCCACAAGGTGTCCACCCAGAGGTTCTCCAAATGGGTGGCCCAGACCATTTTGTGGCGTATGAACTGGCCAAGCAGCCTCCGCCAGCTTTGATCTGTGCTCACTCCAGCAGAGCCATGGCCTCTTCAGCAGCTGTGCTTCGAGGAGTGGACCTGCAAGAACTGTGTCGTGTGGTGACCTGGTCCCAACCCTTGACCTTTGTGCACCACTACAGATTGCACTGCCGTTCCAGGAGAGATGCCCGTTTTGGACGTGCGGTGTTGTTTTTCGTTCTCTAGGACCTGACCCACCGTCCACTGGTAAGCTACAAAATCTCCCAGTGTGTGAGGCACAGAGACAACGAAGAAAAGAACAGGTTGCTTACCTGTAACAGTGGTTCTTAGAGTGGTCATCTGTGCTCTCACACACCCGCCCAGCCGTCCCCTCTTTTAGGTCCTGCACTGGCGGACTCTAGAACTGAGAAGAGACCGTTTGCTTGGCAGGCTGAGCATGCTCAGTATGGGCATGGGGGAGGGGTTCCCGCCAAGCTGTAGCTCTAGAATCTTCTGAACGCTACCGTGCATGTGCGAAAATTCCCAGTGTGTGACGCACAGATGACCACTCGAAGAACCAGTTACAGGTAAGCAACCTGTTCTTGTGTCAAAACAAACCATAACGTATGCTTATTAGCTTTTGAGTCTGTATACTTGTAATTTGCGATTTTTATAATAAAAATCATGCCTGTAAAAGTTACAATTTAACATGCTATCTACTTGCTTACTTCAGGCATCCAGCTGAAAAAGGTACAAGAACAACGGGAACAAGAAGCCAAGCGTGAGCCAGTTGGAAATGATGTGGCCACAATTCTGTCTAGACGCATTGCTGTGGAATACAGTGATTCGGATGATGAATCTGAATGTGATGAGAACGACTGGTCAGACTGAGATGAGAACACAGCACCAAAGTGTGCTATGAATTTCTTTAAGAAATAATTCATTTTGCATGTGAGCAGTAGTCTATGTTGGTGCAACTAACCCAAATTGATGGTAATCAGAATGCTATCATTTAGCAAATATTGGTCATAATGTTATGCTTATGCAAATCCAAGAATTCTGTTTTCAGTAGCCACTGCAGAATATGCAAATACCACTGAATGTAGCAAATTGTGTTCTGATCCAAGAGAAGGCACCAACTTCAATTTCTCGACCATGAACATCTATAATTGTTTATAATGTTTGTATATTATAAACAATATTTTTAAACTAGCACAGTTATTAGAATCAGGAGGCTAGTTTTGATAAATGGCAGATGACATGTCACTAATTTTGCATTTTTGGCCCACCTTCACTAAAATGCATAAAATGGATAACAGCTTAGTGTCTCTTCCTTATTTCTAAGATCTATTCTGTCTTGCCTGTGTGTAGTAGGCGAAGTTTTACATCACACTTTTAAATATTCAGGAGTTGGAATCATACAGATGATGTATATGTGAACAAACTGGGTGACATGTGGAAATGCTGGATTTTCAGCTTGTGTTACAAGATTTTTTTGAGTTTTCATTTTCTTAAAACCTTAAGTTATAGGAGGAAGGCTGAACCCTCTGGTTATTATAATTGATTTCATATTTTTCTTAGGAATAGTTTAACTGAAAGAATAAGGTTAGTTAAACCCCATATTTGTTACATTCCTGCTTTTTGGGTGACCAGAAAAATTAAATTCTAGTATTGGCATCTAAATTCATAATCGGAAATTAAAGGATAAGTATCAGGTCTAGTTGACAGTATAGATAATTACCTCTTGTGTACAGTTTACAGTGCTGCATATATTATATGTTGATAGACACATAATGCCTTTAGTCCGCTTAAGGGTGCACTTGTGTCATCTTTATTCTTGCGTGCCCCCTTGTTATAAGCTACCATTTCTGTTTAGTTCATTGTTAGGTGCCATCAGATCAACTTAGACTGATGGCAACTCTATGAACCAAGGACATCCAAGAGACTCTGTTACTGCTCAGGACTTGAAAGCTCAGGGTTGTGGCTTCCTTGATTGGATCCACCTACCTGTAATGCAGTCTTCCTTTTTCCTACTGCCTTCAACATTATTCAGCATGATCTTTTCTAGCAAGTCATGTCATCTCGTGATACACCTAAGTACAACAGCCTCAGTTTAGTCATTTTGGCTTTTAATGAGAGTTCAGGCTTTGCTCTTGGATCCATTTCTTTGTCCTTTTGGGAGTCAGTGGTATCCTTAGAACTCTCCTCCAGCTTGACATTTCAAATGAGTGGCTCCCTCCTCCCAGCCGCTCTCTTTTAGCTCTTCAGGTTTCACAATCCATACACAGAAATCAGAAATGCTAAGTTGTGGATGTCATGGATCCTGACTTTGGTTCAATAATACATTTTTGCAGTTCAGTTCATACTATATTTCAGTTCCATTACTCTGAAGTTATTCATAAGTCATCATTATATTGAAACCTGTTCTAGCACTGACTGTGTTTTTATGGTATTGTTAATGCTTGACTATGCTTCATTGAATCAGAAGTTTAGAAGTTAGTGCTGAGGATAGGGCTCAAGGGGTGCCCTTGGGCAAAATGCCTCTCCCAATAAAGCCATTTTTCTATTGTCTCCTCTCCTTTGCCTTTCTTGTCTTTTTGGGCCCACAGTTGCCCATGGAACAGATAGAACAACAAACAGAGGTGCTGCATTTTCCTTTTTGCTGCGATCATTACCTACTTCCTTGGAAGGGACAGATGATTTGGCACTAATAGCAAGGTGCGGGAGTAGCAAGATCTTTAGACTTATTTTGCCCTCTGCTTGAGTGTGGACCTTGATAATACTGATTCTGATTATTGACACAAAGCCTTGAAGCAACCTATTGAAAGTTCTTCTTCGTGGTCTCTGTGGCTCACACACTAGGAGCTTTCACACATGTGCGGTACCGTTTGGAAAATTCTAGAGCTTAGTAGCTTGACGGGAACCCCTCCCCCTGCCTGCAATGACCATGCTTAGCCCGCTGAGCAACGGTCTCCCTTCAGTTCTTTCTTGTCCACTGTCGCGTACAGAGGTTCAGAGCTTAGTAGCGTTCTTGGCTTTCTTCACGTTTGTTTTTTTTCTGGCTTTGACTTGGTTTTCAGATTTCGGACTTTGCTTCTTGGATATCGGATTAGATTTGGTGAATTTTGGACCCGTTTTCGGGACTTCTAACCCTTTCCTTGTTCCCCTCGTCTTCGTCAGCTTCATCTTCGCCTTGTCTTCTCCGCCATTTTCTCCCCCTTTTTGTGTCTTCTGGACTTCTATGTCTTCTCTTTTTAAGCCTTGCAACTCGTGTGGTCGCAAGGTCGTGTTAACCGACGGACATAGCGAGTGCCTTTTTTGCTTGGGTGAGGCCCACAACACCAAGGCCTGCTCAATTTGCTGGGACTTCACCTACCAGACTTTTCGGAACCGTTTGGCCCGCCTGAAATCTTATTGCTAGCAGCAGTCTCTCAAGGTACAAGACCAACTGTCGGTTACGCCAACGATGTCCAAACCATTGATGTCAGGCCGACCTGTGACCGTGCTGTCTTTGGTATCGGCAGATGCCGCTTTGACTATGTTGACAGTATCGGGCTCGGTACCATCGCCTCGGGCTCCAATATCATCTTTACCGAGAATCCCCAGGATTTCTTCAGCGTCAACTTCGAGGGAAGCTCTTGCAGGCTCACAGGCAGCTAAACCATCTAAGCCGCTTACCTCCGCCCAGCGCAAGCGGCCTACCCCTCCGGAGTCTGTGAAGGAGAAGAGGAAGGAGAAGCATGGTTCTCCACCTAAGAGGCCTTCTCCTCTCATGCCTCCTCCAACTCAACTTCCCAAGGAACCAGAGGAGGAATCAGAACCCCAGGAGATCCTGGAAGTCTCTGATGGAGAAGGGACCTCTGGCTTGACGGTGCCTTCGGGCCCGCCTCTGCTAACTGTCGTGGTGTCTCCGCCCGGCCGCCCTGAAGTGGTGGACCACCTGGAGCATGTTCTGGTCTCACCCCAGGCCTCGCCTTGCCGCCGAGGGTCCTCAGGTAGAAGTGCATCGCACTCTCCGGAACGAAGGGTCAGACAACGGTCCCCACGCCGCTGGGAGACCTATCCTGAATGGGCTTGGTCTCGACCTCCGTTCAATTCACCGTATTCCTCCGCTTCTCATATCACGAGGTACAGTCGAGAGCACACCTGGAGGGAGTACCCGGGATCGTACCATTCCTATTCCCCGGCATATAGGGACCGGTACCATTTCGATGTGAGACCGTGATTGCCGTATCGTCGCTCCCACTCATCGTGTGGAGCTCATCATCCACGATATCGGCGGTCATCTTCGCGCCCGTACTCCAGGTCGCCGCGTCATCTTTGGTCTCACGAGCGCTCACCTCACTACTGGGCAATCTCTCCTCCACCAAGGGTTACCTCCACAGTCTTCCGTCTATTTTTGGAGTCTGTTCCGGCGCAACTCCCAGCCGCTGCCATTAATGTCACCTAGGCGATCCAGCGCCTGCGGCCTGCAGTGGTGCCAATCACGAAGGCCCCTCAGCCTCAGCCAACGGCTACCCTGGCTATTCTGTTGACGAGGCCAACCACCACTACCGTCCCTACAGTGACTTTGACGGTACCATCTCATCAGCCGTTGAGAGAGAGATCTCCGGGAAAATCTCCATCTGAGTCCTCCCAGACCTATGAGTCCAATTCCGACTCCAACGAATCAACACCGGCATTGCACGAATCTCCTCCCCTTGTCTTTGGAGATCCCGCACAAGAGTCGGCCCCAGAGGATGTGAAACAATTCTTGGACATCCTCCTCCAAATGTCGGCTGCGTTGGGATTGAAGATCGCGGAGCCGGCTCCGGCCATGCAGGATCCGGTCTTCCACTATGTGGATACCCATCCACCGACGGCACCACTACCATTCCTGCCCGCCCTGATGGAGGCCCTGAAACATCCATGGGCCCAGCTGGCGTCCGCCCAGCCGATCTCACACCGACTGGAACACTTGTACTGGACCCAGAAAGAGGAGGCTGAGTTCCTGTTTACACACCTGGTACCGAACTCTGTAGTGGTTGAATCTGCCCAAACCAAGGGAGGGAGGAGAGTGCACACCACTGCACTGGACCGAGAAGGCCAGAGGCTGGACACCTTTGGCAGAAGATTCTACTCAGCCTCATCCTTGATAACCAGGGTGTCCAACACCCAGACTTGCCTTGCGGCTTACCTGAGGAGCCTGTTGGATAGATTTCACCCTTTTCTGTCCAACTTCCCGGAGGAGAACCAGGCGAGTGCTAGCCAGTTTTTCAACGAAGCGGTACAGTCACCAACCAACAAATCATCTCCTCGACGCACTTGGG